>CM060943.1:727428943-728678943 GCA_030765085.1 Allium cepa
GATTTTGCGTATCAAGCATGTTTGACTATCATAAGGAGAAATCTCCTCCAATTGTGCGATTGCATTATGTGTGTGGCGGGAGGCCTTATGGTAGTTTAATTTTCCAAAAGCATAGCGGATTTCTTTTCCTTTTATTTTGCATAAATAACTGTTTTAAGATCTTACACCAATCCCATGACTGACTGGAGTTTATTGTTCCCTTTCTAAACTATGGGTGCCCACAATTTTCCACATGGGCAGCCTAGAGTCAGGTTATCAGTAGTTCTGGAGCGAAGTCAGAAATTTTTGCTATGGAGATCAAGAGACAAGCTGGATGGCGAGACGTATCACTTATAGTATGTATCATCTGCTGCGTATGGGTTGCTGCAAGTTTAGTTTTCATATGGACATGTTAGTATAACTGCTCAGTGTCATGTTTTGTTGTTGTAATACTCTGATGATGTATGTATAAACTGATATAGTTCTTTTGTTTTAAAGATTATTCATTTATCTATTATATTTTTTTTAATGCGAATGTGAGATTTTGATATTGTTTCTCTTCTTCTTCTACCTTCTTCTTCTTTAACCCTAATGGTTCGGTTTTCCGGCATTCGATTGTTCGCATTTGATACAGTGGACGTATTGATGTCGACTTTCGGGCGTCGAAAAATTGGGTCGTTACATTGTGGTATCAGAGCAATTGGTCAAGCGATAACCTTGGCTCTGGTGGGGATTACTCATTAGAGATAGAGTTAGCAGTACTCTAGAATGAGTTTGAGTGTATTAATACATATGAGCGCGTATTTGTTAGTGAATATAAAATTGTTTTAAATTGTGTTGATTGGTTTGTTGAGTGGTATATGTATTCTGGTCAATACGAGTAATTAACATTATTGATAGGTATCTCTAAATACTTGTACAGAACAATATGGAATGATATTATTTTAAAATAGAGTAAATGAAATAATTTTACACAAATTATTTTTGTATATAAAAGGAATAATTTTCCGTAAATTATTATAGTATATGGTTGCTTGATTGTTAGGAAGTGATAATATTAAATTATTATCATCTAAGCATGAAATTGAATAAGAAATAAAAATCATAATCAAAGGTTAAGAAATAAATTCATATACAAATGGAATTTGTAAATGTGACTTACAATTTGAAATAGAACTCCAGAGAAATATTTGAAAAGTTTTTTAAAAAAAGATTTGAGATTGAAATTTCAAAAGATCAAATCCCTTTTGATTTGAAAATGGCTTTCAAAAGTTTTTGAAAAAATATTTTGGAAATATTTTTGAATTGGATTTGGAATCTGGTGAAATTTGGATTTAAAAAATATTTGGAAAAGTTTTTGAAAGGGATAAAAGCACTAAAATCTCTTCGGTCGTTGGAAAATAACTTCGGTGATGACTGCAACATCATCGATGTTCATTTTCGGGTTCCAGGAGAGGAATTGCTGCCAAAATGTTTTAAATAAAAAAATTGTTTGCAAAAGTTGGGTTTGATTTGGAAATGCAAAGCATTTTATATGATTGATTTCAAAGATGATTTTGAAAAATTGAGTAATTGCTAAAAGACTCTGGAATCCTATTTAAAATATTTATGGAATATAATTGAATTTGGTAACTTATAAAATTTAAAATTGTTAAAATAAAATCTAACTTGAAAAAAAGTTAAATTAAAATAATTGTGAAATATAAATAAGTTTGAAAACTTAGAAAAATTCGAATTGAAACTGAATATTTGGGTTGAGTAAAATTAAGAGAAATGGAAAATTTGTCAAGTTGGATCAAATGAAGCAAAGTATTAAAATAAAATTAGTAAATGAAACTAATTGAAGGAATGACAAATTAAATATGGCTTGAAATAAATTGAATTCATATGGAATTGGAAATCCAGTTTAATTATAAGTAGATATACACCAAAGTGGTGAACTGAAAATAAATATAAAAAGTATAAAGAATATTTATATTGAACTTAAGAAATAAATGGTGAAATTCTTAAGTAAAATTTGAAGTTAAGAAAATATTCTGAATTAATAGGTGAATGAAGATTAAACTGGAAATTGTGAAATGGTAACTGTGAGTAAGGGAATGAAAAATCAATGTGAATAAAAGAAAATAAAATTGATATAACTAATAATCAATTGAAATAAATATGTAGGATATACGTATATTATTTTATTCGCATAGCGATTTGATCCAAAATTCGAGCACAGAATTTCGAGATAGTTATATCAATCCGAGTTAGGATTTTTCACTCAATTTTCGACGGCGAATCCTGGATATGGATTTTCAGTTGATTCAGAAGATTCTCTATCATAGTTTATGAATATGCAAGGAGAATGACGGTTTCTGATCAAGAAACCAGATCTGAGTACGCACTACGAAGTTGGGTGGACGATACTAGTTCGGAAGTGAAATTGTGTGATCGAGTGAGCGATCGAATTCGGTATTGCGTACGAATGATATATGTGCATCGTACGACTTAAGTAAAGTAATTTTTTAACTCTTGGTAAAGAAATGTATAAAAATGATTTTTGAAGCTATGATTGGATATTATTGCTAAGTAGGATTACATGTATTATAAAGGAAAAGGGAATTGGATTTTTGATTTCGAAGATAAATTTGAATTGCTCGTCAAAAGGATTATATTTAAATTTCTATATGAAATTTGACGATTTTCTGGTCTAGCCGCTTGGCCTTTTGTTTTCTATTTAAATCTGGGGGTCCGTGGTGGCATTTTGTAGTTGTACCAAGCTAGCCGCGCAAAGGAGACGCTGGCGAAATTTTTCGAAAATTTAGGGAGTTAGAAAAATTTTGAGAAAATTTTGAAAATTTAAAATTTGAATTTCAATTTAAATTTGAATTGTAGCGAAAACAATATTGTTTGGAATTTATGGAGATTTTGGAGAGTTAGTTGAAGTGATAATGGATCATTAATAAAAAGATTTGTTTTGGCAAGTTAATTAAAACTGTTTGGATTGGGAAAATAGTGAACGGGTTAGGGATCATTCTTCTTTACTAGTAATTTCGGAACGAAATTCTTTTAAGGGGGAAGAATGTGACGACCCAAAATTTTGGACATTTGCAATTAATATTTAATTGATTTTAAATATTTTGAAAGTTAATTTTTAACTTTGATTTCAAACATCTCTATGAATTTGGCAATTAAATTTTTGAATTTAATAATTAGAGATTGGGTAAAATATTGAATCTTCAGTTATATGATTGTTAAAAATATTTTCAAGGCTTAGAAAATTTATATTGATAATACCGAAGATAATGAAAGTTTCAGAATTGGATTTGGAAATGATTTGTTCATTTTTGAAATTTTATCATTTAAATCGATATTTAAAAATAGCCTTCCGAGGCACAGTCTCGAAATTCGACAAAACCAGTTCCATTGGATTCGTAATAGTGTTTTATTACTGGATTTCAATTTATGTAGCATTCAGAGTTGTCATGTGACAGTACAGATTATAAACGCGTTGAATTTAAATTGGAAATTCAATATAAATACTAGTCCAAAAAGCTATCTTCTCCATACGATCGGATTTGGCCTCGAAACCTTTACCATTGCGTTCGAAATATGGGTTTAACATTATAAATGCCTGGCAGCATGCCTCGATTGGAGATCAAGATTTTGAGTTGCATTTATCGAGACGATTGGAATTTGAATATTGGATTTAAAATTGAATATATATGTGTGTGTGTGTGTGTATATGTGTGTGTATATATATATACTTTCAAGGGGAAGATTTAACACATGCTTCCCCTAATCTAACACATGTCTTCAATTTCAACACGCGTCTTCATTCTTTATAAAAAATAATAGAATCGATCTTCGTTCAGAAAAAAAATCAGAAGGAAAAAAATGAGATGCATTGTTTCAAAAAGAAAAAAAAAACCATGGCCAAGCTAAAAAATGTTCTCGTTCAAATTCATTCAAAATAGTAATGGCCGCTTTCTTTCCTTTCGGATCGAATGCGTTCGTCCGCTAAAAAAAATCGAAACTTCCTTCGTATATGTAATTGTACGAGCTAATCGATATCTCACTAAAAATTGAAGCCGAACTAAAGAGGGAGAAGCTCGCGATTGTGGACGTATGGCACAGATTCGTCGGCGGCAGGGCGCGACGTCTTTGTAGCAATCGAAGGTCAGGTCAGGTGAAGTCGGGCTCAGTGCCGACGTTGGCGATGCGGCTTCATCATCGATAAATCTCATCATTGTCAGCAACGTCGTGGCGCTCGGGTTGAGATTGCTTTGAGGATTGCAATCGACATATTGACGCACTCGCTCCAAGGAAGTCGTGTGCTGGGTTGCGATTTGGGAATGATTGTCGACTGCGTGGGTAAGTATTTTTGGTGATTAAGGGTTTGAATTTGAACTTAATGTTATAGTCTGAGAAAGGAATAATTTTTTTTAGGGAACTACTGTTTTTTTATTAACAGTAAAAGAAAAATATATAATATGAATATCCATACGGAAGTACACACATGCATATTTTATATATACTCTTTGACATTAAATTTGAATTCCTGCATTTTATACTGAAAACGGAAATTATTTTTTTATAAACTGAATTTGGGAAAAAGAGAATTTTAAAACATAGAAAGTTTATATAAAGTTTGATTTTGAAATCTATAAATTTTAATAATTATGAATGCTGTTTGAAGATGAAAAATAAAATAAATATACATATTTTAGTTTACTAAAAATAATCTATTAAAGGGAATAATATTTTAAGTTAAACTATCAATTTAAATATTAAATCATTAGTTAAATAAAATTTTAAAATGGTAGTTAATTGTTCGACTAATTCGAATATTAATAAAACCTTATAATGTTTGTTACAAGGTTCAAAAATCCTGAAGTCAAGCTATAAGGAAAATGGGTAGCATGCGTAGTCAAAGGTGAGATCTTCTCACTCAATTGGTTTGCTAGTTGATTCAAATGAATAAATTTAAATTCTGGATGTGCTTGGATGAATTGGATAATTTATCTATTGGTGATATTTGATATATTAGTATATCTATATATATTGGAGTGATTGCGCATTATATAGCGGATGAGACCCTATGCGCCGCATAATAGCGGATGATATGATATAATCCCATATATCACGATATTCCACCTCGAAGTGGAATTGGAATTTAATTGTTGTGCTAACTTCTGTGGTTGCAGAGAAACAGGTTGGAGGGATCCAACTGGAATCCTCGAATTGTTTGAATTTATTTCATATGTTGTGATGTGATTTATTTATAATCTGTGAATGATTATATTGGAGATTAAAATTATTGACGGTTATGGTTTGGCCGAATATATTCTGGTATTTTAAAATACCAGGAATATATACAATTGGGTTTTTCGAAAAGTAAAGTAGAAAATTTTAAGTAAATTAATTTTAGAGAATTAAATGAATTTAAAAGAAGAAATTTGAAAAGGATAAAGGTTGATTTTTCAAATCCTATTGAATAAATTCCAAGTATGGGAAAAAGATTTAATAAATGAAAATAAATGGATTTTGAGTCGTACTATTTAAAAGTTGATGGATTAATTTTAACATTCAGATTTTAAAAATCTAGATAAAGGTGTGAATATTGGATTAATGATTTTTGAAATAAATTTGGATAAATAAAGGAATTTATTTGAAATGGTAGTAAATTTGGAAATCAATTTGGAATTTGATATGGTGTTTTAAAAATAAATTTTTGAAAATCAATCTGGAATTTGATTTGGTTTTTGAAAAATGAATATTTGGAAATCGACTTGAAAATTGTATATCAGTGGATATTTGGAAATATCGATTCACAAATGGAATTTATAAAGGAATTGGTGATTTGTTTAAAAAATAAATATTGGTTTATTTTAGAAAAAAGGATGGAAGGAAAATTTACGGATTTGGAATGTAAATTTGAAATAAATCAAGAAGGATTTATTAATTGGTTTAAATGGACTATTTTGAAATGGGAAGTGTATTTTCACTGAAAAGCCGAGTATGTTTTCAAAGTAGCTTTAAATATAAATTAAAAGTTCTAAAGTTGTTTTTGAAAAGAACGTTTTTAGAGAAATTATTTTCTTAAAATTCTTTTTAAAATTTTGATGTAAATATTTATTAAGTTAATTATAGAAGTGATTATTTTAAAGATTTAATGGGCATTTGATTTAGAAAATTGGTTATTTAAATAATTACAATTTATCAAATAAATTTTTTTTTAAAATCGTTTGGACTTAAGTTTTATATGAGATTAGTATAAAAATCTCATAATCAATATTTTAAATAAAGTGTTTAAAAATAGTTTTTATTTTAAGTGTTTCCAAATATATTTTTGGATAAGTGATTTAAATTATTTTTAAGTATTTGGACTTGGCAAATTTTCAGTGGAAATAAATAATATTTGGAATTTTATTCCGTAAAAAGGGAAAATGTTTTGAAAATTGTTATCAATGGGTTGAAGTGTGAAAATATATCTTGCGAAGATATTTTGAAAATAAATAATTTGGGGAAAGTTATTTAAATTTGATGGTTGTTGTGAATATTGTTTGATAGTTAAATAACCGACTATCAGTATAAACAATTTGTGAAATTATTGAGGCTTGATGGTTGTTGTGAATGTTGTTTGATAGTTAAGTAACCGACTACCATTATTGGCCTTTGTAACGACACTTGAATTTGTTTTCAAAGTAAGCGCTCATTATTCGGTTAACCCGGGAGAGGACTTTATGTCATAAAACCCATTTCGAATAATGATACGACGAATGGGATTGCATTTGAAGATGATGTTGAAGACCGAGTATTTTCGAAAACGAAAGGATTACCTGTCGAATGTCTCTGCACTGAGTTGCTCCGGTATAGAGATTTATATCACCCTTTGTGATGGGAAGTCCGGACATGATTAGTGAATATCCGAATTTGCAAGGGCTTCTTTCCTAAATTGGAGGAAGTGCCTTCGGTTCCGTTCGAACCCGAAACGGACTTGTATGCACGTATGTCTGACATTACACTTTGAGATATAATGCTAGTTTCTATCAAATACATCTCTGTTGGTGGCAAAGAATTTATTCTCTTAGCTTAACACCCTTCTCTGAGATGTACGAGCTCAGAGGTTATGTAATTGATGGTTATTAGTGATATATTCCCAATTTGGTAATGTTGCATGCTAAGTGTTGCTGATCATTTGTTGATCGAAGCACGACTTTTGTGAAAAGCGTAACTTTGTGGACGAGACTTCGTCGAACCTCACACCCCGAAAATAGTTGAAATAGGGAAAGATGCAGCAAGGTTATGAGGGTCGCGCCCCTTAGGGTATGTACATTTCTTTCTAGATAAAAAGTGGTATCTGGTATGGAGCCTAGATATTTAACTTGTGTGGATAAAAAGTGGTATTCTGGTATGGAGCCCACATTATTTACTTATGTGGTTGTTGGTTGTTGTGGCTCCTCGGAGAAAGGTCGGTCTAGACCGGGGGGTGGCATACTCGTGACAGTTAGTTACCTAGTTACAGAGGTAACTCGGCCTTGTGTTGGCAGAGAGCTGGCTAAGTTCTCGGGGCGTCCCTCCAGAGGCATACCCATTTAGTGAAGGAAGTTCCTTAGCCTTGACCATTTATTGGAAATCCAAACAAAACAATACTAGCCCTTTGCGATTGCAGTTGTATGACCTGCCACCTCATGTGGTAGCTGTAGCAGGCATAATATAATGGTACCTATGCTGGCTAAGATTTATATTATACTTTCGAAATGTTTTCCACACTATGCACTAATAATAATATCAAAATGATTTTGCGTATCAAGCATGTTTGACTATCATAAGGAGAAATCTTCTCCAATTGTGCGATTGTATTGTGTGTGGCAGGAGGCCTTATGGTAGTTTCATTTTCCAAAACCATAGCGGATTTCTTTTCCTTTTCTTTTGTGTAAATAACTGTTTTAAGTTCTCACACCAGTCCCATGACTGACCTGGAGTTTATTATTCCCTTTCTAAACTATGGGTGCCCAAAATTTTTCACAGGGGCAGCCTAGAGTCAGGTTATCAGTAGTTCTGGAGCAAAGTCAGAAAAATTTGCTGTGGAGATCAGGAGACAAGCTGGATGGCGAGACGTATCACTTATAGTATGTATCATCTGCTACATATGGGTTGCTGCAAGTTCATTTCTCATATAGACAAGTTAGTATAACTGCTCAATGTCATGTTTTGTTGTTGTAATACTCTGATGATGTATGTATAAACTGATATAGTTCTTTTGTTTTAAAGATTATTCTTTTATCTATTATATATTGTTCCGCTGCGAATATGAGATTCTAATATTGTTTCTGTCTTCTTCTTTAACCCTAACGGTTCGGTTTTTCGGCATTCTATTGTTCGGCATTTGATACAGTGGACGTATTGATGTCGACTTTCGGGTGTCAAAAAATGGGTTGTTATAGGGCTTTTACTTATTTTACTGTCTTGTTCGTTAGCTTATTCTCATACCTAACCATAATAAAAACTGGATGTCTAGCTGTAGTCATATCCAGTTCCATCACTAAATCCTCCAATGCAATCAGAGTGATAATAGTCTCTGGATCTATGAATCTCAAACAAACTTCCTTAGATGAGATATATGGAAAACATTTTGGACCCCTGCTAAACTTTATTTTGAAACAAAAAACTAATTATGAAGCAACGAAATTAAGATTGATATTTTGTAAATAAATATACATAAAAAATAAATTAAGTTTTAGATTTAGATTTAAAACAAGAACAACATCAATAGAAATTAATAATACAATTGTTACTAGAAACCATCATTGTCAATTTCAAACCCAAATCAAATGTTGATAAACTATAAAATTTTAAGATTTACGCATGCATATAAAAGAAACAACAAATGCATCCATAAATTCGTCAAAGTAAATAAATTGCTAGATCTATAACATAATAATGTATATAGATAAAATTGAATGAAAAGTACCTTGTTGGTTGTTCTTTTGAAGGCACGTTGATTTATAGCCCTTCAATTTTTTCATTAACACTTAGCAAATAGTTACATTTAAATCAAATTTAGATGTCCATCGATATCTTATATCGATTTGTACATATACAAGTTTTATATATGCACCCAAGTAAATAATGACATAAAAAAATACTAATGGCATCCAATGCATCAAATAAATAAATATTAATTAATATTTCCAAAAAAAATTAATTAATATTTCCAAAAAATATTAATTAACAATTTGTAAATCAATTAAATCATGTGGTATTTTAGGGAATCTATCGATGTGGTTGTGCGGCCCACATGTATAAATTCAACCAGCGATTAATATTAAACTATTCGAATATTATCGTTCACTCGTCATAATAGCTAGTGTAGTGATATTTTGGCTAAATTTATCGCACATACATCTTTTCATAAAATCCAATTTTACTTATTTAAGCATTACCCGATAGTGATAATTATATACACCAATTCTCTTCCTTAAAACTATATCACATTAGGACTAATGGAATTTGGTTTTGGTCAAAATTCCAACATTATCCACATTCAGTTTTGTAAGTGCAAACACAAAATCCTTGGTCCAATAATAACAATTATTATCAACTGTATTGCTCTAGCTAGAGTCTTTAACTTTGAGTTGACTTAAATTGAGCTCGTGATACTAATCATATATATCTGAGGGAACGAATTCTTTCTTGAATTGTGTTTCACTTCCATGCTATCATTTGACCCGATCATACTCATTCGATGGATGTTGTGCCAAATTTAACTATAATCAAATCAGAGTTTCCACATTGTAGCTCGATAATTTCTTAAGTACAAGGAATCATGTAAACTTATCATATCGATATTCTCTATTTAAACTTAGTTATATTAGCCAACATAAAACTATTGAGTGAGTCATTCCACAGTTATCCAATAACTATCAATATGTAACCCGTTGTTACCCATGACAACCATGAGTAATACTTCGCCCAACGTATAGAGTGCATTATATACTCGAGTCCCAACGGATGCATTGGTATCTCGATACATCTTGAGATGTATTGACATCTAGTCTCGATACATCCTGACTAGGAATATTTAAAATTGTTTGTTTATTTTATTGATAAATCACCTATGATTACGACAATTGTAACTTCTATCACAAACCATTTATGGATTTTCTATATTAAATATGCTTTTAGTTAAATAAATAATTATTATAACATATTATATCAAGTATATTGTATAAAGAAAATACATTTTACTTTGAACAAGACTGGTTATCGAGTTAAATATATGTAACAAATTACATAATTGCCCCTATGGCATATCCCTAACTCTATCAATCTCCCACTTCCATTTGGGGTCAATTATGGAATATTATTCCAACTTCATCGATCGGTTTTCTAAAAAACAATCGAGTCAGTCCGTTAGTGAATGGGTATGCTATGTTATTTTAATTATCTACTCTGTCAATCAACACATTTTGATGCTGATAAACTGCCTTTATCACATGGAATTTTTTAAAGTGTGTCGCTTGACTTCAAGTGAGATTACAAACTGTATCACGACATAGTTATCATATAACAATGTAATGATATTCCCAACATTTGGAATCATTCTTATCTCAATTATAAATTCATTCATTTATTTATACTTCTTATATTGTATTAGCATTGGTTGAATCAACTACTACTTATTGTTTGGAAGAATTCCAACTTAAAGTTCTCAACTAAAATTTGAACATGAATTTAGGATTGACATACTATACCCGATATTACTAATGAAGTTTGAGTTTGTGCACTCCTTCATAAGGAGTTCGTTGTTTCTATAAACAATTCTCTAGAATTTCATAAATACTTGAGAATACTCAAAACTAGGAAGTAATTTTAGTTTGGATATGACGCTTGTTCAATGTATCAAATACATAGGCAAATTGTGATATTGTAGATAATATGACATGCACGACAATTCCTTTTGCTAATGCACAAGGAATCTATCTTACTTGCTTGATATTAAACAATTTAATATATTGCCTATGTATATCATTTTGGGATATTCATAACATCTTTTTATGCTGATTATAAAAGATGTCACTTTCAAATCAATTTTCGAGTATTAAATAACCAAACTAACATGATTTTAACCCAAGTGCATCTTTAACTATCATAAGTTTGTTGTTTACTTATGTTTTTAGAAATATTTTGTACCTATTAGTATTCTTTTTTATAGACACATGCTTTCTCTGCACTTTGAATGAGACTCAATTATTTGATTTCTTGGTCAAAATACTTACTTAACTCTAATGCTTATCGAATAACACTTTCGTACCATTTCTTGGCTCGTATCCAATATTCACAAACTCAGTTATTGCTCTTACTAACTTCAAGACATTTTGGTTGACATGTGTAATAGTCTACTCTAAATCACAATTTAGAATTTTTTGTTCAACATATATCTACCAAAACTCAATGTCATACCGATCGATAAATTTTACGAGTAAAATATGAATTAACTATAACACATTGAATGATGAATCTGTCATGTTAGTTTCAACAATTGAAATTTATGACGTTATTCTTATTAATGTGGATTATATTCCAACTGCATAAATCTTCTTCTTGAAGACACTTTTAAAGTCGATGGATTATATCCTTCTGGGTTCTAATATCGAAATCATATTTTGATAACATATTTGGATTCCATTCAGGATTTGTGCATCTCCCACATGGTAGGGTCAATACTCTTATTGGCATAATTGAGACTAGAAAGCTCTTTTCTCAACATTAATAAAATTCATAATTTATCTTTTAGGTGAGATCTATCATTAGACATTCTAATGTCATGCCTATTTAGTTTTGGTTAATTTCGTTTCATATCTCATAATCCGTTTCATCTTTGGATCATATCCAAATCCATTTTACTACCAATAATTCTAGAAGAAATTTCTTCGCTTCGAAGTTGGTATTTCTTGAAACAAGAATTGCTTCTCAATGTTTTCGAATAGTTACTCATAAAATTTATGAATTTTATTACATAAAACAGACTTAGTTTAAGTTTACGATAATTATATTCATAACATAAATTGGTCATCCAATGACGATCATTCCCAAACCCTTTTAGGATGATTCATACAATAACCCTTACATAAAATTATTATGTGCAGTCCTTCGACCCACACAACCTGCCTACTCCTTAGCCTTGGATATGTTGGGGTTTCACAAAAGCCATTATCTTGTATGATTTTTGTAATTAATTCTTTAGATGAAATTAATTTTGACCTTGCGTACTACCCTTAAGTACATGACCTTATAAAAGAAGTTTCAACTTCACTCATCATTAATCGTACTTTGCCCAACAAATTTCGATTGCTCATTATCAAAACATCATTATGTATCACAACTATAAGGAGGAGTCACTTATGAAATTGAATCTTTATTCAAATTTTTTAGGTACTTTTGAAACTCATTTTGATGTACTCACTTAGTCGATCAAACTTAATCACTTCTACTGCAAGTAATTTCATTTACTTTCAGTTTATATTATATGAACTTATCATAGATATATTATATGTATATCAAACATTTATTCATGTTTGTGATAACTCATCAGTGAATATAATGTAGTACATGGAACCGTTTTGGTATTAATTGACTTTCAATTGCAAATACCTATATGTATTAAACTGAAGAGTTCATCTACTCTTATGATGCTCTCATTGAGTGGGTGCTTCGCCCTTAATTGCTTGAGATATAATTCATTAACATTACATGATTCATAATCATATAATTAAAGAATTATTTCTCAAAAATATGGCTTAATCTATAATTTCAAAATAATTTTAAATAATTTGGGTGCTAATATATTTTCCAATGCATTGCTTTTGTTATCAAAACATATACCACTTTTATAGTTTTATATTATAACGAACATTCATAATATTCATATCGAAATAAAAATGACTATTTTTCAGGCAACAATGAAAAACAATTATTATTTCAAAAATAATGGTTTGGTATGATTTACAAAAATTATTTTTGTAACTTGATGTGACCAATAAATACAATATGGCATTGTCCCACTATTTCTGCCATTACTATAATAGCATATGAAATACGGAGGTCCATTCAACCACTTAAGGTAAGCTATATATTCCATTTACTATGACCATTTTATAATTAAGAATATTCAGATCATATATCTTAAACTCAAAGGATAAAATTTCATAGAAACTAATTTTCTATATAAAAAATACATTTTGGAATAGAAATCATATTTCTTATTCCAATGTAAAATATCAATTATTATTTTATAATTCTCATTTCAGTATTTCTTTATGAAGCAGAAGTGATTATTCATTCTCTTCCTCCCAATTGTATCTTAAGCTATATTTACCCTCGTATATTCATTTTACTTTCCAAATGGTCAAACATTTCAAAATGAAACCCTTACTAAATATTGCAATGAACCTTTTACAAAAGTGCATTTGATTATCCCTAACATTTGAGGATATCATATATTTAAACTGGTCAGAGTGACACTTTAGTGATCGAGTTCTTATACATATCTTATAGCTTTCGATACAATGTTGCATTTAACACGTCAAAAACATTATTGTAATCAATCATACTGAATATACGATCTCGTACTATGGTTTACTTGCTTGTTTCGAATAAACCGATTTCATCGAGGTTTCGTACATTATGAATTGCGATCGCTGACCATATAACATTAATATGTGATCGTACTTGGATCAGATTTCCATATTCTAGGATTGCTTTTAGAGTTTGAAACTCATAAATAATAAAACATAGTGTAACAATTTGGGATTTTGAATCCTCAAAAATCGACACTAATACATTCACTATACTATGAGCAATCAAATGCCGGAAAACTCGATCGTTAGGGGAAAAGAAGAAGAAGGTAAGAAGAAAGGAGAAAGAAGAGAAAAAGAAAACTAACAACACAGAATCTCATAATGGAATGAATAATCTATAATATACAAGAAATCTTTACACAAAGAAAAAATGTAATACGCAAATATCAATCAGAGTAAACTAACCACTTTCTGCCCGGACAGTTATAACAGCCTTTCCTTATAATTTCTGATAAATACAACCAACAAACAACACAACGGAACATAAAGAATTACGTAGATGCGTCTTGGTCCTCTAGCTCGTCTCTTGAGCTCTAATGAATCCAAAGCAATCTGTAAATATGCTTGGTCTGACCCGAGCATTAAAAGGGAAGAACATCTGGATCAATCTGGTAAACCAGCATGAGAAAAACACACCCTATGTATCTTAAAGTTATCAAACTCTTTTCAAAATAAAGGCATCTTATAAGACCATACTGCACATAAACATGGACGGGTTTTTACCTTACATAACCAAAACATTTTATATAGAACCCAGTGATATTATCTTAATGTCTACGATTTTCAAGTAAATAACTAACATAGCCGAAATCGTTATGTTAATTAAATTCCAGCATAATAGGTATAAAACTAAGAGCGAAGACACTTATTGAGAAATGGATTCCATACAATGATTGGGATACTAGGGTAACGCCCTTCATAGTGCTCTCTAGATAAAATAACACCGTGGACCTGGCTAGGATATCCTGCCAACACAAGACCAGCATATCACTTGACTAGTAGTACCGAATATGATCACCCCTTGGTTAATGGGGTCCAAAGCATACAAATGAGAGATAATATCTACTCTAGATAGGAATGATCATACCCTAATTAAAGCAAACCACCTAGCCTTGCTGCTCTCCCCTATTTTAGTCATTCCCTATTGATGAGGCTTGAGGCTATGCTTTATCTTTCATATAGCACTTCCCACTTGGAATGCTTATACTTCCCTCTAGGCAACAATGTAATGCCAACATTCTGTAACGACTGGGCAATTTTCGACCCTCCAAAATCGACCGGTCGATACACGTGGTATTAGAGCCAAAGGTTAAGCAAGAACCTTAGCTCTAGTGGGTATTACTCATTAAAGATAGGGTCAATAGTACCCTAGAATGAGTTGAGTGTAGTATATATGAAGGCGTACTTGTGATTTACTTATATAATGAATGTAAAAGCGATTTTTGAAATATTTTTTTATATAAGATCATATTTTGATATATATATATAAAGGAATAATATTTCTAAATTATCATATTATATTAGGGTGATTGGTTGTAATTATCATAATTAAATAAGATTATAAAATTTAAGTGGTAATACATGTATAACCAAATTGAAATCTAATAAGAATGAAATATGCAAGCAAGTTAAGCTGAAAGTAGACTCAAACCAGGATTTTAAATCCCGGGGATTTCGGGAATGTTTTTCAAAAGTGTTCTGAAACGAAATGAGTTTAACCTGATTTCATCCTTCTAAAAAATGATTATGAAATATATGGTGTGTTTGGTTTTTGAATATGATAATATTGATTATTATCATAAATTGGATTGGTGTGTTTTAATAAAAGATGTTTATTATAGAATAAACAATGATGAAACAGAATGGAATGTTATAAGTAGAATTTACAAATGTGACTGATAAACTAAAATGAATTTAAATTGGGAAATTTTGAATTTAGTCTTAAAAAATTTTAAAATTGTTTCTAAGTGTTTAAGGAAATAATAAATAATATTACTTAGAATATTTTTGAATATGAAAATCATTATTTTAAAACAAGAGTTATTTGGAGATGAATTTGTTTTGGATTAAAAACCAAGAATGGTTTAAAATTTAGAGTGTGACTTGATGTGTGAATGGGATATGTGTGTATATGTGTATATATATATATGATTCAAAGTTGATTTGAAATAAATAACTGAGTGTTTAAATTCTGGAATTCCCTCCTAAAATTTGAAGTATAACCCAAAGAAAGATAAGTTTTGAGCTTATAAGTGGAAAGTGATATTGATAAGAAATTTAAATTTGGAGTGTAAAAATTTTAAACTGAGTAAGTTAAAATGGAATAAAACAGGTTTTGAATTTTGGAAATTTAAAATGAACTAGATTATCAAATTAATGGATTGAATGATAAAAATAACCAGAAAGGAAAAAATATTAGGAAATAAGAATAAAGCTAAAAATCCGACTAATCGATGTTTTAATTATAGGTTAGGAAGTCCCACTAAAATCTAGTCCAAGTTGTGAGAGATCGCAAAAGAAGAAGAATGGAAGGCAAGGTGTAAGGAGCGAAGAGCAGCTACACATAAGTCATGGGAAGAAGCAATACTGGAACATGGGAAATGGGTTAGGGAAAGGGCTGGACCAGGTCCATATGATGATGTCACATGCTATAGATGTCATAGTAAGGGACATTACGCAGCTAAGTGAAGTAAGCCAAGAAAGGAAAGGAGAAAAGAAGTCAAACTGTTTCGCTCTGAGATTTTGCACTTTAAGTGTCAAAAGAAAGGACATTTCCTAAACCATTTCCTTAAAGTTAGGAAGGTGAAGCGTAAACCCATAGTACCAATCGATGAATCAACCATTTGCTACCATTATAAAATGACGGGATACGTCGCTAGGGATTGCCTCAAGAGATGGAAGTAAGAGAAAGTTGTGAAATATCCCGCGGGAGATGTGAAAGTCATCTATGAAGATGGAAGTGCAGAGATCTTTTATGGAAAATGCTGTAAGCAGGACACTTTGCAACGGATTTCCTGAATGGGTTTTGGTAAGTTGGTGGGAAGTACTTAAAAAAGTTTTTATGAAGGATGCTTGGACTCTATTCTTTTCTTAAACCCTAGATAGTTATTAGGCCGTCTAGATTTATGACCATTTGTAAGACTTTTATATGAATAAATGGATGTAATGTTTAGACTCAATAGTAATGTAGTCTATCGATGTTGTGAAATATTTTGTAGAAGTACGATCTAATATAAAATCACCTTTTATATTGGTTTGAACGAAAATTTATAATTACTAATGTGGACATTGAAATTGAGTTGGATTGGAGATTGGGAGTTGAAACAGTTTGACTCTAAAACTATTTCAAATAAATTATTCTATAAACTATCTAAAATCTATATTCTTAAATATTCAAATTATTTTGATTATTCCAAGCTATTTACTTTACAAACCATTCTTTTAAATACCTAAAGTTTCTTATATTAACTATTAGACTATTTTACAACCATTCAAGCTATTTTCTAAATTCAAACTAGTCAGAGTGAAAATTGTTTATATTTAAATCATGGATTTAAATACTAATTGGGATAAATTGAAATTATAACCCAAATGGAAATACGAAGCAACTCCAAGTTGGAATTGAAATCGAGATATTAAGATAAAAATGATTGTGAAGTATAATGGTATATTTTTAATAAATATGATGATTTTAAAATAAAGATTGGATAGTACCATAATTGAAACTTACTTTATAACAAGTAAGAAATGTTAAAAAAACATTAAAAGGTAATCGAACTTGGAAATTTGATTTGGCATTAATGAGAATATAAATGTGAGTATATATTCAAATTCCCTTGTTGTATTCATAACCAGAATGGATGATTTTATATGTTTATAGGAATGAAGTGGAAATAGTTTTGAAAACCAATTGATTTTTAAAGACTTCTGATTTTGGCAAATAGTCAATTTTGGAAATTTGGTAAACCAAATTTGAAAACTATCAATTTTGAAGAAATCGATTTGTATAAATGAAGCTTATATGCGATACATATAAAGAGTATGATTTTGAAAGGTACTATATGTATATAGTATGATATGTTTTGAGAAAAGTAAGGAAAAGGTACCCCCATGAAAGTCGAAACTTATAGTGGGAGATCCACCGTGTGGTTCTGCCTAGGAACCCTAAGGGTGGGTTCAATGAAATTAGGATCCCAGAGGACGTCCGAACAAAACTCATGAGTTCCTGATGATCATTTGTTGGGTAGCGTAAGTCGAGTGGTGTTGATGCCTACAGTTACATTGGGTTTTGCTATGATGGCAACCTAACCTTTATTGTAACTTCGATTTATCGCGGTTCCATAGCGTAAGTCGAGTGGCAGTGATTACCTACGATCTATATTTGATTTCACTGGGATAGTGACGTAACATCCATAGATTGCGATCTATGTCGTTTGGCTCCATAGCGTAATTCGTGTGGCAGTAAGTGCCTACAGTCTACATTGGATTTCACTGGGATAGTGATGAAACATTTGTGTAGTCTGCGATCTATGTGGTAAAGTTTCATTTGGCAGCGTATTTCGAGGGGCAGTGATTGCCTACAGACTACTTATAGTTTTGTTGTGATAGCAACGCAACCTTGGGGTAGCTACGATCTGTGGTGTTTCCATGGTGAAAGTCGAGAGGTGCGGATGCCTACAGTTTTCTTATGCGTTTCGCCGGGATGGCGATGCAATCATCGTGCTAACTGCGACCCATGGTTAAGGGGGGTGATACTTTCCATAGCATTTTTGAAAAAAAGATTTTCAAGTATTTTCACTGGGTGTTTAAAACGGGTCTACTAAGTACTTATAGATTTTCATTCCTACGCCTGATCGACGTATGACTGGATTTCTGTAAGAACAAGGATGGACTTGTTTAGTTATGAAAAGTATTTTTTTATAAACTAAATGGTAGTACTATGTAATTTAAAGTGTATATATTTTTTTATTGTATAATAAAAGTTAAGGATTCAAAATGTTTAAAGAATGATTTAAATAATAATATACATCAAATTCTAATTCTCGTTCGTTCCTTTTCGAGGAAGTAAAGTTCTAAGGGGGGAGGAATGTAACGACCTGGATTTTTAGCCACCGAATATCGGGTCAATTAACTGATTTTAAATCTTTGAAATATTGATTTTTTTAAGTCAAAAAGATAAATTTTCTGATAGTAAAATATCTGTATCTGTAAATTGATTAAAAACTATATTCAAATTTTAAATAATTTTTTTGGATATGATAAATTTTATAGAAATGTAAATAAAGCTCCACCATTAATATTCAAGGTAGAATATATTGTGTATAAATACATGCAAGTTAATGATGTACATATATATGCGTATATATATAAGCATATACGAGTGTGTGTGTCTGCCATATAAAGTAATGTATATGGAAATTTGAATAATGTATACATATATATATATATATATATATATATGTGATGACAAGATGTACATATGTATATGTATATATATAATAGTGGATTTGAAGAATGTAAATACACGTGTAAATAAATGCATACATATCTACAAGGAAGCATAAACTTTATGATAATAATTAAATGCATATATATGTGAAGATAAATATGTATATATGTATACATACATTGTTAAAAAAATGTAAAAAAGGGCAAACATATACCCATGGTCAAGAGTATGGGAGAATCTACACATAAGGATGTATACATATGTCAGTACATATAAATATATTTGTAAACACATAGGGAGACACCATCATGACAAACTTAAAATCAGGATCATAACATATCAAGCCAAGCATATAAAATAGCAAATCAACCTTTCATAAATTTTCAAATCCACCTTATAAATCAAATTAGGCCAAACATTTAATCAAGTCAAAAAGGAAAAAATGAGGTAAAAAAGCCTGTAAAACAATTTCAGCCTTCCCATTCTCTTCTATTTACGCCACTACTTGTTACCTTCACGTTAACATCCACATAAATATAGCAACAGAAAAAAAAGAAAAAAAAGAAAAGAGATTAAGTTGCTAAAGCTGAAGCCTGAAGGAAGATTAAAACATAAACAGAAGTGTTTTATTTATCATCAAAAACTATGAGTCAGCCATTTTAGTTGCTTTGTAGTATGATAAGTATACACGTATCTGCAGAATGTACATGACTCGGTTTATATAGGTTTGTTACATGTTCTTTGTTAAAAAGCAGTTACCATCAACATTGAAAAATCAAAATCTCGTTATCCAATCTGTTTTAAAACATGATCCCAAAATAAAAATTATTAGTTTTTGAGTACAGAATATGTTAAAGTTTCAGTCCATTTCATGAAGTATAGAAAGAGGGAATCATATTTTACAGTAAGTAGCTTAGGTTGGGTTAAAATTTGAATGGCATGATTCAATGATTGGATTATATAGACCATTTTTGTTATTAGAAAATACTAATTTTAGTCTTGGTTTGGGAATTTTTAATAAAGCATGGAGAAAGTAATGCCGAGTTGAACGAAAATTGGCTTTTGAGAAAATCTAGGTGGCCGAGGAGATTAGCGGCCGGTCGATTGAGTGTGGAGGTGGCTTGGGTGATAGGAAAGCTACGAAAAATAGTGCGGCTTTTTTTGTTGATCATGGTGGCCAGATGGTGTGACTTTAGAGTTTAAGGAGCTTTCGATTTCGAGGGAGAATGCGACGTTGATGGTGAGTGAGGAACATATGGTATGAGTGGAAAGTCAAAAGGAGAAGGGGGCGATGGAGTTGTTAAGGTCTGATGGTCGGTGGAGGCGTATAGTGGCATGGCGAGAAGGTTTGGTGATGTCGTTTTCTAATCTAGGTTTGGGTTCGATGTCAAAACTTTGAATGAGGATGTGATCGAGGATTATGGGTGGATGGAGGCGGCATGGTAGTCATAGGTGGTTTGTAATTTCGGTCGACGGCAAGTAAGGGTGGACGGCATTGATTTGCAGGTGCATGTATCCAAGCATGCACAATTTTGAGTAGAAGTATAAAGAACAGAGGAGGGACGGGAAAAAAAGGAAAGGGAAGAGAAAAGAGGGTGGGCTGGAAAGAATAGATGGGCCAAAAAGAAAATGATAAGGAAAATTAAAAGATAAGGAATAAAGAAAAGTAAAAGAAAAGCAAAGGGAAAAAGGGAAAAGAAAAAAAAGAAAGGAGAAAAGGAAAGGAAGAAAATTCGAACTTATATCCTTGCACTATTGTTCTACCTTCCCATATTTTAAGCTTAAATTATTTTGTGTAAAATTTAATTTAATTATTATATAATAATTAAAGTAAGAAATTAAGTAGATTCTTAATTTATAAAATCTTAAGTTAATAAAATAAGTGTTAGCTATTAATCGGATTTCTTGATTTTAAGTAATTAGCGATAATTTTTTATAATTTTTTAAATTTGTAATTAATTTGGATTTAAAAATAAACGAATATGGTTAATCAAAATGAATAAAAGCCTGATGTGTGAATTAATTTGACATCTGTTATTGGCTGCTAAATTAGTTAACAATCTATATCTTGGCTCAATTCAATTGAAGATTTAATTCAATTATTCTTGTCTGTGCCATCAAGTGGTTAGACAAGTTAAATAGTAGATTAAAATGATGATACGGTTCTTTAAAATAAAGATCTATAATAAATTCCCATATATGAATATTGTCACCCTAAATATAAATTGTTTATTTTAAACAATTTACCTTGAAAAATTTATTGCTTGGATTCGAAGGGACTGGAAATCGGATATCAGTGTTATCCGGAACCGCTTCAATTTAATAATTGCTACGCAATTTTATGGGTTTGATTATAGAGTTTAATAGATTGAAATTGGATTAATTTAACCAATTCAACTATTTTAAATAAGTACTTTGACTTAGACATTATTATAATATCAATAGATTTCTATAAAAGTGTTGGTTATTATAAGATGAAGACTCGTCGGGTTCGTACTAGTTGCCTTGGTTTCCAAAGAATTTTTATAACTTAAGTATTTAAAATTTAAGTGTATTTACTCACGCTGGTTTCCAAGTTGACTCGGGTATTACTTTATTGTAATGCTCGGGTCAGATCAAGTATTACAGAATTTCAGGATAGGGCATTCTCGGAGCTTAGGAGGCGAGCTGGATGGCAGAGACGTATTCCACGTGTTTGTTATATTCCGCTGTATTGTGGGCTATATATCAACATTTAGGGACAAGTTATTTTAACTGTCCAGATTTTTGTTGAGGATTGTACTTTGATAACTAATATATATTAGCAGTTACAGTTTTTCTTTGTAAAAATGCTATTATTGTATATTATAGTTTATTCCGCTGCGATTGTAAGATTCTGTGTTGCTTTTTTTGTTTCTTCTTCTATCTCTTTTCTTCTTAACCCTAGCAATCGGTTATTTTTGGCACTCGATTGCTCGACACTCTATACAATGGACGTATTAGTGTTGATTTTCGAGGGCCGAAAATTGCCCGGTCATTACACATTCATCCGTCCAAGTTGTCCAGGAGATGGACAAAATGAAGGCGCTACTTCTACTACATCCATTTTGAAACCACCATCAGAATTAATAGCAAGCACCCCTTGCACTTCAAAGAGCTTCGTGTTCAATTCCATCATCTTTAAGATGTCTTCACTTTGAAACGTTTGAGTTGGATCGAATTGGTTTTCGAATAATATATCCAAAACTGATCTCTTCAAAACAACTTTTTCTTGTTTCGGTTAAACTCAACCCCAATTCTTTAGGAAATAAACAGTCAAAGATAAGACTGGAGATCACCTTAACCGTTAGTGGATGGATTTCCTTATCATTTGTCCTAGGAGAACGAAACAAGGTTTATACACATAGTACAACATCATCGGTGATGACAGTGCCATATAACTTAAGTGTTTCTCCTAGATATTTATATAGTTACATTTTGGGTCTATATTTGATAGTCGGTTATTTAACTATCGACAAACACACATCCAAATCAAGGATTTATTTCTGAAGGGAAAACCTACATTGGTTAAACACATAAGTAACCACTACCCTCCTTAATTAATCTTTTCATTGATTAAATTCATCTTGGAAATACTTATATTAAAATACTTTTACAAGGATATATTTGCAGAACGGAGGAAGATTTCCTTTTTACACAATTCTAAAACCACTTATAAACTCCTTTATAAATTTCTAAAACCTACTTATAAACTATTTTAAAAATCTCTTAAAGCCATTTAAAAACGTCTCTAAATCATTTCCCAAATCATTTGTAAACTCTTTTACAAATCCATGAAACTGTTTATAGGACTCTCCTTATAAAACTAAAGTCTGTTTATAAAACTCTATTTATAAATCTCTAAAACATTTATAAACAAATAAAAAATCATTTACTTCAAAAAGCTATTATATAATAAATATTATTAACAATAAACATTATAATTAAATAATAATTATTAACTTTAAAGCACCTTAAAAATAATAACTAATAATTTCAACACATTATTAAATAAAAATTATAATTAATCTTTACCATTACTATAAGTAGTAATAATTTATTTTCAAAACATTATAAATAGTTATTTTTATAAATTTCAAGCCATATTAATTATTTAAATAATTAACTTTTCAAATATTAAATATTGATATATTAAATGTAAATAAATAAATTTAAAACGACATTTAATATATATAATCTTAAAAAAATATTAAATGTAAATAAATAACTTAAAAAAGATAAATTATAAGGTTGGAGTAAAATAGTAGTTAAATCCTCTAAAACCCAATATTTCCGAAACCTAATTTCAAATTTAAAATATTTTTTATCTTAAAAACCAACTCCAACTCAAATGGAGATTTATAGTATTTTTAAAATACAAATTTGAGGCCAATAGCTATCCAACATTTAACCAATATCAACATTGATTTTCTATCACTATAGGGTTTAAGTTTTGAACATATAACAATGTCATAATCAATAGAAACAACAATCAGGTTTAGTATCCAATAATTCTTATGACAGGATATTATTGAAATTAAAATCAACAATGGCGAGAAATCCAGTTAAATCCCTCCAACCCGCCCCTGCATCACAAATAATATATAATCATATATATTACGGGTCATCTGCTACTAGGCAGGGGTGTATGTGTGTCTTTATATATATAAAAAGGCCATCTGCTCTAGGGGTGGGAATAAATCCAAACCAACTGAAAAAGCAGTAAAACATCCAATCAACAATTTTTATCAACTATATAACCTACTGGTTAACTGAAAAGGTGAGTTTAACTCACCATTATTCTAGTTGTCTCTTGCATGCTCTAGTTCCATCTAAATCGAACGATGTTCGAATTCAGCGTGAAATTCAACCAGCTCCAATTGTCGCAAAGCTAATTTCATATCATAGTTTACGTTAACACGATCCTAATACAACTTACAGCGTTAGATTTGGACCTAAAACGAACAAGATATTCAATATACAACATTTACCAATTAATCTAAACAATTATATTCCTTAATTACTTAATTAACCTCACTAATCATCTTTCCCTTACTCTCATTTGAACCAAACCCAGGAGACATTTTTTCCACCTTGTTGCAGTCGTCAGAGCCCACCATAGCCTACCATACCTCGACCACGAGCAGCTCTGTAATGACCTAGAATTTTAGACATTTATATTTGAAGTATTTAATTGATTTTAAATATTGGAAAGTTAATTTTATAAGTTAGATAATTTGAATTTCAAATATAAGGGTTATTTGAATAATTGGAATTGTTTAAAATTATTAAAACTTTAATTTAATGTGAATAAGAATGATTTTGGAAGTGGATTTAAATTCTATTTGAATAAGAATAAAGATAGTAAACTTTTAGATTTAGATTTCGAAGTGATTAGTTTGGTTTTTATTATAATTTATATTAATTAACGGGTGAAAATAGCCTTCTAGGGCACTGTCTCGAATTTAGGCAAAATCAGTTCCATTGGATCTGTAATAGTGAATTATTATATGAATTTGAATTTCATGGCAATGGATATTTTCGAACATTTAAAAGATTGATATTTTTAAGTAAAATAATATATTCTATTTTATATTCACCATGCACCCCACATTCTCGTAGCCATACCTTCATGTCATATATTCCATCCCTCCATCTCCTTTATAAAACTATCTCCAATGAACGAATTTTTAAACCTCCTTCTTAAAAATAAAAATCAAAGCCAATTCTTAATTGAAATTCATGAAATTGGATTTGTTGGAATCGAGTGATTCAAAGCTTCGATCCTATGCCTAAATTTTTTGTGTTCATTTTGTTTGGGGATAGCCATATATCCATGGCCGGTTAGGGCTTGAAAATTTTGGCGATGTGGGACAAATTAGGTGAAATAATGGGTAGATACGAGCTCGGAAAGTGAACTAGCACCTATGGCTGAAGTTTGGGGGTCCGAGGAGCTTTAGGTCAAATCGCGACATAGATAGGGGTAGGGTTGCTGCTATGTTGGCTTTGAGTGAGAGTTGCGGACGTGGGGTTTGAGCATAGCGGAGTTCATCGATGGTAGTGAACCTTCGTTTCATTGAGTGTAGAGTGGGCTAGGAGGAGAGAGAAGATGGGAGCTTAGGAGTGCATGCTTTGGTGTGTCAATAGGTTATTAATGATGGGAAAGAGAAGTTTGGGCTAATGTTGTAATTAAAACTTGCTTATGTGATAAGTTTATTATATGTTAATTTAAAATATTGATAACGTACAATTTGAACAACTCTCTCATACGAGGTCCAATTGAGACATGGATTTTTTCGTTGTGCTCATAATGATGAAAGCTTAGCAATGGAATTTGTTTGTGTGAATTCGAAGACTATTGAAATTTGGGCTAAAATCGGACGTCATTCGATTTTGATTCCAAACCGGAATGCCTTGACAACAACTGGGATCAATGTGGGTTAAACTCGCCTTTTTAATCAAACAATCATGCTATATAGTTGTTTTAAAACTTTCGATTGAATGTTTGGACGATTTATTATTTTATATTGTTAGTTTGGAATATTCCCGCCTCTCGAGCGGGTGAGACCTTATTACGTTCCCCTTTAAGATCAAACGCCTTTTGTGTACGATCGTACTTCAAAGCGGTTGACTTGTATTATTGATTATATACTATATGTGATACAAGGGGATAGGTTGGAGGGATCTAATAGGATTCCTCATGCGGTTAATTTTACTTTTCATATATATATATATATATATATATATATATATATTGTGATATATGATATGTTGGATGCCACAGTCGATAAAATGGATGATTTTTTTTCCTATTTAGTGTTATGGTAAAACTAGACCTTATTTTTAGTATTTTAAGACAGTATAAAATGAAGATTTAATTTTTAGAAGGATTTAAACGATTTTGAATATATATTAATCATTTTCAATATATATATATATATATTAACAACAATTCTTGAATTACTAAGAGAAGGAACCTATTTTAATTAAAATTGAAGGTATGATTTTTAGATATTTTAAATTTATAGTTCTATAGAATACTTTAAATAGAGATTTTTGAACCGTGAGTGAAGATTTTTAAAATTAATCCGTCTTCTATAATAAAGGAAAATGGTTTTAAAAAGAATATAGGGATATTTTGGTATAAATATTTATTAATCGTCTATATAAGGTTATGTGTGTGTGTATGTGTTTAGGTAAATTTATAAATGAAAGAAATTTATAAATGTGATAATGTATAAATGGGACATTTTACAAATAGAGTGAAGATTTGTAAAATCGTATTTTAAAAATGAAAGGATAGATTTATAAACAGTGTTTTATAAATAACGGAAAACTATTATCATTGGATAGATTAGGGAGAATAAAATCAAATTATGGATTTATGATAATATGTGGGATGTTGTTTTAAAAAAATAGTTGATTCTATTTTCAGAATTGAAGTGAGGATAGATTGGAGATGTTAAACGATATGTTATAGAGTAGAATAGATTTATAAACATAGTTTTATAAATATGGAAATGATTATGTTGATATTTAAGTATGGATTTTTATCAAGGAAGTATGTTTATGTTTTTAAAGGTTGTTATTCATATTAGTATTGTTTTAATGTTGCTTATCAATATTTTAATATTTTGAAAAGTTAATTATTTAAATTATTACTATAGTTTGAAATTAGTTGTAACTATTTATCAATAAAGTTTTGGAAATTGATTATTGTTATTTTTAGTAATGTTGAAGATAAATTATTATAGTTTTATTAAGAATGTTTTGAAATTATTAATATTATTTTTAAGATGTTTTGAAGTTAATTATTATTTATCATTGTATAATAGTGTTTTAAATTAAATGATTATAATTTATTTATTAATTTTTTCATGGTTTATAAATAGGATTTCATAAATAGATGTGAGTTTGTAAGAGGAATCATATAACGTGGTTTGGAAAACTTAAAGGAAGGTTTGACAAGGTAAAGGAGTTCTATAAATGGTTATATATTTATAAAATAATTTAGAAGGGTTATAGATTTATAGAAGAAGAGTTATATAAATGGGTTTATGGATTAATAAAGTGGTCCTATATGATTTTTGGAGTGTATAAAAGAGTTTTATAAATTGTTCTGGAGATTTATAAGATAGCATTATAAGTGGCTTTAGAAATTAATGGAATTTATAAATGATTTTAGAATTGTATAGAAAGGAAATCTTCTTTAGTGTTTGGTGAATATACTTATGACATTAAGATAAGTATATGAATATTTTTCAAGTTTTGAAATATAGGTATTTGTGGATATATATTTATATATCATTGTAAAAGAATTTTGCTTTAATATTTATATAATGAATTTAATAACTGAAAAGATTAATTAAAGAGGCTAATGATTGCTTATGTGCTTAACAATGTGGTCTTTTCTATGGAATAAATCCCTGATTTGGATGTGTGTATGTGGATAGTTAAATAACCGACTATCAAATTTGGACCCAAAAAGAAACTTCAAAAATATCTTAGAGAAACATGTGAGTTATATGGCACGGTCATCTCGATGATGCTGTATTATGCATATAAATATTGTTTTGTTCTCCTAGGACAATGATAAGGAAATGCATCCACTAACGGTTAAGAGGCGATCTCTGCTTTTATCTTTAACTATTTATTCCCTAAAGAACTGGAGTTGAGTTTACTGGAAATTATCGAATGTTGTTTTGAAGAGGCTAGGATTGGATATGTTATCCGAAAACTACATCGATCCAACAAATGCTTTTTGAAGTGAAGACATCTTGAAGATGATGGAATTGAAGATAGAGTTCTGAAGCATTTCGTTCAGTCTCAGAACGAACTTACATGGATGAATGCTGGCATTGCATTTGTTTCCTGGAGGGCAGTGTTAGCATTCCAAGTATGAAATGCTATATATAAAGGTAAAACGTAGCCTCAAGCCTCATCAACTCGAATGACTAAAACATAGGAGATGCAGTAAAGCTAAGTGGATCGCTCCCAAGTAGGGTATGATCATTCCTATCTAGATTCAATATTACCTCTTATTTGTATGCTTCAAGGCCCATTAACAAAGGGGTGACAATATTCGGCACTACTAGTCAAATGGTATGGAGGTCCTATGTTGGCAGCGAATCCAGGTGAGGTCCTTGGTGTTATTTTATCTAGAGAAGCACCATGATGGGCGGTACCCTAGTAGCGCAGTCATTATATGGAATTCATTCTCCAATATGAGCCTTTACGATTTTAGTTGTAAACCTATTATGTTGAAATGTAACAAATGTAACAATTTCGGCTATGATTAATAAGCATTTGTATCTTAGACATGATTATAATATCAAAGAATTTCATATGAATTGTTTTGGTTATCGTAAGGTAAAAACCCGCTGTGTTTATGTGCGGCATGGTCTTCGAGATACATTTGATTTTCAAAGGTTTTCTATAACTTTAAAATCCAATTATGTGTTTTTTCTCACATTGGTTTTCCAGACTGATTTCGGTGTTATTTTATTACAATGCTCAAGTTAGACCAAGCATATTTACAAATTGCTTTAGATGCATTGGAGCTCAGGGGACGAGCTGGAGGTCTTCAAGTCATATTCACGTATAAGTTTATTTTTCGTTGCTTTGTTGTTGAAATCATCAGCATTTGTAAGGGTGGGTTATTATAACTATCCAGGCCAATGATTGTGATTTGTTTTTATACTCTGATGGATGTATGTATATAATTGTTTCTCTTTTGTAAAGATCATTAATATCATAGTATATATTGTTCTGCTGCGATTGTGAGATTATATTTTGTTTTTAGTTTCCTTTCTCTTCTTCTTCTCTTCTCCTCTTCTTTCTTTCCTATAACTATCCATCTTTTCCTTCAATTTCGTTTGAACAAGTTTGGTTTATTGCCAACTTAAATTATGCGGATTGGCGGGTTGTCACATTTGGTATTAGAGCTGAAGGTTAAGCGAGAACCTTGGCTTTGGTGGCGTAACTCATTAAAAGATAAAGTATTGGAATGCCTTATTATGAGTTTGAGTGTATATAGATATGAGCGTGTATTTTTTAGTGGTTATAAAGATGTTTTATATTGTGTTGATTTATCTGTTGAGTGGCTTATGAATTTTGGTCGGTACGTGGGACACCACCACGATATCGATAAGGGTTTCTAATCACTTAAACAAGACAAATCGACACAGTATTGTTTTGGAAATTGGTAAATGAAATAATTTTACCTAAATTATATTTTATATATAAAAGAATAATTTTGTAGAAATTATTATAGTTACATATGACTTGTTCGTTGTTATTGAATGATAATATTTGATTATTATCATTTGTTCTTTGTTGTGCTGATAAAAGTTGCTATTATTATAATCTAATAAAAAGAATAATGTTTGTAAAATGAGTTATATAAGGGAGTGAATTTATGAATATGAATTATATGGTATTGATTATAATTAAAATAATGAACATTTGTGAAATGATATTACGTACGAAGTGAGATCATATAAATATGATCTATTAATGTGATATAAATGGAAAGGAAATGAAATTGTATAAGTATATTTATAAATAAGATTTGTAAACAAAAAGGGATTTAAAACTAGAAAATTGAGACTTAAAAATTCCATTGATTTGAAAATTATTTTCAAAGGTTTTGGAAGAATAATAATAGTATTATTTTGGAAAATGTTTTAACTAAACACTATTAGAAGGATTTATAAAGAAATCGAAAGCACCGAACTCACTTCAGTCATTGGAAAATAATTTTGGTGATGACTGCAGCATCATCATTGTTCATTTTCGAGTTTCTAAGTGATGGGTTGCTACCAGTGAAGTTGTGCTTTGGTAAAAAAGTTTGGTATTAAAATCAAGAGTACAATCTGATAAGTATGAGAAAATAAGTTTTAATAACTTATAAAGTTCTGAAAATTAGTAAGTTAGAAAAAAGTTTTAAATTGTTCAATATGAATATTAAGAAGAGAAAATTTGAAAAGGGATTTAACTTAAATTTAAGTTAAATAAAATAGATTTTGGAAAGGAAATTGATTCAAGAAAAGGAAAATGAAGTGAAGCAATGAAATGAGCTAAGTGAAATTGAATTTGATGTGTAATTAATTAATGAAATGAACTAATGGAATAAATTAATGAAATATGATCTTGAGTTATAAAATAAAATTCAACTTAAGTTATCAATTGAATTGAATATGTTTTGGGATGTAGTTTGATAGAACTGAACATGAACTTAAGTATTGAAGTGATAATAAACATTTATCGTGTAGTATAAAATGTTTGGAACAAATTTATGTAATTATTGTATGAAATGATTCATAAACGAATTTAACATGCAATGAAATATTGTTAAACATAAATTGAATTTAAAGTGAGTGTTAATAATTGAATGAAATTGAATGCAAATCAATTGAATAGGAATAAATTGAATGGAAATTAATTGAATGTAAATAAATTGAAAATGAATCACTTGAATGTTAATAAGAATGAAAGTGTATAAATATAATGTTGACATTTGAAATTGCAAATTGATATGATGATTAATATATTGGATGTAAATTATTTGTTTGGTGGTTTCACTTGTTACATTTACTACATTTACATATAGTTATCTATATTCTATATTGTATAGTAATGTTACTTTCTATATACATGTTTCTCATTGGTTATTGAGTGATTAGGAAGTGTGGATGATGCATGCCATGTATTTAGAGCTCACTTTTGCATTATATTGGTTGTATATGTTTGCTAATACTAAAATAAGGTACACATCTCGGATTACATAACGTATTTTTATATTTTTCCCTACGGGATTCCTCATCGTCGAAGATGAGATATATATTATATATGTATATATATATATATATATATATATATATTACGATCGAGCCACACAAAGGAGATGCTAGCGAAATTTTCCGCAAATTTAAGGCGTTAGAATTTTTTTGAGAAATTTTTAATACTAAAATTTGATTTTTGAGTTATAATTTGGATTGACCGAGTGGATGAAAAATAGTTGGCATAAGTGGATGGATTAAAAAGACTTAGAAATTTTATAATTAATTGCAGCTAGTTGGTTTTGAAAAGTTAATCGTTTGGGGAATTTTTCTTACCTTGCCAATTTCGGGGGCAAAATTCTTTTAAGAGGGGAGAATGTAACGCGACCAAGAATTTTAATCATTTAAATTTGAAGTACATAATTGATTTTAAATATTGGAAAGTTAATTTTATAAGTTAGATAACTTGAATTTCTAATATAAGGGTTATTTGAATAATTGGAATTATTTAAAATTATTTAACCTTGAATTTAGTGTGAATAAGAATGATTTCGGAAGTTGATTTAAATTATATTTAATAAGAATAAAGATAGTAAACTTTTAAATTTAGATTTAAAAGCGATTAATTTTGTTTTTATAATAATTCGTTTTAATTAAGGGTGAAAATAGTCTTCTGGGGCATTGTCTTAGTTTGTACGAAACTAGTTCCATTGGATCCATACTAGTGAATTATTATTTGCCGTCGAATTTCGTGGCGATTGGACGTATCGTTTGGTTATGTAAGTTCAAAACGCATAGGAACTAATTATAGAAATTAATATAATATAACAGGGGTTGAAATGCTACCTTTTGTGTACGATCAAATTAGGTCTCGAGACTAGTTCCATCGTGTTCGGAATAGGGCATTACATATAGGGCGCCAGACAGCACGTCTTGATAGGAGTTTGAGATTTTCGGACGTTTAAAAGCTTGATATTTTTATTTAAAATAGTACATTCCATTTTTAATTCATCGTACTCCCCACATTCTCGTAGCCATACACTCACATCCTATATGGCATCCCTTCATCTCCTTTACAAAACCATCTCCAGTGAACGAATTTAAAAACCTCCCTCTCAAAAATTAAAATCAAAGCCAATTCTTAACTAAAATTCACGAAATTGGATTCGCTGGAATCGGGTGATTGAGAGCATCGATCCTTACCTAAATTTTTGGTTTTTTTGTTTGGGGATAATCGTATATTGATGGTCGATTAGGGCTTGAAATTTTGTGGCGACATAGGACAAATTAGGTGAGGTGATGGGTAGGTTCGAGCTCGGGAAGTGGACTAGCACGTATGGCTGAAGTTTGGGGGTCCGAGGAGCTTTGGGTCAAATTGCGACATAGGTAGGGTAAGGTTGCTGCTATATCGTATTTTGAGGAATGGTTGCAGATGTGGGGTTTGAGGTGGGAACGCGAAGCCCTTGCATAGCAGAGTTCGTCAGTAGTGGTGGACCTTCGTTTCGTTGAACGTTGAGTGAGCTAGGAGGAGAGAGAAAATGGGTGCTTAGGCGTGCATCTTTGGTGCGTGTGTGTATAGGTTATTAACGATGGGGAAGAAGATGTTAGGGGTAGTGTTGTAATTAAAACTTAATTGTGTGATTAGTTTATTATATTACAATTTAAAATATCGATAACTTAAAATTTGAATAACTCTCTCATACGAGGTCCAATTGTGATGACCCGAAATTTTAGGCAATATCAATTTAATAATCTGAATAAAAAAATTAAATTGATTTGATAATCTTTGATAATAAGATTGGAACTAATTTAATAATTCAATTAAATAAATATTTAATTGATAGATTTTATTTTTTGAAAGCTAATAATTGTTTTCTATTTATAATGTATATAGAATATGTATATATTGTAAATAGATAAACCATGTTTTAAAATTTAATAAATAAATAAATCTTGTTTTCTAGATGATATATATATTTGGTAAAATTGGGAATTATGATTTTATTTTAACTTTTAAAAGCTATTGAATAAATAATATATGGTTTTAAATTGTTAAGTTAAAAATTTAATTTGTTTAAATTAATTTATTTGATATTAAGCTTTTAAAAGTATATAATAAATAACTATATGATTTTAAATACATAAGGTAAATGTTTAAATGGTTCAAAATATGTTTTAACTTAAGTTTAAATTTAAATAAAAATAACAATAAGGTTTATTTTGATATAGTGTGATAAAATAAATAATTTATTGATAAAGAAACAATTTCTTTTATAAATTATTTATAGTTATCAAATTTGTTATTTTCAAAATATAATAATAAGATATTGTTTTTAACAAATATTTTTTTTAAATAGTTTTTTTTTCAAAATTTGATTTTAGAATTTGATTTGAATTTGAATTTAAAGCTTTGAAATTTAAAGTATAAATATTTTTAATTGTTTTGATTTTTAAAATATATGTATAAACTTTTATTTGTGGATATTTTGGTTTTATCTCTTTATAATTTTTCTATATATAAATAAGTAGTTATACATTAATTAATTTAGTATAAGCATATATTAAACTCTAAATATAAATACTAATTACTTAAAGGACATATGTAAATATATTAAGGCTTCATGTAACAAGTGTTAGTCAATAAACATTACAAATTGACAAATGTTAAAAATTGATGACAAATGTCATTTTAAAAACTTTAATTATTCTTTATTTTTAATAAACCACGTTTTTTATTTATATAAACCCCTTTATTTCCTTAACTCCATTTCTTTTCTATTCCCTTATTCAAAGCCAAGAAGAATTAAAACAAATCCCCTCAAAACTAAAATCTGAAAACACCTCCACTAAAGCAAAATTCATGAAATCAAATTCCTATAATCATTTCAATTCTGTAGCATGCAAACAAATCTGTTTTAAAACCTGCATATTCAATCAAAGCCTGCATTTCACTTAGAACCTAGAATTCAAGCTGCATGCATGTAGTCCTTTTTAAAGATCAAGTTTTAAAGCTTCAACAACTCAAGTTTTCAAAAAAAAAATGAAGTTTTTTCAACTCAAGTTTTAAAGCTGCATGCATGGATGAGGCATTTTATTCTTCCTAGTAAACTTATTTCAATGATAAATAGTGCTCTTAATCGTTTCTTTTGGCATGGTGATCCATTCTCAAAAAAAATGGTGCCAATATCCTTCAGCAAAATTCAATTGCCAAAGAAATATGGTGGTCTGGGAATTGCAAATCTTAAGAAATGGAATTCAGCAGTTTTTTCAACATACTTTAATAAGATTTTATCAAAAGCTGATGATCTTTGGACTCGATGGACTACTAAAAATCTCATTAAAGGTAAGGCTTTCTGGTTAATGGATATTCCTAATTGTTGCAGCTGGGGTTGGCGTAATATATTGAAATTAAGACCTTCCTTTTTACCTATTATTCAATGCAATCCATCTATTAACAATGATCTACTGTTTTGGTCTACTCCTTGGGCCAAACCTGGTTTAATTCTTCTGCAAAACCTTCCTCATTCTTTAGTTATGCAGTCTGGCATATCAATCAAAGCCAAAGTATCATCTTTTATTTTAGATGGGTCTATTACACTGCCTTACTGTAGTTCCTTTCAAGTCCGATCTCTCTGGCAACATATACAATCTTTGTCTCTCCCTTCTTCAGATATTAAAGTTTTATGGACTAATAAAAAGAAAAAACATGAAGTTTCTTTAGTTTATAAAGCTCTATTAAATCAAACAGACATTTTTCCATGGGCCACTAGAATCTGGAAGGATAAATCCCCTGCAAAAGAAAATTTGATGTTATGGAAAATCATGGCTAATGCTATCAACACAAAACAGAAATTGGCAAGCATAGGTATCATTAACAATGAAGATTGTGTTTTCTGTCATAGACATCCTGAATCAAACACTCATATTTTCTTTGAATGCTTTTATACTTTTGGGATCTGGTGTAGACTATTATCTAATGGTGATTTTCATAAACCAATTAAAAGCTCGAAAATTGAATGGTTTAATATTTTCAAAGCTACTCGGTGGAAATCCCCTAAGTCCGATGTCATGATGATTATGCTAAAGGCTTTTGTTTATGAAATTTGGAGGGAAAGAAATAGGAGGATCTTTGATTCAAAGGAGGAAACTACTTCTGCTGTTTTTAATATCATTGATAGGAAAATTAGAAAAAGGATAGGCAGGTTATAATATTTTTATATGTTAGCTTGACAATCATGTTACCCTTTGTCTTTCTGTAATGTGATGTAATTTTTGTAATTGACTGTAAGTGATGTATTTCATGGTATGTATGTGCATGTAAACACAATTGATTCATCAATTTAATCGGGCAGGGCTCCCTTAGCCCATTGCTTTTCAAAAAAAAAAACAACTCAAGTTTTCAAGCCCATTCAGTCTCAAGTTTGCAGCCTGCAAATTCAAAATTGCTTTCAACATAAACTAGATTTATTCTTCTGAATAACAGTGAGTAACATCACACTTTAAAAGCTTAATTGAATTATGGTTACGTATTAAGTTCAGGAATGCATAAGTGTTGTGTGAATTTATATATTTGATGAGATTACTGCATATAGATATATGGATGTGTGGATATGTGTATGTTTAGTTTCTGTACGGTCTCTGTTACCAGTCTTTCATGCTAAAAACTAATTCAAATATTTATCTCTTAATTTGATTCTTAATAATTTTAAGTCTTAACCAAAGATTGTTTGTTTTATTATAAAATAAAGTTTAAAAATTTAATTAAGTAAAAACAACTTTAAATTGCTCTGGGAAAAAAAAATGAACAGAAGATTGGGTTTTGATTTAAAATCCAAACACCCTAATTTCTTGTTTCAGGAATATGAATTGAAACATTGTCCAAAATCATGATTTTGGAAGAGAAATCATAATTTTTAATTATGTTTTGAGTGTGTGAGACCGGGTTGAACAGAAAAGGGAAAATTGGTGGTTCCTGGTGATCTATTTGATTTTGGAGGTCGGGGTTTCTTCTGGTGATGGATGGGTGATCAGTGAGTGGAGGAAAAATGTTAAAAGCGGAGACGAATCACTGTGGAAGCAGTGGTAGTGGATTATCTCTTGGAACCCTAGTTTTAACTAGGCAACTTGATTGGGTCGGCGCGGGCTGTAGTGGTGATCGAGTGCAACTAGGTTTTAGGATATGAAAGCTTGGTCGTAGACGAGCCTGTGGCCGGTGGTGCAGAATTACTGGTGGTCGCAGGGCCAAGGATGGAGCGTTGACAGGTTTGGAGGTGGTTGTTCATTCTGTTCCAGGTTTTAGATTTGAACTCGAATTCAAATTCGAGTGGTGTGGAAGCTAGATGATGATCGGGGTGGAGTGAGGAGTTGGTCGCCGATGTGGGAAGACCGCCGGAGGTGGCTGGAGATGATCGGAGGCACGGTGCATGTGCACCGTGCACTTTTGATTCCTGATGGAGTTGGGTTTGAGTGGTTTTGTGAACTCGAGTTGTTTCACGAGAATTCAAGTGCTTTGCTCGAAGCACTTTAGATTTTGACTCGAAGATTTTTGGGGTGGCTCGGGTTTGGTATTTTGTGACAGGTTTTTAACTGAAACCTGCATTGATTTGTTTTGTAATTTTTAAAACTGAAATTTAAATGTAAAGCAAGGTTTTAAATAAGTTTTAAACCTAGTTTATAAAATCTAGAATTTCAAGTTAAGTTTGAATCTCAATTTTTAAATAAGATGAAGTTTTTAAATTTGATTTGATTTAATTACTTCAGAAATATTTAAATAGTTTGAATTTTTAAAATAAAGTTTTAAAAATGTAAGTAGAGTCTTGAAATCTAAAGATTAATCTGAATTCAAATTTTAAATAAGTATTTCAGTTTTGAAATGTAGGAAAGTTTTAAAATTTAAAATGTTTTAAACAATTTGAAATGTTTAAAGTATAATTCAAATTGATTTGAATTTAAATATGAATTTGGTTTTAAATCCTTTTAAACTTCTTATTTAAATGAATATTTCTTTAACTTGTGAAACGAAAAGGTTTAGAAATGTGTTTTAAACTGTGTTAAAGAAATTTGTATTCATTTTAAACTTTTAGATTTAAAATGAATTTGAAAGTAAATTTTAAAGTAAATTGATTTAAAATACTTTGTAAATGATAACTTGATCCTTATTAAGAACAAAGTTTGATCTAAAAGTAAATTATAATTTAATGATTTGTAATTCATTAAATTTTTAAGGAAAATAAATGGATAATTAATTTATTTGATTAATTAATGATTTGTATTAATTAAATAGGAATTAAAGGTTTTAAATAATCAATAGATGATTGAGATAAATTAATTAGGAATAATTAATTTGAAATTAAGGATTATTAATTAGATTTTTATTAATAATTAATAATTAATTAATCAAGTAATTTAGAATTAATTAAGTTACAGTTATTACTTAATTAATTTAATAATTAAAGGTTAATTAATTGATTATTCAAGATTAATTAGTTTTTAATTATATTGATTGATAAAAGTTAATTACTTAGGAAAAGTAATTAAAGAATTTTTAATTGTTAATGAAGGTTATTAACTAAGGATTATTTAGTAATTAATTAATATGATTAATTTTTAATAATTAATTGGATTAATTAATTTATGATAATCAATTGTGAAAATTATTTAAGCTTAATTACTAAATGGAAGTAATTAATGTAACGACCTAGGATTTTTACGAATTTAAATTGATAATTTAAATGAATTTTTGAATTAAAATTGTAAAATTGATTATAAATGGCTGCGAGTTTCCCCGATCGTAAATAGAAAATATATATTAAGTCATATGAATTTGAAAATTTGTATATATGTGAATATATGTATATATATTGGATTAGAAATAAAATCTTAAATAAATGGTTTTAAAATAAATAGAAATAAAAATAAGTAGTCATGTAAGAATAGAAATAAATATACAAGTTAATGTAATAAAAATAAATATAAAAACTTTTAAAATATGTACATAAAGTAAAATAAATATATTTAAGTATAAACAAATCAAACATAATAAATGCAAACATATCAGCCTCCATAAATGCATAAACAAGTACTCAAAGCAAAGTAGAAGTAAAATAAATATGCAAGAATAAAACAAAGCACAAAAAAAAGAAATCATCTCAACATAAACCATCCCATCTCAGCCAAAACAAATTTGCATAGCCTCCACAAAATCTTGATGGCCAGATTTTAAAAAGAAACAAAGAAGTACAAGAGAAGACAATAATAAATATGTAGCCTGTAAGTAGCATGTAAAGTAAGGCAAGTATGGATATATATGGAAGTAGCTTGCAAAATCAAGTATCAGGGTATAAAAGTAATAAGGCAAAAGAATGTTGCCTGTAAAAATGCAAAGAAAAATCAAATACATTCAAGTGAATTAACAAAAGAAAACAGTGCAAACATATTTATATCTATAAACAAGACATATGATAGTCAATGCTACTACCTCTAGTACACTATAACATTTCATATATCAGCCGAAATGCAAAGCATGGAAATAAAGTACCAAAGCATTTAATAAAAACATCTCAGCCACCATAACATAGCATATCACCCATACCTATGTATAAACAAAGATATCATCCCTGTACAACTCATTTTCTTTTATACCCAGCCTTCCTCAATCTCATTTTGTCCATCTTCAAAACTAAACAAAAAAAAACTGAAGCAAATATCCTTTCAAACTAAAACAAAACTTCAACAACACTATACAAACAATTCAAACCATAGGATCAAATTTAAAAGCTTCAGCTAACAACTCAAGACAGTTTCAAAATTGTGAGTAACTTCACCTTGTCAACTTTCAAGTAAAATTTAGTTATATGCCAGTAATGTTGAAAAGAATTTATGTGAATCTGCTGTGTATTTCTGTTGAGCTGTGTATTTCTATTCCCCTGTAATTCTAGTTACAGAGCAAAATAAAGTAGAAGAAAACTAATATATCTTCATAAAAAACAATTTATAACTTAGGAATTTAACTAATTATGTTTGTTTAAACTAAAGATCAAGGCTTAGAAAATGGTTTGAAGGTTCGCTGTGAAATATAAAAACTGTAAATCCAAATATACAGTATAAAGCAAATAAATGTTTAAAATTCGAATAATTTAAATTGTAAGTTTGAATTTATATCTTGAAATAACATTCAAAAGTAGGATTTTTAAAACAAAAATTATGATTTTTAGATAAACATAAAGAGTGCAGTTCGTAAAGGAACCGAAATTGCTTTTTCATGAATTCCTGTCAATTTAATCAACTATTGATGTTGAAAATTATGGTGAAGCTAGATTATTGATTTAGTAACACAGGAAAAATAAATAAAAAAAATTCGAATGCCAGGGAATTTGGAACGAATTGAAAGTAGGGTTGGGTTCGAGTGTTTTTTTGGTGTCCTGTAGAATATTGTTTTCGCCGCCTATGGTTGACCGAGTGCGAAGCGGTTCTGGGTAATGGAAGAGGAAGCGTCGAGGGGTTGGTGGCCGGAGTTGTGTAGCCGTTGGTGGTTGGAATCTCATCAATGCCGTGATTTCCAGGTTCAGCTTTTAGTTCAGTTCTGGGTTTAAAGCTCGATTTCGATTCGATGATCTTCTCACGCGTTTGGGTGGTCGCGGGGCTTCAAGGCGTCGACGTTGACTTGTTGATGATCGAGACGGTGGCCGGAGGGGTTTGGGGTTCGTGTGCATGTGCACGGTGGGTCGCGAGCACGTTTGGGGGTTGAGAAAGTATTGGGTTCTCCAGAGTTTGCTCGAGGAAGTAATCGATTTTCTCATGAAGATGTTTGTTTCGCTCGTAGGGATCCTGTAACATACTAGTTTATAAGTTTAAACGTAACTTAAATTAACTAGAAAAAAAAAAGAAGAAGAAGAAGAAAGAACAGGTAGGAGTAGAAGAAGAGGAGAAGAGTGAGACGCGGGGAAAAGTAGGGGATGACTCGAGATTTACTCGAGTAAATGAGGTACTTTCCTCGGGTCTGTTGATATTGCCTTAATAGTTTAAGTATTTTGATTAACAAAGTTAATATTAATTAACTAAGTAATTAAATAAGTAAATTAGTTAAAGACTTTCCTTATATAAGTTTCATATGTAAGTAATAAATGTCATTTACAATTATTTTAAAGATTTTTAAATAATTAATTAATGTAATTAATTTTATTTAATTAATTAAATTAATCAATTTTGACAATCATTTGTAAATTGATAAATATAATTACTTGATAACAGTAATTGAAAAATTAATTACTTCTTGTAATTAATTTTGATAATATGATTAATTTAAGTTAATTAATTTAGTTTAATTAGTTTAAGAAAATATTTGATAAGTGTAATTTTCTTAGTGTAATTAATGGAGCATAATTACTTGGGAAAGTAGTTAATGATAATTACTGGAATGTAATTAGTGAAGATGATTTATAAATGGAGTAATTTGGGTAATTACCTTTGTAATTTATCAAAGGATTAATTTGTGGGGATAATTTATTATGGGATAATTGATTTATATAATGAGCAATTAAGGAATAATTAATAACGAGGTGATTAATTGATGTAATTAATCAAGGTAATTAATAAATTAATTTATATCAAATGATTTGTAATTTATTAATCAGAATTGGATTAATTCATAAATAATTAATTTAATTGGAAATAAATTGAATTACTTAGGATTAAATAATTAATTAATCCTGCTTATAAATGTTTATTGAATATTTGACCTTACTTATGAATGATTGTATTGAATGAGTTGCCTTGAATTGATTGTCCTATCTGATCTGTGATATTTTGTTCTGTGGATTGTGCTATATAAAATTTATTCATTTATTGATGATACATCTGTATATTATCTATGGATATGTGAATGAAAGATAAGCGTTATAGTTTATATCGCTTATCAACTATATTTCTATGTTTTAATCTGTGATGATTGAATGATGTTGCACTATTGTGTTAAACCCCTGGACCACACCATACACACACAATGATGGATTTCAGGAGGAAATCGGTTAAGTCACAGATTTTTGTAATAGTTTAAAATTTGAATTTTTTAAATTCAAATGTTTTGGAAATGGAATCGGAATAAATGTGAAAAGCTTTTGGAATGGAATTTCAAGATAAAAAAATTTATTTTTAAATTACTTGATTAAGTTTTAGAATTTAAATACTTTGATTTAAATTTGAATTCAATATTGAAATTGAATTCTGTAATTTGAAACTAGGGATTAACGATGTTATAATAGTCATTATGAGTTAAACCATTTTTAAAGTATTATTTTTGAAAATTTGAATTAACCCAAAGATTGTAACTTGTATAAATGAAATCGGGTTTTTCGAAATAAGACTGTTGTTTCTAAATGATAAAAAGGCTTTCATAGGAGAAACGAATTTCAAATTATATAAAAAGGGATTTAAGTTTAAACTGAAATAGTTTACCAAGTTATGGATGAAAATTTGGAAACGAATTTTGAAAGAGAATATTTGGGAACGAACTTTGAAAGATATAAGTTAAATCTTAATTTAAAGATTTAATGAATTAAATCCAATTGAATTGGAATTGTTTTGAAATCCAGGAATGAATATTTGTGAAAGTACGTGAACTTTATGAAATAAATCTTTTGTTAAAAGATTTGAAATGGTAATTGGTTTAAACCATTTGAAAAGAAAGTTTTGAATTATTAAGTTGTGACTTAATTGAAATCCCGTATCCATATGTTTTTAATGTTGCGCTCACTATTTGGGTTAGCCGGGAAAGGACCTTTGGGTTGTATAACCCATTCTGAATATGTGATACGTCGTATATGGATAGCATTTGAAGACCGGTGTTGAAGACCGGGTGTTTGCAAGAACGATAAGATAACCTATCGATTGTCTCTGCACTGGGTAGCTCCTGGTATAGAGATTCCCTAAGTGATTGGAAATCCGATCGGGATTGTGAATACCCGGATTGCAAGGGCTTCGTAAGAAGTGCCTTCGGTTCTGTTCGAACCCAGAACAGACTTGTATGGATTGTTATGTCTGACATTACAATTTGAGATATAAAGCTGATTTCTTTCAAATATATTTCTGTTGGTGGCGGAGAATTTATTCTCTTAGCTTAACACCCTTCTCTGAGATGTACGAGCTCAGAGGTTATGTAGTTGAAGGTTATCAACGATATATTCCCAATTTGGTAATGTGACATGCTGAGTGTTGCTGTGAAATGATCATTGTGTTGATCATTTGTGATAGGATCATTTGTTTGATCGTTTATCTTTGTGATCATTTCTATGATCATTTGTTGACCCAAAGCACGACTTTTGTATAAAGTGTGTTTTGTGGACGAGACTTCGACGAGCCTCATAAACCGGTAATGGTCGAAACAGGAATTGTGCGGCAAGGTTTTCAGGGATAGCGTCCCTAGGGTATGACCATTCCTTCTGGAAAAGGGTAATATCATGGTATGGAGCCCAAATACTTACTCATGTTGAAACACTTATTATTATGGTGTGATGTTGGTTAGAGAGCTCTCGTTTAAAAGTCCTAAAGGACCGGGGGTGGTATATCTGAGGGTTTGTAATATCCCTTGGGAAAAGGGGTTCCCGACCTTGTTTGGCAGAGAACGGTTTGGTTCTCGGGGCGTCCTTCCAGAGGCGTTTCCATGTGGCAATGGGAAGTTCCTTGGCCTGACCATTTGTTGGAAAAATCCATTCATCCAATACGAACCTTGTACGGTATTAGTTGTAGAACCTGCCATGGAATGTGGCGGTAACCTGCTATTGAACATGGTTAGCTATAGTAGGCATACGATAATGGTCGTATGTTGGCTAAGATTTATATCTTTATTTTTGAAATAAATTTTTCCTACACTATGCACTAGTGATAATATCAAATGTTTCTTTTTAATGCGTATCAAGCATCTTTGACTATCATAAGGAGAAATCTCCTCCGATTCTGCGTTTGCATTGTGTGTGTGTGTGTGCGGGAGGCCTTATGGTAGTCTCATTTTTAAAAAGCATTGCGAATTGACTTTGAAAACCTTTTGTTGAATGTTTTAAAAGATAAACTGTTTTTGTTGCTCACACCAGTCCCACGACTGATCCTGAGTTTATTGTTTCTTTCCTAAACTCTGGGTGCTCATTATTTTCTACACGAGCAGTCTAGAGTTGGGTTTTTCAGATAGTCAGATGTAGTAGATTATCTGGAGTTAGCAAGTCTTTGGATCGGACCAGACTTGCTTATGCTTGGTGCATCGTTATTGGGGGTTCGAGCTATTGCTGGATTGATTCTTGGAGATGGAGTTGCAGTTCTCGGGGTTCTCTTTTGAAGACTATCTTAGAGTTATATTGTTCCGCTGCTGATGATATCTGTTTCTTTTCCGCTGCTATATTTATTGTATCATATCTCTGATGTATATTGATATCTATTGGATCATCTGTTGTATCAGATATTGTATCAAAGCTGTATATCAATGTATTATTCTTTTTTTCCGCTGTGTTATTTACTTAATGTTGTTATAAGCTCCGGCGAATCGGATTTGAACGGTCGAATCTATGGCATTCGAATACGATTTAAAGTATGGATGTCGATTTTCGAGCGGGCAAAATCCAGTTCGTCACATTTGGTATCAGAGCTAAGGTGAAACTTTAGCTCAGGAGTATAACACATTAAGTAGCTCATTAGAGATAGGGTGAAGTAAACCCTAGAATGAGTAATCCCTAAGATATCCGTTTGAATGCCTCAGTAAATTCTCTTACTATCCAGTGATAGTGAGTATGAGTGCAAGAAGAGAACGAGATAGGGGACATGGAAGTACGACTATAAATGGTCGATACTCTGTAACAACAGTGGAAACATCTTTCTTATCAATTTCCTTTGATTCGTTTCTAAATTCTTTTGATTGTTTCGTGACAACTACAAGAAGAAGTTTCGGTGTGATGATGGCCCTATGAATCGTTATAGGAAATTCTTACTTCGTATCCTCATCAGTTTCTTTTCAGTTTTTGATTTAAACCTTAATGAATTTGAAATATTGAGATTGAAAATTTTAACTAAATTGGAAATTTTAAATTGAGTTAAATTGGTTAATGAAATATAAGGATAAGTTAAACTGTATTGATAACGATTTCGTTTAAAACCAAATTAGAAATTCTATTGTAATTTCTCATGAATACCAAAGTCCGAAGAGGGACAAATTGGTATGTATACTGAGATATTCCGACTTGAGTTTGGAATTCATATCTTAAGTTTGAGGAATTATAGGAGATCAAATTCATCTATCCTTGTTGTTTTCGTGCCTGCGAATTTCGAGGACGAAATTCTTTTAGGGGGGGAAGTTTGTAACGACCCAGGATTTTTACGAATTTAAATTGATAATTTAAATGAATTTTTGAAATTAAATTGTAAAATTGATTATAAATGGCAGCGAGTTTCCCCGATCGTAAATAGAAAATATATATTAAGTCATATGAATTTGAAAATTTGTATATATGTGAATATATGTATATATATTGGATTAGAAATAAAATCTTAAATAAATGGTTTTAAAATAAATAGAAATAAAAATAAGTAGTCATGTAAGAATAGAAATAAATATACAAGTTAATGTAATAAAAATAAATATAACAACTTTTAAAATATGTACATAAAGTAAAATAAATATATTTAAGTATAAACAAATCAAACATAATAAATGCAAACATATCAGCCTCCATAAATGCATAAACAAGTACTCAAAGCAAAGTAGAAGTAAAATAAATATGCAAGAATAAAACAAAGCACAAAAAAATAAATAAGAAATCATCTCAACATAAACCATCCCATCTCAGCCAAAACAAATCTGCATAGCCTCCACAAAATCTTGATGGCCAGATTTTAAAAAGAAACAAACAAGTACAAGAGAAGACAATAATAAATATGTAGCCTGTAAGTAGCATGTAAAGTAAGGCAAGTATGGATATATATGGAAGTAGCTTGCAAAATCAAGTATCAGGGTATAAAAGTAATAAGGCAAAAGAACGTTGCCTGTAAAAATGCAAAGAAAAATCAAATACATTCAAGTGAATTAACAAAAGAAAACAGTGCAAACATATTTATATCTATAAACAAGACATATGATAGTCAATGCTACTACCTCTAGTACACTATAACATTTCATATATCAGCCGAAATGCAAAGCATGGAAATAAAGTACCAAAGCATTTAATAAAAACATCTCAGCCACCATAACATAGCATATCACCCATACCTATGTATAAACAAAGATATCATCCCTGTACAACTCATTTTCTTTTATACCCAGCCTTCCTCAATCTCATTTTGTCCATCTTCAAAACTAAACAAAAAAAAAACTGAAGCAAATATCCTTTCAAACTAAAACAAAACTTCAACAACACTATACAAACAATTCAAACCAGAGGATCAAATTTAAAAGCTTCAGCTAACAACTCAAGACAGTTTCAAAATTGTGAGTAACTTCACCTTGTCAACTTTCAAGTAAAATTTAGTTATATGCCAGTAATGTTGAAAAGAATTTATGTGAATCTGCTGTGTATTTCTGTTGAGCTGTGTATTTCTATTCCCCTGTAATTCTAGTTACAGAGCAAAATAAAGTAGAAGAAAACTAATATATCTTCATACAAAACATTTTATAACTTAGGAATTTAACTAATTATGTTTGTTTAAACTAAAGATCAAGGCTTAGAAAATGGTTTGAAGGTTGGCTGTGAAATATAAAAACTGTAAATCCAAATATACAGTATAAAGAAAATAAATGTTTAAAATTCGAATAATTTAAATTGTAAGTTTGAATTTATATCTTGAAATAACATTCAAAAGTAGGATTTTTAAAACAAAAATTATGATTTTTAGATAAACATAAAGAGTGCAGTTCGTAAAGGAACCGAAATTGCTTTTTTATGAATTCCTGTCGATTTAATCAACTATTGATGTTGAAACTTATGGTGAAGCTAGATTATTGATTTAGTAACACAGGAAAAATAAATAAATAAAATTCGAATGCCAGGGAATTTGGAACGAATTGAAAGTAGGGTTGGGTTCGAGTGTTTTTTTGGTGTCCTGTAGAATATTGTTTTCGCCGCCTATGGTTGACCGAGTGCGAAGCGGTTCTGGGTAATGGAAGAGGAAGCGTCGAGGGGTTGGTGGCCGGAGTTGTGTAGCCGTTGGTGGTTGGAATCTCATCAATGCCGTGATTTCCAGGTTCGGCTTTTAGTTCAGTTCTGGGTTTAAAGCTCGATTTCGATTCGATGATCTTCTCACGCGTTTGGGTGGTCGCGGGGCTTCAAGGCGTCGACGTTGACTTGTTGATGATCGAGACGGTGGCCGGAGGGGTTTGGGGTTCGTGTGCATGTGCACGGTGGGTCGCGAGCATGTTTGGGGGTTGAGAAAGTATTGGGTTCTCCAGAGTTTGCTCGAGGAAGTAATCGATTTTCTCGTGAAGATGTTTGTTTCGCTCGTAGGGATCTTGTAACATACTAGTTTATAAGTTTAAATGTAACTTAAATTAACAGGAAAAAAGAAGAAGAAGAAGAAGAAAGAACAGGTAGGAGTAGAAGAAGAGGAGAAGAGTGAGACGCGGGGAAAAGTAGGGGATGACTCGAGATTTACTCGAGTAAATGAGGTACTTTCCTCGGGTCTGTTGATATTGCCTTAATAGTTTAAGTATTTTGATTAACAAAGTTAATATTAATTAACTAAGTAATTAAATAAGTAAATTAGTTAAAGACTTTCCTTATATAAGTTTCATATGTAAGTAATAAATGTCATTTACAATTATTTTAAAGATTTTTAAATAATTAATTAATGTAATTAATTTTATTTAATTAATTAAATTAATCAATTTTGACAATCATTTGTAAATTGATAAATATAATTACTTGATAACAGTAATTGAAAAATTAATTACTTCTTGTAATTAATTTTGATAATATGATTAATTTAAGTTAATTAATTTAGTTTAATTAGTTTAAGAAAATATTTGATAAGTGTAATTTTCTTAGTGTAATTAATGGAGCATAATTACTTGGGAAAGTAGTTAATGATAATTACTGGAATGTAATTAGTGAAGATGATTTATAAATGGAGTAATTTGGGTAATTACCTTTGTAATTTATCAAAGGATTAATTTATGGGGATAATTTATTATGGGATAATTGATTTATACAATGAGCAATTAAGGAATAATTAATAACGAGGTGATTAATTGATGTAATTAATCAAGGTAATTAATAAATTAATTTATATCAAATGATTTGTAATTTATTAATCAGAATTGGATTAATTCATAAATAATTAATTTAATTGGAAATAAATTGAATTACTTAGGATTAAATAATTAATTAATCCTGCTTATAAATGTTTATTGAATATTTGACCTTACTTATGAATGATTGTATTGAATGAGTTGCCTTGAATTGATTGTCCTATCTGATCTTTGATATTTTGTTTTGTGGATTGTGCTATATAAAATTTATTCATTTATTGATGATACATCTGTATATTATCTATGGATCTGTGAATGAAAGATAAGCGTTATAGTTTATATCGCTTATCAACTATACTTCTATGTTTTAATCTGTGATGATTGAATGATGTTGCACTATTGTGTTAAACCCCTGGACCACACCATACACACACAATGATGGATTTCGCGAGGAAATCGGTTAAGTCACAGTTTTTGAAATAGTTTAAAATTTGAATTTTTTAAATTCAAATGTTTTGGAAATGGAATCGGAATAAATGTGAAAAGCTTTTGGAATGGAATTTCAAGATAAAAAAATTTATTTTTAAATTACTTGATTAAGTTTTAGAATTTAAATACTTTGATTTAAATTTGAATTCAATATTGAAATTGAATTCTGTAATTTGAAACTAGGGATTAACGATGTTATAATAGTCATTATGAGTTAAACCATTTTTAAAGTATTATTTTTGAAAATTTGAATTAACCCAAAGATTGTAACTTGTATAAATGAAATCGGGTTTTTCGAAATAAGACTGTTGTTTCTAAATGATAAAAAGGCTTTCATAGGAGAAACGAATTTCAAATTATATAAAAAGGGATTTAAGTTTAAACTGAAATAGTTTACCAAGTTATGGATGAAAATTTGGAAACGAATTTTGAAAGAGAATATTTGGGAACGAACTTTGAAAGATATAAGTTAAATCTTAATTTAAAGATTTAATGAATTAAATCCAATTGAATTGGAATTGTTTTGAAATCCAGGAATGAATATTTGTGAAAGTACGTGAACTTTATGAAATAAATCTTTTGTTAAAAGATTTGAAATGGTAATTGGTTTAAACCATTTGAAAAGAAAGTTTTGAATTATTAAGTTGTGACTTAATTGAAATCCCGTATCCATATGTTTTTAATGTTGCGCTCACTATTCGGGTTAGCTGGGAAAGGACCTTTGGGTCGTATAACCCATTCCGAATATGTGATACGTCGTATATGGATAGCATTTGAAGACCGGTGTTGAAGACCGGGTGTTTGCAAGAATGATAAGATAACCTATCGATTGTCTCTGCACTGGTAGCTCCTGGTATAGAGATTCCCTAAGTGATGGGAAATCCGATCGGGATTGTGAATACCCGGATTGCAAGGGCTTCGTAAGAAGTGCCTTCGGTTCTGTTCGAACCCAGAACAGACTTGTATGGATTGTTATGTCTGACATTACAATTTGAGATATAAAGCTGATTTCTTTCAAATATATTTCTGTTGGTGACGGAGAATTTATTCTCTTAGCTTAACACCCTTCTCTGAGACGTACGAGCTCAGAGGTTATGTAGTTGAAGGTTATCAGCGATATATTCCCAATTTGGTAATGTGACATGCTGAGTGTTGCTGTGAAATGATCATTGTGTTGATCATTTGTGATAGGATCATTTGTTTGATCGTTTATCTTTGTGATCATTTCTATGATCATTTGTTGACCCAAAGCACGGCTTTTGTATAAAGTGTGTTTTGTGGACGAGACTTCGACGAGCCTCACAAACCGGTAATGGTCGAAACAGGAATTGTGCGGCAAGGTTTTCAGGGATAGCGTCCCTAGGGTATGACCATTCCTTCTGGAAAAGGGTAGTATCATGGTATGGAGCCCAGATACTTACTCATGTTGAAACACTTATTATTATGGTGTGATGTTGGTTAGAGAGCTCTCATTTAAAGGTCCCAAAGGACCGGGGGTGGTATATCTGAGGGTTTGTAATATCCCTTGGGAAAAGGGGTTCCCGGCCTTGTTTGGCAGAGAACGGTTTGGTTCTCGGGGCGTCCTTCCAGAGGCGTTTCCATGTGGCAATGGGAAGTTCCTTGGCCTGACCATTTGTTGGAAAAATCCATTCATCCAATACGAACCTTGTACGGTATTAGTTGTAGAACCTGCCTTGGAATGTGGCGGTAACCTGCTATTGAACATGGTTAGCTATAGTAGGCATACGATAATGGTCGTATGTTGGCTAAGATTTATATCTTTATTTTCGAAATAAATTTTTCCTACACTATGCACTAGTGATAATATCAAATGTTTCTTTTTAATGCGTATCAAGCATCTTTGACTATCATAAGGAGAAATCTCCTCTGATTCTGCGTTTGCATTGTGTGTGTGTGCGGGAGGCCTTATGGTAGTCTCATTTTTAAAAAGCATTGCGAATTGACTTTGAAAATCTTTTGTTGAATGTTTTAAAAGATAAACTGTTTTTGTTGCTCACACCAGTCCCACGACTGATCCGGAGTTTATTGTTTCTTTCCTAAACTCTGGGTGCTCATTATTTTCTACATGAGCAGTCTAGAGTTGGGTTTTTCAGATAGTCAGATGTAGTAGATTATCTGGAGTTAGCAAGTCTTTGGATCGGACCAGACTTGCTTATGCTTGGTGCATCGTTATTGGGGGTTCGAGCTATTGCTGGATTGATTCTTGGAGATGGAGTTGCAGTTCTCGGAGTTCTCTTTTGAAGACTATCTTAGAGTTATATTGTTCCGCTGCTGATGATATCTGTTTCTTTTCCGCTGATATATTTATTGTATCATATCTCTGATGTATATTGATATCTATTGGATCATCTGTTGTATCAGATATTGTATCAAAGCTGTATATCAATGTATTATTCTTTTTTTCCGCTGTGTTATTTACTTAATGTTGTTATAAGCTCCGGCGAATCGGATTTGAACGGTCGAATCTATGGCATTCGAATACGATTTGAAGTATGGATGTCGATTTTCGAGCGGGCAAAATCCAGTTCGTCACAATTAAGAAATTAATTACTTAATGTAATTAATGGAGTTTAATGTGATTGGTTTAAATTAATTAATTAAGTTTAATTAATTTTAAACACTTGATGATTTGGATAATAATTACCTAATGTAATTTATGAAGTATAATTACTCAGTGAAGTAATTAATGATAATTACTCGATGTAATTAGTGGAAGATGGTTTAATAATGAAAGTAATTTGGATTGAATTACTTAGTAAAATTAATCAAGGAATTAATTAAAAAATCAATTAAGGAATAGTTAATTTGATAAGTTATTAAGGATAGTTAATTACTGAATGTGATTAATCAGAGATGATTAATAATTATGATTTAATTAAGATTAATTTATTAATGTAATTAATTTAAATAATTAATTAAATTAAATTAAATTTAGAATCATTAATTAATAATTAATGATGTAATTAAGATTGATTAATTAAGATTAATTAATTAATAATAAGTGATTGAGGTAATTAATTAAATGTAATTAATTAAGGATTAATGTAATTAATTATAGTTAATTAATTAATGAAGTAATTAAGGGTTAATTACTGTATTTGGTTAAGAGTAATTAACTTGTGCAATTAATTAATGGATAATTACTTGAATGTAATTAAAGAATAATTAATCAAGGGTGATTAATTAAGTTGTTTAACTAGAGGATAATTAATTAATTAAATTGTAATTAATTAATGGTGATGTAAGCAAGATTTATATCGATGTAGTAATTAATTTAATTCACTTTAATTAATTAAAGATGGAAGTAATTAATTTAATTCATTTTAAATTAATTATAGATGATGTGATTATAGATCATTGCTTATATATGAATGGATGATATTGGTTGCCTTGAATGGTTGAAATCTCAGAAATGAGATAAATAATGTTGTGTGATATGGATGCACTGGTTGCATTGTGATGATGATATGGATTATCTTTGATAATGATAATATGGATTATCTGTTGTGATGATAATGTTGATTATCTATTGTGAATCTGTGAATTATCTATCTGTGTGTATATAGATAATGAAATTGAATTGTTTTAAACTCTAAAACAACTTGTCCTTAAAAGATACGCTTTGGATTTCGATGAGACCGGGATCGGGTTTCCAAATTTGTATATCCGGAAACCACATTAATCCAAATTAACGATAGGTCGTGAATCTCAAATAAAGAGTGAAGACTCGAGGTGTAAGAACTATTCGTCAGTATAATTCTGAGGGTGATTCCGAGATGAGTTTGACGGAGATAGTACTTTCAGATTCGAGATGAAGATTCAGAGTGCAAGGGTTATCGTCGTTAACTCTGATGGTGATCCCAAAATGAGTGTAATGAGATAATGCCTTCGGTTTCGTTCGAACCCGGAACGAACTTGTATGTATTGAATGCTTTCAGAACATCGTCAGGTGGACGATGAGCACTCTAAGATAAATGTGTCCTATAAAGGTAATCGTAGCCTCAAGCCTCATCATCCGAGAATGGCTAAAACAGGGGAGATGCAGCAAGGCTAAGTGGGTCATGCCCAAGTAGGACGAGATTTTTCCCTGTTTAGAGGTCCCTTTTATTTCGGCTGTGTGGGCAGTTGGATATGCACACCAACTGCGGGGTTGTCTTGTTCGGAACTGTTCAGTAAGGAATGGTTCCGGCCTTGTGTTGCAGGGGATTGGGAGTGATCCTCGGTACGGTGATCTAGGCCACGTACTGTGACGGGCGATACCCCGGTAGCCCTGCCATTGTATGGAATCCAAAATCCAATAAGTGCCAACGGTTTTGATTGTATTACCCACTTTTGTGGCTAGTAGCTGGAATTTAATAGATGTAACAATTTCGGCTATTTCATATTTACTTGAAAACCCTAGACCTATTATAATATCACTGGATTTCCTATCAAATGTTTTGGTTAGCGTAAGGTAAAAACTTTTCCATGTTTATGTGTGGGAAGTCTTACGTGATACCTTTCTTTTAAAAAGGTTTTTAAAAGTTAAGCAACCTTAACTTGTTACTCACACCAGACCCATGTCTGACCCAGAGTTTATCTTCTGTTTTCTTAAACTCTTGGGTACTCAAATTTTTACGAGTAGCCAAGGGATTTAGGTTAGCATTGACGAATTATGGAGGAGCAATGGAGCAGGAGGCTTCAGCGTTGTAGATATGTTTAGTTTTCCACTGTATTTTGTATCTCTGTGTTTTCTCTAAGTTGTATTGAGTTGTAATAACTAGACAGGTGTTAATAACTGTCTAGTATGCGATGTATTATCTGTGTAACTCTGATAGTTGTTGTATGCTGTGTAATACTTATGTTATTAATATAATTTATTCGTTCCGCTGTTTAGATTCTGATGTGTTGTTTCTTCTTTCTTCTCTTTCTTTCTCTTTTCTATCCCTTTCTTTCTTATTAATGATGAGTCATTCTGGGGAGATGAATAGCAGGTCGTTACACCAATCGAGACGCGGATTTTTGTATTGCGCTTGCAACGACGAAAGCTTTGCAATGGATTAGGTCTGGGTTAATTTGGAGAAAGTTGAAATTTTGGCTAAAATTGGATGTCGTTCGATTTTAGTTCCAAACCGGAGCACCTCACCAGCAACTAGAATTAATATGAGTTAAACTCACTTTTTGATTAACGGTCATGCTATATAGCTATTTTAAAATTTCCGATTCAATGTCTAGATGGCTTATTATTTATGTTGTTGGTTTGGATATATTCCCCCTTCGAGCAGATGAGACCTATTGTGTTCTCGTGTATGACCCTTTGTATACAATCCCACCTTGAAGCAGTTGATTTATTTTGTTGATTATATACTATATGTGATGTAGGAGGACAGGTTGGAGGGATCCAACATTATTCCTCACACTAATGATAATATTTTTCATGTATATTATGATATATGATATGTTGGATGCCATAGTTGATGACATGGATGATTTTTCTCTATTTAGTGCTATAGCAGCACTGGCCCATATTTTTAGTATTTTGAAATATTATAAAATAAAGATTTAGTTTTTAAAATGATTTAAGTGATTTCGAATATATATATATATTTTAATAACAATTCTTGAATTACTAAGAGAGGAACTTATTTTAATTAAAATTGATGGTATGAGTTTTAGAGATTTTTAATTTATAGTTTTATAAAATATTTTAAATAGATATTTTTAAACGATGGGTAAAGATTTTTAAAATCTTAAAAATTAGCACGTCTTTTATAATAAAGGAAAACGGTTAAAAAAAGAACATAAGGGTGTTTTGGTATGAATATTAATTAACCATTTATATATATGTGTACATATATTAAGGTAAATTTATAAATTTGGGGAAATTTATAAGGGTGATAATGTATAAATGGGACAAATAGAGGGAAGATTTGTAAAATCGTATTTTGTAAATAAAAGGATACATTTATATACGGTGTTTTATAAATAAAAGAAAACTAATATCGTTGGATATATTGGGGAGAATAAAATCAAATTATGGATTTATGATAATATATGGGATGTTGTTTTAGGAAAATAGTTGAATCTATTTTGGGAATTGATGTAAGGATAGATTTGGAGATGTTAAAAGGTATGTTATAAAATAGAAGAGATTTATAAATATTGTTTTATAAATATGGAAATGATTATGTTGAAATTTAAGTATGGATTTTTTTATCAAGGGAGTATTTTTATGTTTTTAACGTTTGCTATTCATATTTTATTATTTTAAAGTTATTTATCAATATTTTAATATTTTAAAAAGTTAATTATTTAAATTAATAATATGGTTCGAAATTAGTTATAATTATTTATCAATAAAATTTTGGAAATTGATTATTATTATTATTTATAATAATGTTAAAGATAAATTATTACTGTTTTATTAAGACTGTTTTGAAATTATTAATTATTATTTTTAAGATGTTTTGAAGTTAACCATTATTCATTATCATATAATAGTGCTTTAAAGTAAGTGATTAGAATTTATTTATAAATGTTTTCGTGGTTTATAAATTGGATTTTATAAATAGTTGTGAGTTTATAAGGGGAATCTTATAACATCGTTTGGAAAACTTAAAGGAAGATTTTTACAAGGTAAAAGAGTTTTATAAACGGTTATATATTTATAAAAGAATTTTTGAAGGATCATATATTTATAATAAAAGATATTTTATAATTGGGTTTATGGATTAATAAAGCGGTCCTAAATGATTTTTGGAGTGTATAAAAGAGTTTTTTTATAAATGGTTCCTATAACGATCCGCCTTTTTACCACCAAAGATGACACTTAACACATCCTCGGTATTCATGTGCTGATTATTTAGTCATCCGAAAGATGGGTCATAGGGGTGAAAGAAAGAAAAGATAGAAGAGAAGAAAACAAGATAACATAGAATCTCAGGAACAATATATATTACTCAATATAATATATTACAAAGTTATTTTCAAAATTTTACATTGGAGTCATAATAATATTGTAACGACCCGTAAATTTAACTGGTTTTAATAACGTTATTAATTGAAATTTTATGAAATTTTAAACGATAAAATTTTGAAATAAGAATTTGATATTTGAAATGCGTCTAGTTAAACATAGCAACCGGTGAATTTTCATTTGAAAATATGAAAGTTTATTTCGTGCGTAAATTCACTTCAATTTAATTAGTTAAAAATCAATGAAAATAAAAAAATTTCGAAACCTAAATATTTGTACATAGTAAAATTCTAAATCATTTTCTGAGCAAGACGTCATTTTTTGTTTTTTCAAATTCGGACATCTTTAGCTCCGTCGATCTTATATTTCTGCGTTTTGCTGCATTTTCCGCTAATAGAAAATTCAAAATTTTAAAATTCAATCGTACAACTGATATCTATACACAGTTTTGATCGTCTTGTCGTGCTGATCTCAACGGTATATTCAATTTTGTGTTTTGGTGTCCAGTACGAGTCGGAATTCGCGAAACAATTACCTACATCGGTACCGTTCAAGCCTTTTGGCCTACCCGTGGCCATTCTTTTTTTTCTTATGGTGAAAAAACTGTAAAGCAACTAGTTTTTCCCAGAATTCGATGAGATGTCTCTTACTATTTTCGACTATTCATTTATTACATTTGCTTTTCCCATATATTCCATTTATTGCTGTTCACTTTTGCGTTTGGTGTTCCTAGTCCATTTTATTCGGTTCAAAGATAAAATACACAAAGCATACTTTTTCACTACTTCACTTTGAAATATATTCGTTTGTTTTTCCACTTTGAATCTGCCTGCACCTTCCTCCCCTCCTTCAATTCGGCTGCCCTGTTGCTTCCTTACGCCTCTACGCATTCACCCCTTCGGCCTCGAAACTCACGCCTACAGCCATCTCCACCCATCACATTAGCTCGCCTTTTATTTGCAACCCACCTCGCCCCTAACAATAGCACATAACTCCCTTACTTCACCTTGCATCTCTATGTGACCAAGTCCACGTCAGCCTCGTCCCATCCCTAATCCAAGAATACGACATGCCTTCGCTTGCCGAACGTCGTTCACTCATCACCCAGATCATCGAAGTTGCATCACCTCGGCACACGCGATCTCCACCATCTACAGTGACCCTGCCCCTCACTACCGCCTCGGCTTCAACCCCGCAACCATCATTTTCTTCACCCACGTCATCACCATCACCGACCCACCACAAGATCTTCACCACAACCTCGGCCTCCTCCCTACACCAAGCGCGTATCTCCAGCCCTTGCTTTCTCCCTCTGCCCGTCATGCCCCCACCCACCGACTGTGCCTAAGCTCCACTTAGCAAGTGCCACGTCAACCCACTTTCACTGCCTTCCCTTGCCAGACCTCCTCACCTTGAGCCAGGGCTTCACGTCTTTAATCCTTAATCTGAGCCCAGGCGACACACCATAGCACTGTTCCTTCGTGCCCCTCCCGTGTGCTCAGCCTGAGCATGCACATTCGTTGATAAGTACATGGTAAAGCTTCCTCTCTACCTTGGTTAAATTATTATAATAATATCATAATATTGTATATTATATCTAGTTTAAGATATGATATAGTCTGGAACCTGCTATGTTACATTTTGCATTGCCCAAGTAGCTTTGCTTGAACATATTATAGATATATATATTATAAGGTTGGACCTTTTATTCGGTTTTATTAAACCTTATATATATTTATATATTAAATAGAAATAAGAAAAGGCTAATCCAAGAAGTCGTTTTCAATTGTTCTGAAGCATTGGATATAGGTTATTCCTATGTTATTCTTTTCTACGGTTGATTTTAAATTTATATATAACAATGCAATTTTTGTTCATTTTATATATGTATACTACGTTTGTTAAAAATCTTGATGTGGTATGTTTGTAAAATATGTTAGGTTGTATAATCCGTTCATTTACAATCAGTTAGCATGTCTCATTTGTTATTTTTGATACATAGTTTACATTGTTATGAATATAACATTTTACAATTGTCTATTTTGTTAAAGCTACATGTTATAATAAGTTAATTTGATTTTTTTATACGTTTAAGTGTATATATATAACGTAAATCAGTTTACCTTGTCTTACATACAAGTTATATATATCAGCTTATATTTGTTATACATATACATTGTTGATTTCAAGTATCGGTGAATATAAGATTATAACAATATTGATTGGAAATAAATAGATAGATAGATATTATTTCAATTATATGTTTGATTTTTAATATAGATGTTTAATTTAAAAACGATGATTTTGACGTGTGTGTGTATATATATATATATATATATATATATATAATTTAAAAATGTGTGTATTTAAAATATGATCTTATATATATAGTTATATATTGTTCACCCATGCCGATTATCTTCATCGATCAATTTTGATTTGATTTTTTCCATTCTTACTTATCAGCTTTATTCATCGAATCGTGCCAATCTAGCGTTGCTTTGGATTCGTAGCTCGTTTCCTTGTCAAATCCTCTCTAGCCTCGAAAGGTGAGCAATCATTCACGATTAATGTTCTTTTATTTATTAAATTTGATTTCAATTGAAACGACAATTGAAACATGCTGTTGTTAGTTATTTACACTGTTATATATATGCGATTACCTGTAACATTTCACCTATGACATGGGACACCATTATTTGTTATTTATACGATGATAATCTAGTTTGGTTGATAAACGATTGATTGTTTGATGTTGACATTGAGCGTTAAATCGTTAATGTTGTAAGTGATAAATAATTTGAAATTGAAATTGACGTAGGAGTTAGCAAATTTGAATTGACATATGTGTTGAATTTGATTAGTTAATTTGAATAATATGACCCCTTAAATGTTTAATTATTTGACACGTAAAATGGTTAATTACCCTTGAACCATTTGAACTTATGTTGTATGAAATTGAATAAATGTCCTGTGTAGAACCGTATAAATAATAATGTAATAATCTTTAATCTACATGAAATGATAGTGTAGATTCTAGAAATAATTATATTAATTTGCACAAACAACAATGTGAATTAATACGATTATTTGGGGATAATTTGAATTAATTATTGGATTGTTATTGATTGTTGTATTTTGCTTGTTTATTTACTTTAACACCATCCCAATTATCACACTGCAAGTTCCCTTTTGCTATGCTTTGATTTTTGAATTGAAATGGAATTGGGTTGAAATGATAAATACCCAAATAAAACTTGACTTAGGATAGAGAATTAAATAAAATCCGATTGGTCAATAATTATTTGATTTAAAAATAAAATAAAGACTTTATTTGAATAAATAATAAGGTTTGAAATGAAGTTGGAATTTGAATTTTTATGAAAGGGAAATGTTAAAATTTAATAATTTGAAACAAAATATTAATAAAGTAATTGATGAAAGATCGTTGTTAAATCTAAGAAATTATTGAATTGGTTTTGAAATTATTTAATAATTAAGTTTTGAAATTATTTAATAATTGAGTTTTGAAATTATTTAATAATTAAATAAAATTGAATTATTTGATAATTAAACAAAATTTGATTTCTTTGATAAGAAAATTTAATTTTTTAATAAGTAAATTGAACTTCGTTAATAAATGAAATTGGGTTTCTTTATTTATTAAGTTTTGGAAAATCATTTGAGTAAGTTAATAAGTGAAATTGAACTTCTTGAATACGTGAAATTTAGTTCTTTATTAATTTAGTTTTTAAATTTGTAAGTAGTAAATGAATAAGTGAAATTGGATTTCTTTAACAAGAAATATAATGAAATTTATTGAAATAACGTAAGACTTGTAATTTAAGAATTTGATTTGACGAATTTAATTTAATTCGATTTATTAGTTTTGATATAATGAAGTTGAACCTAAGTAATTGATTTAATGAATTGGAAATTAAATAGGAATTATTTTGAATGATAAATTAACTTAACGAATATTGAATGAAATCGATCTATGAATTTGAATTGATTTGAACGATAAATTAAATTAATTTAAATGTTTTCGGAATGAAATTTATATACGAACTTGAATCAATATTTGAATTGTTTTAAATAAAAATTTGAATTGAATTGTAAGATTTTGAATTGGAAATTTAGAATTTTGAATCGTAAATTATGGAAATTGATATAGAAGACAAACAGAATATTGGTTTACAAATTCTAATTTGAAATTTATTAAACGACCAATCGGGGTAAAAATTTCGAAAGTTATTAAAGAAACCGGAATCGTTTATGGACATAAACTCTGTCTAAACCGAAAACCACTTTAATAACTATACGCGGAGTGTGAGCCAGAATGAAGTGGTTGGAATGATGTACGTGATGACTGAAGGAAGAGAACAATAATGGATAGCCTTGACACTTGTGTCAAATTGGAAATGACTAAAACAGGAGCCGTGCCAGGCCAAATGGGGTTATCCACCTCGAGCGAACACACTTCGTCGTATACTACTCATTACTTGTTATTGATCGGTGCACCCTCGAAAATTTTGGGAGTGTTGTTTCGCGGTGTTGCGGCGATGCATTTTCACTAGTCCGGATCAGGAAAACGGTAGTTTCACTACCCTGGGTATTGCCTCATGTGCCTTGTCATACTTGTATCCCTATATACGCGACCACTACGAATTTGTTTTGTGTTATACCTATGGAGTACTCCCTGATATCCCACTAGTTTACGGTGGAGTTTATAGTGCTGTATGGATTATAACGCTTATATAAATGTGTTAAGAGGGATAATGGTAACGCCTTAACACTATTTTGATATTTATATTACTGATAGACATTATTTACTTAGCGTATACTACTACATAGTAGATAATTTAACGGATCCTTAGAGGATGGTTATTCAAACATCCTTTGAGTTACTTGTATTTCAACTGTTATTTCACTTGATTTGGATTTATTGATATAAGAATGTTAATCCTGACTCGAGCGTTTTGTGTTTTGCTTTACGCTCGGGTCAGACTGAGTGTACCAGTATTCGAGACTCACCTTTGGAGTTGGAGATTCGCTTGGAGATCCGGCTATCTATCCAGCTTTCAGGTATTCAATTGATTCTAGAGATGTAATCTGGTATTGTATTCGACTATTGTATTCGAGACTTCTATTGTAACTTATTTAACTGTTATATATATAGTAGCTTCATGAACTACTATCTTTTGTTTCCGCTGCATTTATTACTCTGTGTCTGTGATCTGTGATTATTTATTTACTGTATATGTCCAGTTTTGCCAAATTTAAATTAACAATTCGGTATTTTGAATTATTCAAGTCCGACATGTGCGGATGCAAATAGTCCAAAATAACGGGTTGTTACAGTTGGTATCAGAGCTTTCGTAGCTCTAGGCAAAACTTAGTATATATGGTAAATGTATTTACAGAATCACTCTCATTCGAGTTTCAATCTCTTCCTTTGACTCAATTCCTTTGAATTTTGGGAACGTTCCCTGCGGTTTCAAAACCCATTCGTGGCCCTCACTATTCGTTTTCTTTTAATTCCGGAGTATCCTATAACTCCACTTCGAATGATCTTTATAATGAATCGGCGGTTTCGCCAATCTTCGAATTATTTGTAAATGGGTGAAACTCCTTTACAATAGGTATTGATTTACCAAAGATTTCTGTATCCTCGGTTTACGATGCTATCTATCTCCTGATATGTCTGAATTCTATTCCTCGAGATCGAATGTCGATTTGCCTCAGAATTCTGCATCGATCTAATTCTTGAAGTTACGGTCGACCCAGTTAAGGTTGCTCGCGATTAATATAAGGTGTAACGACCCGAAATTTTCGAAGCCGAAAATCCCAGATAGTTATGAAAAAGAAAAAAAGAGGTAGAAGAAGAAGAACAGATACATCAACATCTCACATTCGCAGCGGATAAAATATAATAATAAATAACAGTTTACAAAAGAACACTATATCTGTCGATTACATTTTAATTTACATCAGAGTTTTTCACATACATTTCAGTCACTGAATATATACAATTATCATTTCTCAGATTAATAATAATATATAACAGCGGAAATACTCTATACGTTGTAGCCATCCAGCTCGCCTCCTGAGCTCCAGAACGTACCTACCTGAAAATCTGTAATATTCGGTCTGACCCGAGCATTACATCAAAGTAACACCCGGGTCAGGCTGGAAACCAGCGTGAGAAAACCCAACTAACAAAGAATACCAAAGCATTCAACCTATATAAACCCGGGTAACTTATATCAATTTAACCAATTCACAGTTTGCTATAGACAACACTTATTTCACATATTAATTTTCTAAGTACCAAGCCAAGATAAAATAATCTAGTCCATTTAAAACTTTTCAATCCATCCTATTGATTTCATAAATCAATTTATAAAAATTCGAAGTGGTTTCGGGTATTTCCCAAATACCCGACCCCGGTCTCTTCGAATCTCATGTTATCCTAACCCAAATTATTCAAATGAAATACCCAACATTTCATATCAGAGATAACAACTCATTCAAGCATCCATCACCATAAATCACCCATAAGCAAGCTTAATCGCATACAAGCCAATTCAATTGATCCTAATTGAATTCCAAACCCCAATTACTTAGATTTCTTCATTGATTTATTTCCAAACCAATTAATAAATCAATTCTTCCATATTCATCCATCTTAATTAATCACCCAGGATTAATTATCTTCAATTTTGTTCAAGTAATTATCTTTAATTCATTTCACGGAATAATTAGTCTTAACCCAAAATCAACAAGTAATCTTAATTACCTCAGGAATTAATAAACTATTTTAATTATATTAGTCCATAATTATTTATATTAATTTAACTTCTTATAAGTCACTTATGATGGATTAATTAATCTTAAGTAATCAAATCTTTAATTACATCATTATCATATAAATTATTGATTTTCAATTATATTTTAATTTGTTCTAATCTAAATTAATTACTATGATTCAACCATAATATTTATCACTCTCAATTAATCTCAACCTGTAATTAACTACCCATCCATTTACTTCATTAAATAAATTAATTACTCCTTTATTTAACTATCTTAATTACTTCCTTGATTAATCCCACAAAGTAATTATATTTTATTAATTACACTAAATAATTTCCTATCAACCATCAATTTATTTCTCTAAATTAATTACGCTTAATAAATTAACTTAACCTTCAATTAATTGGTTCAAACACTAAATTTCTAAATTAATCAACTCAAATCATCAATTAATTGAATTAATTTATTATCCACTTAAATTACACTACTAATTTATTTAATCACAAATCATAAGCCCTTAATAAGTTATCTTATTTAATTCTTACTTTAATTAATTACAAGAAATAAATTCTCAAGTACTTCCATTAAGTACTTTATCATTTAAGTAATTGATTAATCTCTAATTACAAATGATCGATCTTTACTAAACTAAATTACCTTATTAATGTAATTAATCAATCTATCTTAATTATCTTGAAGATGAACATTAACCTTTAAAATTTAAAATGACTCGATTTCCATTAGCAAAACCCTTTGAACCTTTAAATTTATTTAAAATAAAACTTAAAATAAATTTCAAGTTTAACTTTAACTCGAAACTCAGTCTCAACCTTTTCTTACAAATGAAAAAGACAGAACGAACAGGATTCCATTACAACCTGAGTAACCATTTATCCGAGGCATCACTACTGTACTTCGAGTCAAAATCCAACTGCCCCGAGTAAAACTACCCATACTTCAAGTCAATTAGATGCACCCAGTAAATTATCCAAGTTTAAAGCTTTTAAAGTAAAATAGAATAACATAAACTGAAAAGTTAATTAGATTTCTCACCATCAATTCGAGATATCAGAACATCATCAAAACTGTCGCGACCCTCCTCCTCCACGCGTTCGAGTCGAGCTCTTGCCACTGGTTACAATTCGCAAACGAAGCCCAACTCCAAAACTCGTACGCAATCCTTATCTTCGATCGCGACTATCAGATTCCAACCTGAAGCCCTCACCAGCGACGGCTATGGCCAAACCCTAGCTCGCGAAACCATACTCCCCTGATTCAATCGACGTCGAGATGTCGAAGACCCTTCATCCCACTCGAACGACGATGCGGCCTCTCCCTTTTGAACGATTGATTCCATGTAGCCGAGGGTTTGTTTCTCGGCCATGATTCGTTCTCCCTGATTCAAATTTATTATTATTATTATTAGCTGTTGATTTCTGCTATCCAGAATAGAGAGTAGAGAGGACGGGAATAAGATAGTGAAATGGGAAAGCTTCTTGAGAACGAGAGTGGTTAGCTTCTTGAATACGAGAGTGGTTAATTAAATATTTAAATATTGAAAATATCTCTCTTTGCATAACGCGAAATCCCGAACCCCAAATTAGACCTGCCGACAGGCGTTAATAAGGTTATACCCGCATTCCGAACTCAATGGAACAGATTCCACAAGCTAATTCGATCGTATGCGCGAGTTACAGAAGAAAACGATCAATTTTAAATTAATTTGATTGAAATAGTTCTAAGCGTTTTGAGCTGCCAGGGTCAAACGACAACTCTGATTGCTATGAAAATTGAAATCCGATAATAACTAGCTATTACGGATCCAATGAAACTAGTTTCGTTGAATTCCGAGACTGTGCCTCGGAAGACTATATTTAAATATCGATGTAAACGATATAACTTCAGAACGAAACAAAACACTTCCAAATTCGATTTTTAACACTTTTTCTACATTTAGTGTCCTCATTATAAATTTTATAAGCCTTCACATTATTTTTAATAGGCTTAAAATTCCAGATTCAACAATTTACCCAATTCTGAATCATATAATTCAATAATTTAATTATCAAGAAAATATTAATATTTGGAATTCAAGTTTAAAATTAACCTTTAAATGTTTAAAATCAATTTATTATTCCAATTTAAATCGTTAAAATTTCCGGGTCGTCACATTCCTCCCCCCTTAAAAGAATTTCGTCCCCGAAATTACTAGTTAGGAAGAATGGTGCTAAACCCGTTTACCTCTTCCCAAACTCACAATTCAGCATTCTACCAACTATATTTTTTTTTATATTAAAGATCCTTATCTTTAACCAACTTCCTAAAACCCACTATAGTTTCCAACGACATTAATTTACTTCATTTATTCAAGTTTAAATTTAAAATCAAATTTTGAGTTATCAAAATTTTTTCTAACTCTCTAAATTTCCGAAATTTTTTGCCAACGTCTCCTTTGCGCGGCTAGCTCGGTACAACTACAAAAGGCCTCTACGGGCTCCTAAAATCTCAAAAAGAAAACAAAAGCCAAGTGGCTGCATCAAAACCCAATCCAATATCTTATAGAAATTTAAATACATACCTTTTTGTCGGGCATTTCAAATTCATCTTTTGGAACCAAATCCAATTTTCTCTTTTCTCTTATATACCTACATATCTCACTTCGCAACCTTGCAAATCATTTTATACATTCTCATATATACGCTTTCACATATACTTCTACTCAATTTTGTTTTCCCGTTTTCATTTGAATTCAATTTATTTTCGATTTTGAATATTGAATTTTATCCTTCATTTAAACCTATTCATATTAGTTTCATTTACTAGTTTACTTTAATTTCTAATTTGAAATTGTTTTGTCGTTAACCAAAAATTTCCAAAAATTTTCTAACTCCTAAAATTTTAAGAAAATTTTGGTAGAGTCTCCTTTGTACGGAGGAGCTTTTGCAATTTGCCAATAGATATAAATACGTATGCATCGACCCACACGGTCGGAAAAAGCAAAAACAGTTCATATTTCCTATTTTTATTGTGTAGGCGTACCTTATTTAGCATTTTAAGCAAGCGGCTTATTTATTCTAGCAAATAGTGCAATCCAAATCCAGCCAAACGACCTTCAGGTACCTGTACTTACTAAATTTAAATATGTAAGTGCCATATATAGAAAATCTATTAGCATTTCACTTACTTTCAATAGCTAAACACGTGTATTACATACACAACAAGTGTCAAACGCTTCCCATAAGCGATTCATATGATTTTAAAGCTTATTAAATTGCTTCAACCAAATTTATATGCCATTTCATTCAATCTTAATGTCTTGCAACACAATTTCTTACATCCAATATATTTTAAATCCAAACAAGCTCATATTCAATTTAGTTGATGTCAAAATCAATCTATTTAATCTCTATCAGCCCATAGAATTTTAATTACTTTATTTACGTCATACGACGAATCATTCTATACCAATTCGTCAATATTCGCTTAATAGAGTATTTATTTAGTTTATAACTACTTCAAGTTACTTTTCAACTCATCCTGAAATTAATTCCACTTCATTTCCAATTTATTCACCATCTCAATTTATCAAAATAACACCCAACTCATACTTAACTCACTTATACTTCAAATTATTATGCCACCGAACTTAAGTTCGGTCTGATAATCCAATTCTAATCATATCTTTGATTTAGTTTTTATTCTATCAGCCTTCATTCATTTATTATTTAATTCCATTTACTCATTTTTCTTAATTCATTTGCGAATTTATATTATTTATACAAAGCCATTCTCAATTTATTTCTATTTACTTGGGTTTTGTTTGCAACCCAACCATTTCTATTATTATTCACATCCATTTCATATGACAACACTTCTCTTATATCCAATTTACTTGCAAATTTCATTAAATATTATTCAAATCACACTTGGATTTTATTTGCAATTCATCCCATCACTTTTTCAATCCAACTCTATTTTATTTTTATTTTACAACCTTTCCTCTTTTTAATTCATTATCAAATCTAAGTCGAATTCTATTTAAAATTCGAATTCATTTTCAAACCCATGATCACTTACAACCCATTTATTTACCCAAGTTAAATTTTATTAATATACTCAACCAAATAATTATTTAGCCAATTAGTTTACTTTCAACTTCTAAATCAATGTTTGATTTTAATTACAAACCCACTTCATTAAAATTTCAGTTTGGATTTCCTTTTATTTTCCCAAAATTCCAACATCTTTATTTAAAAAAATTTAGAAATGCTTTAAATTCACATGCTTAATAAAATAACTTCTTAAAAAAATACTTCTTATAACTCGATGTCTCAACCAGTCCATCCTTGTTCTCACAGAAATTCAGTCATACGTTGATCAGGCGCATGACTGAAAATCCATAAGTACTTGGTAAACCCGTTTTCAACATCCAGTGAAAATACTTGGAAAATAATTTTATAAAAATATAGAAATAGTTTTTTTTTAAAACAATAGAGGAAATATCTTTGGTGTGAATGCTCTGGAAATCATCACCCCCATCCATGGTCACAGTTACATACCAGGGTTACGTTGCAGTCACAACAAAAGTCCATGTAACTGCAGGCTCTCCGCGACCTCTCGATTACGCTATGGATCCCACACAACAGATCACAGTTACATCCAGGGTTACGTTGCCGTCACAGCAAAAGTCCATGTAACTGCAGGCTCTCCGCGGCACTCTGATTTTCGCTGTCGAAATGAAACTTCTCCACTCCTACATAGGTCGCAGTCTACCGAGATAAACTCAAACGCAGACTGTTGGCTCTCTGCGGCACACACGACTTTCGCAATGTTACCATAGGTCGCAGTTACATCCTGGGTTACGTTGCAGTCACAACAAAAGTCCATGTAACTGTTGGCTCTCCGTGGCACACACGACTTACGCTATGGTAAACTCAACTCATAATCCTCAGGAACTAGTTTTGTCCGGACTCCTCACAGGATCAACTTTAGAACCCCCCTTGGGGCTCAAGGCAGCACCACCCGGTGGCACTCCTGAGAAGTTCATTTCAAGGGAGCGCCTTTTTCCCCAGAGCCATCATTAAAATATTTTATACTATACACATATAGTATCTTCAAATCATACACCTAGTATGATATCATACAAAGCTCCTTTACAAAAAATCGATTATCCCAAAATCGATAATTCTCAAAATAGGCTTTCCAAATTCAATATTGATTTTACCAAAAATCAAAAGCCTTTTCAAATTTAAAGGTTCCCAAAACCTTTTCCAAAATTCTCATAAGATCCTTTATATATATAATTTTTAAAACCTTGGATCACTTTAAACTCATATAAAATTCTTTTTATACTTCACACACTTCCAAAATCCTTTTCTTCCAGCAAAAGATTCAACAAGGGAAGAATATATCACAAAGATATAACTTTGTTTACCCAAAATTAAATATTCACATTTGATTACTCTTTCCAATATCAATTTCCTTTCTATTCACATTCACTTAAATTTCCATTCACTTATTCACCTTTGCCTTAATCCTCATTTGGATTATTACCTCAATTCTTATCCCAGTTGGGTATTTAATCAATAACAGTTTAAACTCCGACCAGTTTAGAAAATAGCTTGAAAATTTTAAAAATAGATAAGTAGTTGAAAAATAATTATTAGTTTGCAAAATAGCTATAAATGGTTAACTAATAGTAAAATAGTTGGAAAATAGTTAAATAGTTTCAGAAATTTTAGATAATTGCAAAATAGTTGTAAAATAGAAATTAACTCGTAACTTAGTTGAAAATTAGTTGTTAGTTTATATAAACAGTTGTAAAATAGTTAAAAAGGTCCCAAAAGTAGTGGCAAAAACCAGTATAAAATAGTTTGGGTTTAAAAAAAAAGTTGTATAGTAAGTAGATAAGAAAATAGATTTAAAACTATTTATATTAAAACAATTTACATTGAAAATGGTCTAGAGTCAAAACTGTTCACTTCCCAAACAATTCAATTTTAAATTTTCACTCCATTTAAAATTAACCCAATTCCAATTTAATTTACTCCAATTTCCATTGGACTTGATTCATTCCCAATTAAAATTGAATTGATTCACAACTCCTTTCTAATTTCAAATCAAATTCCATTTAATCTTTAAATTTGTACAACTTTAAGTATAATTTCAATTTTACATCTTCTATTTATAATCAATTACATTCCCATTTTGCTTTTAACTCGTCGTTATACATTTTATCTAGCCAATACATTTTTATTATTCCATAAACATTTTAATCAAGATCCCAGAGTTTAAACAAAATTTCCAAAATCCTTTGGCAAATTCATTCATCCCTTTGAATTTCAAAACTAAACCCCGTTCACAAACAATTCCTATTTAAAACAATTTGGTAGCAATTTCTCTTCTAGAAACTCGAAAATGAACATCGATGATGCTGCAGTCATCACCGACGTTATTTCCTAGTGACCGAAAGAGTTAAATGCTTTTATCTCCTTTAAAAACATTTCCAAATATTTTTTATTTCAAATCTCCCAGATTTCAAATTCAACACAAAAATATTTTTGAAATAATGCTATTATTTCTCCAAAACCTTTGGAAACCACTTTCAAATCCAAAGGGATTTAAATTTTCCCAAAAATTCCAAATTCCCAATCCATCCAATTCATATTTAAACATTACTCTGGAATTTTCATCTTACTTTATTTTCAAACATTCTCTTGAATTCTATTTCAAATTATATCTCATTTATTTATGAAGTTTATTTCAATTTATAAATTACATTTACAATCTATATTTCAAATTCCATTTGGTTTTAATCCAATTCAACTTTAATTCCAATTCCAAAGTATTCAAATAAATTTGGTTTAATATCAATTGAACTCTCTTCAAGTTCAATACCCTTTTTAAGTTAATCCAATACAATTTCCCATTTAAATTTTAAACTTATCCACCTTCAATCACGAATCCAATTAATCCAGTTCTAATCTCAATTTCAAACCATCTCGAATTGTATACATTCGAGTTGAATTCCCAAAGGTTGGTTTAACCCTTTAAACCAAGTTAACTTTGTTTATTTAAAGTTTTTAAACAATTTAATTTATTTATTTATTTTTTTGTTCTAATTCTAGAATTTTCATTCTTAACTAATAATTACAAATTTTAAACTTTGATTGTATTTTCTGTTACCACTTAAGTTAATTCCAATTCAAGATTTATGTTTGGTCGTATTTTATTACTTCTCAATTTAATTCTATTAATTTAACAACCAATCATCTAGATATTACTTAGAAGGAATATTGCTATATATATCAAAATATATATTTTTATATAAAATCATTAAAAATCTTTATAAGCAAATAACAAGTACGCTCTCATATATATATATATATACACTCAACTCATTCTAGAGTACTACAGACTCTATTCAATGAGTAATTCCCACCAGAGCCAAGGTTCTCGCTTAACCTTCCGCTCTGATACCAAATGTAACGACCCGAAATTTTCGAAGCCGAAAATCCCAGATAGTTATGAAAAAGAAAAAAAGAGGTAGAAGAAGAAGAACATATACATCAACATCTCACATTCGCAGCGGATAAAATATAATAATAAATAACAGTTTACAAAAGAACACTATATCTGTCGATTACATTTTAATTTACATCAGAGTTTTTCACATACATTTCAGTCACTGAATATATACAATTATCATGTCTCAGATTAATAATAATATATAACAGCGGAAATACTCTATACGTTGTAGCCATCCAGCTCGCCTCTTGAGCTCCATAACGTACCTACCTGAAAATCTGTAATACTCGGTCTGACCCGAGCATTACATCAAAGTAACACCCGGGTCAGGCTGGAAACCAGCGTGAGAAAACCCAACTAACAAAGAATACCAAAGCATTCAACCTATATAAACCCGGGTAACTTATATCAATTTAACCAATTCACAGTTTGCTACAGACAACACTTATTTCACATATTAATTTTCTAAGTACCAAGCCAAGATAAAATAATCTAGTCCATTTAAAACTTTTCAATCCATCCTATTGATTTCATAAATCAATTTATAAAAATTCGAAGTGGTTTTGGGTATTTCCCAAATACCCGACCCGGTCTCTTCGAATCTCATGTTATCCTAACCCAAATTATTCAAATGAAATACCCAACATTTCATATCAGAGATAACAAATCATTCAAGCATCCATCACCATAAATCACCCATAAGCAAGCTTAATCGCATACAAGCCAATTCAATTGATCCTAATTGAATTCCAAACCCCAATTACTTAGATTTCTTCATTGATTTATTTCCAAACCAATTAATAAATCAATTCTTCCATATTCATCCATCTTAATTAATCACCCAGGATTAATTATCTTCAATTTTTTTCAAGTAATTATCTTTAATTCATTTCACGGAATAATTAGTCTTAACCCAAAATCAACAAGTAATCTTAATTACCTCAGGAATTAATAAACTATTTTAATTATATTAGTCCATAATTATTTATATTAATTTAACTTCTTATAAGTCACTTATGATGGATCAATTAATCTTAAGTAATCAAATCTTTAATTACATCATTATCATATAAATTATTGATTTTCAATTATATTTTAATTTGTTCTAATCTAAATTAATTACTATGATTCAACCATAATATTTATCACTCTCGATTAATCTCAACCTGTAATTAACTACCCATCTATTTACTTCATTAAATAAATTAATTACTCCTTTATTTAACTATCTTAATTACTTCCTTGATTAATCCCACAAAGTAATTATATTTTATTAATTACATTAAATAATTTCCTATCAACCATCAATTTATTTCTCTAAATTAATTACGCTTAATAAATTAACTTAACCTTCAATTAGTTGGTTCAAACACTAAATTTCTAAATTAATCAACTCAAATCATCAATTAATTGAATTAATTTGTTATCCACTTAAATTACACTACTAATTTATTTAATCACAAATCATAAGCCCTTAATAAGTTATCTTATTTAATTCTTACTTTAATTAATTACAAGAAATAAATTCTCAAGTACTTCCATTAAGTACTTTATCATTTAAGTAATTGATTAATCTCTAATTACAAATGATCGATCTTTACTAAACTAAATTACCTTATTAATGTAATTAATCAATCTATCTTAATTATCTTGAAGATGAACATTAACCTTTAAAATTTAAAATGACTCGATTTCCATTAGCAAAACCCTTTGAACCTTTAAATTTATTTAAAATAAAACTTAAAATAAATTTCAAGTTTAAATTTAACTCGAAACTCAGTCTCAACCTTTTCTTACAAATGAAAAAGACAGAACGAACAGGATTCCATTACAACCTGAGTAACCATTTATCCAAGGCATCACTACTGTACTTCGAGTCAAAATCCTACTGCCCCGAGTAAAACTACCCATACTTCAAGTCAATTAGATGCACCCAGTAAATTATCCAAGTTTAAAGCTTTTAAAGTAAAATAGAATAAAATAAACTGAAAATTTAATTAGATTTCTCACCATCAATTCGAGATATCAGAACATCATCAAAAATGTCGCGACCCTCCTCCTCCACGCGTTCGAGTCGAGCTCTTGCCACTGGTTACAATTCGCGAACGAAGCCCAAGCTTCGCGAGTTCCTCCAAAACTCGTACGCAATCCTTATCTTCGATCGCGACTATCAGATTCCAACCTGAAGCCCTCACCAGCGACGGCTATGGCCAAACCCTAGCTCGCGAAACCATACTCTCCTGATTCAATCGACGTCGAGATGTCGAAGACCCTTCATCCCACTCGAACGACGATGCGGCCTCTCCCTTTGGAACGATTGATTCCATGTAGCCGAGGGTTTGTTTCTCGGCCATGATTCGTTCTCCCTGATTCAAATTTATTATTATTATTATTAGCTGTTGATTTCTGCTATCCAGAATAGAGAGTAGAAAGGACGGGAATAAGATAGTGAAATGGGAAAGCTTCTTGAGAACGAGAGTGGTTAGCTTCTTGAATACGAGAGTGGTTAATTAAATATTTAAATATTGAAAATATCTCTCTTTGCATAACGCGAAATCCCGAACCCCAAATCAGACCTGCCGACAGGCGTTAATAAGGTTATACCCGCATTCCGAACTCAATGGAACAGATTCCATAAGCTAATTCGATCGTATGCGCGAGTTACAGAAGAAAACGATCAATTTTAAATTAATTTGATTGAAATAGTTCTAAGCGTTTTGAGCTTCCAGGGTCAAACGACAACTCTGATTGCTACGAAAATTGAAATCCGATAATAACTAGCTATTACGGATCCAATGAAACTAGTTTCGTTGAATTCCGAGACTGTGCCTCGGAAGACTATATTTAAATATCGATGTAAACGATATAATTTCAGAACGAAACAAAACACTTCTAAATTCGATTTTTAACACTTTTTCTACATTCAGTGTCCTCATTATAAATTTTATAAGCCTTCACATTATTTTTAATAGGCTTAAAATTCCAGATTCAACAATTTACCCAATTCTGAATCATATAATTCAATAATTTAATTATCAAGAAAATATTAATATTTGGAATTCAAGTTTAAAATTAACCTTTAAATGTTTAAAATCAATTTATTATTCCAATTTAAATCGTTAAAATTTCTGGGTCGTCACATAAGGTTATCAATCTTTCGATTTTGTTATTTAAAACATCTTATATTTCTTTCAAACCTATTTTCGAATCAAAATTCTCTTTTATCTGATTTCCATCAAATTTGAATCTCTATACTTATTTTGAAATCCATCCTTGTATCGTCGAGCAAGGAAGTGTATTTGTTATTAATATAAAAATGTTTTATATATATTGTGTTATTTGAGTTGTTGATGTTGATTTGGGTTTTCGATTGATTCATCTGATCAACGCTACCGATAGGATTTTCAAAACACTTGAACAGAGCAAACTGACACAATATTGTTTTCAAATTTGGTAAATAAAATAGTTTTGTATGATGATATTATATACAAGTATAAAAAAATTTCTGAAATTAAATTGTTAATGAATTTGTTGTCCGAAATGATGATATTTAATTGTTTTGACTATTTCATAATATAAATAAATGAATTTGTAAAATTTGGTTATAATATGATTTGAAATTTGAAATGAATTTAAAATTAAAATTTGAGAATTTAATTTTCGATAATTTCGAACTATGGTTTTAAAGTTTCAAATGCATATTATTGAAAATATTTTCGAATAGAAACTGTTCCAAAAGAAAATTTTTAATGCTTAAATCAGTGCTCTTCTCTTTGTCGCTGGAAAATAATTTCAGTGATGGCGGCCGCATCATCGACATTTATTTTCGATTTTCGAAGTGGAGAGACTATTCTGTAGCTTTGCTACGGTTTGTTTTGAAAAATAAATTGATTTGAATTTCTAAACATGACTTGATTTATAATATATATTGAAGATTTTAAATTTGATTTGATATATTATGATATATATATATATATAAATATTTATTTTATCTCTAAGTTGTTGAAGCTAATCGGAAATTAATTCTTTAAATTTGTTAAAAGATGATTTCAATTATAAATGAAACCAAAATTTTGAATTAATATTTAAACTTAAGATAATTGAATTAGAAATTTTATTTGTTTAATACTCAATTTCATTCTTATATAACTTACCAAATTATTCAGAAGTTAAATATGTAATTGGGTAATATACGATCTAAAATGATTTTATAAATAAAATTTGAGTGGTTATAATAAATGTTATATGCTTTAGTTTTAGTTATAAAAGATCAATAGAGATAATAGAGTAAAAAGTTAATTAAATAATATACGGTATAAAAATGATGTTAGAGGAATTTATAAATAAATTAGAGTAGTTATAATAAGTGTAAATATACTTAATATATGCGATAAGATATATTAAGTAAAGTAAATTTAATAATAATTTTGAATAAAGAAGAATTAAACTTGTTAAATAAAAATATGATTATAAATGATTATTAAAATGTATGATTTTAGAAAAAATTTAATAGAGGATAACTGGTTAATAAAACAATGAATAAATGAGATAAAATAAAATTTTGTTTTGAAAGAAATCTTTTGGTATCAAATATTAATAAATTGGAATTAAATCAACTTGTTGAAATACCATGAATTTTAAATCAAATATTGAGTATTAATTAAGGTAAATTGAAATTTGTATGGTTTGAATTAATTGTTTCACTCCGTTTTCAATCTATTTTCTTTCTGGTTGATTATATTATCCTACCTCCTTCCTTTTCGAGGACCAAAGTTTTGAGTGGGGGAGAATGTAACGACCCGTAAATTTAACTGGTTTTAATAACGTTATTAATTGAAATTTTATGAAATTTTAAACGATAAAATTTTGAAATAAGAATTTGATATTTGAAATGCGTCTAGTTAAACATAGCAACAGGTGAATTTTCATCTGAAAATATGAAAGTTTATTTCGTGTGTAAATTTACTTCAATTTAATCAGTTAAAAATCAGTGAAAATAGAACGTTTTCCAAAGCTAAATATTTTTACGTAGAAAAATTCTAAATCATCTTCTGAGCAAGACGTCAATTTTCGTTTTTTCAAATTCGGACTTCTTTAGCTCCGTCGATCTTATTTTTCTGCGTTTTGCTTCATTTTCCGTTAATAGAAAATTCGAATTTTTAAAATTCAATCGTACCACTGATATATGTACACCGTTTTGATCGTCTTGTCGTACTGATCTCTACGGCATATTCAATTTTGTGTTTCGGTGTCCGGTACGAGTCGGAATCCGTGAAACAATTAGCCACATCGGTACCGTTCAAGCCTTTTGGTCTACCCGTGACCATTCATTTTTTTCTTATGGTGAAAAAGCTGTAAAGTAACTAGTTTTTCCCAGAATTCGATGAGATGGCTCTTACTATTTCCAACTATTCATTTATTACATTTGCTTTTCCCATATGTTCAATTTATTGCTGTTCACTTTTGCGTTTGGTGTTCCCAGTCCGGTTCAAAGTTAAAATACAAAAAGCATACCTTTTCACTACTTCACTTTGAAATACATGCATTTGTTTTTCCACTTTGAAGCTGCCTACACCTTCCTCCCCTCCTTTAATTCGGTTGCCCTGTTTCTTCCTTACGCCTCTACGCATTCACCCCTACGGCCTCGAAACTCACGCCTGCAGCCATCTCCACCCATCACATCAGCTCGCCTTTTATTTGCAACCCACCTCGCCCCTAACAACAACACATAACTCCCTTACTTCACCTTGCATCTCTATGTGACCAAGTCCACGTCAGCCTCGTCCCATCCTTAATCCAAGAATACGACATGCCTTCGCTTGCCGAACGTCGTTCACTCATCACCTAGATCACCGAAGTTGCATCACCTCGGCACACGCGACCTCCGCCATGTACAGTGACCCTGCCCCTCACTGCCGCCTCGGCTTCAACCCCGCAACCATCATTTTCTCCATCCACGTCATCACCATCACCGAACCACCATAAGATCTTCACCTCAACCTCGGCCTCCTCCCTACACCGAGCACGTATCTCCAGCCCTTGCTTCCTCCCTCCGCCCTCCATGCCCCTCCCACCGACCGTGCCTGAGCTCCACTTAGCAAGTGCCACGTCAATCCACTTTCACTGCCTCCCCTTGCCAGACCTCCTCACCTTGAGCCAGGGCTTCACGTCTTTAATCCTTAATCCAAGCCCAGGTGACACACCATAGCACTGTTCCTTCGTGCCCCTCCCGTGTGCTTAGCCTGAGCATGCACATTCGTTGATAAGTATATGGTAAGTAAAGCTTCCTCTCTACCTTGGTTAAATTATTATAATAATATCATAATATTGTATATTATATCTAGTTTAAGATATGATATAGTCTGGAACCTGCTATGTTACATTTTGCATTGCCTAAGTAGCTTTGCTTGAACATATTATAGATATATATATTATAAGGTTGGACCCTTTATTCGGTTTTATTAAAGCTTATATATATTTATATACTAAATAGAAATAAGAAAAGGCTAATCTGAGAAGTCGTTTTCAATTGTTCTGAAGCATTGGATATAGGTTATTCCTATGTTATTCGTTTCTATGGTTGATTTTAAATGTATATATAACAATGCAAGTTTTGTTCATCTTATATATGTATACTACGTTTGTTAAAATTTTTGATGTGGTATGTTTGTAAAATATGTTAGGTTGTATAATCAGTTCATTTACAATCAGTTAGCATGTCTCATTTGTTATTTTTGATACATAGTTTACATTGTTATAAATATAACATTTTACAATTGTCTATTTTGTTAAAGCTACATGTTATAATAAGTTAATTTGATTTTTTATATGTTTAAGTGTATATACATAACGTAAGTCAGTTTACCTTGTCTTGCATACAAGTTATATATATCAGCTTATATTTGTTATACATACACATTGTTGATTTCAAAGTATCGGTGAATATAAGTTTATAACAATATTGATTGGAAATAAATAGATAGATATATATTATTTCAATTATATGTTTGATTTTTAATATAGATGTTTAATTTAAAAACGATGATTATGAAGAGTGTATATATATATATTTAATTTAAAAATGTGTGTATTTAAAATATGATCTTATATATATATAGTTATATATTGTTCACCTATGCCGATTATCTTCATCGATCAAATTTTGATTTGATTTTGTCCATTCCGACTTATCAGCTTTATTCATCGATTCGTGCCAATCTAGCGTTGCTTTGGATTCGTAGCTCGTTTCCTTGTCAAATCCTCTCTAGCCTCGAAAGGTGAGCAATCACTCACGATTAATGTTCTTTGATTTATTAAATTTGATTTCAATTGAAACGACAACTGAAATATGCTGTTGTTTGTTATTTACACTGTTATATATATGCTATTACCTATAACAGTTCACCTGTGACATCGGACACCATTATTTGTTATTTATATGATGATAATCTAGTTTGGTTGATAAATGATTGATTGTTTGATGTTGACATTGGACGTTAAATCGTTAATGTTATAAGTGATAAATAATTTGAAATTGAAATTGACGAAGGAGTTAGCAAATTTGAATCGACATATGTGTTGAATTTGATTAGTTAATTTGAATAATATGACCCCTTAAATGTTTAATTATTTGACATATAGAATGGTTAATTACCCTTGAACCATTTGAATTTATGTTGTATGAAATTGAATAAATGTCTTGTGTAGAACCGTATAAATAATAATGTAATAATCTTTAATCTACATGAAATGATAGTGTAGATTCTAGAAATAATTATATTAATTTGCACAAACAACAATGTGAATTAATACGATTATTTCGGGATTATTTGAATTAATTATTGGATTGTTATTGATTGTTGTATTTTGTTTGTTTATTTACTTTGACACCATCCCAGTTATCACACTGCAAGTTCTCTTTTGCTATGCTTTGATTTTTGAATTGAAATGGAATTGGGTTGAAATGATAAATACCCAAATAAAACTTGACTTAGGATAGAGAATTAAATAAAACCCGATTGGACAATAATTATTTGATTTAAAAAGAAAATAAAGACTTTATTTGAATAAATAATAAGGTTTGAAATGAAGTTGGAATTTGAATTTTTATGAAAGGGAAATGTTAATATTTAATAATTTGAAACAAAATATTAATAAAGTAATTGATGAAAGATCGTTGTTAAATCTAAGAAATTATTGAATTAGTTTTGAAATTATTTAATAATTAAGTTTTGAGATTATTTAATAATTGAGTTTTGAAATTATTTAATAATTAAATAAAACTAAATTATTTGATAATTAAACAAAATTCGAATTCTTTGATAATTAAACAAAATTCGAATTCTTTGATAAGAAAATTGAACTTTTGAATAAGTAAATTGAACTTCGTTAATAAATGAAATTGGGTTTCTTTATTTATTAAGTTTTGGAAAATTATTTAAGTAAGTTAATAAGTGAAATTGAACTTCTTGAATATGTGAAATTTAGTTCTTTATTAATTTAGTTTTGAATTTTGTAAGTAGTAAATGAATAAGTGAAATTGGATTTCTTTAACAAGAAATATAATGAAATTTATTGAAATAATGTAAGACTTGTAATTTAAGAATTTGATTTGACGAATTTAATTTAATTCGATTTATAAGTTTTGATATAATGGAGTTGAACCTAAGTAATTGATTTAATGAATTGGAAATTAAATAGGAATTATTTTGAATGATAAATTAACTTAACGAATATTGAATGAAATCGATCTATGAATTTGAATTGATTTGAACGATAAATTAAATTAATTTAAATGTTTTCGGAATGAAATTTATATACGAACTTGAATCAATATTTGAATTGTTTTAAATAAAAAATTAAATTGAATTGTAAGATTTTGAATTGGTAATTTGGAATTTTGAATCGTAAATTACGGAAATTGATATAGAAGACAAACGAAGTATTGGTTTACAAATTCTAATTTGAAATTGTATTTGATTTGGGTTTGAAATTTATTAAACGACCAATCGGGGTAAAAATTTCAAAAGTTATTAAAGAAACCGGAATCGGTTATGGATATACTCTCTGTCTAAACCGAAAACCACTTTAATAACTATACGCGGAGTGTGATCCAGAATGAAGTGGTTGGAATGATGTACGTGATGACTGAAGAAAGAGAACGATAATGGATAGCCTTGACACTTGTGTCAAATTGGAAATGACTAAAACAGGAGCCGTGCCGGGCCAAATGGGGTTAGCCACCTCGAGCAAACAAACTTCTTCGTATACTACTCATTACTTGTTATTGATTGGTGCACCCTCGAAAATTTTGGGAGTGTTGTTTCGCGGTGTTGCGATCGTTGCGGCGATGCGTTTTCACCAGTCCGGATCAGGCAAACGGTAGTTTCACTACCCTGGGTATTGCCTCATGTGCCTTGTCATACTTGTATCTCTATATACGCAACTACTACGAATTTGTTTTGTGTTATACCTATGGAGTACTCCCTGATATCCCACTAGTTTACGGTGGGGTTCACAGTGCTGTATAGACTATAACGCTTATATAAATGTGTTAAAGGGGATAATGGTAACGCCTTGACACTATTTTGATATTTATATTACTGATAGACATTATTTACTTAGCGTACACTACTACATAGTAGATAATTTAACGGATTCTTAGTGGATGGTTATTCCAACATCCTTTGAGTTACTTGTATTTCAATTGTTATTTCACTTCAGTTGGATTTATTGATATAAGAATGTTAATCCTAACTCGAGTGTTTTGTGTTTTGCTTTACGCTCGGGTCAGACTGAGTGTATCAGTATTCAAGACTCACCTTTGGAGTTGGAGCTTCGCTTGGCGATCCGACTATCTATCCAGCTTTAAGATATTCAGTTGATTCTAGAGATGTATTATGATATTGTATTCGACTATTGTATTTAAGACTTCTGTTGTAACTTTTTTAACTCTTATGTATATAGTAGCTTCATGAACTACTATCTTTTGTTTCCGCTGCATTTATTACTCTGTGTCTGTGATCTGTGATTATTTATTTCCTGTATATGTTCATTCTTGCCAAATTTAAATTAACAATTTGGTATTTTGAATTATTCAAGTCCGACATGTGCGGATATGAATAGTCCAAAATAGCGGGTCGTTACAAATATAAATTCTACTCTGGGACAGTTAGAATAGTATGTCGCTAACATGCATATAATATAGCGAAAGACAAGGTAATAACTAGCTATTAATGAAGCCACCAGCTCCAAGCTCTTCTAAAATGAATCTGCGGAAAAGCCTAAACTGCTTGGCTGTCCATTCAAATTTGAGAACCCATGAGTTTTGGGAAAGAAAATAATATCCGGGTCAGACATTGGCTGGTATGAGTAAAGCATATACTTCAACTCTATAAAAATCTTTATATCAAAGGCATCTCATAAAACCACGCTGTATATAAACACGGACGGGTTTTTACCTTACGATAACCAAAACATTTGTATATAAAATTCTAGTGATGTTATAATAATGTCTATGGTTTCAAATAAATATAAAAATAGCTGAAATTTTTATAATATTAAATTCCACCATACTAGGTTCTAAAGTCAAAACCGTAAAGACACATATTGGAGATTGGATTATATACTATAGCAAGGCAAGAGACTACCTTCCGATGGCATACCCTTAGAAAATGCACAAGAGTTTGACAAGAACTTCTTGTACCTTTGTTACAAGGGCCGCCTACCCCATTATCGTGGCGAATCAGATCACCTCATCCCTTTTTGACACCAAGGCCTTATACTACCATAGTGTTTGCACGCAAAACAACTCGAATATAGATGGTTTGTGAGACTTGTGAGGTCATGTATTTACTTTTTTCTTTTCTTAGCAGACCATCTTGGAATGCTAACACTGCCTTTAGGGTAGAGATATAATGCCAACATTTTTCCATGCAAGTTGTACCACGATCGAACAAACATTCCACAATACTATCTTCCATTTTGGAGTCACCCTTAGAAAGAATAGTATAACTCCATAGCATACTTCAGTATGATTTAAAATCTTTTGTTATTAGTTGGAGTTGTACAGATAAATCCGAGGACAAGTGCCTCCAAAACTAAGCGATAATTTCTTACTAACTCAACTCTGGTTCTTTTGGAAGTATGCACTAGGAAATTGAGTCCTCACTGGGGAACTCGAATATACTCGACATATCTCCTGAGTTAAAACAGGTCCACGTTGATCGTCGGTTATTTAACTATCAAATAAACAAAGAACAACCATTTCCATTTGAGATTTAATTATCCATAGCAACCACTAAGTCTCAAAACAAATCTTTATTTAATAAATATCTTTTCAAAACGTTTATCCAAAACATTTATATACTTATCTCTCTGACATAAATATATTAATGAAAACATTTGTGAATAACTTCTTACTTCAAATCATGTTAAAAAGGATTAAAAAAATGTTATTTAAATTGGAGGTAAGGAAAACACTAAACACTACCACCTCGGTGTTAAGTGTAGAACAGATGTTCCATACCACCATTTTTAAAAGGTCAGTTTAAAGAAACCCAGATCTCAAATTCTTTTTATATTTCTTTTGGTAAGTCCTTTTAAAAAAAATCTATTTCATTCATGAAATCTCCTTTTATTTTTGAATCAAGATCATTTCAAAGTACTTTCCTATTTCCAAATTCATTTATAAAATATAAATATTTAAAATCATTTACATAAATTGCTTTTGTAAACATCCAAACCTTTTATAAACTCCCTTTATGGATATCCAAAAACTAAAACTTCTTTTATAAATACCCCAAAATTGTTTATTAAACTTCTTTATAAATCTTTCATGTTTAAACAACTTCCTAAATAACCTTAATCAAATTAGCTTCCTTTAACAAGCAAATCCATTTTATAAATCCTCTTTATATACGAAATCTTCATTGCTTAAAAAATCAAATTCATTCACCCAAAACACCTTATAAATTCCCAAATTCCTTTATACAACTCTTTATAAAAACTTCTTTTTATAAATATACAAATCATTTAGAAAACTTTTTGTAAACTTCTTTAATAACATTGAAAACCATTTCCGTTGGTAACAACACTTTTAATAAAACCATTAGCCATCTCATCCTTTAAATATCTTTTTCAAAATGCAATATCTTTGAAATAATTTCAAAAAGAAAATTAAATATTTTTCCTTACAAAATCAAATGGAGGCTTAATGACCACAATGATGTTTTCAATCTGATTTTATTTATCCAGTTTAACATGGCATCACATAAAAAAGGTATATAAGGGATCAATACATAACAATCAATCAACTTAAGTAAATTTCTGAGTTAACTGTAATACATAAATGGTGTTTTGTTCTGCTAATAGATGTCATTTAACTTTCTAGACCATATAAGGTTACTTAAGGGTAAGCGACACAAAAATCCCTTGATTTAAATCAAATTTGGAAAGAAAATAGTTTAAAACAAAAATTATCACATAAACTCAGAGCAATTTTAAAATAAATTAAAACACTTATAAATGAGAATCAAATTCTTTTTAAATAGTAACTAAACTCTAATTAGAAGCAATTAAACTTTAATTAAACCTTATTAAAACATAATTAACTTGAATCAAAGTTTAATTATATAAAACCCCTTTTCAAATAATAATTAATTAATAATTGTCTTAAATAAATAAGTAAATAATAAATAATTATCTTTAATTAATAATTAAGTAATAATTAACTCTAATTAAGTATCAAATCATGATTAACTTAATTGATAAATACTTAAGATTAAAAACCATATTAACAAATGATTAAGTACTAATTACCTTTATTAATTAATAAGTTAATAAAATAATCATTAAATAAATAAATTATTAAATAAATAAATAAATATTTGTTCTCTGATTAATTAATTAAGGGTATGAAATATTTTCTAAGAAGACTTTTAATTAAAATAAGTTCAGATTAGAAAAATAGTTAAATTTTCCAAACTATGCGTATAGCGACTATGGCTATATGGACCCGTAATTTTCAAACTTGAAATTTTGATTTTCTAAGTTTTATAACTTCAACCTTGAACTTTTGTCTTCTTTAAAACATGTTAATAAACTTTTGAAATCAAAATCAAAGATTTAAACCCGGAAAAAACAAAAATCAAATTTTCGACAAAAAGCGGATTTCTACATCGCTTTTGGTTAGCAAATCGCTACCTTCATGTCACGAGCCTATATACAAAAAATACAACATTAAAACATAAGATCACATCATAAAATTATAGCACCATCATAAACAAAGTATTACTTCACAGTACTAACTAACTTTCCAATATTTAAGGTAAAATCTTTATTGCCTACTCAAACTTTGGATAAGCAACCAACACAAAATCAACATATATGCATGCATATACAACATTTAACATCACCACATGCTTAAAAGTATTTTAAATCATAAATTTTATAAATTTAAAATGTTATTTACTTTATTTTTCAAATGTGGACTTTACTCATCAAAACTTAACAGCTTCAGACCAAACTTCAACTAGAACTCGAATACAACATAGAACCTTGCAAATGTACTCGATGAGTGGCTAAGCACCAAGATTGGGCTTGGCCAAAGGGAGTTTGGTATGGCCTTGGAGTTTTAGAGTAGATGGGTGTTTGTATTTTAAAATTGAGGTGTTGTAGTATATAAAGAAGTGTTTTTTAGTAAGAATTTTGAAGTGTTTTAAGTAGAAAAGAAATGGTTTTCTCAAATTAGAAAATATGAAGAGAAACCATGGATATAATCTCTCAGGCTCTTAGGAATTTTAGAAATGAAGAAGTGGATTGTAAATGAGAAATATGAAAGCGAATGAGTATTTATTATCTTAGGAAAATAATTAAAATATGTAAAGTGGCTTGAATTAAAAATATGCACATGCATGCACCCCTATACCCCCAAATCATGCTAGCCATGTTGTGTGTTCTTAAGATGACTTTAAGGTATAGCTTAACATGATAAGTTTTCTTTTCTTTTTGCTTTCTTTTAAACTTTTTTCATTATTAGTCACATCACTTCTTATATGTATATAAATATAAGTTAACATATATAAGTGTGCTTAATAATACTAATCCTAACATCTATATGTGTGTACATGGTGCACAAACGTGCATAATGTTTTGGGCGACTTCCAAGTGTCGAAAAGTCGAATTTTCGGAAAACGCTTTTCAGTCATATTTTCTATTTTTGGATAAACTATCTATATTGGTTAACAAAATTTGAAAACTATTCTATCATCATAAATAAATAATTTAAATAGGTTTATTTGCTAATAAACGTCCGTTTATTGATTATACAAAATATATTTAAATAGCATGTTTCAAAGTGGAAAAATCCTAGGTCGTTACAAATATATTTTACCATCATTTTTTATTATTTAAAAGAGTCATATTATTTTTAATTTATAAAATTATTATTTGAATATTTAAAATTTATTAAATATCCACAAATCAAGGGGTGAAATTCCGGGTCGTTGCTCTCTTCTCCCCTTAAAAGTATTTCATCCCCGAAATTGTACCACAACCCTAATAGAAACACTTAAACTATTCATCAGTTTGTATGATGTACATAGATCATTCATATGTAAAATCTAATTCTGATCATTCATTCAAACAGATAACTTCACTTCCAAACTAGTATCACCCACCGGACTTCCTAGTGCGGACTGTGAATAGGCATGTTAATTAGAAACCTTTGTTGTCCTTACATAGCCATAAACTAAGATAGACAACTTTTGGTTCCACATAAGAACCCTCAACAATGCTCGCCATCAAAAATCGAGCGGTAAATCCTTATTTGGAATGGTGTAAAACACCTCCAGTCATATACTCCAATTTAGGATGGAGAACTATGTGAAATGTAGAAATGATCTTCATACAACATGCGTACTGATCTAACGATTCTTACTATCTAACTGCTTTTTACCCTCCAACCACGCTTCAAAAGAATCAATTTGTTAAATTTATTAACTTATGTAATACTCTTCTACATCCTAAGTGCAACGACATGCTATTTCAAACCATTCAAATCGACAATAATCCACACATGTCAGACTTGAATTGCTCAAAACAACAGATTGTTAATTTATATTTGGAAAAATTTATCATATATAGTAAATTAATCAATCACAGAATCACAGATACAGAGTAATATAACAATAAGTAGCAGAATAGATAAATAGTAGTTTATAAAGCTACTATAAAATATTAGAGTCTAAAACAAATACAATAGAAAATCCTAAGTACATAGAAGTCACTAATACAAAAGCTACTGACAAGACTGATCATAAACAACCGGAAATAATAGAAATAACTGAAAGCTGATAAGATAAGAACAGATCTTCAAGCAAAGCTCCAAGCTTCAAAGCTGAGTCTCAAATGCTGTGACACTCAGTCTGACACGAGAATAAAGCAGAACACAAAACACTTGAGTCAGGATTAACATTCTTATGCAAGTAAATCAACTCAAGTGAAATGTCCTAGTGAAATGCAAAATAACTTAAAGGATGTTTGAGATTCCCATCCTTTAAGGATCCATTAAAATATCTATATACATAGTACAATACGCTACATATATAATGTCTATAGTAAAGTAAACTATTAAAATAGCATTAAGGCGATACCCATATCCCCTTTAACACATATATATGTGTGTGTGTGTGTGTGTGTGTGTGTGTGTGTGTGTGTGTGTGTGTGTGTATATATATATATTCTCGTAGTCCATACAGTACCGTAATTCCTCCATAAACTAGAGGGCTATCAATAGGCACTCCATAGTTATGGTACAAACCAAACTCGTAGTGGGCGCGATAAGGCATGTGACAAGGCACGCGAGGTAATGTCCAGGGTGGGATATTATCGTTTTGCACTCCCATACTGGTGGTAACGCATAAAAGCTACTAACGCCCACCTAAGACACACTCCCAAATCAAAGGTGCACCCAACAAATCGCAAATTAATAGAATGGTATCGATGAAGCATGTCCGATCGGAGGTGCGACCTCACTTGGCCCGGTATAGCTCCTGTTTTAGCTACATCAAGCTAACTTACGGGAGTCAGGGCTGCATTCATACCACATATAAACGTCGCCAAACCATCCTACTTCGTTTTGGATTATCCACCATGTGCACGGTTGTTAAAGTGATTTTTGGTATTGGCAGAGGTATGACAATATCCAATCCCGGTCTCTTAACCAAACGCTTATTTCACACTATAGTCATTTATAAAATCACTTTATAAACATTTCAAACAGTTCATACTTTAAATCAAAATATCATATTAATTTCAAAATCATATCACCTTCGAAATCATACACACTTTCGAAATCATATCACTTTCGAAATTATATTCACTTCCAAAATCATAATCACAAAATAATTTAAACCATCATATCAAAATATTAGCATTTAAATCCATGAAATCTAAATCATAATAGTACCAACTTAAATAGTTTAAATATAGAAAATAGTTTATATATATATATATATATATTAAATAGTTATAATTAAAAATAGTTTAGATATTTAAAAATTGGTTAGAGATTAAAATAGTTTATATATTAAACATAGTTTATATATTAAAATAGAGTTTCTATCAAAAATAGTTTCAAATTGGAAATTGTCCTCCAATTTCACAAATCAATTCAAATCAACTTTAGTTCTATAATTCAATTTAAATCAATCTCAGTTCAACAATTTCAATTAAGAAGGTTATAGGTTCAATTCAAATTCTCGTTAAAACTATTTTTAATTTATATCAATTTTAAATCCGAGTTTGAACTACAAATTTAAATCACTTCAAATTCAATAGGTTTCAAAGTGTAAATATTCAAACAATTACAATAACTCAATTTGATAAATTTCATTTACATTTCAAAATCCTATTTTAATTTCATTTGAATTTGAAAATATTCACTTAATCATTTTTAATAACATAAAAATAAAATCTCAAATTATAAATTTAAATCAGAATTAAATATTCAAATTCAATTTTATTTAATTTAAATTTTATCCATTTAATCCTCTTTAATCAAGATCAAGTTATAGAGTTATAAAACACATCTTTAAAATCTTAAAAAAAAAGTTCCAAATCAATCTTTATTTAAATTCGATTAGTACCCACTTTAAATTTCAAGTCAACTTTGATTTATCTTTCCAATCTATATTTATTAAAGTTATTACAAAATCAATTTTAGAAATATTAATATAAATTGTAAATAAATATTTAAAACATATCATATATACTAATTAAATTATATTTTATTAAATTTTAGTATATTAAATCTTGTTATTAAATTTATTTTAAATCTTATTTTATATATTTAAAATAATAAAAATATAAGTAAAATCTTAAAATTTAAATTTTTCAAAACTGACTTATAAATTTTAAATTTCCAAATATAGAATTTTAAAACTCTAAATTGTACACACGTTAAAATAAAAATTTATATATTACATTTAAAATCAATTTTTATTAAAACCCATTTATTTCTTTCTAAAACTTTAAAAATCATTTTTCAAAATAGACCAACGGTGTCAGTATATAATTCTCTATCCTATGGTCAAGTGATACAGATATTTATCATTTCAATCTACAATAATTTAATATTTACGGGTATATATCATTTCAACTCGTAATCTCAAAATTTAAATCAGTAAAATCGCTTAGGTTTATCATTTCATCCCATAATGATTTTCTCCAATCTATAAGATCATTCGTGTATGTATCATTTCAACCCATAGAGAATTTCTAAACTAATTGGGAACTTGCAGTGTGATAATAATATAATAACAATATAAACTAGCATGACATATCAACTATGAGCATATACCATAATCAACAATTTAATAACAACACACACACACACACATATATATGCAACATGTTATTGGTGTCATATGGCAATTTACAATTTAAAAATAATAACATATCTTATTCAACGAATCAATTTACTGATCAATTCAAATATTTAAATTATCATTTCATGCGAAATCTTTACTAAACATAAAAATGTTAGGTGAGTTATCGCTCACCTTTCGAGGCTATGAAAGTGATGATGGTGAAGAAGATGACACAGACACGCACACGCTAACAATGGGACATGAAGACAAGAGATATACTGCTGCGATACGGACAACGAGCACACAAGGCCAAGCAAAGCAACAAGAACTTGAAATCGATGAATCACACACACACACACACACACACACACACACACACACATATATATATCATTCTCTTATCTATGAAACTAGGATATAAATATCATCTCCTAAGTAGGCACATAAAATGTGTAGAAGACCATGAAACTCAGCGTTAGCACAAACTGTTCATAAAGTACAAAATCTATTTACTTCATAATATTAGACCGTGGGACGATAATCGAAATGGATGACACATATAACACAATACTCACCAATTCAACATCTCTGATAAATCTTTAGGACATTTATTTGTTATGTTCAGTTACACAACTCTCGTACATGAAACAAAGTTTGTTAATATGAATAGCAGCATAAATTTACATACTGCATAAAATATATTTCCATAGTTTATGAATTTTGTATAGTAACAAAAGACAAAAATTATGGACCTGTGTATGCAAGAGGGAAAGAGAGGATTGTGGATACAAGCTATTGCTTTGGGTTGAGTGGCTATGCGGCCATGGAACTGCTGCATTGATTGAGCCTGTAAGGTGGATGGAAAGCTGAGTTGTGAGAGAGTAGGAGATGCGAACTGTTGGGGTGTTGTGGGCATAGAGGAGTAGTGGGAAATGTTGGAGTTTTCGGTCAGGGGAAAGTGGACGTGGTTCATGGAAGGATAATGGGACAGATTACAGATCAGGGTGATGTTATGGAGCTTGGTCGAGGCGGGCTGTGCCATGTGGAGGGTAGTGGGAATTTGGAGAAGGCGGGTAGTGGTGATGAGATGGAGGGAAGGAGAAGGCACAGTGGGTAGGGTAACAGAAGATGACATTGCCGATGAGATGGAGCAGTGAGGCCGGTGAAGAATATGGCGATAAGGGTGGTGGTATAGGTTTTCATGGGTTATAGGTGGATGGATATTGAGGAAGATGGTGGCTTCGGCATGGGGAGGTAGTCAAGTGAGAGGATGCTGCTATTGGTGAAAAGAGATGGGGTGTAGTCCGTAGAGAGGGCTGTAGGCAGATGTGGAGGCTGCGACGAGGGTTGCGGCACATAAGTAAGGCGAGTGGCGTGCTCACGGTAGTTGGCAAAGAAAAGTGGTCGCGTGGAATGGGTGTCAAGTTTTATATAGAATAAGCTATATTATAATTTCAAATGAAAGCCGACTTATATAGTTTGTTTATTTTTTCCAACAGCACAAAAGAAAGAAGGGAGACGAAAGAAATGAAAGTGAATCAATGTACCAGAAAAATATAAAAGTCACGGGGAATAGTGAAAGTCGTATGTTGAATTTTAGAAATAAATGCAAGTGGCAATTGATTTACATGGTAGATAAACGAAAGGCCATAGAAACCCAAAAGGCCCAAATACGGAGCTGATACGGCAGATCGTTTCGTAGATTTTGCCGTGTACCGGACGCCGAAATATAACAATGAATATACTATGGAGATCAGCACGACGAGACAAACAAAATGGTACACAAATATGAGTGACACGACTATCCTTTTAAAACTCGATATTCATTGTTGAAAATGCTGCTAAAATGCCAAAAATAAGATAAACGGGGCTAATGTAGTCTTGACCGAACGAATTATGACGTCTCACTTAGAGAATGCTTTACATTTTTATTGTATAAAAATATTCAGACTTCAAAAATATTTCATTTTCATCAATTTAACTGATTTTAAATTTGAAATTTGAAATTTCACAACCAAACAAACTTTCATATTTTCTGATAAAAATTTGACACTTGCTGCGTTAAAATTGACGTATTCCAAATATCAAATTTTCATTGTAGAAATTTAATTGTTTAGTTTCATGAAAAATTTAGTTAATTACGTTATTTAAAATAGTTAAAAATTTTAGTTCGTTACACTCTCCCTTACTCAAAACTTTTCATCCACGAAAAGGAACGAAATTGGAGAATAGAAGCAACAGAAAGGAAGATAGGTTTGAAATACATAATTCTAGATACAACAATTAATTCAAAACTATATAAATTTCACTTTAATTTATTCACTTTTTTTCCTTTTATAACTTAAGTTCATATTTATTTACTTAAATAGCATTCTCTATTTATTATTCAATTTATTTCACTTAACATTAAGTGTACAAACAGTTAGTATAACCACTAAATTTTTATTTAAAAATTCCCTTAACAAAATTTCATTTTTATACATCTTATTACTTACATTTATATTTCATTCAATTACATATTTACATTCAAACTTTATCTAGGTAATTTTTATTAATGTTTCTGAGTGTAATTGAGCACTATACAAATTTAGCTTTTATTTACAATATTTTTATTAAGAAAAATTTAGTTTGAAAATTTAATTACTTAATTTTTCTCTCGTATAACCTCAATTACAATAACATTTTATGTTTTTGAATATTTCAGGTAAGTTGTGTGTGTGTGTCTATATATATATATATATATATATATATATATTAGAATGCAATCAAATATTATACAGATAAATTAGATAAATTTATCCTAGTTCAACCGTTTCAAGTTGTTTAAATTCCATGTCTCATTTTGGACACTCCAACTATTCAAATTTTTTGCTTCATTTCAATAACTGAAAACCATCACAAAACATAAAACTTAAGGGTTAAGTTTTTGATTTCACTTCAAACCATTTGAAATAAATATATACATATATATATTTAATTCATTAAATTATACTCAAGAAATTTAAATCAATTCCATTGTCAAAAAAAAGTCTAGTAAAGCTACAAGTGGTCTCTCTACTTTGAGACTCAAAAATAAATATCGATGATGCTGTAGTCATCAGTGAAATTATTTTCCAGCGACAAAAGAGGAGAGTACTGACTTGCTTCTTTTTAAAATTCTTTAGAAACAATTTCCATTCGAAAATACTTTCAAATAATATATTTTTCAAAACTTTGAAACCAAATTTTAAATAACACCAGAAATTAAATCTCAAATCCTTAATTAAAATTTATTTCATTTACAAATCAGATTTATAAACCATGTTTATAAAATTTCATCTCTTTATAACATACAACAATAGTTAATAGTTTAGGAATGTTGACAAAACAATAATGATAATCTAGTATTATCATTTCCAACAACCAATTCATTTAACTATCTAATTTTTGAAAACGATACTATTATAAATCATACATTAAATTATTTCATTTACCAATTTTGAAAATTATATTTTGTTAGTTTGCTCTATTCAAGTTTTCTAAATTTCTATCGATTGCGTTGGCCAGATGAATCAACCAAAACCTAAAATTCAAACTTAACAACTCAAACAACACAATATAAAACATTTTTATATCAATTACAAATACACTCCCTCATAGGGTGGATCAAGAATGGATAGAGATTCAAATTTAGAGGGACCCAAATCAAGAGAATTCTAACTAAGAAGATGACTCGAAAGGAAGATAAGATAATTAAATTACCAAGAGAGGAAAGATGGATAGACTTATATCAATCGCGGTGACCTTAACCAGGTCAACCGAGACTCATTTTTAGAAACTATGTGCCTAAAGAATCGGATTTCATCCCTCCAGAAAATGGCATTCAGGAAATTTAGCTTTCAACTAATGATTCTAAAAAGTTTGGAGAACATAGCTCAGATGAGACTCATGCTCCTTGTCTGGCTTAAAAAAGACAAGAATATCATCAAAGAAAACTAGGACAAATTTGCTGAGAACATTTCAGAAAACGTGTTTCATGAGATCGACGAAAAAGACAAGAGCATTCGTTAATCCAAGGGATGACTAACGATTTATATAGACCACTCGTCTGGGGAAAAGGACGACAGATCAAGCTCCTGGAATGTGATCGATGCGGAATTCAATTTCCAGCTTAGGAGAAAGAGAACTGACTTCACCACCATCAAGATATTCCCTGACTATCGGGGTAGAGTCAAAATTACTAGGTTGAGCACCAAGTGAAAAATAAAACTTCCTGCAAAATCTTGAGGCATTCGATATGCGATCACAAGAGAATTACCCGAGTCGTCTACTATAGAAACGGTTCGGGCTTTGCAAGAAATGACAGCATCAAAACCGAGGACATTAAAACCTTTGGCGAATCGACGCCTGTTGTAAAGGAGTTTTACCGCTTTAAAAAGCATACTAAGGTTGGTGGGACTGACGATGGGATTAGACACACATAAGGGTGATGTTGCCAATTGAGGTTTCAAGATGCGCTCAAATTTATTACAGAGATCAATAGAAATAAGCTATGGGATGGTCCAATATCAAAAGAACATGAACAGGAAAAGACAAGAATGGATTTCAGAACAAAGGGAAAGTTCCAAAAAGTCAAAAGAAATCCTAATAGAAGAGTATGCTAACAAATTATTTCAAGCTCGAACAAAGATGATTCTATAATCAGTTCCACTCATTCTAGGGTATTACTACCCTATCTTTAATGAGTTTTTACTCCATATGCTAAGTTTTGCCTAAACCAGAGCTCTGATACCAACTCTAACGACCTACTATTTCGAACCATTCAAATCGACAATAATCCACACATGTCAGACTTGAATTACTCAAAACCATAAATTGTTAATTTATATTTGGAAAAACTTATCATATACACTAAACAAATCAATCACAGAATCACAAACATATAGCAATATAATAATAATCAGCGAAAATAGGTAAATAGCAGTTCATGAAGCTACTATAAACCATCACAATTTGAAACAAATACAATAGAAAATCCCAAGTACATAGAAGTCACTAATACAAAGGCTACTGACAAGACTGATCATAAACAACTGGAAATAACTAAAAACTGATAAGATAAGGATGGATCTTCAAGCAAAGCTCCAAGCTCCAAAGGTCAGTCTCAAATGCTGTGACACTCAGTCCGACCTAAGCATAAAGCAAAACACAAAACACTCGAGTCAGGATTAACTTTCTTAAGCAAGTAAATCAAATCAAGTGAAATGTCCAAGTGAAATGCAATATAACTTAAAGGATGTTTAGAATTCCCATCTTTTAAGAATCCATTAAACTATCTACATACATAGTACAACATGCTACATATATAATGTCTGTAGTAAAGTAAACTATTAAAATAGCATTAAGGCGTTACTCATATCCTCCTTAACACATTTTTATATATATTCCCATAGTCTATATAGTACCCTGATTCCTCCATAAACTGGAGGGCTATTAGAGGGCACTCCATAGGTACGGTACAAACAAAACTTGTAGTGGGTGCGATAAAGCATGTGACAAGGCACGCGAGGCAATGCCCAGGTAGGATACTACTGTTTTCCACTCCCGAACTGGTGGTAACGCATAGTAGCTACTACCGCCCACCTCGAGATACACTCCCAAATCAAAGGTGCACCCAATCAAATCATAAAGTAATAGAATAGTATCCATGAAGCATGCTCGATCGGAGGTGCGACCACACTTGGCTTGGTATAGCTCCTATTTTAGCCACATCAAGCAGACTTGCGGTAGTCAGGGCTGCGTTCATATCTCATATAGACGTCGCCAAACCATCCTACTTCATTTTGGATTCTCCACCATGTGCACTGTTGGTAAATGGATTTCGGTATTGGCAGAAAGTATGATAATATTCGATTCCAGTCTCTTTAACACTCAAACGCTTATTTCACACCATGTTCATTTATAAAATCACTTTATAAACATTTCAAACAGTTCATGCTTCAAATCAAAATATTGTATTCATTTCGAAATCATATCACTTTTGAAATCATATACACTTTCGAAATCATATCACTTTTGAAATCATATTCACTTTCAAATTCATATTCACTTCCAAAATCATAATCACAAAATAGTTTAAACCATCATAGCAAAATGTTCGCATTTAAATCCATTAAATCTAAATCATAACAATACCAACTTAAACAGTTTAAATATTGAAAATAGTTTATATATATTGAAAAAGCTATAAATTAAAAATAGTTTACATATTTGAAAATAGGTTACAGATTAAAATAGTTTATATATTAAAAATAGTTTATATATTAAGATATAGTTTATATTGAAAATAGTTTCAAATTGGAAATTTTCTTCCAATTTCTCAAATCAATTCAAATCAACTTTAGTTCCATAATTCAATTTAAATCAATCTCAGTTCAACAATTTCAATTAAAATGGTTATAGGTTCAGTTAAAATTCTTATTAAAACTATTTTTAATTTATATCCATTTCAATGCAAGTTTGAACTACAAATTTAAACCACTTCAAATTCAATAGGTTTCAAAGTTTAAATATTCAAACAATTACAATAACTCAATTTGATAAATTTCATTTATATTTCAAAATCCAATTTTGATTTTATTTGATTTGAAAATAATCACTTAATCATTTTTAAAAGCATTTAAATAAAATCTAAAAATTACAAATTTAAATCAAAATTAAATATTGAAATTCAATTTTATTTAAATTTAAATTTCATCCATTTAATCCTCTTTAATCAAGATCAAGTTATTAAGTTATAAAACATATCTTTAAAATCTCAGAATCAATAAGTTCCAAATCAATCTTTATTTAAATTCGATTATTACCCAATTTTAATTTCAAGCCAACTTTAATTTTTCTTTCCAACCTCTATTTATTAAAGTTATGACAAAATCTATTTTAAAAATATTAATACAAATAAATATTTAAAACATATTAAATATACTGATTAAATTACATTTTAATAAATTTTAGTATATTAAATTTTATAATTAAATTTATTTTAAATCCTATTTTATATATTTAAAATAATAAAAATATAAGTAAAAATTTAAAATTTAAATGTTTCAAAACTAACTTATAAATTTAAATTTTCCAAATATAAAATTTTAAAAATCTAAATTTTGCACATATTATAATAAAAATCTTTATATTATATTTAAAAATCAATTTTTATTAAACCCATTTACTTCCATAACTTTATAAATCATTTTACAAAATAGACCAATGGTGTCCGTATATAATTCTCTATCCTATGGTCAAGTGACACCAATATTTATCATTTGGATATGCAATAATTTAACATTTACGTGTATATATCATTTCAACTTACAATCCCAATAGTTAAATCAATAAAATCACTTGGGTTTATCGTTTCAACCCATAGCGATTTTTCCTGATCTATAAGATCGTTTGGGTATGTATCGTTTTAACCCATGGGGAATTTCTAAACTAACAAGGAATATACAATGTGATAATAATATAATAACAATATAAAATAGCATAACATACCAATGATGAGCATATATCATAATTAAAAATTTAATAACAATATATATATATATATATATATATATATATATATATATATATATGCAACATGTTATTGGTGTCATATGGCAATTTAAAATTTAAAATAATAACATATCTTATTCGACGAATCAAATTACTAATCAATTCAAATATTTAAATCATCATTTCATGCGAAATCAATTTACTAAACATAAGAATATTAATCGTGAGTGATCGCTCACCTTTCAAGGCTATGAAAACGATGATGGTGAAGAAGATGACACAGATACGCAGCCAATGGGACAACGAGACAAGAGATAAACTGCTGCGATATGGACATCGAGCACACAAAGCCCAGCAAAGCAAGAAGAACTTAAAATCGATGAATTACCAGTATATATATGTGTATATATATGTATGTGTGTACATATATATATGTATATCCTTTTCTTATCTGTGAAACTGGGGTATAAATATCATCTCTTGAGTAGGCACATAAAATGTGCAGAGGACTGAAATTCAACGCTAGTACAAATTGTTCATAAAGTACAAAATCTATTTACTTCATAATATTAGACCGCGGGACGATAATCGGAATGGACGACACATATAATGCAGTACTCGCCGATTCAACATCTTTGATAAAATTTTAGGACATTTATTTGTTAGTTCAGTTACACAACTCCCATATATGAAATAAAATTTGTTAATGTGAATAGTAGCATAAATTTACATGTTGCATAAATATATCTCCATAGTGTACGAAATTTCTATAGTAACAAAAGACAAAAATTATGGACCCACGTATGCAAGAAAAGAAGAGAGGACTGTGGATACAGGCTGTTGCTCTGGGTTGAGTACTATGCAGCCATGGAACTGCTGCGTTGATTGGGCATGCAAGGTGGATGGAAAGCTGAGTTATGCGAGAGTGGGAGATGAGAACTGGTGGGGTGTTTTGGGCGCAGAGGAGCAGTGGGAAGGTGTTGGAATTTTCGGTTAGGGAAAGCGGACATGGTTCATAGAAGGATAATGGAGCAGGTTACGGATCATGGTGATGTTGTGGAGCTTGGTGGAGGCAGGTTGTGCCTTGTGGAGGATGGTGGGAATTTTGAGAAGGCGAGTTGTGGTCTGAGATGGAGGGGAGGAGAAAGCGTAGTGGGTAGGGTAATGGCAGATGGCATGACCGATGGGAATGGGGCAGTGAGGCTTGTGAAGAATATGGCAATAAGGGTGATGGTATGGGTTCTCGTAGGTTATAGGTGGATGGACATTGAGGAAGATGATGGCTTCGGCATGGGGAGGCAGTCAAGTGAGAGGCTGCTGCTATCGGTGAAAAGGGATAGGGTGTGGTCAGTGGAGAGGACTAAAGGCGGATGTGGAGGCTGCGATGAGGGTTGTGGCACGGAGGTAAGGCGAGTGGGGTGCTCAGGGCAGTTGGCAGAGAAAAGTGGTCATGTGGAATGGGTGTTGGGTTTTATATATATTAGGCTATATTATAATTTCAAATGAAAGCCGACTTATATATTTTTTTCTAACAGCACATAAGAAAGAGGGAAGAGGAAAGAAATGAAAGTGAATCAACGTACTAGAAAAATATAGAAGTCAAGGGGAATAGTGATAGTCATATGTTGAATTTCAAAATATAAATGCAAGGGGCTATTGGTTTACACGGTAGATAAACAAAAGGCCATTTAAACCCAAAAGGCCTAAATACGGAATTGATACAGCAAATCGTTTCGTAGATTTCACCGTGTAACGAACGTCGAAATGTGCTAATGAATATACTACGGCGATTAGCATGACGAGATTAACAGAATGGTACACAGATATGAGTGACATGACTATCCTGTCAAAACTCGATATTCGTTGTCGAAAATGCTGCTAAAACGCCGAAAATAAGATAAATGGCGCTAGAGCAGTCCAAATTTGACGAAATGAATATGACGTCTCACTCAGAGAATGATTTACATTTTTATTATATAAAAATATTCAGATTCTAAAAATATTCTATTTTCATCAGTTTAACTGATTTTAAATTTTAAATTTGAAATTTCACAAGCAAACAAACTTTCATATTTTCTGATGAAGATTTGACACTTGCTAGGTTTAAATAGACGTATTCCAAATATCAAATTTTCATTGCAGAAATTTAATTGTTTAATTTTGACGAATAATTTAGTTAATTACATTATTTAAAATCGTTAAAATTTCTAGGGTACACTAAGAGTATATTCAAACATTTGATTTTTAATTCAACTTTTTCTTAAACACTTCTATGGTAAAAATGTCTATTAGCGGGCTAATAACATCAAATAATTCTTCTCATCCTAGATGTTAAAATCAAAAGATATAGGTTAAATAAACAAATTTTATTGAACCTCCTTGTTAAATTTATCCTAATTAAAACTTCATTTATTAATCCACCTTCAAAATATCCTTTTATTTTGAAAATTCTTGCTTTAAAGGGATCCAAGAACACAATACTAGGGTTTTATTTCAAAAACCTTTTGAAAACATACATATACCTCGAATAACTCTAAAAGGATGTAAAGGAACGGGTTGCTACCAAATAGCATTATATACCCCTTTACTAAGAATGGCACACTACAACAAAAAAACCTTTTACAGCGTTTTAAAAATGCTGCTGTACTCATTCGTAGAGTTTCGAAGAACACTAGCTAATATCATGGTGCAATAGAGTTTGGAGATACCATAACATTTTCAGAAATGTTGCTAAAAAAGGGATGCTGAAGCTTTTATAAAACACTGCTGTAATTTATTTATGCAGCATTTCTCAAATGTTGCCAACTCATTTGGCAGCGTTTCATAGAATGTAGACTAACACCAAACTTCACTAGGACCAGTCCTATAGCAGCATTTTTGAAACGCTGCAAAAGGAATCATCGCAGCATATCAGATAATGTATTTTTATTGCAATGGTATATGTCAATATGTTTTGATAGTTGTAGCCTTTCCATTTTGCCGTGGCTTATTTCTCTTCAACTTTTTCCAGCACTTTCAAAACGCTGCATTATATTAATGTTTTTCCTACATTTAACAACTACTATAGCAGTTTTAAAATAGTTATACTATCCATGGAAAATGTATTCAAAAAAAATGCTTAATTCAAAAAATACCAATAGATATAATCTGATAATGCAAGCAGTTATAAAGATTAAACATAATCAAAGCTACACTAATTTCATACACAGAAATTTTTAGTCATATACAGTATTCGTGAGCAATGTTTTTAAGCAAAAATGTTAGCAACATAGTCTAATAAAAGAGCTTGCTAAAAGAGCAAATAAACCGTGGAAAGTCTAAGCCCTTCTTCTTTAGGAGTCCAATATGCCTATAAAAAAAATGCAATTAGAAAGCGGTAGAAGAGAGAAAATATGGATTTATTAAGCATGAAGTATGGCAAGTTCAAGTTAATTTGACATAGATACTTGCAATACTATTCTATTTCATCTTATTATTTTTCGATGTTTCTTGTCAAAATTTAGAAGAAACTAGAACTCTTGTTGTTAGCAGTCAAATATAGAACTGCTTATCATTTTTAGCAGGTAAATCTCATTATATGTATTTTAAATAAGCACTGCCACTACCAGTAGTAGCCATAGACACGAAACATAGGGAACGAATTCTACAATAAAGATTCTTAATTATTAATTGGAGAAGAAGACAATGGCCCATTGGTTGCTTAATTCTACAAAGAAGATTATTAATTAGTAATGGCCCAATGCTTGATAAACTGATTTTAATTAAAATTACTTTATCAATAAAGGGAGAAAATAAAGACAAAAGCCAGGCCCACATTAGTGATGATTGAAATAAAGTGGTAGGTTTGATATTCTAAATCGATGTAAACTCTAAATCCGAATTATCACTGTAGAAGAGATTTAGAAAATAGTTATGATTTGATAGACTGTAACTTCCTATATGTAATATTGACATTAGAATGTCACTTCGGCATTTACACACTAATCCATTTCAATTATCCTTTGATACCTCAAGATTTTATTTCATTAGTTGATTACTTTAATTATGCTTATTTAAAAGATACCGAACATATTTAATTTGTGCACATGCTGAAAACTTTCAATACTAGAATTAGGACCGATCATTTTTACCATATTACCACTTATCAGCCATTAACGACAGTTACAAAGCTCATTATCAGCCACATTTTAGTTTCCTCTATAATAATTTTTTATGCCAAATTAGTTAATACATAATTTTGTAATAAAGTTATATAGAAAAATGGGCAATATAATTTTAAACGATAAAAGCTCATTACTTACCATTACCAACTACAAGTTCAAATATTGGTTTACTTTGCCATTGATTTGGTTGGAAGTGGTATGGTTTTCTTTGATCGTATAGACAGTCATGGTAAATGGTTTTTAGTGTAATTGAACACTAACCAGAGTCATAGATTGGAAGGTGCATGGTGTTGTTATTTGTAACGATCTGGATTTTCAGCTATCGGCTTTGGGTAATTAACTGATTTTAATTATAGGAATATTGATTTATGTAAGTCGAATAAATAAATTGTCTAAAGTTTAAAATACCTGAATATATAAAATGATAAAACCCAAATTAAATTTTGTAAATTTCTAGATATGATAATATATATATAAGCTTTATGATGTTCAAAAATATACATAAGTATATATGTGTACATACATACATACATATATATATACATACATATATATATATATATATACGCCCATATGAAGTAATGTATATGAAAATTTGTATAAATATGTATATGTGTGTGTGTGATGACAAAATAAATGTAAGTATATGTGTATGTATATATGCTTAAAGAATAGTGTGTACGGAATTATATATATAAATATATATATGAAAAACTTATGATATAAAAATAAAATATATTAAGGAAAATACTTATTAATGGCTAATTATCTTGCATGTTGATTATAGTATACGTAATAATTTATACATAGAAGTTCAAAACCTTAGCTTGTTAAATATATGTTAGTAGGCAAACATGTACATATAGTGAAGAAAATCTATATGCTCATTTATATATATAAGGGAGCAACATCATGGAAAGCATTTAATTCAAGCATACATAAATCAAAATCAAGTCATATGAGAAATCAAAATCAAATTTATATTTAAATCAAGTCATATAAAATCAAACTTTTCATATGAAATCAAATCTAGAAAAGAAATATACAATAAGGATCAAATGAAAAGGAATATATCAGCCTGTAAATAATCCTGCCCCTTTTCTTCCTATATATACACACATAGCCATAGCTGTTCTCTGGTTCATGCAGATAGAAAAAAAGAAGAAAGAGTTGCCATTTTAAAAATCCTAAGGAAACTAAGTGTTAAAGCTGGAATCCTAAAGGAAGAAGGCTTGGTAAAGCAGCAGTTTCATTTTGCATAAAAACTGTGAGTACAACTTTAAAGGTTTTGCCTACTGGAAATTATATATGCATCTATACGCTTAAAAATTTAAATGAACTCTTGCATTTTGGAATAAATTTATATATTAATATGTTCTATGCTTTATATATGTGTGTTAGGCATGTCTGGACACTCTGTAACAAAAGAAAACATGTACAGCAGCTCTGTTCCTTGAACAAGTTAACATCTTTTAACTTTAAAAATTTAGATCTCACTATCCATTAAATATCAGGCTTCGATCCCAAAAGGAAATTCGATTATTTTTGGTATAGATTAATAAAAAAATTATTTTGTTTGATATCATTTAGTATAGAAGAAGAAAAATACTGTTTATAGTAAACAATCTTGAAATGAATAAAATTCAACTATCATATTTTCATCAATTGATTATATGAGCGTGATTGTTGTAGGAAATCATGAACTTTAAGGATGGTTTGAACATTTTTAGTTGTGTGTGGAGGTAGAAGTTTATAGATGATTGGAGTTAGGGGTTTGGGCAAACTCAGGCGAATTAGGTTATATTGCGACATGGCAATAGCCATGGAGGAGGCTTGGATGGAGATGCTTGAGGAAAAATGGTGCCGTGATTTCTAAAAGATCGTGGAAGGTAGACAAGGTTGGAGTAAAGTTTAAATAGTGGTTGTGCGTGGTCTCGGTTGTAGACAGATGGTGAGGTGGAGGAGGCGAAGTAGGGGTGCGGTCCAAAGGCAAAAGAAAGCGCGGTCGATGGCAACTCGTGGGTGAATGTTGGTGATGGATGGGGTAAGGTGGCGGCATGTTGAGGTGAGGGAAGGACGCGGTGATGTTTCTAGGTTCGAGGCTTGGGTTTGAATTTTGGAATGAGGAGTTTTGTCGAGTTTTCAGGTGGTGGAGCATGGAGTAGGGGTCAGCAGCGACTCATAGGAGTGGCCGACATCGAACTACAACCGTCAGAGGTTGTACCGGCCCGAAATTCTTCGACCTCGAAAATTCGACACTAATACGCTCATGGTAGAAGTTCTGAGCAATCGAACGCTGCAAATTTTAGATTGTTAGAGAAAAAAGAAGAAGGTAGAAGAAAAACAGGAAACAACAGCATCTCACATTCGCAACGGATCAAAATATAATGTCAAAATAATAGCATTTATACAAAAAAAGCTGTAATTGTTAGATTACATATAATTCATTAAATGTTAGATTACATAATATCTTATTACATTCTTAATAATGTTCTCAAAATTTTCAATTTTAATATCATAACTAAAATTTCGGATTGTGACTTTTACTAGAACAATTTTAGATTTAGGTTTAAAAAGAATATTAGATCTCTAATTGAATCTTTATTCACTATTATTAGTTGGTATATATGGTTTGAAAGAAATCAAAGAATTTTTAATAATAATAATAGTCATATTATTAAATTGATTTATACAATTTCTTCTTTCTGTTTCATTGGATTTCTAATCCCAAATATAAATTAGCTAAGAATAATTCGTTTAAAGGGTATCTTGATATGGTTAGCAACAATATTAATTTTTTTAAAAACAAATGTCTTTTTAATGACATCTGTACTAATATGAATATTTTTTCAAATTCATACCAAGATCTATCGGTTAATCATAACCTGCTAATGATTACAGATTCTTAGTTTTCTTTTTTTGGTTTTTATTTTTGTTTCTTTTTTTGGTGTAATTGTTTAGAAATATTTTAATGTTGTTTGCTACTTGTTTTGTCTCCTTTTTGTTTTTCTTCTCTCTTTATTTATACACATATATGTATATTAATTATATTAATATACATATATATGCATAATTCTTACTTTTTCCTTAGTCATCCCTCAGATGCAGATATGAAGGAGAGGTTTCCAGGTTCTTCTTTCAGGTCCCCTTATCTTCAGAGCGCATGTTTCGGTTTGATTGAGATTCATTCAGAGAGGTTCCTTGCTTCAGCTTGGCATTACTTCCTCTGTTCAGAGATTCTAGTGCGGACTATCCTATCCAGCATCTCGTTTATTTTCACTTCAGAGTTGAGGCTTCTGCTGTCCTTTTGATCCAGATGCATGGAGTTTTTCAGCTTTATGTGTTGCTTAGAGCTTCCGAGATTTTTGAAGTATCATTCCAATCCAGATACACAGAGTTTTTCTTCTCTTTTTGTTGCTTGGAACTATTGAGATGTATAAAGCATCTTTCACTTTCTGTTTCTTTGTTTTTAGTTTTTGTTACCTGCCAGGCATGTTGGTAGCACCTTGCTTTAGTGTTATATATATATTTGCATGTGTACTCTCCTCTATCCTATAGAGGATCACACATTTTCCTCAAAAAAAATTCATCACAATTACAACCATTACAAAAATACTAGACAGTTAAATCAACCTGTCCCAAACTACTACCAATACAACTCTAATACATAGCGGTAAATTCCATACATTCCTGCCATCCTGCTCGCCTCCTGAGCTCCAGAACGCCCTAACCTGAAAATCTGCAACACTCGGTCTAACCCGAGCATCACATCAAAGTAACACCCGGGTCAGGATGGAAACCAGCATGAGTAAACTCATCTAACGTGAAATGCTAATGCATAAAACTTAATTAAAATCCGGGGTAACTCGTACTTTACTACGAGTCCATAACTTGTTATAGTAAACACCTATTCACAAATCAAACCCTAAGTACCCTTACTTAGTTCCAATGATGTAGTTACTTAAATTATTCCATTCCAGCATATTGATTTCACATATAAAAACTATAAAGAATTATTGTAGATTCCAAATCGAAGTGGTTTCGGGTATTTATTGAAATCCGACCCCGGTCTCTTCGTTTCCAATGTCATTTTAAATCTAAGTCGTTTAAGTGAAAACAAATCAATTTATATTCAGAGAATCATATTCACATAGAGATTTCATTACAGATAGATAATCCATATCCAAATCATATCATATCACATAGGATCACAAATCACATGCCAGAGATAACAAATAATCCAAGGTAAATCATCCATAAGCAAGACTAATCAGATGTACAATTTCTAATTAATTTAATTTATCTCCAAATAATTAAATTAGTTACTTTAATCCTGCTTATTTACATTAATTAATTACAAACCAATTTATTAATCAACCTTTAATTAATTATTCTTTAATTACATTAAGTAATTAGCCTAAAATAATCCATTAACCATTCACATTAACCATTAATTACTCTCGTTAATTAGTTATACTATAATTAATTACATTAATTAATGATCCCCTAATAACTCTCATCAATTACTCTTTTAATTAATTACATTGAGTAATTAATCGCTTTAATTACTTCCATTAAGTAGTTACGCTTAATTAATTAAGTAATTACTATCCTTAATTAATTAAACCAATTAATTATCTTAATTTAATTACGTTAATTAATCATCTTAGTTAATTAAGTAATTATACTTTAATTACTTTTATTAATAAGACCTTAATTAATTAAGGTAAACTATTTATCTTGATTAATCTCTTAATTAATTATCATTTAAATCTTTCGTACAATAAACGTTTGAAATTAATTTATCATTAACATACAAAATTACTTGAGACCCTTATGACTTATTAAATACATTTATCTTAATTCCTTAATCAATTATAACTCTTTATTTTGAAAACACTTAAAGATATAATTAAATAATTCAGTAAATATTCAATCCAAATCAATTTAATTCAAAACACAATTATCTCATAATCTAAATTTTGAAACATATTTGAATAACTTGATAAATATTCTTGCTTGAGATCTTATTTATTCCCTTTGCTTTCAAATTTTGTTAACATTTTCTTTCTTTTTTTAAAAGAACTTGGTCAAAATTTACTTTCCTAGTAACCTGTTAACTAACAAAAGTTAACCCGAGCCTAAATCAAATTCCCCCGAGCCAACACTCGAGCTTCTTCCTTCTCAAAAATCTCGAGTTCGACTCGAAACAAACCACCATTTCCCCATGGCCCAAACGACACAACAACCCAGAGTCATCGTAATACTCGTGCATGTGCATACATCATCGGTGGCACTCTGTTCAACTTTGCCATCGCCGATAGGTCGACGATGACCTACTCAAATCTTTCAACCACCTAACACGATTGATTACACCGGTAATCAAAATCGAGAAATCGACCTCTTCCTGGAACTCAAAACACCATTGGCAAAACCTTCTGCGTTGTCGCTTTCTATCACCTGAGGCCTCGCGATCACGTCCAGTGCTCCACCACTCACCTACGCTTCGTTTCCCCTAAGACCGCACACTCACCACGATGCCTTCCCGTCGCCATTTGACGTTGAACCAAAATCATCCCAACCTAACACAAAGCCCTACTTTTCCCTTGCCGTGCCACCACGGCAAGCTATCAACCCTCTAGCCAATTTTGCCGAGCTCCTCGACCTTGACATTTCCAGCGCCTTCGATCGGCAATTGATAAATGCCCAATTTCTGTTCAACTAAAAGTTCCTACCCAAAAACTTACTTAAAAATCTTAATATCATTACTAAAAATCATAGTTTTACAAGACGGATTTGATTATATAGGTGAAACTCGAAATTGAAACAATTAATTTTTCTGATATACTTTCTTTTTACTACAATATTTACTTTACCAGATAATTACTTGATAACTTTACTTGTTAACATTTTTAAAATTTGTATTACACCATCACCACCAAATTTCCTTTAAACATCATGTACTAAAAAGAAATCAGGGAAAGAGATTTTGATTCTTCGTTGAACATATTTATTTAGTTGTATTTAACAGAGATATGCATATGTGTACACAGGCATGCAATATAAATTTCATCTATATACCAGACAACATTTATTCCATCCATGTAAATCACTTTTAAGGTATTATTATCATCAGTTGTGGCATGCATAAGCTATATAGATGATTTAACTTGAAATGGATTAAAGTTTACTCACCTGTTTGTGAAGAAACAGAGAAGCCTAAATTTGAATTTGGTTTGAACTTGAAAACTGATCTGGGTTTGAATGCTCTGATCTTTTCTTGATTCAATTTGTTTAAATTTTCAATTTTGATCAGAACTTAGTTGCTTTGATTTTGTTTTTGCTTGATTCAGATTTTTGGATTTAAAAGACTTGCTTTGTATACTTTTGTCTGTAGTTTCTCAGGTTTTTGGAGAGAAATGTTTTAACTTTGAACTGAAATCAGGTTTTCTTTTTTTAACACAATATTATTAATTTCAATTTAAAAGAGAGACTTATGCCACTTGTTTTCTTCATGTTATAATCATCTTACAAGTGTTTATGCATGTTGTTGTTATTTCACAAATGTCAATAACAAAAAATTATGTTTTAAACCCTCACTTAGATAAATTTAAAAAAATTTATGTATATATTATTTACATATGTGTTATGTTTTAAATGTATTTATATTAATTACTTAAATCTATGCAATATATTTATACATGTTTGTTTTAAATCTTTATATATTTACAAACTATATTTATTTCAAGCATAACTTTTTAAAGAAATACATGTACCTTTACCAAATCTTACTTTAAGCTAAAGTACTTTTTAAATTTATAAGTATATACATAGATACCATTTTACTGTTTAAAATATAGAACTCAACTTTAAATAAATCTTGAAAATTATTATATTAATTTAAAAACATAACTTCCAATTCTATATATATATATATGATTAGAAAAAATCATTTTTATTGGCTTTTGAAAAGATAAATTTTGCCATATTAAATTATTATATTAATATGTTTACTATTTCACAATGAATTTATATATGTTTGCATTTCTATTTATGTATATGTTAATTTACTATACAATTTATTATTTCTGGATATTTATATTTTAGTATTTATTATAGTTTCAAAATTTATTTATATGTCCAGATATCAGAATTTTAACTTTTCAACTGAATAAACCAGTTAATTATCCACTTATCAAATGTCTAAAAATCCAGGCTATCACATTCCTCCCCCTTAGAATCTTTCCGTCCTCGAAAAGGAAAGAAACCAGAATTTGATTAAAATGATTATTATCAGCTTATATTACACTTTGACCATTTCAACAATAAACCCTTCATTTAAGAATTTTAAAAACACTTTAAAATCCATATAATATTACCAAAACAATTTCATAAAAATACTTTTTATAACTCGATGCTTCCACAAGTCCATCCTTGTTCTCACAGAAATTCGGTCACACATTGATCAGGCGTAGGAATGAAAATCTATAAGTACTTAGCAGATCCATTTTCAACACTAGTGAAAATACTTGGAAAACGTTTTCGAAAAATTTGCGAAAATATAGAAAACATTTTTGAAATAGAGGAAACATCTTTGGTGATAATGCTCTGGAAATCATCACCCCCTCCAATATCGTAGTTAACCCGATGGTTACGTTGCCATCTTGGCAAAATCCCTATAACTGTAGGCACTCCGCGCCCCTCGATTACGCCATGGAACCTGCCACAAATCGCAATTACATCCTAGGTTATGTTGTCATCACGACAAAAGTCCATGTAACTATAGGCATCAGCGCCTTTATTTTTCGCTGTCAAAATGAAACTTCACCACTCTCACATAGGTCGCAGACTACATCAGTCAATTCCTAATGTAGCCTTAGGCTCTCACGGCCTCTCGACTTTCGCTATGTCTCCATAGGTCGCAGTCTACCGATGTTACATTGCCATCATGGAAAAATCAAACGTAGACCGTTGGCTCTTACAGCACACACGACTTCCGCTATGGTCAACAGTAGATCGCAGTGATATCGAGTTACACTGTTGTCATAACATAACCCAAATGTCTCTATAGGCATCAACGCCCTCAACTTTCGCTACCCACAACACAAAATCCTCAGGAACTTCAGTTTATCCGGATTTCCTCCCAGGATTCAATTTAGAGCCTTCACCTTAGGGCTCAAGGAAGACCAACCCCGTGGATCTCCTAATGAAGTTCATTCCGCTGGAAGCGCCATTTTCCCTAGAGCCAATCTAAAAACACTTTATATTGTACACTTATAGTATCTTTCAAATCACACCCTTTATGATTTACATCAAAATCTCCTTTACACAAAATCAATATCTCAAATCGATAGTTCCAAACTTGGCTTTTCAAACTTCCTAAAATTTGATTTTCCCAAAAATCAAAAGCCTTTTCCAAATCCATAGGTTCCAAAACCCTTTTTCCAAAATTATTTTAATAAAACGTTTATATATATATATAGATATACATACATACATACATACATACATATATATATATATATATATATAACTTATCCTTTCCAACTTGAAATTAATCTTTGGACCACTTGTATAGATTCCCCTTTTATACTTCAAATGTTTTCAAAAACCTTTTCTTCTGGTTCTAGATTCAACGTAGGGGAAATTTATCATATATAACAAATATATATAACTTTACTATGCCAAATCAACATCCAAATTTGATTTTCTTTTATAAAGTTACTCACCATATCACTTATTTTTCATAAAGTGAATTTCAAAAGATATCCCACTCCCACCTTTATTCGTATATTTTTCTCAAAATATATTTCAAAAATCATTTCCATTTCTTTCAAAATTTCAATATCTATTTTATATAAACACATACGGAGTACATATACCATCCGTACGCAATATCAAATCTGATCGCTTACTCGATCATACAATCTCACTTCCGAACTAGTATCGTCCACCCGACTTCCTAGTGCGGACTCAGATCTGGTTTCTTGATCAGAAACCGTCATTCTTCTTGCATAGTCATAACTATGATAGAGAATTCCCAGAATCAACCAAAAATCCATGTCCAAGGTTCACCGTCGAAAATCGAGTGAAAAATCCTAACTCGGATCGACATACTATCTCGAAATTCTGTGCTCGTATCTAGATCAAATCATTATACGAATAGAATAATATACGTACATCCTATATATTTATCTTCATTGATCATTAGCTAAATAAATTCTCTTTTCTGTTCACCTTTGTTTTGATTCAATTCACTCATCCATAATTGCTTCCAATTTCCACTTGGGTTAACACTTCAATTCTTATCTCAATTAGTATTCAATTATAGACAGTTTGCACTCTGACCAACTTGTATTAAGAAATTAGCTCGAAAAACTTCAAAATAGATAAGTAATTGTAAAAGAGTTATTAGTTGCAAATAGTAGTAGAATAGTTAAGTAATTGTAAAATAGTGTAAAGTAGTTAAATAATTGTAAAATAGTTGGGTAGTTGCAAAATAGTTAGATAATTTCAAAATAGTTATAAAATAGTAACTAGTTTATAAAACAGTTGTAAAATTGTTGTAAAATAGTTAAATAGTTCCAAAAGTAGTTATAAAATAAGTAAGATAGTTTTGGGTTTTAAAAAGAAAAATTGTATAGTAACTAGCAAGGAAATAGATTTAAAAACAGTTATATTAAAATAATTTATTTAGAAAAATGGTTCAGAGCAAAACTGTTCAATTTCAAATTTCCATTTCCAATCAATTTCCACTTCCATTTAAATTGATTCAATTCCAATTCAATTTGAATTAACTTCAATTCCTATCCCAAATTAAAATCTTTTCCCATTTAAATTTAAACTTATTCAACTTCAATCTCTCATCCAATTAATTCAAATCAAATTAAATTTGAACTAATTTCAATTCTAATCTCAACTTTAAATCATCTCGAATTATTTAAATTCGAGTTAATTTTTAAAATGTTGGTTTAATCCTTTAAATCAAACCAACTTTTATTTTTAAATTAATAACTTAAATCTTTAAACAATTTAATTGTATGTCCAAATTTCAAAATTCCATTTTAAATTACCCTTTCTTACTTATTTCAAAGTTCAAATAAGAGTTCAAAACTTTTTAAAAAATTTAATCTTCAGAACCCAATTTATTACTCAATTTTAACTTCGAAACCAATCCTTAATAAATTTTCAGCAAGCTCATTTCTTACATTTAAATCTTCAGTTCAAAGCGATTTCCTTTTCATAAATTCAAATCTTTTTTCTATTTTATTTTAGTAATGGATGTATATTACCTCAATCCATTTTTTTAATTCATTTAAAATAATCCAATTCATAATTCCATAAATATTAATAATAATAGGATGATATCAGGATAAGTCAAAATAAATAAACATCCAAATTATTTAAATATCCATTTATAGCATCCATTACCCATTTCCAGATCTCAAACCCGTTTTGAGATCACACATAACTTCCCATTTAAACCAACCATTTAACTTCCCTAGTTAAATCTCAATTTCATCTTGAAATTTCCAATTCAGGTTGTTTGTTAACTTATTTTACTTCTCCTAAGTTAAATTTAATTTATAAATCCAGTCAACCTTACTCAAATTGGAATTTTCCATTCTAAATTTTAAACTTCTAATCAATATACTATCCCACTTATAAATTCAAAAACTTATCACTTTGGGTTTTCACATCACATTCGAAGTAAAAATTTAAAACTCAACACTTAGAGTTTATTTCAAATCATCTTTGATATTATGTATATCCTTCATATATGCATATTTATTTCTTTTGCACACCAAGTTATACTTTAAATTTTAAACCACCTTTGGTTTTAATTCAAAACAAATTTCTTTAAAATTTTCAAACAACTCTTGTTTGAAACATGACCCTTTCAATCAAATAATACTGCTTATTATTTCTTTTATCACTTTGAAATAATTGCAAATTTTCTGGATTTAGATTTAAAACTTCACAATTTAAATTACCTTCAATTCCAATTTATAAGTCATACTCACCTAAATGTTTACTTCCCTAAAACATTTCATTTTGCTTAATCATTAACAACATTTCATTATTAAACACAATAACTATTTTAGGATAATAGCCAGGGTTATCATAACTAAAAACCAATTCACTATATATTATCTTATAATTTATTGGAAAATAAAATCAGGGCCACTTAATTCAACCTTCTGAAAAAACTTCTACAATTTAGGATTTTATTTTCTAGTTTGAATCCATTTCTAGCTTATCTTATTTCAATTTCAATTTGGTTTTATTTTTATTACCACTTAATTATCATTATTATATTTTATTCCAATGATTCAACAATCAATTATCTTAATATTTATGAAAAATTGAAAGAAATATTGCTTTATATATCAAAATATAATCTTATATAAAAATCATTTTTTTAAAACCATTGTAACGACCCAAAATTTTTCTACCTCCAAAATTCGACACTAATACGCTCATGGTAGATGTGCCAAGAAATCGAATGCCAGAAATTTCATATTGCTAGAGAAAGAAGAAGAAGGTAGAAAAAAATAGGAAACAACAGCATCTCACATTCGCGGCGGATCAAAATAATAGCGTTTATACAAAGAAAGCTGTAATTATTAGATTACATACGATTCATCAGAGTTACAACCATTATAAAAAGACTAGACAGTTAAATCAACCTGTCCCAAACTACTACCAACACAACTCTAATACACAGCGGTAAATTCCATACGTTCATGCCATCCAACTCGCCTCCTGAGCTCCAGAACGCCCTAACTTGAAAATCTGTAATACTTGGTCTGACCCGAGCATTATATCAAAGTAACACCCCGGTTAGACTGGAAACCAACGTGAGTTTACTCATCTAACATGAAATACTAATGCATAAAACTTAATTAAAACCCGGGGTAACTCATACTTTACTATGAGTCCACAACTTGTTATGGTCAACACCTATTCACAAATCAAACCCTACGTACCCTTATTTGGTTCCAATGATCCAGTTACTTAAATTATTCCATTCCAGCCTATTGATTTCACATATCAAAACTATAAAGAATTATTGTAGATTCCAAATCGAAGTGGTTTTGGGTATTTACTGATACCCGACCCCGATCTCTTCGATTCCAATGTCATTTTAAACATAAGTCGTTTAAGTGAAAACAAATCAATTTATATTCAGAGAATCATATTCACATAGCGATATCATTACAGATAGATAATCCATATCCTAATCATATCATATCACATAACATCACAAATCACATACCAAAGATAACAAATAATCCAAGGTATTCAATCATTCATAAGCAAGATTAATCAATTGTACAATTTATAATTAATTTAATTTATTTCCAAATAATTAAATTAATTACTTTAATCCTACTTACTTATATTAATTAATTACAAACCAATTTATTAATCATCCTTTAATTAATTATTCTTTAATTACATTAAGTAATTAGCCTAAAATAATCCTTTAACCATTCACATTAACCCTTAATTACTCTTATTAATTAATTATACTATAATTAATTACATTAATTAATGATCCCTTAATTACTCTCATCGATTACTCTTTTAATTAATTACATTGAGTAATTAATCCCTTTAATTACTTCCATTAAGTAATTACGCTCAATTAATTAAGTAATTACGCTTAATTAATTAAATAATTACTATCCTTAATTAATTAAACCAATTAATTATCTTAATTTAATTACGTTAATTAATCATCTTAGTTAATTAAGTAATTATACTTTAATTACTTTTATTAATAAGACCTTAATTAATTAAGATAAACTATTTATCTTAATTTATCTCTTACTTAATTATCATTTAAATCTTTCTTACAATAAACGTTTGAAATTAATTTATCATTAACATACAAAATTACTTGAGACCCTTATGCCTTATTCAATACATTTATCTTAATTCCTTACTTAATTTTAACTCTTTATTTTGAAAACACTTAAAGATTAATTAAATAATTCACTAAATATTCAATCCAAATCAATTTAAATTCAAAACACAATTATCTTTATAATCTAAATTTTGAAACATATTTGAATAACTTAATAAATATTCTTGCTTGAGATCTTATTTATTCTCCTTTGCTTTCAAATTGTTAACATTTCCTTTCTTTTTTTTAAAAAAAAACTTGGTCAAAATTTACTTTGCTAATAACCTGTTAACTATCAAAAGTTAACCTGATCCCAAATCAAATTACCCCAAACCAATACTCGAGCTTCTTCCTTCTTAAAAATCACGTGTTCGACTCGAAACAAACCACCATTTCCCCTATGGCCCAAAAGACACAACAACCCAGAGTCACCAGAATACTCGTGCACATGCATACATCGTTGGTGGCCCTCCGTTCAACTTTCCCATCGCCTATAGGTCGATGATGACCTACTCAAATCTTCTGACCACCCAACACGATTGATTACACTGGTAATCAAAATCGATAAATCGAGCTCTTCTTGGAACTCAAAACCCCATTGGCAAAACCTTCCGCGTTGCCGCTTCCTATCACCTAAGGCCTTGCGATCATGTCCAGCGCTCCGCCACTCACCTGCGCATCATTTCCCTTAGGACCGCACACTCACCACGATGCCTTCCCACCGCCATTTGACGTTGAACCAAAACCATCCCAACCCAACACAAAACCCTACTTTCCCCTTGCCGCGCCACCATGACAAGCTATCAACCCTCCAGCCAATTTCACCGAGCTCCTCGACCTATAAGCCTGCTTCATCAACAAACTCGACATTTCCAGCACCTTCGATCGTCGACGATTAATAAATGCCCAATTTCTGTTCAACTAATAGTTCCTACCCAAAAACTTACTTAAAAATCTTAATATGATTACTAAAAATCATAGTTTTACAAGACGGATTTGATTATATAGATGAAACTCGAAATTGAAACAATCAATTTTTCTGATATATTTTCTTTTAACTATAGTATTACTTTACCAGATAATTACTTGATAATTGTACTTGTTAACATTTTTAAAATTTGTATTACACCATCACCCTCAAATTTCTTTCAAACATCATGTACTAAAAGAAATAGGGGAAAGAGATTTTGAATCTTCTTTGAACATATTTTAGTTAGTTGTATTTAACAGAGATATGCATATGTGTACACATGCATGCAACAGAAATTTCATCTATATACCATACAACATTTATTCCATCCATATAAATCACATTTAAGGTATTATTATCATCAGTTGTGGCATGCGTAAACTATACAGATGATTTAACTTGAAAGGGATTAAAGTTACCCATCTGTTTGTGAAGAAACGGAGAAGCCTAAATTTGAATTTGGTTTGAACTTGAAAACTGATCTGGGTTTGAATGCTCTGATCTTTTCTTGATTCAGTTTGTTTAAATTTTCAGTTCTGATCAGAACTTAGCTGCTTTGATTTCATTTTTGCTTGATTCAGATTTTTGGACTTAAAAGACTTTCTTTGTATATATTTTGTTTGTAGTTTCTCAGGTTTTTGGAGAGAAATTTTTTAACTTTGAACTGAAATCAGGTTTTTTTTTAACACAATATTTTTAATTTCAATTTAAAAGAGAGACTTATGCCACTTGTTTTCTTCATGTAATAATCATCTTACAAGTGTTTATGCATGTAGTTATTATTTCACAAATGTCAATAACAAAATTTTTATGTTTTAAACCCTCATTTAAATAAATTAAAAAAATTATGTGTATATTATTTACATATGTGTTATGTTTTAAATGTATTTATATTAATTACTTAAATCTATGCAATATATTTATACATGTTTGTTTTAAATCTTTATATATTTACAAACTATATTTATTTCAAGTATAACTTTTTAAAGGAAATACATATACCTCTACCAAATCTTACTTTAAGCTAAAATACTTTTTAAATTTATAAGTAAATACATAGATACTATTTTAGTGTTTAAAATATAGAACTCAACTTTAAATAAATCTTTAAAATTATTATATTAATTTGAAAACATAACTTCCAATTCAATATATATAATTATATATATATATGATTAGAAAAAAAATCATTTTTATTGGCTTTTGAAAAGATAAATTTTGCCAAATTAAATTATTATATTAATATGTTTACTATTTCACAATGAATTTATATATGTATACACTTAAAATTTTCAACACTATGGAGTTTTGCATATCTATTTATATATATGTTAATTTACTACAAAATTTATTATTTCTAGATATTTATATTTCATTATTTATTATAGTTTCAAATTTATTTATATTTCCAGATATCAGAATTTTATCTGTTCAACTGAACAAACCAGTTAATTATCCACTTATCAAATGTCTAAAAATCCGAGTTATCAGAGAGGTAGCATGCATGTGTACGTGCACGTTTTGTGCAAAAATGCCTAGGCTATTCGAAAATAAAGAAGGGAGAAGTGAAGCAGGAAAAGGAAAAAAGAAAGAAAGAAAAGAAAATGAGAAAGGAAAAGGAAAAAGGGAAAAAAAGAAAAAGGAAAGAAAGGAAAAAAAATTGAACTTATTTTTTTTTTAAAAAACTTTAATTCTATTGTCATTAGAAATCCAATCACATGAAATCCTTTGCATTGTAATTCTACCTCCTAATATTTTAAGCTTAGTTTATTTTGTGTAAATTAAAATTTAATTATCAATAATAATTAAAGTAAGTAATTAATTAAATTCTTAATTAATTAAATCTTAGGTTAATAAAATAAGATTAGCTATTGTTTCAGTAATTGAAGTTAATAAAATCCTGATTAGCGAATTCTTTAATATTAATCGTTGATCGTTAAATTAAGTTAACAATCTATGTTTTGCGTTTTTGCTCTTGAATATTTATTTCAAATATTCTTGTCTGTGCATTTAAGTAGCCAAACGAATTGAAATGTTGGGAATAAAACGTTGACAAGTTTTATCAAAAATAAACGTATGTAATAAATTCCATATGTGAATATTGTCACTCAAATATGAATTGTTTATTTTAAAGAAATTTCTATTTTGAAAATTTGTTGCTTGTGTTCAAAGAGTCCGGAATCAGATATCTGCATTATTCGGAACCACTTCGATCAAATAACTATTACGAACCTTACGGTTTGATTATAGAGTCTAATATGTTGGTATTTAATTAATTTAATAAATTCGATTAATTTAAATAAGTATTTTACACTTAGACACTATTATAATAGCGATGGATTTCTGTAAAAGTGTTTGGGTTGTAATAAGATGAAAAATCGTCGTGTCTGTACGAGTTACCTTGGTTTTCAAATAATTTTGATAACTTAAGTAGTTTAAATTTAAGTGTGTTTACTCACGCTAGTTTCCAGCCTGACTCGGGTGTTACTTTATTGTAATGCTCGGGTCAGATCGAGTATTACAGATTCAGGTTAGGTTGCTTTGGAGCTCAGAAGACGAGCTGGATGGCAGGGATGTATTGCACATATTTGATTATATTCCACTGTGTATTGTAGGCTGTATATTTAGCATTTAGGGATAAGTTATTATAACTATCCAGATTATGTATGTAATGATTGTACTCCGATAACTTGTATGCATATTAACTGTTATAGTTTTCCTTTATATAAAATGTTGTTATTTTATATTATATTTTGCTTAGTTGTGGTTGTGAGATTCTGTCTTATTACTTATGTATTTTCTTTTCTATATCTTTTCTTCTAAACCCTAATGTAACGACCCAGAATTTTTAATAATTAAAATTTGAATATTTAATTGAATTTAAATATTAAAAAGTGAAATTTATAAGTCGAATAAATTTTATTTCGAATAATTGGATTTAATTGAATAATTAAATCGATAATTTAATATGTTAAATTATGGAAATAATTGAAAATTGAGTTAAATATGATTGAAAATGATTTGTAAAATTTTATTTTATCATATTGAAGTTAGAATGATATTTTGGAACTTTTAAAATTGAATTAAAAGTTAATTTGTGAAAATTGAATATTTTAATATTTAATCGACTAGTGAAAATAGTCAATTTTTGAACAGTCTCAGAATTGGACGAGACCAGTTCCGTTGGATCCGTAATAGTTAGTTATTACCTGATTTCAATTTTCGTAGCAATCGGAGTTATCGTTTGATCGTGGCAGCTCGAAACGCATCGTAATTGTTTTAATTTTAACTTGGCGAGTTAAAATAGCCATTTTTCAAACAGTCTCGGATTTCGACGAAACTAGTTTCATCGGATCCATAATGTGATTTTATTGTAAGGTTTCAAATTTCGTGTCAATCGGATTTACCGTTTGTCCGGTACAAATTAAAACGCCTAGAAAATCGTTTAAATCGGTTTAATTTAAATTGAACGTTTATTGGCATAACTCGCACAGATATCCGAAGTAGCTTTCGAAACCTGTTCCATTGTGTCCGGAACGCGGGGTAAACCCTAAAAACACTGGTTACGGCGCATAAATCGGAGTTCGGAATTTCCGGAAAATAGTGTCGTTTGTTTTCCTATAAATAGACCATCTCCATTCACAAATAAAAAAAAATAACCTAACCCTAATTTGCAATGCACAGCCGCCACCCCTATATTTGAACGGCCAAAAAATTTCGTGCTTCTCCTCCACTTATCTTCTAATCCAATCATCGATTCAGAAAGTTATCAACATGAACCTTGTAGATCTAGGAGAGACGAGCAAATCCATACGGAAGTGATCGTTTTTAGTTGCATGGATCGTCGTCAATTGGAGCTGGAAGGTGCTCGGTTGCGCACGCAGTTTGATGGGCTGTGGGTGGCCGAGCTCTGACTTATTCAGGCCGAGAGTGGAGCAAGCTATGGCCTTCGACATGGAGGTCTTGGATCGAGGTGGAAGCAAGCAAGGTGGTCGAAAAATGTAACCCTAATTCCTAAAATGGGTTCGGCATTTGTCTGTAGAGATGAACGCACGCGTGTGGAAGGAGATGAAGGTGATGGATGGCCGTGATTTGCAGGTTGGAGGGATCTACGGTGATGATGTGTGAGGTTGAAAATTATAAAACTTATGTTGTAAATAGTTTATATAAATCGTGTAAACTTCAAAAATTGATAACTTTTTCATACGAGGTCGAAAACGCGCGAAACCAGTTGCGTTGGAATCGTATGGACGAGCACTAGGCGATGGAATTGGATTGGAGTCGTTTGGAGTTAGTGAGAATTTTGGGTAAAATTAAACGTCCGTTTAATTTTATTCGAAATAAATCGCTAAAACGAAATTGAAATCAAGGTGAGAACTTCTCACTCAGTCGAATCAGTTTCGATTTTTATTTTAAATAGTTAGATTTAAAATACTTGAATGCATGTTTGAATGATGATTGTTATCTATTGATTGTTAAAATAGACGTTATGCGCCGTTAGTAAGCGGATGTTATTTATTAAAAACATATACCGCGAATATTTCATAAACAGTGAAATTGGTATTATATATATAATAGCAATATATATATATATTGCATATGTATATATTGCAGTTGATTGATTTCCCGCATTTTTTAGCGGATGAGACCCTATTGCGCCGTCTATTAAGCGGATAATATTTTAAATCCCATATACCGCGATAATTCCGTACTGGAGCGGAATTGGTATTGTGCTAATGTTTTTGGATGCAGGAAAACAGGTTGGAGGGATCCAACTGAATTCCTCAACAGTATTTATTTGATTATGGATATTTTGATATTCGTTGATTATCATACACGATATATGATGTCGTTGTAGTCGTGATTGACTATTTGGTGCGTAGCGTCATTGGACCAAATTTTGGAATTTTAAAGTGATTTTTAAAGAGATTTTTGAAGAGTATACGTTTATAAAATAGTTTTGGAATTGATCCATTTTAAATAAATAAACGATAATAATTTTAATGTTATAAAAATTATGATTTTTGAGAAATATAGTTAAAGGTTGATTTTTGACAAAATATGGGTTAATGATTTTATAAAATAGTTAAATTGGGATATTTTGAATTTATTATAAAAAGTTTAAATATAGGATTTATGAAATCTGATTAATTTATAAATCAAAGAAAATGGTGGAATTTATAAAAGAGTTTAAAGACGTTTTAGAATAATAATACAAATTGATTTGTATAAAAGATTTATAAATTGATATTTATAAATTAAAACGTTGGAATTATAAAACGAGCTTTTATAAGTGTTAGAATGAATTGTGAATGAATTTCATAAATGAATGAAATTTATAGAATTATAAACGGTGAAGTTATAAATGGAATTTTATAAACAGTAGGTTTATAAAATTTGTAAAGTTATTAAAAAGATAGACTTGGGTAAATAAATGAATCTTATGAGTTATAAGATTTATAAATTTGGGAAGTTAAAGGAACGATTTTGTAAACAAATAAATTATAAGTTTTTAACTTATAATATGAATTTTTAGTATATCATTTAGATATAAATTGAACAGGTTAATAAAGGAATGTATAAAAGGAAGTTGTTGTAAAATAAATAGAAATAGAATTTATAAACGTTGTTTTATAAATTCGCAACGACTTATTTTGATAAGTTAAATTTTATAACTTATTTATGGAGTTATATTCACGTTTTTGAATAGTGAATAATCCTTTAAGATAGAATGAATAGAAAGGATGAAATTGGTTAACGTAGTATATTCACGTTTTTGAATAGTGAATAATATGTTAAAGAAAATGTTTGGATGTGATGTTTTAAATAGAATTAAAACGATCTAACGATGTTTTAAAATGTGTTAAGATTCGAAACCATAGATTTTAGCATTTATTGTTGAAATAGACGTTTTCGAGAAATAGAAGGAAATGGTGGACTATAACACTGTTGTTATAGTAAATGATTTCCGAAAGGAAATGTTTTGTATAGTATTGGGATTTATATATCTATTTTAATTTCGAATCCCTATACTAGTGATTTTGGGACGTCGTAACGATGTTTTACGCAACATTCGTTTTGGCCCAAATAAATATGGTTAAGAGAATGATTTCCTTAAAGAATGAAATGTATACTTAATCTCGATTTAAGTATATTGAATATTTTCCAAGTGTTGAAAATAAATGGATTTGAGGATTACTTAATAAATAAGTATGGAAATGTTTTCCAACATAAAGTGAATATTTTGAGAATTTATCTTTTTGAAGATAAATTGAAATGAATAATTGAAATCGTATATCAGTAGATATTGTGAAATATAAATTCATTATGGAATTTATAAAAGAATGGGGGAATTTGTTTAAAAATAAATATTGATTTATTTTTGAAGTATTGAAAACATATATCTTGTAAAGATATTTTTGGGAAATAAATAATTTGGAAAATTATTTGGAATCTGGTGATGTGTGCATATCCATTGATAGTTCAATAACCGACTATCAATATTTACCTTTGAAAGGTATTTGTTGTGATTTGCTTGAATTTGAATGCACACTCATTTTTAAATTATTTCGCTCGTTATTCGGATTACCCATTCCGAATAGTGATACGACGTAATGGATAGCATTGATGACCGGTGTTGAAGACCGGATATTTGTGAGAGCGATAGGTTGACCTATCGATTGTCTCTGCACTGAGTTGCTCCGGTATAGAGTTCTCCATATGTGATGGGAAATCCGATCAAGATTGTGGATATCCGGATTGCAAGAACTTCTTTGTAAGTGCCTTAGGTTCTGTTCGATCCCGGGACAGACTTGTATGGATTGTGTGTCTGACATTACAAATTGAGATATAAAGCCGATTTCTTTCAAATATATTTCTGTTGGTGGCGGAGAATTTATTCTCTTAGCTTAACACCCTTCTCTGAGACGTACGAGCTCAGAGGTTATGTAGTTGAATGTTATCAGCGATATATTCCCAATTTGGTAATGTGACATGCTGAGTGTTGCTGTGAAATGATCATTGTGTTGATCATTTGTGATAGGATCATTTATTTGATCGTATATCCTAGTGATCATTTCTATGATCATTTTTGACCCAAAGCATGGCTTTTGTATAAAGTATGTTTTTGTGGACGTGACTACGTCGAGCCTCACACCCCGGGAATGGTCAAAACAGGAAATATGCGGCAAGGTTATGAGGGGTAGCGCCCTTTAGGGTATGTGCATTTCCTTCTGGAAAAGGGTGGTATCATGGTGTGGAGCCCAGATACTTACTCATGTTGAAAACACTTTATGATTGTGTGAATTGATTATGAGTGCTCGATGAAAGGTCCCAAAAGACCGGGGGATGGCATATTCGGTCAGTTGTTACTCAGTTAGGGGTAACCCGGCCTTGTGTTGGCAGAGATCCGGTTTAGTTCTCGGGGACGTCCATCCAGAGGCGTTCTCATGTGGCAATGGGAAGTTCCTTGGCCTGATCATTCGTTGGAAATCCAATTCCCAATACGAAACCTTGTACGGTATTAGTTGCAGAACCTGCCATTTACTTATGGTGGTCACCACTGTTTAGATGGTAGCTATAGTAGGCATAGTTCGAAATGTCTATGCTGGCTAAGATTTATATTCTACTTTCGAAATAAATTTTTCCTACACTACGCACTAGTAATAATATCAAATGTTCTTTTTAATACGTATCAAGCATCTTTGACTATCATAAGGAGAAATCTCCTCCGATTCTGCGTTTGCATTGTGTGTGTGTGCGGGAGGCCTTATGGTAGTCTCATTTTAAAAAGCATTGCGAATTGACTTTAAAAATATTCCTCTATTTTGATTTTAAAGATAAATAAACTATTTTGAGTTCTCACACCAGTCACATGACTGACTCGGAGTTTATTGTTTTCCTTCCTAAACTCTGGGTGCCCACCAATTTCCACACGGGCAGTCAAGAGTTAAGGTTTATCAGGATATTCTGGAATTCAGGAGTTACTGGAGGCAAGCTGGATGGCATGGCGTATTACTAGTATATAGTATTTCTTTTCCGCTGTTTGTTGTTGTTTGTTGTTGTACACTCTGATGATATGATGTAATGAAATGAAATGAATGTAATGTAATAACTGATATAGTTCTTTGTTTAAAGATTATTCATTTATCTATTATATGTTGTTCCGCTGCGAGTTGTGAGATTCTGATGTTGTTCTGTTATTTCTTTTTGTTCCGTTCTATTTTCTTTTCTCTCTATTTTCTATCTTTTCCCTCTTCTTCTCTCTTCTTCTGTCTTTTTCTTTTTCTTAAACATTGAGAATTCGTATTTCTGTTCATCTTGAATTAATCTATGGAGATTAGTGTATATTCAAGGAGTACGGATTTGCGGGTCCTCACACCTAACAACTTGGTATTTCCGACATTTGATTGCTCGGCACTCCATATAGTGGACGCATTAGTGTCACTCTTCGAGGGTTGAAAACGCCCAGTCGTTACATTTTTGGTGTGGTTTTAAGCATTAGATGGTTAGGAAGAGAACAACTTAAACTAAAAATGCAAATAGACTTCCAGAGACTATTTGTGGATGAATTTAACTAAAATACGGCTGAAATACAGGATATTAACATTAACATAATAGAATGGAATTATGAAAATGGTAGAGTTTTGTAATTTTAATCTGGAATAATATTCGTTTGCCCCTACATGGTTGCCAGCCTCTATAAAGCTGTACTAAAAAAAGAAAGCCTATTGCCTACAGAGGGACACATTTAATTCAAAGAAGCCTCGTCATGGCTCCAGTCTTTTGCTTAAAGTGAAAGCTAAGAAGAAAATCTTTAACATTTGTTCTTTATACGTTCATAGTTGTATGAGTTATGTTGTAAAGTGGTGCAATATCGGTCTACCACTAGTAGCCATAGGAACTAAACATAGAGAACGAATTCTACAATGAAGATTGTTAATTATTAATTAGAGAAGAAGACAATTGCCCAATGCTTGCTTAATTCTACAATGAAGATTGTTAATGACAAATGGCCCATGCTTGATAAATCAATTTTAATTAAAATCAATTTGTCAATGTGATAATGTTGGCACAATTGTAATTAACCTTGATTGGTTGATTTGATATTTTAGGAACAACTTTGATTAACCCAGATTTATCAATGTAATTTTTTTATTGTTAAGAATTTATTATCCTCTTCGTTGGTCTTACCATCCCTAAATAAACCTTTGCCATCATCCTTAGGTTATTGACTCAGGTGAGGTAACATAGAGTTGATTTATGATCATATTACAAGTCATGCAAAGATGGACATGCTTATGATAAACACACGTATGCCTCTGTTGTGTTGCTCTCTCTTAAGTTCCTTTCTCTTCTTAGCTTCTTCAGCTTTCTTTTGAGCTTCATCAACAACTTAGGCCTATTTTGCCAAAAGTCTGTCTCTTCTTCTATAAAATCTCTGAAGTTGATGCAAACACACAAACACACACACATGCAAAAGGGAATAGTGTAATTCATACCCTATTTTTTCTTGCGTTTATAATTTTCCCCCTCACAATGTAACTTCTCAAAATCCTTCTTTTCATTGCAAACTCCCAATCAATGTTGATTCTTGCTACAAATACCATAAGATTACCATAAAATTATCATTAAACTAATGCAGCTTCAAGTTCAAAATAGAGGTGGTCTTAGTTTCGAACTGAGGCAAGTAGTGGCCCTAGTTTTGAACTGAGGCAATTTTCTACATCTCTTATGTTGATCCAAAACTATTCATGTAGTCTATATAATGGATTAGTCTGATATTTATATAGTTGTTGTGCCAGTCGGAACTAAAAGTCCAGATTTGATCAAGAATTAAGAAGCATGAAAGATGCAAGACAACAGTTTTCAATCAATCAATACTGGTTTATAATTAGTGAATTACTATCCATATCCTTGATCAAGTGAAGTGTTCATAAACATGCAGTAATTACTTAACAATTATTTAGGGGTGCGTACTATTGATTTACGTCAAAAGCAAAAGTTTGGAATATGTATTGTTAAATTTTCTTAGGCAACATGATGTGAAAAGAGTAACTGATGGCTTAAGAATAGGTAATTTAGCATATACAGTTATATATAAAAAAAATATAAAATATGACGGAACTTTGTGCACATGGATGATGATTAAAAATGAATTTGGATCTAAAAAGCCTCTGCCAAAGGAATTTTTTATCAATTTTGGCAGATACTTGTAACTCCTCCACTAAGAAGAAATAAACTTTAAATAAATATATAGATGCTTGCTAATGTTCACTCCTATCCAGTCTAAATTTAACTAACGATTTTTATTTTACTTTAAAGATTATAAACTAACATTACCACTGTATGGTGAAAATGACCTATAATTTTCTATAGATTACAAAATAAACATTAAATTCAAATTTAACCACTCAAATCCAATTCCAATAATATCTTTCTTATTTTTGAAAGATATATTGTTGGGTGTAAATTTTGAATTTAATTTATTATCCCTCATCTGCACAAGGCGTTAACTTATTTTTATCCTTTCTAATATTTTAAAATTAATTTTAGGTATGACTACCCAATTCTGATTTTAACAGTCTTTGTATATGTAAAAACTATTGTTAGACGTAAACTATTTTTTTGAACATTATTTAGTTGTCGACGAGGAGATTCAATGCCTACACATCGTTACGTACAATCAAGAGAGATACCACTGTCTCATAGACGATATCCAGTTGGAAAATAAATTTAAATTTTGAATAATGTTCATTTATTTTTGTACCGCACATTCCTATATGACCTATATATTTTTGTTCTTGTTCAAAGGATATATACTTTGATTAGTACTAAAACAGTATCTTGATCATACATTTTTTTTCTCTCCTGTATACAGAAAAGATTTGTGCATCACTTTGGGAAGAAATTTAAACACGTTATTAAAGAAATAACATTAGATGTATTATTTAAAGATTACAACTAACTTTCAGACTGATTTTTCCAAACAAGTAATGTATTTTCTAAATAAAATGTCAGGGGAAAAAACTAGAATAAAAACATTATAAAACGTATATGTATTCTTTTAGAGAAACAAATAAGTTTGTTATGAAATATTGAATTTATGCGTAAAATCATTGAATTTAGTTGTTGGATTATTGAACTCGGTTTGTTCATATATGTATATTAGATTTATTTGGAAAATTACTGGATTAATTTGCAGATTATATTTTCTAAACATTGTTCCTAGTTTTAAGAAACAAAAGTTCCAGTAAGACATAATTTTATTTGATTTCCCTGTGCTAAGAAAAAATATGTTTGCCGATTTGAGTGGTATAAAATAATAACATCTTTTACATGTTGATTATTTCAAAAGCTTATAATTCTTGGTTGAAAGTAGAGTGTGCTACTGTGCTGACATATTTTTCTAAAAGGTGTCGCATACTAAGTAATAAATAGCAAAATTTTGTATTATTATGCACTAATTTCCTATGTTTGACCACTAAAATTAACAAAATTGTCCACATTTGGAGTAAAAACAAGGGGGTTAATTTATGAGTTATGTCGTCTTTCAATATTGCAATGCATACTCTATAGCGCAAGCAATGTTTGTTAAATGTGTACTAAACATTGCCATTGAAGTGGGTTTTTTGGCTAATTTTGACGAAAATAAAGCTTAGACAAAATTCAAAGCTTAGCTATATTGAAGCTATGAATTATAATTTCTCATGAATAGCATATATATGGTGGGTAAGCTTCTACATCAATAGGAAAAATGTTTCACAAAGTAGAATGGCAAAACAAATGTACCTTATCAATGTACTCTTGAAGCATTTTTATTCGTCCCATATAATCTTGATCTTCTACCAACAATGTTATAACCTTAGCGTCAGCTCTAAGTCCCTCAAATTAAAGTGGACCAAGATTTCAATATACATCATCCAGTAGAAAACTAGAAGCATTTTGTCTCAACAACCTAGATCATGATATATGAGAGTTAAAGCAACTCTAATAACTTGTAAATTACACACACTTACATAAATACATATTACATACATACACACACAATTGCATAGAGCTCCCACACAGTTACATACATACAAAAACAGTTACATACATACACACTTACATACATACATATTACTATTTCAATAAATATTACCTGAAACAATACTCAGTAGCTTCTCATAAGCAATGCTTATAGCCCTCACACAGTTGCATAAGGCAACGTTTAAGATACTTTTGGTTTATTTGCAACTGTGTGTTTCCTTATAGGTCATAGCCCTCTTCTCCTTATCAACATCACAACAAGTTTATCACACCAATTTTAACCTCAACTCCCGTATAAGTTCCTACTGTTAGGATTTTTCTTATTTGAGTATGACTCATTAACTAGCTGACACATAACCTGCAGACTCAAGTTTACTCAATTGTTGGCTCTAGTGTGCAAAATTATTTAACTTATTATTTCCTTTCAAAGCTTCCAGGAAATTAGAAATGAAAAGAGTGAAAAAATAAACTTATATTAGTATCTATGATAACAACGGTAATTGTAATGGTAACGATCATAACGTAAAATTCTCGTAAAAATGATATCTATCTTTATCAACAGTAGGTAGTTGTTAACACTAAACAATGTGAAGGTAGAAAGTTACGTACTATAACCAAAGACCATGGCCATATAATCCAAAAACCTTAGAGATCAACAAAGTTTACCTGAAGAGGCAGATGCTGTCAGTAGTAAATAACATGATTTTGGCCATCTCTATATCGTGATGTTCACTCAAATCACACTGAACAAAAAGAATAAAAAAAGTAGCGATGATTTTTCCCTTCAATCAAAAGTCAACGAACATAAAAATTTAAAATTTGGAATATAAAAAATCATATATAAATTATATTAAAGCTATCAGTACAATGATTAACCTAGAAGACATGTCCTATGGTCAGAAGAACAGAGTAATAATAATAATGTTATTAATATTGCAGTACATTTGTAAATAGCCGATGCCATAAAATAATACAAAATGAATTCAAAATACACAATTGAAGACGAGCAAAATCAAAATTACCGATAATTTTTCTATTAGCAAAAATGAATTTAAAATATAAAATCGAAGCAGAAAAGTTTTTTTTTGAGTTGGTAAGTGGGGGTAAAAGGATATACTGTATGTAGATGTAATAATTAATGAACATATAGATTCTAGTAATAAATAAATAGATAGATAGGATGAAATTTAATAGTAAAACAAATCAAAAATACCGACTGTAAAATGTTTCCTCAAATAAATGAGAAATGAGCACATGACTTCAGATCAAATTGAGGAACGAGAGTATAAACAGCGAAATATTGAATTTCCTATATGACAGAATATATGTCAAAAAGTATTTTTGGCATAAATTTAAGGACCATATATGCTACTATTTTTCGAATAATCCTTCAATTTCCAATTATTTATTGAAAAAAAGATGGACAAGTAAAAAATCTTTCACATTTGAGTATATTATTTATTGATTTTACTTAATAATGTTTCTTTATTTTAACAAACATCCGCGGTCTTCAACTTTGCTTTGCTTTTGATTTTTAGGGGTTGAAATATATGTGCTTTATTCCCTTGATAATTTTCGCTTGCTCATATAAACTATTTATAGCATGATATAAATCTAACTTTAATTCATACCAATGTAGTAAAAAAAAGGATCACCAAACCAATCTAAGCCTGGACTTGGATATTCACTTACCGAATAAGGACTTGCTTTAATTTCACCTTCGCTGATAACAGTTTGTAGAATTCTGAAACCAACTTTACTTGTGGTTAATCAATTTATTTTTGCCTAAGTGATACAACTTTTACACGAATTTTTGAGTTAGATTTACAGTTTGTCATAATCCATATTGAGGCTTTGATCGAATGGATGCTCATCAAATGCGATTTTCCAATTATGAGCATCTTGGTTGGAGCACCGTTGCAATGTCACCCTCTTTTAACACTCACTGTATTCCACTCTTGTAACCAATTTATAATAATTTTTAATAATAATTTTGATCTGTTGGAATTCCTAGTGTAAATGAAATACACTTGTCCAACATCGCCAAATTTGCAAAGCCATTCCAAGATATATATGGCTTTGCAATGAAGGTGTTAGGGCCTAGGGGCACCCAAATGTATGCTTCGTTGTGAGGAGGGAGATCATGCATCTCCATCACACACGCGCGCCGCCGCCGCCGTCCGTCCGACCGAACCGAACCGGGCCGGGCCGGGCCGGGTTTGGGTTTGGGTCTAATATGATACTCGTATTTTTACTGCAACTGGACCGGGCTTTTTAACAGTTGCAGGCTATACGAACGGACGCGAATTGCTGAGGAGGTGCGACTTCTGAAGCGAGCGGGTTGAATAGACGCGAACATTAGCGGGTGCGACCCGTTAGAAGCAAACAGGCGCGAGCCGATTGAAGCGGACGCGGGCGAACAGATGCGACCCGACTGTAGAGGTGCAGGCGGTACAAGCGGGTGCGACCCGTTAACAAACAGTAGCGACCAAAAGGCAAACGGGTGCGACCCATCAAGCGGACGCGACTGTTTGAAGGGATGCAGACGAAATTATAAATAGGAGAGAATATCCCATTCCAATCTAATTTCTTATGCTTCTTTGCTCTACTGCTCCATATTCCATACATATCACAGAGTTGACATACTCATTACAATCTCGTGCAGATTACGTCTGTTGTATCTTGGGAGAGTTTTGAAATAAAATTCTTAAGGAAATTGTTACGACAAGCCTCAGACGGAATTTCCTTTATATACTGGTTAGATTCACAGTAATCTTTCCTGTTTATAAGTTGTACTATTTCTTACAATAGTATAACGTTGTTGTAATTTATTTACAACGTAACTTATTGTTACACTTATCTAATACAGAATTCCAGCGTAGTGGAATTCTAATTAATAAACTTGTGCGACGAGTTTATTGTAGCGTGTTATCTATTTTAGTACACTAGCCATATAACATGGTCTTCATTACTAGCTTGAACATGTCTTTTTCTTCCACTTTAGTCGAGCTATTGGTTTGGACTGGCTTGTTACATCCTGCATGTAAATACTAATGATTAGCATATCTATACTAATGATTAGCATATCTGAATAGTTTGTCTTTCCTATTAATACATTATCATGTAATTCAACTATTAAAGATCAACGGTTGCTTCTAGAGTTGAACATAATCGTGACTTAAAACTGGGAATGCTTGAAGTACTATGAGGTTCACCAAAACTCTGTCTAGTTATATCACCACTTCCCCATTGTATAGAAAGCTATCAAACTATGGATGCAGTTGTTGTTATTACTACTCCTAGTACTATTATTTAGTTATGTTTTTATAATACTTAGTTAATTTTTACAAACTTATTGAATTTTTATTAAACTTAGTTAATTTTTATAAACTTACTAATTTTATTATTATTATAGACTCGTTTAATTTTTATTAGTATTATTATACATCTTAATTAACTTATTATATTACTATTATAATTATCATTTAATTTTTATAAATTTATTTATTATTTAATTATACTTAGTTAATTTTTCATAAAATTTATTATTATTATTTAGTTAAATTTTTATAATACTTAGTTAATTTTTATAAACTTATTGAATTTTTATATAGCTTGGTTAATTTTTATAAACTTGGTTAATTTATTACTATTATAATATTATTATTATTGACTCGTTTAACTTTTATTATTATTATAATTCTTAGTTAACTTATTATTATTATAAATTTTAATTAACTTATTATTATTATTATAAATCTTAGTTAATTTTTATAAAAAATTTGAAAAAAACGTATGATCCTCTAAAAGAGAGAAGAGCACACATATAAATATGTATATATCACAGAAGACAAGGTGCTGCCAACATGCCGGCAGGTAGCAAATAATAGTAAAATAACAAAGAAAATAACTCAAGTACCCCTAGAATGAGCTCCGGCAAGGCCACCACCGATTACACCCTAATATCGAGCTTTGGCAAGGCCACCGCCCATTAATTTTTAAATTATTTTTTATTATTATACTTAGTTAATTTTTCATAAAATTCATTATTATTATTTAGTTATATTTTTATAACACTTAGACAATTTTATAATCTTAATTTATTATTATTATTATTATCACTATTTAGTTATATTTTTATAATACTTGGTTAATTTTTATAAAGTTATTGAATTTTTATAAAACTTGGTTAACTTTTATAAACTTAGCTAATTTATTATTATAGACTCGTTTAATTTTTTTATTATTATAAATCTTAGTTAACTTATTATTATTATTTTAAATCATAGTTAACTTATTATTATATGCAGTAGCTACCACCTATAGTTTGTGGGTATTGTAGAATGATTCATTAATTTTTTAAACTAAGAGGTCTGCTATTACAAAGTAAACCTTATTAAAAAGGACTAGATTCGGATTTCACATTTATATAGTTGTTAATTTGAAACAAATGGTTCTCGGCACTTGAAAGAGCATCCCGATATAATAATTTTAGTCATGGTACACGTTATAAACTATCACAGAGCTTGAAGCTGTGTGAATCCATTACAGTTGGGAAATTGTTGAAGTTGCATAAAGATGAGCTCAACAAGCATCAGAATTAGTGCAAAAAAGGGGTGCGACCCCACCCATTGAGTGAAATATTTATAAATTCGATTTTCGAAGGTATTTTAACAATCAACTTCCACATTTTTTAACTATGACAATTCATTTATATTTTTACTTCCAATTAAACTATTTGCATTTAAAATCAATGAAAAAGATTATTCACTGGACCAAACGTTTCTAATCTAATCAAATAAGAACAAGAAATCATTTTAGATCATTCTTTTCAAAGTTTCTCAAAGTGCCTGTGACATAAAATTAGAAGCTTTTATTAAACACAGTACATGAGGGATGATAAGTCCAAATGGCGTGAGTTGACGTAAAAGTATGTGAATGTGACGAAAACGCTTTGCATATCTAATGCAATAAATGAAGTAATTGTTGTTCATTTACGTATGTTATTAAATAAATTAATTGAGATGTATGCTATATGATGGAATCAAAATTACTAAAAAGCATTAGGAATTGCATTATACTGGTTTTAAAAAAAACAAATTAAAAATATTCCAAATAGAAAACTTAAGCAAGCTGCTTGCTATTTGCTCTTTTCTGTGGGGGCAACAGAATCAAGTGGTCAGGAATGTAGTATGGAGAAAAACAAAATGAATGGTCATTGACATAAAAAAGTGAATGTGATGTATACGTTATTATGTGGACCAATAAAATAAGAAATCAAAGTGTACTTTAGCAAACAACCACGCATTTCCCATTTGCATGCCATCCACTATAACTCATACAAATATTCTATGGTCTTTTTCCCTATTAAGTTGCATGAATATGGCTGGTCATATATTTGATGCATATCTGTTAGGAAAGTATTGTCTTGCATCATGCAAATCCTATTAAATCTCAATATAAAATGAATTGCTACTTTATGACCATAAAATTTAGCAAGCTGGTTCATGTCCATCCTAGTGAATTTGGTGTAAATTTAGCAAGTTGATGCAAACTGCCTTTGGAAAGGGCATGAAATGAACATCCCATGTGAAGCGAACTACAATAATGTGGATAAAAAAATAAAGTGAGTATTAACAAAAACAAGCATTTGCGATAGGGGCGGCTGAATCAACTAGAACTGAAGGTGGAGGTAGAGATTGAACCAAACAGAACCACAGTAGGACTGAAGGCAGAGACCAAATGATTTAGACCAAACAGAATTGTGCAAGCATAAAATTGGGCTGAATCAAATGCTAAATGAAGGATGATGTCTAAGACAAGGAGGCTGGGTCATGGACCGGACGACAGATTGAGGAAAAATTCATAAACTAAAACAAGCATGGTTTATAGCATAGTTTGTGCAAATTTATAAACTTGTTAGCTTAAAAATATTAAACTTTGGTAATCCTTCTTTTGGCTGCCATACATGTAACGACCCATAAATCATCGATGATTTAAATTGTTGATTTAATAAGATTTTGGTAATTAAATTTGGAAGAAAAAAATCTGTATTTAACAAAGAAATGAATACTGAAATGAAGTAATAAATGATAATTAAAGATAATAATTAATAATGTGTATTTTGCATGGGTAATTCTGCAGTTTCCATGATCGAAGGCAGTGGCACAGTTATCCTCAAGTTCACTTCTGGAAAAACTGTCAAATTGAATGACGTGCTTCACGTTCCAGACATACGCAAGAATCTCATCTCTGGTGCAGTCCTATCAAAGAAGGGATTCAAGATGGTGTTTGAGTCAGAGAAGATGGTTCTGTCCAAAGCTGGAATGTATATAGGAAGGGGATATTTATGTGATGGCCTATTTAAGGCAAACATAGCCGTTACCGGCAATAAATCTATGTATTCTGATTGTGCTATTAATAAAATTGAAGTCTCTTACTTGCTTGAGCATGAAATTTTACTATGGCACGATAGATTAGGACACGTAAACTTCCGAAAAATGAAGAAATTATCAAACTTGGGATTGATTCCAAGTTTCCAAGTAGATAAGAACTACAAATGTGAGACATGTGTAGAAGCAAAAATGGTCAAACAACCATTTAAATCTGTTGACAGAAGCACCGAACCATTAGGTTTGGTACATAAAGATTTATGTAAATCACTACCTACAAGAGGTGGAAAAAAATATTTCATTACTTTTATTGACGATTATACGCGATATTACTATGTATATCTTTTAAATAGTAAAGATGAAGCAATAACAGCATTTATAAAATACAAGGCTGAGGTAGAAAATCAGTTAAATAAAAAGATTAAGATATTGAGATCTGATCGAGGTGGAGAATATGAGTCACCGTTTGAACAGTTCTGTGCAGAGAATGGAATGGTTCATCAAACAACAGCACCATATTCACCACAGCAAAATGGTGTAGCCGAGAGGAAGAACAGAACGTTAAAAGACATGATTACTGCCATGCTTTTAACTTCTGGTCTACCGACGAACTTGTGGGGTGAAGCCTTAAATATGTCTAATCACATATTAAACAAAGTTCCTCACAATAAAACGGGAACAATTCCATATGAGATATGGAAAGGACACAAACCAAGCTTTAAATACCTCAAAGTGTGGGGGTGCTTGGCAAAAGTTCCAGTTCCGCCTCCCAAGAGAGTCAAACTTGGACCAAAAACAGTGGATTGTTATTATCTTGGGCCAGTCCAAAATAGTAGTGCCTACAGATTTTTGGTATTCAAGTCTGATATAAATGATATTCATGTAAATACAATCATGGAATCAAGAGATGCCTCGTTCTTTGAAGATGTGTTCCCACATAAAAGAAACGGTGGAAATCCTGTCCCAAAAAGGACAAGAGATAACAGAGATGAGACATGTGAAGATGAAACTCATTAGGACAACGAGGAGGTTGAACCAAGAAGAAGCGTAAGGGCAAGAACTTCCAAAACATTTGGTTCGGATTTTTTAACTTATATGTTAGAACACGAACCTCAAACGTACAAGGAAGCAATGTCATCTTCTGAATCTTCATGTTGGAAAGAAGCAATCCAAACTGAGATTGATTCAATTCTAAGTAATAAAACTTGGGAAATAGTTGATATTCCACCTGGAATAAAACCAATTGGCTGCAAATGGATTTTCAAGAAGAAATTGAAATCAGACGGCTCTATAGATAAATATAAAGCCAGATTGGTAGCCAAAGGATATCGTCAAAAAGAAGGAGTAGACTTCTTTGATACCTATTCACCGGTTACACGAATAACCTCTATAAGAATGTTAATAGGAATTGCTTCCATATATAATCTGGAAATTCATCAGATGGATGTCAAAACAGCATTCTTAAATGGAGATCTCGATGAGGAGATTTACATGGAGAAACCTGAGGGTTTTATTTCCAAAGGAAATGAAAACAAAGTATGTCGGTTAGTGAAATCACTATACGGACTAAAACAAGCTCCAAAACAATGGCATGAAAAATTTGATAGTGTCATGATGAAAATTGGTTTTCGTATAAATGAATGTGATAAATGTGTTTATTACAAATAGGTTGGACAATCATATGTGATGATTTGTCTATATGTAGACGATATGCTAATCTTTGGTCCTAATACTAAAGTAATAGAGACTATAAAGAAGATGTTAATCAACAATTTCGATATGAAAGACTTAGGAGTTGTGAACGTTATTTTAGGAATCAAAATAATAAGAACACCTAATGGAATTGAACTATCTCAGTCACACTATGTAGACAAAGTGATTGAAAAATTCCAAGAGTATCGAATTAAAGGAGTGAGGACACCTTTCAATCCATCGGAAGTACTGCATAAAAACACTGATGAGAGTGTAATGCAACTGGAATACTCTCGTGTAATAGGATGCTTAATGTATCTGATGAATTGCACCAGACTAGATATTGCTTACGCGGTAAGTCGACTAATCAGGTATACAAGTAATCCGGGGAAGAAACACTGGAAAGCACTAATGAGAGTGTTAGGTTATTTAAAGAATACCACTAATTTTTCCTTACATTATGGAAAATATCCTGCCATCTTAAAAGGATATATTGATGCAAACTGGATTGCAGATTCAGAGGAATCAAAATCCACAAGTGGTTATGTCTTTACCCTTGCAGGAGCAGCAGTGTCATGGAAATCTACTAAACAAAATGCATAGCTCAATCCACCATGGAATCTGAGTTCATCGCATTAGATAAAGCAGGCGAAGAGGCAGAATGGCTTCGTCAATTCTTAGAAGATATTCCATTTTGGCCAAAACCTGTGACGGCCATATGTATTCACTGCGATAATCAAGCAGCGCTAAGTAGAGCGAAAAACCTTGTGTATAATGGCAAATCACGACACATACGTCGTCGCCATAACACAGTTAGGCACTTACTCTCTAATGGAACTATTTCCATAGATTATGTGAGAACAAATGATAACCTAGCGGATCCATTTACTAAAGGTTTATCAAGAGAGAAAATTGACTGCGCATCGAGGGGAATGGGTTTAAAAGCCTAAACCAATAAGAGTTACCTTATACGGAAACCTGTCCTAGCGACTGGGGATCCCATGGACTAGGATCAATAGGCAAACCAGTTATGAGTAACTCAAGAAGTAATGCATTCGTCTGGACTTGGTCCTACTCCATTCCTATGGTGCAAAATATAATGCATGCCTACAGAAGTTTTAAAGGTTAAAACTATGTTTTTTAATGATAACCATATCTTGGAAATAACAAGTGGGGTATATGTAGGATACTCTTAATGGTTGCAATCACTTATGTTAGTGTGAGCTGGGTCGGCTCTACGAGAATATTAAAAGCCTTTTATTCTCTAAAAACACTCGCAGAACCAAAAATATTGTTCAGGACCAAAATGAACACAACCAAGAGATTGGATGAGAAGGGAATCAATGCTTCGTAAAGCTTATTGTCTGGATATACAATAAAGGCCGACGGTTCAAGATGAAATAATTCACCGATTAGCCAAGTAGATCCGATAAGTTTTAACTAGGGAAAGTTCAAAGTGAAATATCTACTTATCCACGATAAAGCATTATTCCATATGTACTCTGTGATATTTCGCTTTGTGTGGGGGAAAAGTATATTATCATTTATGTGGGGGATTGTTGGAATTCCTAGTGTAAATGAAATACACTTGTCCCACATCGCCAAATTTGCAAAGCCATTCCAAGATATATATGGCTTTGCAATGAAGGTGTTGGGGCCTAGGGGCACCCAAATGTATGCTTCGTTGTGAGGAGGGAGATCATGCATTTCCATCACACACGCGCGCGCGCCGCCGCCGCCGTCCGTCCGACCGAACCGAACCGTTCCGGGCCGGGTTTGAGTTTGGGTCTAATATGATACTCGTATTTTTTACTACAACTGGACCGGGCTTTTTAACAGTTGCAGGCTATACGAACGGACGCGGATTGCTGAGGAGGTGCGACTTCTGAAGCGAGCGGGTTGAATAAACGCGAACATTAGCGGGTGCGACCCGTTAGAAGCAAATAGGCGTGAGCCGATTGAAGCGGACGCGGGCGAACAGATGCGACCCGACTGTAGAGGTGCAGGCGGTACAAGCGGGTGCGACCCGTTAACAAACAGCAGCGACCAAAAGGCAAACGGGTGCGACCCGTCAAGCGGACGCGACTGTTTGAAGGGATGCGGACGAAAATGTAAATAGGAGAGAATACTGATCACATTCTCATCCCATTCCAATCTAATTTCTTCTGCTTCTTTGCTCTACTGCTTTATATTCCATACATATCACAGAGTTGACATACTCATTACAATCTCGTGCAGATTACGTCTGTTGTATCTTGGGAGAGTTTTGAAATAAAATTCTTAAGGAAATTGTTACGAGAAGCCTCAGACGGAATTTCCTTTATATACTGGTTAGATTCACAGTAATCTTTCCCGTTTATAAGTTGTACTATTTCTTACAATAGTATAACGTTGTTGTTGTAATTTATTTACAACGTAACTTATTGTTACACTTATCAAATACAGAATTCCAGCGTAGTGAAATTCTAATTAATAAACTTGTGCGACGAGTTTATTGTAGCGTGTTATCTGTTTTAGTACACTAGCCATATAACATCTTAAGAATTTTACTGTTTTATACTAAAACAGAGATGGCAACAGTTGACAACATGAAAATGGATAAGTCCACCTTTTGAGATGTTATTTCTGAATGCAATTTGGTTCAGAACCCTAACCAATGGTGGGTTGACACAGGAGCTACTCGTCATGTTTCTCTGAAAAATCCATGTTTTCAACATACCAGAAATTCGATCAGAAAGAAAAACTCTACATGAGTAATTCTGTAGTTTCCATGATGGAAGGCAGTGGCACAGTTATCCTCAAGTTCACTGCTGGAAAAACTGTCAAATTGAATGACGTGCTTCACGTTCCAGACATACGCAAGAATCTCATCTCTGGTGCAGTCCTATCAAAGAAGGGATTCAAGATGGTGTTTGAGTCAGACAAGATGGTTCTGTCCAAAGCTGGAATGTATATAGGAAGGGGATATTTATGTGATGGCCTATTTAAGGCAAACATAGCCGTTACCGGCAATAAATCTATGTATTCTGATTGTGCTATTAATAAAATTGAAGTCTCTTACTTGCTTGAGCACGAAATTTTACTATGGCACGATAGATTAGGACACGTAAACTTCCAAAAAATGAAGAAATTATCAAACTTGGGATTGATTCCAAGTTTCCAAGTAGATAAGAACTACAAATGTGAGACATTTGTAGAAGCAAAAATGGTCAAACAACCATTTAAATCTGTTGACAGAAGCACCGAACCATTAGGTTCGGTACATACAGATTTATGTAAATCACTACCTACAAGAGGTGGGAAAAAGTATTTCATTACTTTTATTGATGATTATACGCGATATTGCTATGTATATCTTTTAAATAGTAAAGATGAAGCAATAACAGCATTTATAAAATACAAGGCCGAGGTAGAAAATCAGTTAAATCAAAAGATCAAGATATTGAGATCTGATCGAGGTGGAGAATATGAGTCACCGTTTGAACAGTTCTGTGCAGAGAATGGAATAGTTCATCAAACAACAGCACCATATTCACCACAACAAAATGGTGTAGCCGAGAGGAAGAACAGAACGTTAAAAGACATGATTACTGCCATGCTTTTAACATCTGGTCTACCGACGAACTTGTGGGGGGAAGTCTTAAATATGTCTAATCGCATATTAAACAAAGTTCCTCACAATAAAACGGGAACAATTCCATATGAGATATGAAAGGACACAAACCAAGCTTTAAATACCTCAAAGTGTGGGGGTGCTTGGCAAAAGTTCCAGTTCCGCCTCCCAAGAGAGTCAAACTTGGACCAAAAACAGTAGATTGTTATTATCTTGGGGCCAGCCCAAAATAGTAGTGCCTACAAATTTTTGGTATTCAAGTCCGATATAAATGATATTCATGTAAATACAATCATGGAATCAAGATATGCCTCGTTCTTTGAAGATGTATTCCCACATAAAAGAAACGATGGAAATCCTGTCCCAAAAAGGACAAGAGATAACAGAGATGAGACATGTGAAGATGAAACTCATCAGGACAACGAGGAGGTTGAACCAAGAAGAAGCGTAAGGGCAAGAACTTCCAAAACATTTGGTTCGGATTTTTTAACTTATATGTTAGAACACGAACCACAAACGTACAAGGAAGCAATGTCATCTTCTGAATCTTCATGTTGGAAAGAAGCAATCCAAAGTGAGATTGATTCAATTCTAAGTAATAAAACTTGGGAAATAGTTGATATTCCACCTGGAATAAAACCAATTGGCTGCAAATGGATTTTCAAGAAGAAATTGAAATCAGGCGGCTCTATAGATAAATATAAAGCCAGATTGGTAGGCAAAGGATATCGTCAAAAAGAAGGAGTAGACTTCTTTGATACCTATTCACCGGTTACACGAATAACCTCTATAAGAATGTTAATAGCAATTGCTTCCATATATAATCTGGAAATTCATCAGATGGATGTCAAAACAGAATTCTTAAATGGAGATCTCGATGAGGAGATTTACATGGAGCAACCTGAGGGTTTTATTTCCAAAGGAAATGAAAACAAAGTATGTCGGTTAGTGAAATCACTATACGGACTAAAACAAGCTCCAAAACAATGGCATGAAAAATTTGATAGTGTCATGATGAAAAATGGTTTTCGTATAAATGAATGTGATAAATGTGTTTATTACAAACAGGTTGGACAATCATATGTGATGATTTGTCTATATGTAGACGATATGCTAATCTTTGGTCCTAATACTAAAGTAATAGAGACTATAAAGAAGATGTTAATGAACAATTTCGATATGAAAGACTTAGGAGTTGCGGACGTTATTTTGGGAATCAAAATAATAAGAACACCTAATGGAATTGAACTATCTCAGTCACACTATGTAGACAAAGTGATTGAAAAATTCCAAGAGTATCGAATTAAACGAGTGAGGACACCTTTCAATCCATCGGAAGTACTGCATAAAAACACTGATGAGAGTGTAATGCAACTGGAATACTCTTGTAATAGGATGCTTAATGTATCTGATGAATAGCACCAGACTAGATATTGCTTACGCGGTAAGTCGACTAATCAGGTATACAAGTAATCCGGGGAAGAAACACTGGAAAGCACTAATGAGAGTTTTGGGTTATTTAAAGAATACCACTAATTTTTCCTTACATTATGGAAAATATCCTGCCATCTTAAAAGGATATATTGATGCAAACTGGATTGCAGATTCAGAGGAATCAAAATCCACAAGTGGTTATGTCTTTACCCTTGCAGGAGCAGCAGTGTCATGGAAATCTACTAAACAAAATGCATAGCTCAATCCACCATGGAATCTGAGTTCATCGCATTAGATAAAGCAGGCGAAGAGGCAGAATGGCTTCGTCAATTCTTAGAAGATATTCCATTTTGGCCAAAACCTGTGACGGCCATATGTATTCACTGCGATAATCAAGCAGCGCTAAGTAGAGCGAAAAACCTTGTGTATAATGGCAAATCACGACACATACGTCGTCGCCATAACACAGTTAGGCACTTACTCTCTAATGGAACTATTTCCATAGATTATGTGAGAACAAATGATAACCTAGCGGATCCATTTACTAAAGGTTTATCAAGAGAGAAAATTGACTGCGCATCGAGGGGAATGGGTTTAAAAGCCTAAACCAACAAGAGTCACCTTATACGGAAACCTATCCTAGCGACTGGAGATCCCATGGACTAGAATCAATAGGCAAACCAGTTATGAGTAACTCAAGAAGTAATGCATTCGTCTGGACTTGGTCCTACTCCATTCCTATGGTGCAAAATATAATGCATGCCTACAGAAGTTTTAAAGTTTAAAACTATGTTTTTTAATGATGACCATATCTTGGAAATAACAAGTGGGGTATATGTAGGATACTCTTAATGGTTGCGATCACTTATGTTAGTGTGAGCTGGGTCGGCTCTACGAGAATATTAAAAGCCTTTTATTCTCTAAAAACACTCGCAGAACCAAAAATATTGTTCAGGACCAAAATGAACACAACCAAGAGATTGGATGAGAAGGGAATCAATGCTTCGTAAAGCTTATTGTCTGGATATACAATAAAGGCCGACGGTTCAAGATGAAATAATTCACCGATTAGCCAAGTAGATCCGATAAGTTTTAACTAGGGAAAGTTCAAAGTGAAATATCTACTTATCCACGATAAAGCATTATTCCATATGTACTCTGTGATATTTCGCTTTGTGTGGGGGAAAAGTATATTATCATTTATGTGGGGGATTGTTGGAATTCCTAGTGTAAATGAAATACACTTGTCCCACATCGCCAAATTTGCAAAGCCATTCCAAGATATATATGGCTTTGCAATGAAGGTGTTGGGGCCTAGGGGCACCCAAATGTATGCTTCGTTGTGAGGAGGGAGATCATGCATCTCCATCACACACGCGCGCGCGCCGCCGCCGCCGTCCGTCCGACCGAACCGAACCGTTCCGGGCCGGGTTTGAGTTTGGGTCTAATATGATACTCGTATTTTTTACTACAACTGGACCGGGCTTTTTAACAGTTGCAGGCTATACGAACGGACGCGGATTGCTGAGGAGGTGCGACTTCTGAAGCGAGCGGGTTGAATAAACGCGAACATTAGCGGGTGCGACCCGTTAGAAGCAAATAGGCGTGAGCCGATTGAAGCGGACGCGGGCGAACAGATGCAACCCGACTGTAGAGGTGCAGGCGGTACAAGCGGGTGCGACCCGTTAACAAACAGCAGCGACCAAAAGGCAAACGGGTGCGACCCGTCAAGCGGACACGACTGTTTGAAGGGATGCGGACGAAATTATAAATAGGAGAGAATACTGATCACATTCTCATCCCATTCCAATCTAATTTCTTCTGCTTCTTTGCTCTACTGCTTTATATTCCATACATATCACAGAGTTGACATACTCATTACAATCTCGTGCAGATTACGTCTGTTGTATCTTGGGAGAGTTTTGAAATAAAATTCTTAAGGAAATTGTTACGAGAAGCCTCAGACGGAATTTCCTTTATATACTGGTTAGATTCACAGTAATCTTTCCCGTTTATAAGTTGTACTATTTCTTACAATAGTATAACATTGTTGTTGTAATTTATTTACAACGTAACTTATTGTTACACTTATCAAATACAGTATTCCAGCGTAGTGAAATTCTAATTAATAAACTTGTGCGACGAGTTTATTGTAGCATGTTATCTGTTTTAGTACACTAGCCATATAACATCTTAAGAATTTTACTGTTTTATACTAAAACAGAGATGGCAACAGTTGACAACATGAAAATGGATAAGTCCACCTTTTTAGCTGTTATTTCTGAATGCAATTTGGTTCAGAACCCTAACCAATGGTGGGTTGACACAGGAGCTACTCGTCATGTTTCTCTGAAAAATCCATGTTTTCAACATACCAGAAATTCGATCAGAAAGAAAAACTCTACATGAGTAATTCTGTAGTTTCCATGATGGAAGGCAGTGGCACAGTTATCCTCAAGTTCACTGCTGGAAAAACTGTCAAATTGAATGACGTGCTTCACGTTCCAGACATACGCAAGAATCTCATCTCTGGTGCAGTCCTATCAAAGAAGGGATTCAAGATGGTGTTTGAGTCAGACAAGATGGTTCTGTCCAAAGCTGGAATGTATATAGGAAGGGGATATTTATGTGATGGCCTATTTAAGGCAAACATAGCCGTTACCGGCAATAAATCTATGTATTCTGATTGTGCTATTAATAAAATTGAAGTCTCTTACTTGCTTGAGCACGAAATTTTACTATGGCACGATAGATTAGGACACGTAAACTTCCGAAAAATGAAGAAATTATCAAACTTGGGATTGATTCCAAGTTTCCAAGTAGATAAGAACTACAAATGTGAGACATTTGTAGAAGCAAAAATGGTCAAACAACCATTTAAATCTGTTGACAGAAGCACCGAACCATTAGGTTCGGTACATACAGATTTATGTAAATCACTACCTACAAGAGATGGGAAAAAGTATTTCATTACTTTTATTGATGATTATACGCGATATTGCTATGTATATCTTTTAAATAGTAAAGATGAAGCAATAACAACATTTATAAAATACAAGGCCGAGGAAGAAAATCAGTTAAATCAAAAGATCAAGATATTGAGATCTGATCGAGGTGGAGAATATGAGTCACCGTTTGAACAGTTCTGTGCAGAGAATGGAATAGTTCATCAAACAACAGCACCATATTCACCACAACAAAATGGTGTAGCCGAAAGGAAGAACAGAACGTTAAAAGACATGATTACTGCCATGCTTTTAACATCTGGTCTACCGACGAACTTGTGGGGGGAAGTCTTAAATATGTCTAATCGCATATTAAACAAAGTTCCTCACAATAAAACGGGAACAATTCCATATGAGATATGAAAGGACACAAACCAAGCTTTAAATACCTCAAAGTGTGGGGGTGCTTGGCAAAAGTTCCAGTTCCGCCTCCCAAGAGAGTCAAACTTGGACCAAAAACAGTAGATTGTTATTATCTTGGGGCCAGCCCAAAATAGTAGTGCCTACAAATTTTTGGTATTCAAGTCCGATATAAATGATATTCATGTAAATACAATCATGGAATCAAGATATGCCTCGTTCTTTGAAGATGTGTTCCCACATAAAAGAAACGATGGAAATCCTGTCCCAAAAAGGACAAGAGATAACAGAGATGAGACATGTGAAGATGAAACTCATCAGGACAACGAGGAGGTTGAACCAAGAAGAAGCGTAAGGGCAAGAACTTCCAAAACATTTGGTTCGGATTTTTTAACTTATATGTTAGAACACGAACCACAAACGTACAAGGAAGCAATGTCATCTTCTGAATCTTCATGTTGGAAAGAAGCAATCCAAAGTGAGATTGATTCAATTCTAAGTAATAAAACTTGGGAAATAGTTGATATTCCACCTGGAATAAAACCAATTGGCTGCAAATGGATTTTCAAGAAGAAATTGAAATCAGACGGCTCTATAGATAAATATAAAGCCAGATTGGTAGGCAAAGGATATCGTCAAAAAGATGGAGTAGACTTCTTTGATACCTATTCATCGGTTACACAAATAACCTCTATAAGAATGTTAATAGCAATTGCTTCCATATATAATCTGGAAATTCATCAGATGGATGTCAAAACAGAATTCTTAAATGGAGGTCTCGATGAGGAGATTTACATGGAGCAACCTGAGGGTTTTATTTCCAAAGGAAATGAAAACAAAGTATGTCGGTTAGTGAAATCACTATACGGACTAAAACAAGCTCCAAAATAATGGCATGAAAAATTTGATAGTGTCATGATGAAAAATGGTTTTCGTATAAATGAATGTAATAAATGTGTTTATTACAAACAGGTTGGACAATCATATGTGATGATTTGTCTATATGTAGACGATATGCTAATCTTTGGTCCTAATACTAAAGTAATAGAGACTATAAAGAAGATGTTAATCAACAATTTCGATATGAAAGACTTAGGAGTTGCGGACGTTATTTTGGGAATCAAAATAATAAGAACACCTAATGGAATTGAACTATCTCAGTCACACTATGTAGACAAATTGATTGAAAAATTCCAAGAGTATGGAATTAAAGGAGTGAGGACACCTTTTAATCCATCGGAAGTACTGCATAAAAACACTGATGAGAGTGTAATGCAACTGGAATACTCTAGTGTAATAGGATGCTTAATGTATCCGATGAATTGCACCAGACCAAATATTGCTTACGCGGTAAGTCGACTAATCAGGTATACAAGTAATCCAGGGAAGAAACACTGGAAAGCACTAATGAGAGTGTTGGGTTATTTAAAGAATACCACTAATTTTTCCTTACATTATGGAAAATATCCTGCCATCTTAAAAGGATATATTGATGCAAACTGGATTGCAGATTCATAGGAATCAAAATCCACAAGTGGTTATGTCTTTACCCTTGCAGGAGCAGGAGTGTCATGGAAATCTACTAAACAAACATGCATAGCTCGATCCACCATGGAATCTGAGTTCATCGCATTAGATAAAGCAGGTGAAGAGGCAGAATGGCTTCGTCAATTCTTAGAAGATATTCCATTTTGGCCAAAACCTGTGACGGCATTATGTATTCACTGCGATAATCAAGCAGCGCTAAGTAGAGCGAAAAACCTTGTGTATAATGGCAAATCACGACACATACGTCGTCGCCATAACACAGTTAGGCAGTTACTCTCTAATGGAACTATTTCCATAGATTACGTGAGAACAAATGATAACCTAGCGGATCCATTTACTAAAGGTTTATCAAGAGAGAAAATTGACTGCGCATCGAGGGGAATGGGTTTAAAAGCCTAAACCAACAAGAGTTACCTTATACGGAAACCTATCCTAGCGACTGGAGATCCCACGGACTAGGATCAATAGGCAAACCAGTTATGAGTAACTCAAGAAGTAATGCATTTGTCTGGACTTGGTCCTACTCCATTCCTATGGTGCAAAATATAATGCATGCCTACAGATGTTTTAAAGGTTAAAACTATGTTTTTTAATGATGACCATATCTTGGAAATAACAAGTGGGGTATATGTAGGATACTCTTAATGGTTGCGATCACCTATGTTAGTGTGAGCTGGGTCGGCTCTATGAGAATATTAAAAGGCTTTTATTCTCTAAAAACACTCGCAGAACCAAAAATATTGTTCATGACCAAAATGAACACAACCAAGAGATTGGATGAGAAGGAATTCAATGCTTCGTAAAGCTTATTGTCTGGATATACAATAAAGGCCGACGGTTCAAGATGAAATAATTCACCGATTAGCCAAGTAGATCCAATAAGTTTTAACTAGGGAAAGTTCAAAGTGAAATATCTACTTATCCACGATAAAGCATTATTCCATATGTACTCTGTGATATTTCGCTTTGTGTGGGGGGAAAAGTATATTATCATTTATGTGGGGGATTGTTGGAATTCCTAGTGTAAATGAAATACACTTGTCCCACATCGCCAAATTTGCAAAGCCATTCCAAGATATATATGGCTTTGCAATGAAGGTGTTGGGGCCTAGGGGCACCCAAATGTATGCTTCGTTGTGAGGAGGGAGATCATGCATCTCCATCACACACGCGCAAGCGCGCCGCCGCCTCCGTCCGTCCGACCGAACCGAACCGGGCCGGGCCGGGTTTGGGTTTGGGTCTAATATGATACTCGTATTTTTACTGCAACTGGACCGGGCTTTTTAACAGTTGCAGGCTATACGAGAGGTGCGATTTCTGAAGCGAGCGGGTTGAATAGACGCGAACATTAGCGGGTGCGACCCATTAGAAGCAAAAAGGCGTGAGCCGATTGAAGCGGACGCGGGCGAACAGATGCGACCCGACTGTAGAGGTGCAGGCGGTACAAGCGGGTGTGACGCGTTAACAAACAGCAGCGACCAAAAGGCAAACGAGTGCTACCCGTCAAGCGGACGCGACTGTTTGAAGGGATGCAGACGAAATTATAAATAGGAGAGAATACTGGTCACATTCTCATCCCATTCCAATCTAATTTCTTCTGCTTCTTTGCTCTACTGCTCTATATTCCATACATATCACAGAGTTGACATACTCATTACAATCTCGTGCAGATTACGTCTGTTGTATCTTGGGAGAGTTTTGAAATAAAATTCTTAAGGAAATTGTTACGACAAGCCTCAGACGGAATTTCCTTTATATACTGGTTAGATTCACAGTAATCTTTCCCGTTTATAAGTTGTACTATTTCTTACAATAGTATAACGTTGTTGTTGTAATTTATTTACAACGTAACTTATTGTTACACTTATCAAATACAGAATTCCAGCCTAGTGAAATTCTAATTAATAAACTTGTGCGACGAGTTTATTGTAGCGTGTTATCTGTTTTAGTACACTAGCCATATAACATCTTAAGAATTTTACTGTTTTATACTAAAACGGAGATGGCAACAGTTGACAACATGAAAATGGATAAGTCCACCTTTTTAGCTGTTATTTCTGAATGCAATTTGGTTCAGAACCCTAACCAATGGTGGGTTGACACAGGAGCTACTCGTCATGTTTCTCTGAAAAATCCATGTTTTCAACTTACCAGAAATTCGATCAGAAAGAAAAACTCTATATGCGTAATTCTACAGTTTCCATGATCGAAGGCATTGGCATAGTTATCCTCAAGTTCACTTCTGGAAAAACTGTCAAATTGAATGACGTGCTTCACGTTCCAGACATACGCAAGAATCTCATCTCTGGTGCAGTCCTATCAAAGAAGGGATTCAAGATGGTGTTTGAGTCAGACAAGATGGTTCTGTCCAAAGCTGGAATGTATATAGGAAGGGGATATTTATGTGATGGCCTATTTAAGGAAAACATAGCCGTTACCGGCAATAAATCTATGTATTCTGATTGTGCTATTAATAAAATTGAAGTCACTTACTTGCTTGAGCACGAAATTTTACTATGGCACGATAGATTAGGACACGTAAACTTTCGAAAAATGAAGAAATTATCAAACTTGGGATTGATTCCAAGTTTCCAAGTAGATAAGAACTACAAATGTGAGACATGTGTAGAAGCAAAAATGGTCAAACAACCATTTAAATCTGTTGACGGAAGCACCGAACCGTTAGGTTCGGTACATACAGATTTATGTAAATCACTACCTACAAGAGGTGGGAAAAAGTATTTCATTACTTTTATTGACGATTATACGCGATATTGCTATGTATATCTTTTAAATAGTAAAGATGAAGCAATAACAGCATTTATAAAATACAAGGCCGAGGTAGAAAATCAGTTAAATAAAAAGATCAAGATATTGAGATCTGATCGAGGTGGAGAATATGAGTCACCGTTTGAACAGTTCTGTGCAGAGAATGGAATAGTTCATCAAACAACAGCACCATATTCACCACAACAAAATGGTGTAGCCGAGAGGAAGAACAGAACGTTAAAAGACATGATTACTGCCATGCTTTTAACTTCTGGTCTACCGACGAACTTGTGGGGGGAAGCCTTAAATATGTCTAATCACATATTAAACAAAGTTCCTCACAATAAAACGTGAACAATTCGATATGAGATATGTAAAGGACACAAACCAAGCTTTAAATACCTCAAAGTGTGGGGGTGCTTGGCAAAAGTTCCAGTTCCGCCTCCCAAGAGAGTCAAACTTGGACCAAAAACAGTAGATTGTTATTATCTTGGGCCAGCCCAAAATAGTAGTGCCTACAGATTTTTGGTATTCAAGTCTGATATAAATGATATTCATGTAAATACAATCATGGAATCAATAAATGCCTCGTTCTTTGAAGATGTGTTCTCACATAAAAGAAACAATGGAAATCCTGTCCCAAAAAGGACAAGAGATAACAGAGATGAGATATGTGAAGATGAAACTCATCAGGACAACGAGGAGGTTGAACCAAGAAGAGGCGTAAGGGCAAGAACTTCCAAAACATTTGGTTCGGATTTTTTAACTTATATGTTAGAACACGAACCTCAAACGTACAAGGAAGCAATGTCATCTTCTGAATCTTCATGTTGGAAAGAAGCAATCCAAAGTGAGATTGATTCAATTCTAAGTAATAAAACTTGGGAAATAGTTGATATTCCACCTGGAATAAAACCAATTGGCTGCAAATGGATTTTCAAGAAGAAATTGAAATCAGACGGCTCTATAGGTAAATATAAAGCCAGATTGGTAGCCAAAGGATATCGTCAAAAAGAAGGAGTAGACTTCTTTGATACCTATTCACCGGTTACACGAATAACCTCTATAAGAATGTTAATAGCAATTGCTTCCATATATAATCTGGAAATTCATCAGATGGATGTCAAAACAGCATTCTTAAATGGAGATCTCGATGAGGAGATTTACATGGAGCAACCTGAGAGTTTTATTTCCAAAGGAAATGAAAACAAAGTATGTCGGTTAGTGAAATCACTATACGGACTAAAACAAGCTCCAAAACAATGGCATGAAAAATTTGATAGTGTCATGATGAAAAATGGTTTTCGTATAAATGAATGTGATAAATGTGTTTATTACAAACAGGTTGGACAATCATATGTGATGATTTGTCTATATGTAGACGATATGCTAATCTTTGGTCCTAATACTAAAGTAATAGAGACTATAAAGAAGATGTTAATCAACAATTTCGATATGAAAGACTTAGGAGTTGCGGACGTTATTTTGGGAATCAAAATAATAAGAACACCTAATGGAATTGAACTATCTCAGTCACACTATGTAGACAAAGTGATTGAAAAATTCCAAGAGTATGGAATTAAAGGAGTGAGGACACCTTTTAATCCATCGGAAGTACTGCATAAAAACACTGATGAGAGTGTAATGCAACTGGAATACTCTCGTGTAATAGGATGCTTAATGTATCTGATGAATTGCACCAGACCAGATATTGCTTACGCAGTAAGTCGACTAATCAGGTATACAAGTAATCCAGGGAAGAAACACTGGAAAGCACTAATGAGAGTGTTGGGATATTTAAAGAATACCACTAATTTTTCCTTACATTATGGAAAATATCCTACCGTCTTAAAAGGATATAGTGATGCAAACTGGATTGCAGATTCAGAGGAATCAAAATCCACAAGTGGTTATGTCTTTACCCTTGCAGGAGCAGGAGTGTCATGGAAATCTACTAAACAAACATGCATAGCTCGATCCACCATGGAATCTGAGTTCATCGCATTAGATAAAGCAGGCGAAGAGGCAGAATGGCTTCGTTAATTCTTAGAAGATATTCCATTTTGGCCAAAACCTGTGACGGCCATATGTATTCACTGCGATAATCAAGCAGCGCTAAGTAGAGCGAAAAACCTTGTGTATAATGGCAAATCACACACATACGTCGTCGCCATAACACAGTTAGGCAGTTACTCTCTAATGGAACTATTTCCATAGATTATGTGAGAATAAATGATAACCTAGCGGATCCATTTACTAAAGGTTTATCAAGAGAGAAAATTGACTGCGCATCAAGGGGAATGGGTTTAAAAGCCTAAACCAACAAGAGTTACCTTATACGGAAACCTATCCTAGCGACTGGAGATCCCACGGACTAGGATCAATAGGCAAACCAGTTATGAGTAACTCAAGAAGTAATGCATTTGTCTGGACTTGGTCCTACTCCATTCCTATGGTGCAAAATATAATGCATGCCTACAGAAGTTTTAAAGGTTAAAACTATGTTTTTTTAGTGAAGACCATATCTTGGAAATAACAAGTGGGGTATATGTAGGATACTCTTAATGGTTGCGATCACCTATGTTAGTGTGAGCTGGGTCGGCTCTATGAGAATATTAAAAGGCTTTTATTCTCTAAAAACACTCGCAGAACCAAAAATATTGTTCAGGACCAAATTGAACACAACCAAGAGATTGGATGAGAAGGGAATCAATGCTTCGTAAATCTTATTGTCTGGATATACAATAAAGGCCGACGGTTCATGATGAAATAATTCACCGATTAGCCAAGTAGATCCGATAAGTTTTAACTAGGGAAAGTTCAAAGTGAAATATCTACTTATCCACGATAAAGCATTATTCCATATGTACTCTGTGATATTTCGCTTTGTGTGGGGGAAAAGTATATTATCATTTATGTGGGGGATTGTTGGAATTCCTAATGTAAATGAAATACACTTGTCCCACATCGCCAAATTTGCAAAGCCATTCCAAGATATATATGGCTTTGCAATGAAGGTGTTGGGGCCTAGGGGCACCCAAATGTATGCTTCGTTGTGAGGAGGGAGATCATGCATCTCCATCACACACGCGCGCGCGCCGCCGCCGTCCGTCCGATCGAACCGAACCGGGCCGGGCCGGGTTTGGTTTTGGGTTTGGGTCTAATATGATACTCGTATTTTTACTGCAACTGGACCGGGCTTTTTAACAGTTGCAGGCTATACGAACGGACGCGGATTGCTGAGGAGGTGCGACTTCTGAAGCGAGCGGGTTGAATAGACGCGAACATTAGCGGGTGCGACCCGTTAGAAGCAAACAGGCGCGAGCCGATTGAAGCGGACGCGGGTGAACAGATGCGACCCGACTGTAGAGGTGCAGGCGGTATAAGCGGGTGCGACCCGTTAACAAACAGTAGCGACCAAAAGGCAAACGGGTGCGACCCGTCAAGCGGACGCGACTGTTTGAAGGGATGCAGACGAAATTATAAATAGGAGAGAACATCCCATTCCAATCTAACTTCTTCTGCTTCTTTGCTCTACTGCTCTATATTCCATACATATCACAGAGTTGACATACTCATTACAATCTCGTGCAGATTACGTCTGTTGTATCTTGGGAGAGTTTTGAAATAAAATTCTTAAGGAAATTGTTACGACAAGCCTCAGACGGAATTTCCTTTATATACTGGTTAGATTCACAGTAATCTTTCCTGTTTATAAGTTGTACTATTTCTTACAATAGTATAACGTTGTTGTTGTAATTTATTTACAACGTAACTTATTGTTACACTTATCTAATACAGAATTCCAACGTAGTGGAATTCTAATTAATAAACTTGTGCGACGATTTTATTGTAGCATGTTATCTGTTTTAGTACACTAGCCATATAACATGGTCTTCATTACTAGCTTGAACATGTCTTTTTCTTCCACTTTAGTCGAGCTATTGGTTTGGACTGGCTTGTTACATCCTGCATGTAAATACTAATGATTAGCATATCTGTACTAATGATTAGCATATCTGAATAGTTTGTCTTTCCTATTAATACATTATCATGTAATTCAACTATTAAAGATCAACGGTTGCTTCTAGAGTTGAACATAATCGTGACTTAAAACTGGGAATGCTTGAAGTACTATGAGGTTCACAAAACTCTGTCTAGTTATATCACCACTTCCCCATTGTATAGAAAGCTATCAAACTATGGATGCAGTTGTTGTTATTACTACTCCTAGTACTATTATTTAGTTATGTTATTATAATACTTAGTTAATTTTTACAAACTTATTGAATTTTTATTAAACTTAGTTAATTTTTATAAACTTACTAATTTTATTATTATTATAGACTCGTTTAATTTTTATTAGTATTATTATACATCTTAATTAACTTATTATATTACTATTATCATTATCATTTAATTTTTATAAATTTATTTATTATTTAATTATACTTAGTTAATTTTTCATAAAATTTATTATTATTATTTAGTTAAATTTTTATAATACTTAGTTAATTTTTATAAACTTATTGAATTTTTATATAGCTTGGTTAATTTTTATAAACTTGGTTAATTTATTACTATTATAATATTATTATTATTGACTCGTTTAACTTTTATTATTATTATAATTCTTAGTTAACTTATTATTATTATAAATTTTAATTAACTTATTATTATTATTATAAATCTTAGTTAATTTTTATAAAAAATTTGAAAAAAATGTATGATCCTCTAAAAGAGAGAAGAGCACACATATAAATATGTATATATCACAGAAGACAAGGTGCTGCCAACATGCCGGCAGGTAGCAAATAATAGTAAAATAACAAAGAAAATAACTCAAGTACCCCTAGAATGAGCTCCGGCAAGGCCACCACCGATTACACCCTAATATCGAGCTTTGGCAAGGCCACCGCCCATTAATTTTTAAATTATTTTTTATTATTATACTTAGTTAATTTTTCATAAAATTCATTATTATTATTTAGTTATATTTTTATAACACTTAGACAATTTTATAATCTTAATTTATTATTATTATTATTATCACTATTTAGTTATATTTTTATAATACTTGGTTAATTTTTATAAAGTTATTGAATTTTTATAAAACTTGGTTAACTTTTATAAACTTAGCTAATTTATTATTATAGACTCGTTTAATTTTTTTTTATTATAAATCTTAGTTAACTTATTATTATTATTTTAAATCATAGTTAACTTATTATTATATGCAGTAGCTACCACCTATAGTTTGTGGGTATTGTAGAATGATTCATTAATTTTTTAAACTAAGAGGTCTGCTATTACAAAGTAAACCTTATTAAAAAGGACTAGATTCGGATTTCACATTTATATAGTTGTTAATTTGAAACAAATGGTTCTCGGCACTTGAAAGAGCATCCCAATATAATAATTTTAGTCATGGTACACGTTATAAACTATCACAGAGCTTGAAGCTGTGTGAATCCATTACAGTTGGGAAATTGTTGAAGTTGCATAAAGATGAGCTCAACAAGCATCAGAATTAGTGCAAAAAAGGGTGCGACCCCACCCATTGAGTGAAATATTTATAAATTCGATTTTCGAAGGTATTTTAACAATCAACTTCCACATTTTTTAACTATGACAATTCATTTATATTTTTACTTCCAATTAAACTATTTGCATTTAAAATCAATGAAAAAGATTATTCACTGGACCAAACGTTTCTAATCTAATCAAATAAGAACAAGAAATCATTTTAGATCATTCTTTTCAAAGTTTCTCAAAGTGCCTGTGACATAAAATTAGAACCTTTTATTAAACACAGTACATGAGGGATGATAAGTCCAAATGGCGTGAGTTGACGTAAAAGTATGTGAATGTGACGAAAACGCTTTGTATATCTAATGCAATAAATGAAGTAATTGCTGTTCATTTACGTATGTTATTAAATAAATTAATTGAGATGTATGCTATATGATGGAATCAAAATTACTAAAAAGCATTAGGAATTGCATTATACTGGTTTAAAAAAAAACAAATTAAAAATATTCCAAATAGAAAACTTAAGCAAGCTGCTTGCTATTTGCTCTTTTCTGTGGGGGCAACAGAATCAAGTGGTCAGGAATGTAGTATGGAGAAAAACAAAATGAATGGTCATTGACATAAAAAAAAGTGAATGTGATGTATACGTTATTATGTGGACCAATAAAATAAGAAATCAAAGTGTACTTTAGCAAACAACCACGCATTTCCCATTTGCATGCCATCCACTATAACTCATACAAATATTCTATGGTCTTTTTCCCTATTAAGTTGCATGAATATGGTCTGGTCATATATTTGATGCTAATCTGTTAGGAAAGTATTGTCTTGCATCATGCAAATCCTATTAAATCTCAATATAAAATGAATTGCTACTTTATGACCATAAAATTTAGCAAGCTGGTTCATGTCCATCCTAGTGAATTTGGTGTAAATTTAGCAAGTTGATGCAAACTGCCTTTGGAAAGGGCATGAAATGAACATCCCATGTGAAGCGAACTACAATAATGTGGATAAAAAAATAAAGTGAGTATTAACAAAAACAAGCATTTGCGATAGGGGCGGCTGAATCAACTAGCTCTGAAGGTGGAGGTAGAGATTGAACCAAACAGAACCACGGTAGGACTGAAGGCAGAGACCAAATGATTTCGACCAAACAGAATTGTGCAAGCATAAAATTGGGCTGAATCAAATGCTAAATGAAGGAGGATGTCTAAGACAAGGAGGCTGGGTCATGGACCGGACAACAGATTGAGCAAAAATTCATAAACTAAAACAAGCATGGTTTATAGCATAGTTTGTGCAAATTTATAAACTTGTTAGCTTAAAAATATTAAACTTTGGTAATCCTTCTTTTGGCTGCCATACATGTAACGACCCATAAATCATCGATGATTTAAATTGTTGATTTAATAAGATTTTGGTAATTAAATTTGGAAGAAAAAAATCTGTATTTAACAAAGAAATGAATACTGAAATGAAGTAATAAATGATAATTAAAGATAATAATTAATAATGTGTATGAGATTACAATTAATTAGAATAATGTAAATTATTATACTTTGTTATAAATTGATATAAGAAAACAAATGCAAGCATTGAATTTATAAATGAAATAGTACGAAATAAATGACCATTGAATAAAATTTGGGTTATATAAGAATTGTAACATTTGTTTGTGAATAATGAATTCATAAGTGTGATTAAAAGTTATAGTAATGATTGTTGTAAGTTACCTGTTTATTTGGTCTATTTAAAACATGCCGCCTTTTTGGACAGTCTAAGCAGACACACGTGCCAACTCAAACCATACAGAAGGGCGGATTGTTATTGGGGTAAATAACAAAAAACAGAGAGAAAAAACAGAATCTTGCACCGGAATGAAAAAATATAATAATCAAATAACAGTTCATGAAGTTATTTACAAAACATTTGATCATACTTATACAACACAAAATCAGAGTTACACATACCAGAGAATAATTAATAGTAATGCAGCGGAACAATGTGATGCAGTGAAATAATATAGTAAATAATAATTATACAATCTTCATCTTCGTTTTCGTCTTTGTCCTCTAGAAATAAGGTCTTCAAATCCTGAAATGCTTAGCTGACCCGAGCGAATTGAAAAGACAAAACACTCGAGTCAGAACTAAAAGATCTTATGTATGTTAAATCAATGGTAAATAAATATGAGTGGAACGGCGTCAGAGATGTTTACGGGGTTTGACATCTCCTATCCAATGTCTAACAAGAGTGCGGTAACTTAAGAGATGCTCGGGATTCACACCTCCTAAGGATCCGTTAAACTAGCTACTATGTAGTACAATACGTTGTTATAATATGTTTACAGTAAAGTAAAAGAATTAAAATAGCATTAAGGCGTTACATTTTCCCCCTTAACACATTTATATATTCCCATAGTCTATACGGTACTGTAATCCCACCCATACTGGATGCCGTCAGAGGGCACTCCATAGGTATGGAACAAAACAAACTTGTAGAAGGCGCGCTATGGCCAGTGACACGGCGCAACTAGGCAATGCCATGGTAGATATACCAATTACACTTCCAAACTATTGGTAACGCATAGCCGCAACTACCGCTCAACTTGAAACACACTCCCAAGTAAAAAATCAAAAGGTGGCCACCAAATAAATCAAAAGTCAGAATACAGTATCGAAGGAGTGTGCCCGATCGGAGGAATGACCTCACTTGGCCAGTCAATTCTCCTGTTTTAGCCACCTTAAGCCAACTCATAGGAGTCGGGTCCACGTATATACCTCATATAGGATCGCCGCCACCATCCTACTTCATTCTGGAATCTCCACTGCGTACACAGTTATCAAAGTGATTTTCAGTATTGGCAGAGAGTATGACAATATCTGATTCCAGTCTCTTTAATAACCAATCACTTATTACACACCAGATGGTTCTTTTATATTTCCAAAATCATTTCATAATTGATATCCAAATATTGTGTTCCATTCAAATCATATCACTTTCGAAAACATTACTCACTTTCGAAATCATATTCGCCTTTGAAATCATATTTTGAAATTATATTTCCTTTCAAAAGTCGTATTTCTAAAATTGGTTAAACTCTCATTCCAAAATGTCATATTAAACCAAATATGTTATTTAAATCCCAACTTAGGATATAACATCATTAACCATATTCCCTTAAAACTCGAGAATTTTGAATATAAACCCATCGCTTTTACTTAGTTTGGAATTTAAAAGAAAATAGTGTTAAATGGTTATAAATAGTTAATATAGATTTAAAATAGATTAAATATAATTAAATAGATTAAATTGTTTTAAAATAGATTAATTAGTTTTAAAATAAGCCAAAACAATTTAAAATAAGTTAATTAGTTTAAATAAATTAAATCGTTTAAAATAGGTTAAAATGATTCAGTATAATTAATGTAGTTTAATACTTTGAAAATCTTAATAATTAGAAATTTTGAAATGATATATTCTAAAAATAGTTTATATTAAAACATGAATTTGGAATTAATATCAAATTAAGCAATTCATTTCATTTCAACACATTTGGACCATTTCAATTTCCAAGTCAACAAACCAAATTCCAAACCTTTAAATTTAACATTTCAATAAGCTATTGAATTTCATATCGTTTCAATCCCTGTTCAAATATCAATTTGGATTACTCCAATTTCAAAATATTTTAAGGTTATTTTCAAACAACCTCAATAACTCAATTTCGACAGAATTTCATTTATACTTAAAAGTTTAACTTCAAACTTCCTATTTAATTTCTTAAAGAAATTCCTTCTTAAAGCAGTTCACATTTCAACGCAAAACTTGATTTTTCAATAATACTTCGATTTATATAAATCAAATTTCCATCTCAAGATATCATTTTATTAAATTCAAAATTTTAAGGATTTTAAAAGCATTTAATTTAACCAATTCGGTGTTCGTATATAATTTTCTACCCTAGGGTCAAGTGATATGGATATTTATCATTTCAATCCGTAATTTAAGACTTTACGGTTATATATCATTTCAAACCGCAATCCTAAAATAAATAACATCCATAAAATCGCTCAAACCTATCATTTCAACCCCTAATGAATTTTCCTTAATCTATAGATCATTCGGGTACGTATCATTTCAACCCATAGTGAACTTGCAGTTTATAATGATATAAAATACAACATCCATTCATTAAATATCAACAATCAACGTCCATCATAATCATCATCCAAATCAATCAATAAATATCAATATAGAACCGATAATCGATGACAGGTATTTAACTGGCAATTAATATTCAATAATAAATTAAATAAGGATTTAATTCAAATAAATTCAAATTAACTGAGATGATGATTTAAAATATACCAAATGGTCACGAATAAATTTCTAATCACATCATCAATTTAATTTAACAAACATAAGAAATTTTAGAAGTTGTGAGTGGGTTAAAACGCTCACCTTTGAATTTAAATTGAATTTAAATCAAATTTAGACCCAAAATTCAAACAGCCTCAGAATCCAATCAAACCTATGTCAAAATGTCCAGAATTCCAATATGATCCTAGTAGAGAAAACCGCGCATGAATCAGACCTCGTATGAGAAAGTTATTAAGATTTGAACATTATACGATTCAAATTAAAACAAATAAAAAAAAATGTGTCATAGCCTGGTCATCTCACCAAGTACAAGCACAACCCTATAGCCACTTCTGTTCATATACGCACTATATGCGATCCCTGCCGTCGGTACTCCTTTCCAAACACCGAGCCTACAACCCCCCACGACCCAGATCTTCGACGCTCAGAGCCTCCCCATCTCATGTGGCACTACTGCCACCTTCGGAAACACCCCAGCTACCACGGTCAAAATCGGCTGATTCTAGTGATTTCCGGCCCCTTTATCATAGGCCAACCATACAGATCAAAGCATCTTGACACCCTCTACACTTATGTATCACCTGATCGCCACATAACCAAAGATCCACCGTTAAGCCATACCCTCACAAACGAACGAACGAGACAAAAACCATGATTTCTAGCCAAACCGAAACCCAAATCGAAAAACGAATCACATATTTGACTTGCGATCATCAAGAGCTTAAAATCGATATATAATTCGATAGGTTTTGGGGAGTTTGAAATTTTGATTTGAGATTTGATTTTGAAATTGAACTGGAATTTGTTTGTCTGCCATTGGAATGAGAAGTTGAGAAGAAATGTACGTACATACAAATGAAAATAGAAACAACCTAAGGTTTGTAACATGATATTTATAGGCAGGGCTGAAAATAAAAAGAATGGACCAGATCGATTTGGATTGGAACGATAAACAACCCAAAAAGCCCGTTCTGCCTCCAAAATGAAAATGGGTCATCCAATATATCAAAATAGATGTTTTAAAATATTTTAAACTCAATGGAATAGATTTCAAGTCCTAATTCCATCGTATGAAGAAGTTATGCTAAAATCAACTTATTCCAAATTGATTTCAATTAAACTGATTTCTAGGCGTTTCGAGTCCGTACGATCAAATAACAAGTCCGAACGCTACGAAACTTGAAATCCTACAATAATTCACTGTTACAGATTCGAAGAAACTGGTCTCTTCGAAATCCGAGTCAATGGGAAAAATGGCTAATTTTACATTAATTGAATAAATTAATATTAAATTAATTAAGTCGAATTTTCAATGTCAATTCTATGGTTAACAATTTTTACCATTTTTATTTTTTTAACATTCACAATACTTTAAACGAGTTAGATATCAAATTAAAGTTAATTAATTTACCAATTATAGTATTTAATTTCAATTTCCATTAATCCTAATATTATAATTAAATTCGAATAAATTATTTTTATTTGGTTTAAATCTTTACACTCAATTCAATTGATTGTTCTATAGGCATGGTTTACACTGTTTATATTTCATTACATTAACATATTCCAATTCCCATCTTTATTTGTATTAACTATCATATTAACTATCATATTTCCATTTTCTGAAAGGTCATTTATAGTTCAATAAGTAGGAACTACAATGTAGTATGGTACATACTTTCAAAGACTAACACCAGGTAATTTGAGTGGCTGTTGAAGAACATGGGCTTCTGGAGATCTGAATATGTAGAGCACTATAGAATTTCTAAAGGTCGAGGAAGATGTAGGGTTGTTGAAACTCGTGAGAGGTTGAATTGACGGTGGAGTTATGGCTCGAGGTTCCAATGTGTGTATTCCAGAGATCAGTAATGGATGTGAGAGAATAAGAAGAGTTTGATTATTAATTAAATTTGGGAACAGAGTATGCAGAGGAGATAGGTCGATGTTGAGTGATTTATGAGAGAGGCGGCATATTTTTATTTTCCCACTTCATGTTTTTCTGTTGCTTGCTGTACATTCTTAAGCATCATTTTATGAACTGTTTATTCTTTTTTTAATTATCTACCAAGATAAATGCGGCTCTTTTATTAAAACGTTGCACCTTATTGCTGCGAATAATATATTTTCTTGTTGTGGTAATACCAAGAAAAGTGTTTGCCATTTTAACACATCTCTTACCCATTTTTATTCATTTCTGAAACACTTGAACTAGTTAATTAAAAAATATCTCTTTTTTTCCAAATTTCTTCTCGAAATAATAATATTTATAGACAAATAGTTTTTAACAAAATTATCCACTTGCTTTGGATACATTCGGATTCAATCCTGATTGTACAATGACAAAGAGAATAATTTACTAAGTGCACCATCATATCTGCTTAAGCAAACATTTGATTGTCACTTAAAGGTTATTTTGATCATCACAAAACTGACCAAGACTTATTGTCGAACTGTCCAAAGGAAACCTTGCCATCAAACTTTATTTTAAAATATCTACATCTTAAAATATCTTTTAAGAAAGATTACTACTATTTTCCAAAATCATTTGGAATGTATCAAAGCCACCGAGATTTTATATTCTCAAAACCCTTTTCATTTTTGAAACATATTTAATAGTTTTGATTTGTAAAACTATCTCTCTTAACTTATCTTATAAAACTATCTGAAGATTTTGATAAACACCTTTATTAAAATTCAATTTTTAACCATACGTATTGTCGAACGCCTTATAGTCAAATTATGAAACATAATTCACAAGGTGTTCGATTCAATGTGTCTACAAATTCTATCTACCCAACCCATGATGGAAAAAGTAAATCTACCATTAAATTTTACAATAGTCAATGCCCAAAACTAGATGAGCATGACTAGTTAAACCGTAAATGCTAATAATTCGAATATTATTAACACCTAACCCACTCTCCTCAAAGATAACTACATAGATTTTGAAAAATCATCCCCTTTTATATGTTGAAAATATATTACTTGGTTAAATTATTTCATATACCATATTTAAAACACTATTATGTCAATTTAACTTGTTCAAGTTTTTAGAAAATCCCTATCGATGACGTTGATCAAGCGCATCAACCAGAATTCTTAAGCCGCTCAACAAGTGAAAGACCAAAATATAAAATATTTTTATTCACTAACAAATATGCACCTATATATATATTACACTCAGACTCATTCTAAAACACTATTGGCACTATCTATAATGAATTTACCCCACTAAAGCCTTTATGTTCGCTCAACCTCAGCTCCGATACCAAATGTAACGATTCATCTTCCTTACTACCAAAGACGACACTTAATACATCCTCGGTATTCGTGTACCAGTCATTTAGTCATCCAAAAGATAGGTAATTAGGGGTGAAAGAGAGAAAAGATAGAAGAGAAGTGTGACGGCCTAACTCTTTTAGACATATCAAGTTGACAATAAACCACACGTGTCCAACTCAAATCCTTTCAAAGATAGAATATCAATGGGTTTATTTTAAAGGAATAAAAATAAAAGACAAAAACAACAACATAATCTTGTAGCCGAACGATAAAATACAATAATCACAGAAACAGTTCATGAAGCTGTTTAACAATATATTCTTAATTCTATTTACAACATAAATCAGAGTTATATAATATTATCAGAATTACACAATTTTAATAGACAGAATGAAATAGTGCAGTGGAATAAATACTAGTAGATATGATATACCAAATCTTTGTCTTTGTTCTTCAGAATATCTGTCTTCGATTATTGAAAAACTCAGTCTAACCTAAGCGTAATGAGAAATAATATACTCGAGTCAGGATTAAAAGTCCTAATGTAAATCAAATTAAAATTAGGTTAAATATAGTTGTAAATAACTTTATTCTTTTACTTCTAAATTTCACATGAAAAGTTTCACGGTTTTCAAAACTTCTATTCAAAGATTTCAGTAATTTATCAACTTCAAATCAATTTAATAAACTTCACAATTTAGACAACTTCAATGTTTAGATCAAATTTTATTTAATCACTGAAACAAATACAAGGTTTTATTTTTTAATCATTACTCAAATAACTGATTTCAGTTTCAAATGGTTTCACGCTATTTACAAATTTCCAAAGTGCCAACAATCTCTTTTTCAGTATAAAGTACCTAAATCGTCAATTTATTAATTTTCAAGTCCCAAATTTCTTTACAAAATACTTTGTTTTACTATATAAAGTTATAGAAAATATTACAAGCCCTTTCCCCTTTATCGATATATATATATATATATATATTACTATAAAATTTAGAAGTTTAAAGTTTATAAATGGATTCCTAATTTGGTTTCAAAAAAAATTGATTTAACCCAATTTACAAAATTACTTCTTTATATTATATAAATTTCCAAAAGTTAAATTTCAAAACATTTCAGAGTTTAACAAATTCAATTTATCAAAATCTTCAATTTCACCAAACGGCGATAAAATCACAACCATCACATTTCGGCGAAGCAGTCAATAATGCATCCAATAATTCACATATCAAATAGGATGTCTAAAGTTCCATATCCAAATTCAATGTACAGATGATCAGCCATATCAACAGTGATAATAATGGTGATAATGTGGATATTTCGAAATCACAAAACAATATAATAGCTAATCACAAATATCATCCATTGCAATATCAACCAACATCCAAAGAAACTAATTCATCCAAATCACAATAATGGATAACTATCAACGTCGTGTGTTTTAGAAGTGATATGAAATTTCAATTATCAACATTAAACTAAATATCAAGTTAAATGACAATTTAACTATCAGTTTCAACGTCACATCTAATGTCACAAATTTAACTATCAGATTTACTAACTATTCCTATAATTAATTTTGTGATCAAATTTAGCTAACAAATCTAATTGCCAATTTAACGGTTAAATTAAAATGTCGATTTAAGTTCAACCAATTAAAATTTAATAAATTTAATTTTCATTCAATTTAATTTTCAAATAGCAATCAACAAAAATTTATCACTTCGCTAATTTAGGTATTTAGTACTTCATCAATAGGTTTAACCAATCACCTTTAATTAAAACTAAAAATATCCCATAGTCAAATAAATTCCAATCCAGCTCCATGTTGTAGAAGATATCGATACGAACCCAATGCGACTTGTTTCGCTCGAATCCGACCTCATAAGAGAAAGTTACGAAATTTTAAACATTCGATATAAATTAAATTAAAATTAACAAAACTTAATTAAGTTAAAAAAATTTAACCACGCTGCTCCTTCATCCCTCTCTCTCACTCGCGTTACCTAGGCCGATGCGCGCCTTAATTTTATTTTTATTTTTTCGCAAATCGACGTCGTGCCCAGCCACCTCGTAGCCGCGAACCAGAATCTACACCACTGTGTCTCGCCCTAGTGCCACCGCCCACCATCACGCATGCGAACGCACGTACGAACATGCAAAACCTAAATTCTGTAGTTCGCGTTGCATCCCTCTGGTCGCTGACTCACTCCACTTCGTCTCGATCCAACAGGTCAACTTCTACAACTTTCCGAGATGAAAAACTTTCATGTTGGGACCATCACCTGAAAATTCCGTTAATGGCTCCGATTGATGGTAATTGTTGAATGGAAGTCGTTTTAATGGCGGTTATTGGTTTTTAAGTTACGATTTAATAAATGAAGGAAGTTGAAGCTATTTATAAAAAAAAATCGCGGCGCTATTCATAAGTGAAAATTTCAAACTCCAAACGAAGCATGCCGCTTGGCATTCTATATGTTATAGCCATATTCCGAACATAATACGATATGTATCGAGATCCAATTCCATCATATTCATAAGATAGATTTTTAAAATCGAATTTTATTAATTAAAGTTCTGAAAATAAATTCTACGCGTTTCAAGCTCGCACGACCAAATGATAAGTCTAATTGCTACGAAACCTGAAATCAATTAATAACTCATGGTTACAGATCCAATGAAACTGGTTTCGTCGGAATCCAAGATAGTGCTCAAAAAGACTATTTTTACACGTTAATTAAAATAAAATTTGTTTCTATTTATTCATTTTTAATGAAATTTAAAAGTTTGTTATCTAATATAAATAGATTGTAAATCAATTTTCGAAATCATTTTCATTCATATTAAATTCAAGATTCAATTATCTAAATAATCTCCAATATTAAATATAACAAATAAAATTATCAAAAAAATCACTATATTTGAAATATAAGTTATTTAACTTGTAAAATTAACTTTTCAATATTTAAAGTCAATTAAATAATCCAAATTCAAATTTTATCTTAAACCATTTTGTAAATTAAAATGTTAGTTCAAAATTTATACAACTAATGCTCTTACATTTAAATTCATAAACAAATTCAATTTAAAATGAAAAGTTCGTTCAAATCTAGAACAACAAAAGTTCTTACACTAAATACAAAGGTTACACATCATAAATCAAGGCTCTTGAAAATTTCAATTACAATCCAATATTTGAATTTCAATATATTCCAATATTATATTTCAAATGAATTTTAATTGTAAAATCAAACATTTTATTTCCAACCAAATAATTCCATATTCATTATTTAGTTCCTACTATTTTACATACATATGAATACATTGAATTGCGTTCCAATCCATGTTACTTTCTAAGTCTTTAAAATTGGTTATTCAAAAATTTCATTAAAATTCATATTTAATAAGCAATATAAATAAAACAAAAATTTTTATTTTCAACCATTTTTATTCAATAATCATGTAGAATTAAATATTATTAAATGGTTAAAAATACTGGTCGTTACAATCTTCCCCACTCAAAAGTTTTCCTGCTTGAAAAGGAACTAAGTAATGAATTTAACATACGATATATTTTACTCAAAATAATCAACTTATAAAACATTAAAATCTATTTTGCGAAAACTTTACTATGCTTCTACTACGCCACACTAATATCGACTTATTGTAAAACAAGTTATAAAATTTTAAAGTCCCAAAAATTTTCTAACACCTTAATTTACGGAAAATTTCGACAATGTCTTCTTTGCGTGGCTCAATCGTAAAAATTTACAATACACATATACATAACAAATATACATCTCATTTCAATGATGAGGCATCCCATAGAAAAAATATATAAAAGTATGGTCTGTAATTCGAGACATGTACCTTATTATCGTTAATATGAGCGAGTTCGCTCATATTAAAGCGAGCAAAAGCGAGCCAAAACACATATATGTTCGAATGGGCTTCAAATGTACCTATCTCAACTCAACTTGAATATTAGTTTCTTATAGTAAGATGTAGAAAGCGTGCATGAGTTTGATAGAACTATACAACATGAATTCTTAATCCAATCCATAAGCATAAACACTGATACAAGACATAGTAATCATATGTAACCAAAAAAGTTATAACAATGATTTGCAAAAAAAAGAAAACATTCAGCAAATAATATTCATCCAATTATTTCATAATTACTTTATAACTATTTAAGTCATTAAAATATAATTTCCAAGTTAAGCATAAATACTTAATTTCGAAAGACTTATAAAATTTCAAGCTAATTGAACCAATTCCATATTTGAAACAAATTTGGTTATAAACAAAATTGTGACGCCCCACCTCAATACCCACGCTAGCCAAGAACACTACGGAGTAATGCTGTCAACTAGCACGGAGAATAAGGCTGTTGAGGAGCGGCCATCCATGTAACTTCTTTGTGCGAGCACCGATATGTCAGATAGTATAGCATGCATTTCATTTAAGGAGGAAGTCCGACATACCGATACAAACTCAAAGCTATCACATGGTGGTTATAAATAAATCTTCGGAAAAAATTATAGAAATAAACATAACACAATCAGTCACAGACATCCATATCACAAAGGCGGAAAAAGATATGAATATATAACTAACACATGAAAGTGTACATCAGAGTAGTGGTCATGAAAGGACCACATACACAAAAGAATAGCAACACGTGCTATACAAAAGAATACATCTATGAGTCTATATCTCAAGTGTAAACGACAAAAACTGCTAATCTAAATGGTCAGCCAAAAGTCGGAGTAGTAAATCCCTGGGGGAGAAGTCAAGCAGAAGCCCCTGTAAGATCTCGGTCTGACCCGAGTATTATTTATAAGAAAATAATAAACGGATCAGTCTAGCTATAAATATCAGGTAACATGGTATAAAACAATAGATATGGCAAGAACATATAGTAACCATAAAGACATATGATAAGCATGTAAATGAAGATCATCAAGAGATCAAACAATATCAAAAGAATCTTCTAAAAGATCCAAATTCACCTAAAAAAAAGTGATGACACACAAATTCACCAAAACATAAAAGCTCGAAAATCATAACAATGAAAGTCATGAAAATAGGTGAAGCACAAATTCCAGAAGACTACACAAGAAATCCAGAAATCACAATATAGGAGCATGAAAACTCACAAAATGGGAGTATGAAAACTCACCTACACGTGTAACACAAAGCGAGACGCTATCTCATGGTTGCAAGCCATTAATTTTGACACACGAATGGCCCGAAGACCGTGGGGAGCTACCCCACATATGTGATGGCGAAACATCACACAAATGCGATGGCGAAACATCACAAGAGCAGGGTTTAGTCTCCCTCCCAGACAAAGAGACATCGCACAGTTGCTAGTCTAAAACACAAAAATGATTGTCATGATCATCAAGTAGTGTCAATCTCACCAAGCCAGTAAATATATGAGTTTAGCATCATGTCCCATAGCCACTTTCTTAACTTAAATTTTTACGAACAAGCTGTAGATTTTCACTAGAAGATTGTCACAAAAGGTTTTAAGGAAAAGGTTTGTATATACTAGTAGATTGGAAAACGGTTTAAGGAAAAGAGCTTTGTAGTAAAATAGAGTTAAAATTGTTTTGATGAAAGAGTTTTGATATTTACTACTAGTATTGAAACCTTCATATTTCTAAAGTTGTTATCCCGCCTTTTTAGCAAGGCCGTGATACCATAAAATCGACCGAGAAGCCCAAGATAGTTTGTCTCGAAGAATGGTCAACTCGGCATCTCAACAAAGCAAGTTCTGTTGAATGTTTTTCAGATAAGATCCCCTACGGAGGGGGGGTCCGGGAGGGTGGCAACCCCCCCAGGTGGGGGTGTGGGGGCAACACCCCCGCTACAGGGTTCGACCTAGTGAAGACCTAAGGGAGGATAGGATTGAGCGACCTAACAGAGGCGAGCGACTTAAGGGACTCGCGACCTAACAAGGTAATAAGGTCGAGCGACCTACGACCTAACGAGGTAAAGGCCTAACGGCCTAGTGAAATACGCGACCTAAAATGAAGACAAGGCCGAGCGACCTATCGAAGTAAAGGGGCAAGCGACCTATTGGAGAATAAGATCTAACGACCTAATGGTATATAGGTCACGCGACCTAACGGGATATAAGGTCTTGCGACCTAACGGATTATAAGGTCATGCGACCTAATAGTGATGCGACCTAAGGGTCCTGCGACCTAAAGGAGCGCGAGCTAAGGGGGTTAAAATAAAACAGGTCGAACGACCTAATAATATAAAGGCCAAACGACCTAGGAGACCAACGTGTTACGGCCAAACACCACTGAGCATAACAACTTAAGGTCCTACGACCTAACGACCTAGTGGTGTAATGACTTAAGGGTCCAACGACCTAACCACTAAATGCCGAGCGACTTAACGAAATAAGCATGGCCGAGCGACCTACGACCTAAAGCCCCACAACTTACGACCTACGACCTAGTGCCGAGCGACCTAAGCTATAGAACGATTTAAAGCCAGAAACGAGCTACTTGAAGGCCGAGACTTTTCCACGCGAACGACCTAGCATAGGCAGAACGACCTAAGTGTAGAATTTCACCAAAAACACTAAAAATTGGAGTTTTTCGCCAATCCAATCCAAACCAAATGCAGATGTACATGCTAAAGTGATAGGAAATCATTCCCAAACATCCATGATAGTTATAGGCAAGAATGTGAGATAAAAATCTCACCTTTTCACCAAATTATGAAGGTAAAGCTTGAAGGTGAATGGAGAAGCAACTACAAGCTTGAATCCAATGCTTTTCCTTGAATTTGGAGTTGAATGATGGAGTTGGAGTTGAAACCTAGGCTTGAAGTTTCTAATTTCCCTTTCCACTCACCATTAATTTTAAAGTTTGTGTTTGGTAGGAATTTATGAAGAGCGAGGAGAAGGAGAGAAGTGGGTTTGAGTTATAATGGCTAATCTAACCCAAAGTCCAAAGCGGGAAAAGTAAGTGAAATTCCACTAACTCCAAACCTATCAATGTTTATACTTAAAAAAGTTGTAAACGGCATTTTGAACTCAATGGAAGTGGTCTCGAGCCCTAATTTGACCGTTTGCAAAAAGTAGCTTTTCGGACCAATATCCGATTAACGATAAAATATTTAAATAAAATATTTAAATATAAAATCGATAAATATGCGGGTTGTTACAAAAATCTTTAAGTTTTTTGGTATTCATCTTTGAAGGGGAACAAAATATTCCAATGTATCTTAAAAGCTTAAGCTTATAAAACATTCAAACTTGTTCATATAAGATATACATAAATATTCTCATAGTATTATAAAAGGATTTTCCGAAAATTTTACAATACAATTACAAATTTGATGCCAAATATCCTAAACAAACTTTAAAATAACATTTCTTTAAATCCAATAATTTATTATCATATTTATAATAAGTATAAGCTCAAAAATCATAATTTTAAAACTAATAATATATTCACATCTTATATTATATTTTCTATTTCAAATCAAGGGTAAAGATTTCATATTTTTAATAATCAATTTAGAAAATATTTACTTCCAAAATAATTATTCAAATCATGAAAACAATACTTAGGTTTATATAAAAATCTAAATAGCGCAAAACTTCTAAATTTCATATAATTTTCAACCAAAGGTATATGATAATAAATACCTTTCTTTCAAAATAAATATTCAACTTGTTTGTTTTTCTTTTTTGCCTTTTTTTTCAAACATATTATACCATGAACAAAACTTCCCAAATCATTAATTCCATAAGTTTTTTTTTTGAAACAGATAATGTTATAGATAATCTATTTATATTATATCTCTAAATTGTATTTTTAAAGAAATTTATATAAATCTCATTTGTAAATTTCATTTGGAAATCCGTTTGCAGAATCAATAACTTCGATATATCAATACTTTACAAAAATTCAATTTGTAAATTTCTTACTTTGTATAAAGTTACTTCATTTAAATATTCAAAATAGACATCCTTATAAATGTGTAAACTATTTGAAAATAATCACCAACATCGTTACTTATACTTAGAAAGAAGCTATTTAAATTCTTAAATCCATTGCTTACAAATTTCTAGTTGTAATATCGAAATATTTTTTAAGCATTATTTACAAACATTAATAATCAATCTCTAAACATTATTATAATCATATTAATTACTTTTAAATATTTTAAATAAATGAAAATAATTAATTTCAAAACATTATAATAATTGTTAACTTTAAACAATATTTAGGATATAAATTAGATAACGTAAAACATTTCTAATAATAATTACTATGTAAACATTTTGTTAAAATAATATTTATAATTGTTTAAGTTAAGCATAAAACAATAAACTATATATAAACAACCTTTTTTAAAACATTTCCAGACAATTTCAGAACAAATGAATTATAAAATGTAATAAGTTTAATATCAAAATACCTTTTATAACTCGATGTCTTGATAGATTTATCCTCATTCTTACGGATTTTCGCCAAATTTTGATCAGGCGTAAGGCCAAAATCTCTAAATATTTAGTATATTTATTTCAACATATAGTGAAAATACTTGAAAAACCATTAAAACATATATGGAAAGCATTGCTCAACAATCCAATGTTAAATGATGATAATCAGTCAACAGTGGCCCGTTTGCGGATTCCATTGTTTACACTGGGCACAAAACCTTCTAGAAGATCCATTTATTTTTAGAAAACATCGTGCTATTTCGTAAACAAAGGACCATCGACCCCTGCTACAGCGATACGCTGATGATTCAATGATTTATACAATAGTTGCTCTTCCTTCCCAGAAGATCCATAAACAATAGATCCCAGGACTGAAAGCGTATTCATTAGGTAAACTAAAGAACCATCTACCATGAAAAAAATTTGAGGAACTCATGAGTTTAAGTCCGGACAACCTATATTGTCTCGAATCCATTTCTGGATTCATCCAAGTCCATTAGGGCTATCGGTTGAATCCACTTCTGATTCACCCAAGTCCATTAGTGTAACAGCCCTGGTTTTGATGATTACCTATAATATTAAATCATAACGGTGGTTATAATTTAATATTGGCAAATAAAATGAATTGGAGATTTAAAATATTTATTTTGAGTAAACAATAAAACTGGAAAGAATAAAATAGAGTAAAATATGATAATGTTGGTTATAAATGGTGAATATTGGAAATATGATGATTTAGAAATTTGTTGGATTAACTAATGAGAAAAAAGTAATTTAATCTACATTAATTTGTTAAAATAAGTGTAAATGATGAAAATAAAGTTGTAAAAAGTTTTATTATGTTAGTTTGGAGGAAAAATGAATATTATGTGGTTTTAATTTGATAAATTGCAATAATTTTGCAAATTGTTGCCAATTATTGATTTTTGTTAATTTTATTATAATTAAAAAGGTGAAATTTTGTTTAAAATAAGATTCGGATGTAAGAATGATGTTAATAAGGTTTGTTCTATTTAATTTGAAAAGAAAATGATTTTTGTATAAATTTTGGTTGCTAAAATATTGTTTTTTATAAATTATAGTGTAAATTGAGTATTTGAGTAAGAGTTTTAATGATGGAAAATAATTTTGATGGCTAAAATATCTTTTATATGTTGTGAAAACATTTTTTTAGACATAAAATAAGTTTGTATGATTTATATAAAGTTAAAACTATGGAAATGTAAGTTGCTTTGGCTAAAATAAATAAAGTGTACAAACATGAATAACTTAGTTAATTTGGATTAAGTATTAACGCATAGACTATTGGGTTTTGGGTTTAGTGTTTAAAGCCCACTCACCATTTAACTAATGAGAAATCATCTACTTCTCAAACTGAACATATGCAAGTTTAGTTTACAGTAAACTAAAAGAAAGCTTCTCAAAGCTAAAAGAAAAAGGAAAAAAAACCTAGAGCCAAAATCCCCAAATCACAGGCAAGCTTCCATCTTTCTTCGAATTTCCAAGGGTTTTCTCTTCAAAATTTCTAAGATGAGTGGCAAACCCATATATCTATCTCTGTTAAGCCTCAATTCTTTGGATTGAGTGATAAGTATCAACAAATAGTTGAATGGTTGGAGTAATTTGATTGAATTGTTGAAATTTGCAAAGTGGTTGCGGAAATTTATCTGTGAACATTGCTGTAGTAAAACGGCAATATTTTAGTGCAGATTGATCCAAATTCATTCAGTCTTTTTGTGGTAGAAAGATACTTAAATAATCTATAAATTTTATCTTGATAATTTTTTGAAATTCTATGTTTAAAAGGGTCTAAATTAAGTTTGAAGCTGATGTTATAGCCCCGCCATTTCAAATTTTTTGAGTTGATATCTGACGGTAAAATTGCCATAACTTTTTAGCCATAAATCCAAATTAAGTATATTTTTTTGTTAGAAAGCTAAGACATTAAAGAACAACATTCATGTTGTAAGTTTCCAAAAATTCTATAATCTATTGGGTCGAAATTGGGTTCGAAACTGATACACATGCTCTGCTCTATCGATTTTCTAAGTTGAAACCTAACACTAAAATCACCATAGATTTTGAGTGGTAAATAGAAATTGAGTGATGTTTTTTCAATTGGAAGGTATATTTATAGTGAACAACTTTTATGTTTATCATTTTTTGTAAATCTACATTTTTGTAACTGTAATATGTGTTTGAAGAGAAGGTAACCTCTCTATCTTGTGTTTTTAATTTTAACTTTGAAACATCGAATTGTTTTGGTCATATCTTTTTCGTCTTCGATCAGAATTTGATAACTTTTAATATTTTGTAAAACTTATACTTTTATCTACAACTTTAATGTTTTAGTTTTGCTAAATTTTAAGCTTTATATAGTCAAAATCCTAATTTTTATCGCTGCCCTAAGAACAAATGACAGCGACAATGAATTTAAATCTGAAAATTATTTCGGTCATAACTTTTAAATTATAAATTCAAATTAAATGATCTTTTCTTTTTGAAAGTAGAGACTTTTTCCTACAACTTTCATATTTTAAGTTTTGTAAAATTATGAGATTTAGATGGTCGAAACTATTTTACTTCATGTTATAAAGTCCGACTTTTGACTTCTACTTCGTGTTTTGTGATATTCCTAAAATGTTTTGAGGCCATGATGTCTATCAGTAGACTAGCCTAATTTTGAAATTCAAATTTAGGATTAAATTTGAATTTAATTTGAATTGAATTCAGATATTGATTTGAGTGATTTCTTGGGTTTTTATTCATTTTCAAGCCTGAATTTTTCTAAACCATTTTGAAATAATTTTTAAAATAAATGGGCATTTTAAATTATTATTGTATGATATTGTTAAAGTATTTTCAGAATAGAATCTATTTATTCTCGATAATAAGGGAATTTTCAAATAAGGATTTTAAAATTGGTATTAAAAGCTTGTTTTCTCAAGTAAATTATTTTGTATATAAAACACATGTTTTTGCACTATTCGAGCGAGTGAGATAGAGAATTAAATGGTTTGGTAAAACACATGGTATTGGACATGTGCGTTTATCTTATCGGTTAAATCCTGACTTATCCGTTTGATCATTTTGACCTTCGGGTCGAGTTTATCGATGAGATGAGGTAAACTTTTTACTGCTTTGAGTGTGAAATTTACTGACGGTTAGTAAACCGTTTAGTGTAAACGTATAGTATGGGATGTATGTTAACACTATTCGGGTTCCTATTCGAGAGTTTGTGACACTTTTGCCATTGCGGTGTTCCAGTACTAGACCTTCGGGTCATTGCCATTGCGGTGTATGTCTTCAAGACGTTTGCCATTGCAGCGTATTATCCATTGCGGCGTATTTGTCATTGTGACGTATGGCCTTCAGGTGAGGTACCGATTTTAGATAACAGTACTTGACAATACTTCGGCCACATGCACGTGCAAACACTTTTGAGATGGTTTCTTTGACTATTTTTCCTACTGTATCGCCCTTTTTCGGAATTGGTCCTTTGAACCATTCAATATATCTTTGTGGCGATTACCTTTTAGGAATTTAAACTCTGGGAAGTTCTATTTTTGGTACTTGAATTTCCTATAGACTCGTTATATGAGATTTTCTTTTTGGCGTTTACTTGAGATTTTATTCTCCTCTTTGGAGATATATTTGCCCTATGGCGTGTTTGAGATGAGATCTCTTTATGCATGTTTTGGGTTTGCCAAGATAGCGGGTTTAGATTTTCCCTAAACCATATTTGATTTTTTATGAATGCCAATGATATTATGCTCGCTACTTTTGGCGTTTTATGTGTTATTTTTATCTCTTTTGAGAGTATATATTTGTGTAGTGATACCATATTATCACTTGCTGTAATCATACACTTTAGTTGTCCCTTCTCACTCGAGAATATTATCACATTATCCTTATGATCATATTATTGCTTATCTTTATAAACTAATTTGTTTAGCTAGACTGACCCGTGTATTTTATACTCGGGTCAGACCGATTTGTTTGAGGTTAGGTACATTTGGACTTAGCCTATTCTGCTTCCGCGTTAACTATTCTGCTAACTCGTTTTGTTATAGATTTTTGTGTAGTCCTTTTGTTGCTACTCTGATATGTATATTCTTTTAACTCGCTTGTATATTGTGGTTGCTATACCACTTGACATGTATCATTTTGTATACGCTATTGTGTATCTGTATATGTATATATATGTGATGATCTGCTGTTCTGTGATGTGTTTTGCATTCGAGTTATTGTATTTTATTCTGATAGATCCTATAGCCACATATGGATTTGTACTAATTATTTATTGGATATGTCAACTCACTTGAGATAGAAAAAATATGGCATTTGTCGATGTATTCAATATATACTTAAGACAAGGTTATAGATGGTCGCTCCTATCCATACCTATTGTCTACATTAGCAGACATATTACCCAGTAATACTCTTTGTTAATGTGGGTCTCGGGATGGGGCGTCACAACTTGGTATCAGAGCTGAGTTCAAACAAAGTATGATAAACACAGAATAGAAACACATATTACGGTACATCTAAGTGTAATACAAGTGTTACGAATCCCTTACTCTTTATGTCCTTAGCCTTCCCTTAGTTCTTTGGAGTAGATAATTTGGGATATGTCTAGGAACATATTTTATTCCGTAGTATTCCATAATTAATTATGATACCTTACCTTAGGAGTAATCCATTGGTATTATTCTATTTGAGTCCACTTTATATGGGTATGACACCCAATTGGGCAATCGAGTATTGTATTGACCTCCTTTCCTATTCTTAGCCTTTAGGTCATCCTTCCACGAAGATGTCCGCTAGGGAAATGAGGTGATTCAATGAACTTATTTGATATTGGCATTTTTACCCCTTTTGAAATATCCTCTTTAGATGCTCACTTATTGATATACTTTATGTCTTGAAATAATAATTTGTTGTTAATGTTGCTTCTCCTCATTAGAAAAGATATTTACCTTTGCTTTTACATCTCATTTCTCTCTTTTTAATCTACTGTGCGGTGCTAGGGTCATTACTCAGCTTGGCCCTACACCAATTTTTCATAAGTTACGATTCATGGAGGATAGCGTTGCTCTTACTGCATTTCGCACTCGTTATGAGTCTTATGAGTGGTTCGTTATACCATTCGGAATATTGAACACTCCAGTCTATTCCATTAATCTTGAGGATCGAGTATTCTAGGAATATCTTGATGAGCTCCATTTGTGTTTCTTGATTTTGAGTATAGTTATAATTGAGTTTTCAAATCATTCAAATTGAAGATATGTTTCTAAGAGAAATTGGATTTTTTTTTTGGAAAAAACAGAGAATATTTTAAGTATTATATATGAGATATTTCTTTTTAAAGAAAATGAATTTTTTTGTTGGGTTGTCCGTTTAATGCTTTGAGAATTCTAGTCGATGCGTTTGGCCAACGTTATCGATAGGAATTTCCTAAACACTGTGATGAGACAGTCAGACATGGTAAATTGATTTTTAATAAGTAAAGTTGGAAATAATTAATACAGTGGAGTATTAATTTTTATTTTGAATGTTTAATGTAGCCATTGAACCATAGTGAGTGTTGGATGAGTGGCGAGGCAGTTTTGACCATTTGATCAACTCTGCAGCCAATCGATGGGGCCATTGACTATAAATCAATTGCGAGGAAATGCTCTTATATTATTTGAAATTTGAGAAATTGAATTTGGTGATTTGAGTAAATAAAGTAAATTAATTCTAATTAAGGAAATGTCTTAATTGGAAATCATATGATGCTTTGATTAATAACATGATGTATTCAAGATAAAATAGTACATTGGTCAGAGAATATCGGAATAGCAATTAAATATTTTTGTTCAAAGCTAAATTTGATGACTTTAAAATTTGTTTGGTAATTGGTTGTTTGGAAAAAAAATAGATAATATGATTTAAGACCCTATGTTAAGGGAAATTAATGAAATGCTAAATTTAAATTTTAGCATAAATTTATGGGTAAGCTTTGGTTTTGAAATCGTGATAGTATCAATCCTTGTTGGTATGAAATTATAAAATTCTTTTAAAACAAGTTTGAGTTAATTATCAACTCTAATTAATTTTATGTTAATAAAAATATGGAAATTTAATTTTATGTCAAGAGGAAATATGAATTTGAATGGTTCATTTATTTTAAAATGCTATATTATGAGATGTAAGATTTAATAAATGAATAAGTCACGAGGTGCAATCAGTTTAAATTGTAAGAACAAATTAAAAATTAATATGTAAATTCAAAATTTATTTTGGATGAATAATTATCTTTTGATAATGAAATGATTAGTTATTTCTTTCAAAATGAGTTGTTAGTTGTTTGAAAAGAAAAAATTTGTTTGTGTAAAGTGATAAAAGTGTTTCCAATTAGTGAATTGTTTCATTTAAAAGATGATTACATAGAGTTGATCATAATTTTGTATGTCTTAGCTTTCCAGGACATTCAATAAATGATTTAGCAAAAACCTTGTTTGAAAATGTAGTTAGAATTAAAATGGTTTGGGAAGAATTTTAAATTTTAAATTGATTTCAAAGCTAAAATTTGGTTTGGAAAAGTACTGTGCTAAAACAATGATAACTTGAGATTTAAGCTCAGTCTTTTGGTAAATGAAAGTTCTTTCAGTAAGCTATGAATTTTCTTTTTACGACTTTGGATATTTTGCTTTTTACAAAGTCTAAAGTGGGTTTGTGTCACGATCCGTAAATTTTCGATAATTTAATTTGTTAATTTAATAAGAGTTTGTAATTTAGTATTGTAGAGAATAAAAATTTGTGAATTATTAATAAAAGTTGTGATAATGTAATGAAAATTAACTAAAAGGAAACGTTACAAGGTTAATTAAAGTTAATAATTAATGAACTTGAATGAAATTCCAATTATATAAAATAATTTACATGTTATGTTTGGTTATAAATTGAACATAAGTGAATGAAATTAGTAGTATGAAAATAAATGGCAACATTGATTTTTAAGTAATAGAAGCTTATTTATGTGACTAAAGGGTAATGGTAATGATTATTGTATGTTACCTATTTATTTAGATTGTTAATTGAAATTGGAAATAAATTTTTAATAAATGTAAATAAATGTTACATTAATGTGAAATCTAATACAATGTTTAGGAGTTGTTAAACTGGGTATATTAAGGTAATGATTGGAAAAACAAGGTAACTAAGTTTATAAAGTAGCAGTGAACTTAATAAAAATATTTGAGTTGAAACAAATCAATCCATTGAAATCCAATTTATAATAAGTGTAATTATTGTAGCAATTGAAATTAAATGTTATGCAATTGAAATAAAGATAAAATGGGAAAATGTTAATGTATCAGGATATATACCATTGAAAATGGTACCTAAGATGATAATATGATAATTAGTTGAATTAAAAGAATGGGAGTCAGGATTTATTTATTTATTGGAATTTGAAGTTAAATAATTGGATTTATTGCAAATAAGTAGAATTAAATATTAAATTTTACGTTAATTAAAATGAAGATGGAATATGAGAATATTAATGTAATAGTTAAATCCATCTATTTGACAATAATGAATGGAATAATTATTGATTGACTTAATTAAACAGAATTATAGGGAATTATATTTATAAATTCTGAATTCAATAAATTGAGGTTAACACTGAACTTGATAAATTAATTAACTTTAAATTGACAGCTAAATTTGTTAAATTAGTGTGAATGATTTGGAAATATAAAAATGATAAGAATTGTAAATTTTAGCATTGAAATTGAAAATTTGATTTAATTAATCAATTATTAATTTATTTAATTAATGTAAAAATAGCCATTTTTGGCCATTGACTCCGATTTCGACGAACCAGTTTCATCGCATCTGTAACGGTGAATTATTGTAGGGTTTCAAGTTTCATACGATCGGACTTGTCGTTTGATCGTACGGACTCGAAACGCCCAGAAATCAATGAGATTGAAATCAATTTGAAATAATTTGATTTTGGCATAACTTCTTCATACGATGGAATTTGGATGTGAAATCTATTCCATTGCGTTTAGAATATTTAAAAACATCTATTTTGATATATGGGTTGACCCAATTTCGTTCCGGAGTTAGAACGGGCTTTTCGGGCCATTTTATCGTTCAACGCATATTTCCAATCGATCCGCTCCATTCTAATTTCAGTTTGCCTATATATACCCAATTATAAACCCTAGCCTATTTCTTATTCCTCATTTTTGGACATACAATTCAAATGTCTCTCCTGCTCAATGGCAGACAAACAAATTCTCAATTCCAAATCCAATTGCAATTCAAAATAAAATAAAAAAATTCAAACTCTTTAAAAAAATTCGAAAAAAATATAAGGTCGAAGATCTCGACTATTCGAATCTGCATCTGGTGTCTGTTTCTGCAAGCGATGCTCGAGTCAACCAGAAATCGCAGTCAAAGGGCACGAATCTCGAACACTAACATTCGATTTAGGCGTTTTTGATTTTGGCAGCGATTTATGAAATTGAAATATGGGTTTGGTGGAGATTGTCGTATGGAGTTCAACATCAATGGTCTTGTCGAGTATAGCGACTGGTGGTGGTCGAATTGGGAAAATTAGGGTTCGAAAACCCTAACCGAATGGAGGCGGCCGGCAGTGCTAGGATGGGCCGGACCTAGGTGAGGGGGTGTGGCGTTCTTGGGGGAGTGCGATGGTGGCTGCGGCTCGTCAAACGATGTTCGGAAGCGGCATAGATTCACGGTCAAAGTGGGACGGTTGAGCACGAATTTAGGTTCGTGTGTTCTGGTTGTTGCGTGGTAGTGGGAGACAACGTGGCACTGGGGGATAGGTAGGTGTTGTTTTGTTTTTTTATTTTATTTATTTTAATTTTGATTTCAACTCGTTCTAATCATGATAAGTTTTGCATACGAAATCCGATTTACATGCGGTTTCTCTTGTTAGGAGCGTATTGAAATTCCAGATATTTTGGCTCTTGTTTGGATGAATTCTGAGACTGTTCAAATTTTGGGTTTAAATTGGATTTAAATTCAATTTAAATTCAAAAGGTGAGTGTTTTAATCCACTCACAACTTTTAAAATTCCTTATGTTTGTTAAATTGATTTATGATGTGATTAAAAATTTATTTATAATTGTTTGGCATATTTTATATTATCATCTCAGCTAAATTGAATTTATTGAATTAAATTTGTTATTAAATTATTATTGCATATAAACTTCCAATTAAATTGTTATTTAATTTATTATTGAATATAAACTGCCAGTAAATGCCTGTTATTTATTTTCTGATTATATATTGATTGAATTGGATGATGATTGTGATAAATGGTGGTTGATTGATATTTGATGAATGGATGTTGTATTTTATATTGTTATAAACTGTAAGTTGTTATGCATTTTATTTCATTCGGGATTGCGATTTGAAATGATATATAACCATATTTTTATTACGGATTGAAATGATAAATATCCGTATCACTTGACCATATGATAGAAAATTTTATATATAGACACCGTCGGTCTATATATATAACTATTTTGAAAATGATTTCTATGGTTTTGGAAAGAATTATACGGTTTAATAAATATTAATTTTTTTTGATATTATATAAAAAATATTTTATATATAGTTAAATTCATGTATTTAAGCTATGTATAAATTTATTTAATAATAATAAGTTAATAATGGAGTTTGATTTTATTAAAATAAAATATGGTTAAGTATTTAAATCATGCTTTAATATAGAGGTTATAATGATTTAAACAAATTAAGACTGGAAGGTAAATTGGAAATTTATTTGAAATTGAGCTTATTGAAGCATTAAACTCCATAAGTTGATGTAAAATTTATTAAACTTGAAATTTTAAAAGGTATGATTTTTTATAACTGGATTTTTATTCAAGATGAATTAAATGAATATTTCAAGTATAAATAAATCGAAGGAAATATGTAGTTAATGGTAATTTGAGTTTTATTTAATTGAAAATGGATTTATTATGCAATTATTTCAAAACTAAATAATAGGACATTGAATTATTGAATCGTAATTACCAACCTTAGTTTTGAAATTATTTAATACTCAAAGTTTGAAATATATTGAAATTGAAATGTTTTATTGAAACTGAAAGTGAGTTGGAAGTTATGAATTGAGATTTAATTTAAAGTGAATAAAATTGTAGAGTCGAGGAAATTATTTTACTTTATAAAGTAATCTTAAATTCAGACTATTTTATTTTATATATTGTTTGAATATCCAAACCGTTTAAGTTTTGGAAGTTATGGTTTAGAAGCTATGGAATTCAAAGTATTATGTTTGAAAGGTATATTTCAAGCGTTTGGTTTTGAGATATTATAAATTTGAAAGTGTTATGATTTTGGAAAAGAGATATATTTGAAATAAAATGATATAATATTGATTTGGGTTTTTATAAAAATGATATCATAATGATTTGGTTTTTGAAATGGAAAGGATATCGTATTTATATGGTTTCGAAATGGATATTTTATTCTGGTTGGAAGTATAAATTATTTTGAAATGACCGCGGTGTTATAATAACGTTTGGTTGTTGAAGAGACCGGGATCGAAAGTTGTCATACTCTCTGCCAACTCCGAAAACCACTTTAACAACCGTGTATGCGGTGGAGATTCCAGAATGAAGTAGGATGGTAACGACGTTCCTTTGAGGTATATAAGTGGACCCGACTCCTGTGATTTGGTATAAGGTGGCTAAAACAGGAGCGATTGACGGGCTAAGAAGGTATAACGTTTTGTCGGACACATTCCTTCGATATTATACTTTGACTTTTGGATTGATTCGGTGGCCACTTTTGATTTTTGATTTGAGGGTGTGGCTCGAGGTAAGCGGTATCTACGCGCTACGCGTTACCACCGGCCTGTAAGCGTAATTGGTATATCTACCTTGGCATTGCCTAGTTGTGCCGTGTCACCTACCCTAGCACGCCTTGTACGAGTTTGATTTGTGTCGTATTTATGGAGTATCCTCTGGTAGCCTCCCGATCAGGAGGTATTATGGTACTGTATAGACTATGACACTATTACGTGTTAAGGGGTTTATGGGTAACCCCTTAACGCTATTTAAAAGTAAGTTTATTTTACTATTAGAGATTATTATAATAGTGAAATATTACTGTATAGTAAATAGTTTAACGAATCCTTAGGAGATGTGAATCCCGAGCATTTCTTAAGTTACTGCACTCATGTTAGACACTGGATAGGGGATGTCAAATCTCATAAACATCTCTGACGCCGTCCCACTCATATTATTTATTGTTGATTTAACTGACATAAGATCTTTTAGTTCTGACTCGAGTGTTTTGTCTTTTCAATTCGCTCGGGTCAGCCTGAGCATTTCAGGATTCGAAGACTTTATTTCTGGAGGACAAAGATGAAGAGTGTATTACTATTATCTATTATATTATTCCACTGCATTCATACTGTTCCGCTGCATTACTTATTATTCTTTGGTATGTGTTACCCTGATATGTATTGTATAAGTATAATCGAATATTTTGTAAAATAGCTTCATGAGTTGTATATTTGATTAGTATATTTTATCGTTCCACTACAAGATTCTGTTTGGTTTTTTTTCTTTCTCAGCTTTTTCTTATTTACCCCATAACAATCCACCCTTATGTATGGTTTAAGTCCAACGTGTGTGGTTTATCGTCGATTTAAAGCGTACAAAACGGCGGGATGTTACAGTTTGAAAATGGATGGACATCTCTGTCCTATTATGAAATTTCTGAGATTTAAGCTGAAGGTAAATTTAGCATAACTTTTAAACCATGGGTCGAAGTTTATTGTTGGAAAGCATAGACTCAGTACAAAATTTTCATTTTATAAGTGTATTTTGAATTTGTAATGATCCATAAATTTTCGATAATTAAAAATGGTTAATTTAATAAACTTTGTTATTTAATATTGAAAGAATTAAAATTTGGTGATGTATTAATGAAATAATAACTAAAAATGAAAGGTAACAATGTTAATTAGGGTAATTATTAACAACTTGAATGGAATTCCAATCAAACTGAAATAATGTAAAGGTTATACTTGGTTAAAAATTGAATATGTGAAAACAAATGTAAATATGGGATTCATTAATGAAAATATATAACAAATGGTGATTGGATAGAACCAGTATTATGTAAATAATTGTAACGTTGGTTTGTAAGTAATAAACTTATAAATGTGATTTAAAGTTAATGGTGACAATTAATATACGTTACCTATTAATTTAGCCTGTTATATTAAATTGGAAACCAATTGAATAAATGTAATTAAGTATTACGTTAATGTAAATTAAGGTAATATTTGGTAATAATGTAAATTCTATCTCACAATATGACAATTGATTTAATGAAAGAATGAAACCAAGATGAATGAATTAATTGGGGATTTAAATTTTAATTAATGAGTAAAACTGACAAAATTTAATATAATTGAAATATAATAACTAATACAAATAAAATGAAGATTGAAGGATATTGATGTAATGAATTATAGAACAAATATTAACTATGATTATTTGAGTAATAATTGATTGATTATAAAGATTGAAACCAAATAAAAACTATTTATTGGAATTAAATTATAATTAATAGGATCAATGGAAGTTGTAAATCAAACACTGTAAATTTTGAAATAGTCAATAATAAATTGATATTGAGATTTGTTTTAGAGGATTATAAATTACTAAATGATTTAAGGTTATAGAAATTGTGAATTATAAATTTGAATTGAAAATTTGATTTAATTAATTGAAATGTAGCTATTTTAGCCACTGACTCGGATTTCAACGAAACTAGTTTCATTGGATCTATAACAGTGAATTATTGTAGGATTTCAAGTTTTATAGCGATCGGACTTGTCGTTTGATCGTACGGGCTCGAAACGCCTAGAAATCAAATTAAATCAATTTGAAATAAGTTAATTTTATAATAAATTCTTCCTACGATGGAATTAGGACTTGAAACATATTCCATTGAGTTTAAAATATTTGAAAACATCTATTTGATATATGGATTGACCCATTTTCGTTCCGGAGTCGAAACGGGCTTTTCGGGTTGTTTATTGTTCAGTCAATCTTGTCCATTCATTCTATTTTTGACCTACCTATATATAACTCATTATAAACCCTAGCCACTCCTTATTTTCATGTTCCTCCATATGTACATTCCTTCTCAACTTCTCATTCCAATGGCAGACAAACAAAATCCTAATTCCCAAATTGCGAATTCAAATCCAAAATCAAACTCCTTCAACGACTATCAAATTATATACCGTTTCGAAGCTCTCGAAGAACGCAAGTCAATTCTGTGATTTTTTTTGTTCGATTTGGGTATTTTTGTGGCCAGAAATGCATGATTTACTCTCAGCCGTTATGCTCGGGCTCAAGAATTGACGGCGGATCTCCGTCCTGGGTTCGATTGTGCTGTGTAGCGTCGTAGAGGAGGTCGAGGCAAGGTGATCAAGAGGTTGCATTTCATCTCGACGACTGATTTCGCTAGGAATCAAGCTCATAGGCATACGACGGCGCAGCCGTTTTGGGTGACTTCGGGTGGCCGTGTTTGGTCTGGTGGGGTCGGCCATCGAAGTGGAGGTTCGCGGCAATATTGGATCGCGGCGTAACGTCGGCGATCGGTGGCAAAAATTTGATGGAAGGTGGCGGCTTCCAGTGGTCTCGCATGTGAATTGATGGCCTCTGTAGGGTTTCGACGTGAACCTCAGGTGACGTGGCGAGAGAAGTATTTTCTTTTAATTTATCTATTTTAATTTGAACTTTAAAATCTACTAATTCTAACAATCATAACTTGTGCATACGATGTCCAATTTATGCACAGTTTCTTTTGTTAGGCTCGTAGCGGAATTCCAGACATTTTAACGTTGGTTTGGATGAATTTTGAGATCGTTTGAATTTGGGCCTTAAATTCGATTTAAATTCGATTTAAATTCAATGGTGAGTGTTTTGACCCACTCACAACTTCTAAAATTTCTTATGTTTGTTAAATTAAATGATGTAATTAGAAATTTATTTATGACTATCTGGTATATTTTAAATCATCATCTCAGTTAATTTGAATATATTTGAATTAAATCGTTATTTAATTTATTATTGAATATAAGTTGCTAATTAAATACCCGTTATTCATTATCAGTTCTATATTGATATTTATTGATTTATTTGAGTGATGATTGTGATGGATGTGTGATTGTTGATATTAGATGAACGAATGCTGCATTTTATACCATTATAAACTGCAAGTTCACTATGGGTTGAAATGATGCATACCCGAATGACCTATAGATTAGAATTTTTTTTATAGGTTTAAGTGATAGACTCGAGCAATTTTATGGATTTTATTGTTAAATTCAGGAGCGGTTTGAAATGATATATAACTATAAAATATTATACTGCGGATTGAAATGATAAATATCCATATCACTTGTTCCTACGTTAGAATTATATACAAACACCGGAATGGTTAAAATAAATGATTTTTAATCATTAATTTTTGAATTTAATTGAATGACATTTTGAAATAAACTTGTTTTACGTAAATTGAATCAGTATTGAAATCAACTTATGTTGAAATTTGAATTGGTTAAAGGAATTGTTAAAATTGTAAGTTGAATTTTGATGTATAAATGAAATTAAATAGAATTGAGTTATTGAAGTTGTTTGAAATATAAATTTGAAATATATTAGAATGTGAGTAATTTAAATTGATATTTCGAATAGGGTTTTGGAAGTGATATTGAATTTAATATTGTATTGAGAATTTAAATCGAAAAATTTGAAATTTGGTTTTATTGAAATGGTCCAAATGTGTGGGTTGAAATTAATAGTTTAAATTGATATAACTTTAAGTTTCCTATTTTTAATATAAACTATTTTAAAAATGTATTATTTTAAAGACTTTAATTTTTAAAGTTTTCAAACTTTTAAACTGATTAACCCATTTTAACTTATTTTAAATCTAATCAATCAAATTTAAAGCTATTTAATCTACTTTAATTATATTTAATCTATTTTAATTCTATTTAACTATCTTAAATCAATTTAACAGTACCTTTAAATCTATAACTAAACTATTTTAGACTGTTTTAACTAATTATAACTATTTATAATTATTTAAACTATTTTCTAAAAATTCCAGATTAGTTCAAGTAGAAGTGTTTATATTCAATTTATTGATTTCATAGAGAATACGGTTAAATGATGTTACAACCTAAGTTGAGATTTAAAAGTTATAATTTATTTGAATATGATGATTTTTAAGAAAGGATTTAACCTATTTTGGGAATATGGTTTTTTAAAGAAATTACGATTTTAAAATAAGGAAAATTAAAAAGGTGAATATGATTTCAAAGCGAATATGATTTTGAAAGTATCATGGTTTTAAGAAGATGATATTTCGATATAAATTGTGGATTGACTTTTGAAATGTAAAAGAACCATCCGGTGTGGAATAAGCATTTGGTTGTTAAAGAGACCGGGATCGGAAAATGTCATGCTCTCTGCTTATACCGAAAAACACTTTAACAACTGTTTACATGATGGAGATTCCAGAAATGAAATAGGATGGTTTGGTGAATGATTTCTATATGAGGTATGATGTGACCCTGACTCCTATGAGTCAGCCTAGATGTGACTAAAATCAAGAGCCACGCCATGCCACGTGAGGTCATTCCTTCTATCGAACACACTTCTTTGATGTTATGTTCTGACTTTGTGATGATTTGGTGGCCACCCTCTGATTTTTGATTTGGGAGTGTGTTCCGAGGTGGGCAGTAGTAGCTGCTATGCGTTACCACCGGTCCGGATATGCAAATGGTATATCTACACTGGCATTTTCTCATATGCCGTGTTCACATGCCCTAGAGCGCCATCTACGAGTTTGTTTTGTACCATACCTATGAAATGCAATTTTATAGCCTGCTAGTTTACCGAGGGGAGGGGGTAATGGTATTGTATAGTCTATGGGAATATATAAAAATGTGTTAAGGGGGATATGGGTAACGTCTTAACGATATTTTAATACCTTTACTTTACTACAGACATATTATAATAGCGTATTGTACTACATAGGGATAGCTTAACAGATCCTTAGGAGGTGTGAATCCCCAACATCTCTTAAGTTACTGCACTCACGTTGGATACTGGATTGGAGATGTCAAACCCCGTAAACGTCTCCGGCGCCGTTGCACTCATATTTACCATTGATTTAACTTACATAAGATCTTTTAGTTCTGACTCGAGTGTTTTGTCTTTTCAATTCGCTCGGGCCAGCCTGAGCATTTTAGGATTTGAAGATCTTATTTCTGAAGGACGAAGATGAAGATTGTAATATTATAATTTATTATATTTCACTACATCATGTATTCCACTGCATTATTTATTATTCTCTGGTATATGTAACTATGATCTATGTTGTATAAGTATAATCAAATGTTTTATAAAACAGCTTCATGAACTGTTTATTTGATTAATATTTTTTCGTTCCGCTGCGAGGTTCTGTTTTGTTTTTTCTTTCTCTGCTTTTTTCTTATTTACCCCATAACAATCAGCCTCCTTGAATGGTTCGAGTCCATATGTGTGTTTGTTTATGCACTTGGCGGGTGCAGCATGATAAGGGATTCTCGCTTCTTAGTTTGGTAGCGAACGGTTAACTCTTATTCCTTTGGGTCCCTACGGGGTTGGTGTATCCAGAGGCTGGTAGAAAAAACAGAACACATGTACCAATGTATACTACAATGGGCGTTATCCTACTTCCATATGGAATATTACAGTTGGTATCAAAGCTTTGGTTTACAAAAACCTTAGCTTTGTGGGGTCTGACTTTTTATTAATAGGGTGGTAATACCCTATGATGAGTCGCTGAGTGTATATATATGAGAGAGCGTATTTGTTAGTGTTATAAAGGTATTTATATTGTGTTAATTTGTTCCGTTTTGTATTTATAAATTCTGGTTAGTGCATAGGACGCAATGAAATCGATAGGGATTTCTAAACACTTAATAGGACAGACCGACACAATATTTGTTTTGAAATATAGGTAAATGAAATAATTTTGCCTATTATATTTTTTATATAAAATAATAAATTTTATAAATTATATAATTGATTGTAATATATTTGTTGTTAGGTAGTGAAATATATAAATATTGGTTGTAAAATAAAATTTACAAATAAAATGAGAATAAATTGGAAATTTCAGAACTTAATTTCCAGGATTTTTGAAATTTCTTTCGAATGATTCTAGAATATAATGATAATATTATTTAGAAGTATTTTCTAATATAAATATTTCAATATGATTTGAAAGAATTGTTTTAAAGAAATTTTGGAAAGAAATAAGTTCTGTACTTCCCTCTCTGTCGCTGGAAAATAATTTCGATGATGAGTGCGCGCATCATTGACATCCATTTTTTAGTTTCAAAGAAGGAAGGCCGCTGTAACAACACTAGATTTTTTTGCATATAATTTAAATTTGACTTTATTTTTATTTGAAATTATTTTAAACTTTTTTTATTTCAAACATTTCATTGTTAAATGTAAATTTTGATTATTATATGAATTATAATTTCAAATTGGTATAAATTGAATAGTTTCCTGAAAAATGGATTTATGGTCAAAACTGGTCAAACTTTGACTTTTAAATTTTAAATTTAAATATTTGAATTCTTTAATTTTATCTTTTACTATGAAAATAGATTTAATATCATGAATATTGCATTTCATTTCGTTGAAATTGGATTTAAATTGTGAAAGTTATACCCTTTACAATATTGTGTGTATATAGGGTTATTTAACAATATTATTTGTTTTGATTTATATAAATGATATTTTTACTTGATATATCTTATTCTAATTTGTATATTTATGTTATATTATGCATATTTTGACTTTTAAATATTTTTAAGTGATGTTTGAATTTTTCCAGAGCTTATTGAATTTATTTTCTATTTTAAAGTCTAGTTTCTATTTTCTTTGCTGTTTTCTTCATTTAAATTATATTTATTTAAAATTTATTTATTTATTTTGTTAAGGCATGTTTATTTTGTGTTATTATTTTTATTTTTAATATTTTCCAAGTCCATATAATTTTTCTAAAATTTATTCTGTTTATTTTCAAATTTGCTTGACTAGTTTGCATTTTTGAGCTATTTTCTTATTTTTACCTTATATAATTAATAATTATTTATTTATATTTTATATTTTGTTTTATTTTCGAAATTTTTACTGAAATTTTTATTATTCTCAGTAATTTAATCTTATATAAATAAATTAAAGGTAATGTGAAAAGGTTTTGACTTTTGGTTTCCAATGGCTCTTTATTTCCCACCTTTTCACATTTCAACCTTACTTTTCATTCAATTGGTCACATCTCCTCATTTCTTCAGCCGCCTTTTTTTTTCTCATTCACATAAAACATTTTTCTTCCCATTTGAAAAAAATTTCGGCCTCCATCATCTCCAAGAGTTTGGTAAATTTTATTTCTTTTTCCATTGTTTTTCTTCTTGTTTTTCTACTTATTTATGTTGATTTTTACTTGCCTTCTCTTCAACTTAGGTTCGGCCCCACCACTCCAGCCACCATGGCCGCCTCCTCCACGACCTGAACCACCCACCACCTCCTATCCAGCCCCAAGCCACTAGCCATGCCCAATAGTTGATCAAACTCCACCTAAATCTACACAAACTTCACCTATATGCACCATAGCCTAACACCTATTGTTTCCGTCATCATCTTCCACCCTTTGGCCGCCACCTATTCCACCACCAGCAGCCTTTTCCTGACCCATACACCTCTTCCACACCTGTAGTTGACCACCTGAAGACTGGCCGTGACTTGGAGTGCCTTGGCCGTGACCTTTAGTGCCTTGAAAACATTGTGTGTTGCCTTATAATTGTTGTGTTCATGCTCATATCTCTCTACCATACTTTGCTCCATCATTTTCCCATGCTAGGCCGAGCTTTAGGAACCCAAACTAGATCCAAACCATGCCTTTAGCCATGCCATTTCAGCTCTAGAGCTAAAGCATAGGTGGTAGAAAGCAAGTGCAATAGTTTTGATTTTGTTTTATTCAATCCATTTCTAACATTGTTTAAGTATATCTTGTTTTGAAACTTATATTTTATATATTTGTTTGTATCATGTATCCAAGGAGATTTATCTTTGGCTCTCCCACTCAAATATTATTTGTGTTGTCGTGCCTTCAAAGATTCTATGTTGTGTGTTTTGGTTGTCATCTCCAGCTTAACAAGTGAGTTATTCTCACCTGACAATATGTACATATATAACTAGTAAATTGACCCCTTTTGAATCTGTAAAAATGCACAACCATATCACATCTGCTATGTTATGATTATGTGATGTTCACCAATGCTTAAACACCTATTATATCATATGTTACTGTTATATTATGTTGTTTTGTTATCTTTATCAGTTTATCACACTCCAAGTTCCCTTTAGATTAGAATCACTATGGGTTGAAATGATACATACCCGAACGGACTTTAGAATATGGGAAAATCGTTATGGGATAAAATGATAGGCCTGAGTGATTTTCAATTTATTACATTTACTTGGGACTGCGGGTTTGAAATGATAAAACCCGGATTTTCTTTGTAAATTACGGGTTGAAATGATATATTACCCGTATCACTTTACCTAGGTAGAAAATTATATGCAGACCCGTAGTTAAAATATGTTTTCTAAAAATTTTAATTTTTTTTTAGAAATGTAAATATTACTATATTTTGATTTAAACTTAATTAAAAATAATTTTTGTAAAGTATTATTGATTTTCTGGAAATTTATGGAAAAGTTAGAAAATTTGAATGTAAGTTATTTTGGAAATTTTGATTTAATTGTAATTGGAAATTAAATTAAATATGAAATTATGACAAATTTATCATACTTTGAATTTAAAATGAATTTAAAGTGATTTTATAATATATTAATGATTTTTGAATAAAGTTAAAATGTGAAATGAATGATAATTTAAGTTGAAATTTTGAAATATAACCAAAATGGGAATTTGTGAATTTGGCTTAAAAGTGAGTTTTAAGTTAATAAATAAAATTGAAATTAAGTTATATTTTGAAATTTCAAACTTAAGTGTTAAGTTGAAATTTAATTCAATGAATTTAAAATTGAATGTTGAAATTTAATAAGTGAATTGTTATTAAATCTTGATTTTTGAATGGAAATTTAACTTTATAAAATCATGAACTTAAGTAAAATTAAATGATGTTTATAAATGTGAAAATGTATGATTTTATAAGTTAAAAATGTTTTAAATAAAAATATAATTGGTTGTGAAATTATATTGAATATTTGAAGTTAATTAACTGCCTTTTTGGAATGCTATTAATTGCAATGTAAATGATATTACAACATTTGTAAATGCTGTAGTTGATGATAATGAACTAAAAATCTAAATTGAATTAAAGGCTATTATAGCCATTTATGTAAGTTCTATAATTATTTAACGTAACTAAGTTTATTTTTAATTTAAGTAAATCCTATTACAGCATTTTTAAAATGCTCTTTTGTTAAATTGAATTGTTTTGAATGTAACTTTCCGTAGCGCTTTTTAAATGCTGCGAAAAGTGAATTTTCACTGTTTTGATAAACTTAAGTGAATAAATGAACTTTGAAATTTAAAAATTTTAGAAATTTAATAATTTAATTATTAAATATAATAACTTCATTTTTAGTGATTTAAAATGATTTTTGAGATATAAACTGTTTTGAAATGTGAATTGAAATGGTATTTTAAATTGAATGAAATGAATAATGATTTGAAATGAAGTTTTGGAAAGATATGATATTTTGATATATTAAAATTATTGGAAATGAGGTTTTGGAAAGATATGATATTTTGATATATTAAAATGATTGGAAATGAAGTTTTGGAAAGATATGATATTTTGATATATTGAAATGGTTGGAAATGAAGTTTTGTAAAGATATGATATTTTGATATATTGAAATGGTTGGGAATGAAGTTTTGTAAAGATATGATATTTTGATATATTGAAATGGTTGGAAAAGAAGTTTTGTAAAGATATGATATTTTGATATATTCAAATGGTTGGAAATGAAGTTTTTTAAAGATATGATATTTTGATATATTGAAATGATTGGAAATGTACTTTTGTAAAGATATGATATTTTGATATATTGAAATGATTTGAAAGGAAGTTTTGTAAAGATATGATATTTTGACATATTAAAAATGATTGGAAATGAAGTTTTGTAAAGATATGATATTTTGATATATTGAAATGATTTGACAGAAAGTTTTGGAAAGATACGATGTTTGAAATGGTTTGGAATTAATTTAATCTTTGTTTTGATAAAGAATTGGATTTGAAATGATATTATATTTTGAAGTATAAATATTATTTTGAAAGTTATAACCGCGGGTTATAATAACGATTGGTTGGCAAAGAGACCGGGATCGGATATCTGGCATACTTTCGGTCGATACCGAAAACCACTTTGACAACTGTGTACGCGGTGGAGATTCCAGAATGAAGTAGGATGGTGGCGACGTTCTTGAGGTATATTTACGTGGACCCGACTCCCGTGAGTTGGCTTAAGGTGGCTAAAAAAGGTGTAACATCCCGCCTTTTCGCACGCTTTAGATCGACACACGTGCCAATTCAAACCATACGGAAGGGCGGATTGTTATGGGGTAAATAAGAAAATACAGAAAAGAAAAAAAACTAAATAGAATCTCACAGCGGAAGGATAAAATATAATAATAAATATACAATTCATAAACAGTTTACAAAACATTTGATTCTTCTTTATACAATAAATATCAGAGTTCACATATCAATATAACAATGCAGCGGAACAATATGAGTGTAGTGGAATATAATAAATAATAATAATAATAATAGAAATCTCCGTCTTCGTCCTCCAAAGCTAAAGTCATCGATCCTGAAACGCTCGGACTGACCCGAGCGAATTGAAAAGACAAAACACTCGAGTCAGAACTAAAAGATCTTATGTAAGTTAAATCAACAGAAATAAACATGAGTGCAGTAACTCAAAAGATGCTCGGGATGCACATCTCGTAAGGATCCGTTAAACTATTTACTATGTAGTATATTTCGCTATTATAATAGTGTCTAATTGTAAATTAAACTTACTTTTTTATTAGCACTAAGGAGTGACCCAATATTCCCCTTAACACGTAATAGTCTCAGTAGTCCATCCAATATCATAGTCCCTCCTGATCGGGAAGCCACCAGAGGATACCACACGGGCTACGGGAGAAATCCAAACTCGTACAAGGCGCGATAGGGTAGGTGACACGGCAAAACTAGGCAATGCCAGGGTAGATATACCAATTACGCTTCCGGGTCGGTGGTAACGCGTAGCTACCGCCCACCTCGAACAAACTCCCCAAATCAAAGAAATCAAAAGTGAAGGCGGCCACCGAATCAATCCAAGGTCAGAGTATAGTATCGAAGGGAAGTGTCCGATCAGAGGAGCTACCTCATTAACCCGTCGATCGCTCCTGTTTTAACCACCTTATGCCAACTCACGGAGCTAGGTCCACGTATTTACCTTACAGGAAACGCCGCCACCAACCTACATCATTCTGGAATCTCCACCGCGTACATGGTTGTTAAAGTGGTTTACGGAGTTGGCAGAGAGTATGACAACTTCCGATCCCGGTCTCTTCAACAACCCAACGTTATTATAACACCGCGGTTATTTCAAAATAATTTGTACTTTAAATATCCATTTCAAAACTATAAATACGATATCATTTTTATTTTTAAAACCCAAATCAATATGATATCATTTTTACTTAATAAATATCCCTTTCCCAAAAATCATAATAATTTCAAAATATATGCCTTGAAACTATAGCTTGAACATAACTTTTAATACTTAACGGTTCAAATACTGTATTACTTTATAAAATAAAACAACTTCTTTAAATTTCACAATAAATTCCCAATACCCATTTGAACCTCCAAATAAACCATCTTATTTCCCATATGTTTCAAGGCTTAAATATTCTGTATTTCAAAACTTTACAGTTCATATATTTCAATCTTAAATATTCCACTATTTCAAAAAAAAAGATTCTTTGATAATTTAATATATGTCAAATCAAATTCCTATTATTTCGATTTGAAATATTTACTTAATAAATCAATATTATTTCAGTAAAACCCATAAACTTCAATAACAGGATATTCTTTTAATTAAATTTTCTTGAAAATATTCTTTAAATAAATTTGATATTCGTTTAAATCCTCTAATCAAAAATCAAGTTATAAGGTCATACCCTTTAAATCTTAATTTATTAACATTTCAAAACAAATTTTCAAGGAAAATTCTTTAATACCTTAATTCAAAACATATTCACATTTATCTTCAACCTTACTTTTATTTGAGTATTATAAACTCTATATACAATAGAATTTCACATATATTCTTAACCATATTATATATACGAAATCAACTTCATTATTTAGCTTATTTTAAAATTCGAAACAAATTTTTACATAGCTAAATTCAAGAATTTTACTATATATATATATATATCAAAATTTAATATTTATTAACCGTATTCTTTCCAAGACCATAGAAAATCATTTCAAAAATAATTTTATATATATACCGCGGTGCCTGTATGAAATTTTCTATCCTATGGTCAAGTGATACGGATATTTATCATTTCAATCCGCAATTTAAAAATAAAAATACGGTTGTATACCATTTCAAACCGCAATCCCGAATGAAATGTAAATGCATAATAACTTGCAGTTTATACAATATGAATACAGTATCCATTCATCCATCATATCAATCATCAAACATTCATCAATTTATCATCCAATTCAAACAATCACATAAATAAATAAAAATTAATTACCGACTGTTAATTTTTCATTAATGAATTAAATAACTGTTTAACTGTAGTTTATATGCAATAATAAATAAATTTATTTAGCTGGTTATATGCAATAATAAATTTAACAAAAATTTTAACTGGCAGTTTTAAATGCAATGAATAAATAAATTTAACAATTAACTGGCAGTTTTTAAATGCAATAATGAATTAAATAACGCATAAATTAAATGAATGCAATTTAACTGAAAAATGATGAAATTTATGCCAAACATCTATAAATAAAATTTTAAACACATCATCAATCAATTTAACAAACATAAGAAATTTTAGAAGTTGTGAGTGGGTTAAAACACTCACCTTTTGAATTTAAATTAAATTCAAATCCAATTTAAATCCAAAAATTTGACGGTCTCAGAATTCGTCCAAACCAACGCCAAAATCTTCGGAATTCCAATACGAACCTAGCGGAGAAAATCGCGTGTGAAACGGATCACGTACGTAAAAATTATTCGAGTTAGAACGATTAAATTTGGAATTTAAAAAAAAAAATATAAACAAAAGTAATTGAAACCGTACCCACTCTATGACACGTCATCACCAAAACGCGCTCGTCCCATTTAGAAACCCTAGCCGTGTAAAATTTGCGCCCTCAGTTCGAAGCCACCGCCACCAATCCAATTTTCGCCGCCCCTAGGTTGATCTACGACTCAATCCAACATGACCATCGCGCTCACCACCTCTAGGCGCCCCTCCTGGCACTGCCGCGACTCGCGCGCATCTTCCCCTGGCCATCAGGCCGAGCTCGACGCGGTGGCTTCTACTACCAATCGTGGCGATTTTATTTGACAAACGCAAGAACTAACCGCATGGATGAACACGACTTGCCTCCCTCTACGCAAATATCCCCTCCAATCGACCCAAAGACGCGAATCCACCGTCGAACGACGAACCCTACCATTAACGGCCGAGAATAAACAGCAAATTTCTGAGCACACGATAATTCGAATTGAAAAACGAATACCACTAGTAAATACTCTAGTCGAGAGCTTCTACATATATTTTTTGGAATTTTTTCCGAGGACTTTGATTTTTAGGCTTTGGATTTGATTTTTGAAACTGAAATTGGATCTAGGGTTTGCAGCCATTGGAAAAAGGAGGAGCTGATGAAATTTACAAGTAGACAAATGAGAATAGGCGAAGGCTAGGGTTTGGTAAGGTATTTATAGATAACGTTGAAAAATAAATGGATCGGGTTGATAGATATACTTGCTACCGCTAACATGGCCCAAAAAGCCCGTTCTGACCCCGGAACGAAATTGGTTAAATCCATATATCAAAATAGGTGTTTTAAAATATTTTAAACGCAGTGGAACAGTTTTCACATCCAAATTCCATCATATGCAGAAGTTATGCTGAAATCAATATTTTTAAATTGATTTCAATTGATTTAATTTATCGATTTCAAGGCGTTTCGCGTTCGTACGATCAAACGACAAGTCTGATCGCTACGAAACTTGAAATCCTACAATAATTTACCGATGCGGATCCGATGAAACTGGTTTCGTCGAAATACGAGTCAGTGGCCAAAATGGCTATTTTTATATTAATTAAATAAATTTAAAATAAATAAATTAAATCAAATTTCCTATTTAAATTCTGAAATTGACAATCTTTATCACTTTTACTTTCTTAATCCTTCACATTAATTTAAACCAAATCTAGATGTAAATTTAGAGTTAACAAATCTATTCATTTCAGCGTTAAATTTTAATTTCATTATATTCGCAAATTATAAATTAAATTTGCAAAAATTTCTTTTTATTTTTCTTTCATTCAATTTTTCAATCTATTGGTATCCAATAGATGAGACTACCATTGGGTTTATACTTAATTACGTAAATATCTTCAAATTTCATCTAAATTTATATTTCCATAGTGTCTAAATATGAAATTTCATTTATTTGAAATAAACCCAATCACAAAAATTTACATTCAATTTAAATTAATCAACCTTGATTTACAATGCTACATTAACCAATAGTTATATTATAAATGGAATTGACAAAAATTTCAAATGTTACTTCAATTAACGTAAATGTAATAATTATTTTTATTTATTGCAATTAATTATCAGTTAAAATTTTATATACTAAATAGATGGCTAATCTTAAAATACTTGTTATCATTAACGTTTTATTTTCACTTAAAAGCTATTATTAACCAGCCAAATTTTGCTATTTGATTGAGACCTAATTCAATGCATTAATGAATGGGTAAATGATTTAAGTTTTGCACTATTGCCACACTTTCATTAATACACATTAAGGTTTATTAGTTCTAACTGACTCCCATTTAATTTATTACAATAATTTCTACCCTTTCTTCAAATTTCCAAAATTTTGAAATTACAAATTTTATTTTCAATAGTTCCACTTAATATACTTTCTATTCTACCATAAATCTAATTGCCCTATTATGGATACTATTTCATTATTTGATCGATTATCAATTTATGGGAAGAATTATTATTGGCCTACTTCTTATTACATTAACAATTATCATCTTATTCCAATATTCAATTAACATAGAAATAAATTTCATCCACTTAGAAATAAATGTAATCATTACATATTTCCTTCCAATTAATTTAAAATTGATTTCTATAGATTGATTTGATTTAATCGCCAAATATATATTCATAAATTACTTTACATACACCCTTCCGTTATTATATTAAAAATCACCAAGTAACGTTTATCATCGAAACAACATTAATTAAAATTTCTTACCTACATTGATTGTATACGTTCCCCATTAATTGCGTATTACTTCATGGGTTATTATAACATTGAATTCATTAAATTATCGCTAATTTCATCATTGTGTTAGTTAATACAATCTTTCTATTTTCTTTCTTATATTAGACTTTAACCAAGTATAACAAGCTACATTATTTCAACTAATTGCCATTTCCTTTCTTCCTTTTTGTTTTATGTTATTGTCAATTTTTATTACAATTGCTCTTTTAAATTCTAACATTCACTTCATTATCAATTATAAGATTTTCATTTCTTTCTACATTAAATTACAAAAATCTTATAATTTAACCAAATTAAATCATCGAAATTTACAAGTCGTTACACTCTCCCCCACTCAAAACTTTTCGTCCGCAAAAAGGAAAAAGAAGGGAAAAGAAGACTTATAAATTAATATCTATTATTCAAAACATTAAATTTATAAACAATTAGATTTTCAAAATAAAATATACAAATTTACAATTCATAATATCTTTTTATAGTTAAATTATTGAAGTTTGGGAAACATTTTCAAAAAAATATTTTCTAAGTCCAAAATTTACGAAAAATTATGGCAGAGTCTCCTTTGTACGGAGAGGCTCGGGAGAAAATATAATAACAAATATAACAAAATATCACACATAATATCCAAAATATTATATCCCAGCATGGGAATATATATATATATATATATATATATATATATATATATATATATAATAGCGCAATAAACCGAAATCCGAAAACGTACCTATTTGTCGGGCAATTTACACTTATTTTATGGAACCAAAGCACTAGCAATTGCTTCCATAACCTGCATTTCACTTATATAATCCAAAGAGGGTTAAAATTTATATAAATGAAATGTTTAAACTTGTTTCAACCAATTAAATATAAACAACAATCATTGCAACCAGCATCATACAAAATCAATATAAATCAACCATTCATTCATATCAAACAAAACAAATAGTTGTTCGGGTTCAAAACTTTATATTGTACATAATAAAGAATAAACTACTAAGTGAATCATTTACTCAACAGTCTTAGATGAAATTAAATAGATTATTCCTACATCCAAATATTTTAAAGTATCCTTACCCAAACAACCATAAACCAAACAACAACAAATCCAAACAAAAATTTAGTTCATTTTAATTAATTTCATTTCATACATTTATTGTTTGATCTCTCCCTTTTTATTCATATAATGTTTTATCCTTTATTTTACATTTTATTTCTTGCAGTTTTCACTCATCCATATATACTGCAATTTCCTTTATTTGCATTACATTCTTTTATTCCTTACTTAATTTCTATTATTTACAGTATTTATTTTCCTACTTATTTTATTTATAAATAGCTTCAACCGTTTACTTAAGTTCATTATCATTCATTTATACTACTTCATTTCATTTATTCATTATTTTTTATTATTATTACTAAATTCCATTTACAATACTCACGTTTCTATTTTAATTTGTAGTCCTTTCAATTTAAACTTAAGTTTATAACTCTATACCACCAATTCTAATAAATAAAAGCAATTTATTGAACACTTTCATTACATACTTTTACTATACAATTTCCATTACATTTCTTATTAAACATTTCAACTTTTAATATTTGGTAAGTTATATATATGCTTTTAAAGAATGTAATTGAAAGTTATACAAGTTTTCTCATTTCTTTTAATTAATTCATTGTTCAATAAAAATTTTTTACCTTTTATTTCACTATAATAATTGAAACAATTAATTAACGGAAATTTAAGAATTTAATACCGGGTTAAATTGTAAATTATTTTAAAATAATAGATAAATATATTCTTGCAACATATATATCTCTAATTATATTGAAAACAATTCAAAAAATTTTATATATTTTTTTTATCAAAAATGAATCTGCAGTAAAACTACTACAGTGGCCTTCCCCTTCGAAACTCGAAAATGAAAGTCGATGATGCGGCCGCCATCACCGAAATTATTTTCCAGCGACAGAGAGGAAAGTACAAAACTTATTTTCTCCAAAATCTTCTTTAAAACAATTGTTTCGAATTATATTAAAATATTTATATGAGAAAATACTTATAAACAATATTATTATATTCCAAAATTTATTCGAAAGAAATTTCAAAACCCCGGAACTTAAGTTCTAAATTTCCAAATTTCATTTATTTTATTTTTCAATCTTATTTCTATTATTATTTATACACTTTATTACCTAACAACCAATCTATTGCAGCCAAATATAGACATCATTTGAAAAAAATTATTTTATATATAGAAAATATAATAGGCAAAATTATTTCATTCACCTATATTAAAAACAAATATTATGTCGGTCTGCCCTATTAAGTGTTTAGAAATCCCTATTGATGTCATAGCATCCCATGCATCAACCAGAATTTATAAATACAAAACGGAACAGATTAACACAATATTAAAACCTTTTTATAACATTAACAAATACACTCTCTCATATATATACACTCAGCGACTCCTATAGGGTATTACCACCCTATTAATAAAGAGTTAAACCCCACAAAGCTAAGGTTTATCGCTAAACCAATGCTCTGATACCAGATTGTAACATCCCGCCTTTTCCCACGCTTTAAATCGACACACGTGCCAATTCAAACCATACGGAAGGGCGGATTATTATGGGGTAAATAAGAAAATACAGAGAAGAAAAGAAAAAAAACTAAACAGAATCTCACAGCGGAAGGATAAAATATAATAATAAATATAAAGTTCATAAACTGTTTACAAAACATTTGATTCTTCTTTATACAATAAATATCAGAGTTCACATATCAATATAACAATGCAGCAGAACAATATGAGTGTAGTGGAATATGTAATAATAATAGAAATATCCTTCTTCGTCCTCCAAAGCTATAGTCTTCGATCCTGAAACGCTCGGACTGACCCGAGCGAATTGAAAAGACAAAACACTCGAGTCAGAACTAAAAGATCTTATGTAAGTTAAATCAACAGAAATAAACATGAGTGCAGTAACTCAAAAGATGCTCAGGATTCACATCTCTTAAGGATCCGTTAAACTATTAACAATGTAGTATATTTCGCTATTATAATTGTGTCTAATTATAAAATAAACTTACTTTTTTCTTAGCATTAAGGAGTGACCCAATATTCCCCTTAACACGTAATAGTCTTAGTAGTCCATCCAATATCATAGTCCCTCCTGATCGGGAAGCCACCAGAGGATACCACACGGGCTACGGGAGAAATCCAAACTCGTACAAAGCGTGATAGGGTAGGTGACACAACACAACTAGGCAATGCCAGGGTAGATATACCAATTACGCTTCCGGGTCGGTGGTAACACGTAGCGCGCAGCTACCGCCCACCTCGAACAAACTCCCCAAATCAAATAAATCAAAAGTGAAGGTAGCCACCGAATCAATCCAAGGTCAGAGTATAGTATCGAAGGGAAGTGTCCGATAGAGGTGCTACCTTATTAACCCGTCGATCGCTCTTGTTTTAGCCACCTTATGCCAACTCACGGGAGCTGGGTCCATGTATTTACCTTACAGGAAACGCCGCCACCAACCTACTTCATTCTGGAATCTCCACCGCGTACACGGTTGTTAAAGGGGTTTTCGGAGTTGGCAGAGAGTATGACAACTTCTGATCCCGGTCTCTTCAACAACCCAACGTTATTATAACACCGCAGTAATTTCAAAATAATTTGTACTTTAGAACTAGAATATTATATCCATTTCAAAACTATAAATACGATATCATTTTTATTTTTAAAACCCAAATCAATATGATATCATTTTTACTTAATAAATATCCCTTTCCCAAAAATCATAATAATTTCAAATATATATGCCTTGAAATTGTAGCTTGAACATAACTTTTAATACTTAACAGTTCAAATACTATATTACTTTATAAAATAAAACAGCTTCTTTAAATTTCACAATAAATTCCTAATACCCATTTGAACCTCCAAATAAAACATTTTATTTCCCATATATTTCAAGGCTTAAATATTCTGTATTTCAAAACTTTACAGTTCATATATTTCAATCTTAAATATTCCACTATTTCAAAAAAAATGGTGTGACGACCCGCCCTTCTACGCCCAGAAAGACGTATCGTCTTGAAGAAAGAAAGGGATGAGAAAATAGAAAAGATAGAGAAGAAAGAACAACAACATCAGAATCTCACAGCGGAATGGAACAAAATATAATAGATCATATAACTATTACATAATTTTACATATATCAGAGTTATACAGTCAATACATCACATACTAGACAGTTATAAATACCAGTCTAGTTAATACAACACCACTCAAACAAATAACCCAAAGATACCAACACAGCGGAACACTAAATATTTATCTACAACGCTGAAGCCTCCTGCTCCATTGCTCCTCCAGAATTCGTCCAAGCTAACCTGAATCCCTTGGCTACCCGTAAAAATTTGGGTACCCGAGAGTTTATGAAAAACAAAAATAAACTTCGGGTCAGACATGGGTCTGGTATGAGTAACAGGTTTAAGTTGCTTAACTTTGAAAATCATTTGAAAATAAAAGGTATCACGTAAGACTCCCCAGGAATAAATATGGGTAAGTTTTTACCTTACGCTAACCAAAACATTTGATAGGAAATTCTGTGATATTATAATAGGTCTAGGGTTTTCAAGTAAATAGAAAATAGCCGAAATTGTTACATGATTAAATTCCAGCTACTAGCCACAAAAGTGGGTAATACAATCAAAACCGTTGGCACTTATTGGATTTTGGATTCCATACAATGGCAGGGCTACTGGGGTACCGCCCGTCACAGTACGGGCCTAGATCACCGTACCGAGGATTACTCCCTTCATCCCCTGCAACACAAGGCCGGAACCATTCCTTACTGAACAGTCCCGAACAAGACAACCCCGACAGTTGGAGCTCACAACTGTCCACACAGCCGAATAAAAAGGGACATCTAAACAGGGGAAAATCTTGTCCTGCTTGGGCATGACCCACCTAACCTTGCTCCACCTCCCCTGTTTTAGCCATTCCCGGTTGATGAGGCTTAAGGCTACGATTACCTTTAGAGAACATATTTCTTAGAATGCTCATCGCCCACCTGACGATGTGTTGAAAGCATTCAATCCATACAAGTTCGTTCCGGGTTCGAACGAAACCGAAGGCATTATCTCGCTACACTCATTTTGGAATCACCCTCAGAGTTAACGACGATAACCCTTGCATTCTGAATCTTCATTTCAGATTCACAACCTATCGTTAATTTGGAATCGATGTGGTTTTCAGACTTCCAAATGTGGAAAACCCGATCCCGGTCTCATCGAAATCCAAAACGTGACTTTTAGGGCCAAGTTGTCTATTTAGTCTTAACAGTTTAATTCAAAATAATTCAATACACACAGATAGAAATTCACAATATCAGAGTAAATAGTCAACATCAACATAACAGATAATCAATGTTATCACTACAACAGATAAGGCATATTATCATCATAACAGATAATTCATACTTAAATCAAGCATCCATATCATATAGCATCAATTTCTCATATCTGAGATCTTAAATCATTCAAAGTAAACAATATCATCCATCCATATATAAACAGTCATATAAGCTATAATTAATTTAAAATGAATTAAATTAATTATATCATCTCTAATTAATTTAAAGTAAATTAAATTAATTACTTCATCATTTAAAACTTGCTTACATAATTATTAATCAATTTCCAATCAATTAATAAATCATTCACTAATTACTCATTTCAATTAATCAGACTTGATTAATTAACATTTAATTATTCAAGTAATCATCTTTTAATTATTTTCACAAAGCAATTATCTTATCTAAATATATAAATTAACCTCAAATTACAAACATTACATTACTTCTGAATTACACTAATTAATTACTCTTTAATTTCTTATTATTGATTAATTAATCTAAATTTATCATCCCATCATTAATTATATCAATTAATGATTTCTAAGTATATTTTAATTAATTCCCTGTTTTAAATTAATTACCTTAAGTAATTAATCTTCAATTAAACCACATTTATTAATCACCTCTGATAATACCATTCAGTAATTAACTATCTTTAATTACTCATCAAATAAATTAATTACTCCTTAATTAATTTCTCTAATTAATCCCCTGATTAATTATACACAGTAATTATATTCCAATTACTTCCATTATTAAATCACCCTCAGTTAATTACATCCAGTAATTATCTTTAATTACTTCCCCAAGTAATTATACTTATCTCAACATCAAAATGGTTGTCTAAATTAATTAAACTTAATTAATTAACTTAAACAATTCATAGAATTAATTACAATGAGTAATTAATTTCTTAATTAATTTCGTTAAGTAAGTATACTTAACAATTCACAATTGCTTATCTTAAATAAATAATTTAATTAATTATTAAAAATAATCCCATTAATTTATTATTCATAATTTTTAGTTAATGACCTTCATTAACTAATTATAAATCTTTAATTACTTTTCTAAAGTAATTAACTTACATTTTAAGTTAGACTTAATAACTCATTAATTCTTTATTAGCTTATTAATTTATTACTAATCATTAGTTTAATATTAAACCAATGATTTCCTAATTACCAAGTAATTTACCTATAACTTATATCTTATTTAAATAAATTTAACTCTTCATTTCTGAGTTAATTTATTCCAGTCATTAATTTTCCACTTAGTTAATTTAATAATTTCAAGCCTTAAGTTTCTAAAACTCTTATTCTATTTAATGACCAATTTACCATTTATAAGCTATTTAATCCATTTAATGTAAATTTACATTCAAATTTGTTTAAAACAAATTTTAAACTTAAAAATCTTATTTATTTAAAAGCTGAGATTCAAACTACGTTTTGAATCCAATCTTATCTTGTTTTAAACTTTTTTTAAAATACGTATATTTTCCATTTAAAAGCCCGTTTTAAAATTTTTATAAAAACTTACATGTTTAAAACCCGTAGCTAAAAATACCCGAGACAAACAATTATTTTTACGAGCAAAATCCCACATTTCTTCGAGTCCGACACTCGAATCACTCGAGTGAAACTCGCACAACAAATCCCCCTTTTTAAGTGTTTTCAAATAATTTAAAATTTTAAACTTTATTTTATTTTAAACTGAAATTCAAATTTCTTTCGGGTCCAAACTTTTCTTTTATTTACATAACTATGTTAAACATTTATTTCATTTTAAAACCCAGTTTAAAGTATTTTGAACTTTACAGGTTTTTAAAAAAAACTGTTGAACTTACCCAGGTTTTCCCTTCAACCCACATTACTCCGAGACAATCACAAGCACGCTTCGAGTCGCGCGAAGTATTTTCCCGAGTTGAAACACTTAAAAACTCGAGTACCCCCTACCTTTTTGCATCAACCATTCCAGGCACCACAGTGCACCGTGCATATGCACGATGCCGATGGTCTACGAAGACCATCGTTGGCGATCTGACCACACCATCCATCACCCCAACACCCTTCGCAACCATCAACATGTCCAATCCAACCTGAAATAAAAAAGAAGGGTCCGAGCTCCCATCAGAAAACACTGATAACCCACATCCAAACCTGAAAGTTCGCCGTCAACCCCACCTCGTTCACCAGAGACGCCACAATTCCGGCCATCACCACGTCTATGTCTCCTCTACCTCCCCTCAAGAGCACGCACACTCGATCCACTATAGAGGCTGTGGTGATCGATTCTATACGCGCAGCAAAAATTAGGGTTCTATAAGAAAATTCCCTACCATGAATTCCCAGGTGAATTTTATCAACATCCACCATTTTTACACAAAACTCCATTCATACTTCTTCCTTCAGAAAGAAACTCGAATTCCAAATTCACATAGATCACCCCAAAATCACAGATTCACATATCATATACAAACCCGAGCTAAACCTTAAATACTTAACTAAAAATAGCAATTCTGGTTTTAAAAATCAAATTTTTGTCTTAGCATTTGATTCATATGCCTGAAACTATGATTTAAAAGAATAGGGTTTTAACTTATTTTAACTTTCCACTGTTAATCTATATTTTCCAGAACTATTATAAACTGTTTTCTTTTTAAACCAATTTCAGACTCAAGTCTATGTTATAACAACATTATATGTTCAAAACTTATAACTTGTTAAAGCTTAAATTAAGAATAAAAGAAATTTTCTTATGTGAACTTAAGCCTGGAAATCAAAACAGAGATAGATACACACTAATAAATTGTCATATATCCACACATTAACACAGAGATGTATTTGCAAAATATACTCAGAAATAACTAAGCTTCAGAGAGAACCATATAGCAGAATACTTATACTTACATATTTATAAATGTGTTGTTACTCACCTGAGTTTTCCAAAACAGAGCTGCTTTATTTATTTTTGAAGCATGCTTTTAAATTTTGCTAGCTCGAAATCTCTTAAAAACATGAATGCTAAAATGCTTTTGCTTCCTTGCTCTGGATTTATAAACTGCATGTACGCTTTAGTTTTGAAAAGATGCAGACTTCTGGTTTCAGAGATGCACAGGCTTGTCTTTAGATTTTGAAAAGAAGATACTCAAACTTAAAAATCTCAGATTTCCCGAGATGGAGACCCTGGTTTGTATTGAATTTTATGTAGATGTTTAGGTTGAACTTTGTTTAGTTTAGATAGTATTTCAGGTTTGCTATGTTGAACAAACTGCAATTAAGAAGATGTATAAATAGAAAGAAAAGATTTGTACAAGGGGTAGGTGTTTTCTGGGTTTAAGCTTTGCAGTGGGTCAGAGATATTTCTTTACATTTCGGCTGAATTGAAAGTATTAAATGCCCTTTGTACTTTTTGTTTACTCTAGCTTACCTTATCTAATTATGTAGATAATCTAAGCTTTCAATATAAGATTCTTACCTGTTTTCTTTTCTTGCCTGCATATCTATTTGCAGGCTACATATATTAATTTTTTTGTTTTTATCTAATCTTGCATTTATTACTTACAGGTAACATAATCATCGCTTTGCCTGGTTATGTTTTCTAACTTTACCTTACTTTGTTCTTGCCTGCATATTCATTTCTGACTTGTTTTATTCTTTAGCTTGTTCTTGCCTTGTATGTTATTTTGCAGGCAGAAATATTACTATGTCAGGTTTGTTTTACTTTATGTTCTTAACAAATTTTATTTTTGACTGATATGCTAATGTACTTTGCCCCTTTACTTGCCTGCATATGCTTTCATTCTTAAGTACAAAATGTTTTCCTTGTCTAACTTCTAAATTTTGATGTTGATAAAATTTTCTTTTATTTTAAAACTTAGCTATCAACACTTAATTTAATGGTTATTAATTTATTTTCATACTTATGCTAATATCATAGATGTTTATGTATTTATACTCATTTTAATACCATACATTTAATTTATGTTTGTGTTTAATATATTTTAAGACTTGTTCTCATTTTAAACATGTTTGAAAGATGTTATTTCTAATTTACAAATCATTACTTCTCATGTGAATGTATTCAAATAAATTTTTGAAATAGTAATTTCTATCTATATTAAAAATCCATTTTGTAAGAATATTACATTATTAATATTGCTAAATATAACTCATGATTAAATTAAAATAATTCATAAATGAATTTGTCTTCTTATTCAATACATTACTTATTTTATTAGCTACATTAAAAACAAACAAATCTTTTTATTTAAATTTAAACTTAAAATAAAATCAATTTTAAATAATTTAGTTTGGGTATTAAAATCATATGATTATTTATTTAGTAGCTTAATATCAAATTGAATCTAATTTTAATTTATCAAAAATGTTAGAATAAGAAAACATGCCTATATATATATTTAATTTAAAACAAAGATTTATCTAGTTATAATATATACAGATATGTATACATTACAGATATAAAACAATTTATTTGCCTATAAAAATAGTTTATCAGTTTAAATATTTATTTTGAAGAAGATTATTAATTTAATTCAAATTTATTATTAACAATATGATCAATTAAATTAAATTTTGACATAAATTATTAAATTGTTATTGTCAAAATTTCCGGGATATCACAAATGGATTCTTTGATAATTTAATATATGTCAAATCAAATTCCTATTATTTCGATTTGAAATATTTACTTAATAAATCAATATTATTTCAGTAAAACCCATAAACTTCAATAACAGGATATTCTTTTAATTAAATTTTCTTGAAAATATTCTTTAGATAAATTTGATATTCGTTTAAATCCTCTAATCAAAAATCAAGTTATAAGGTCATACCCTTTAAATCTTAATTTATTTACATTTCAAAACAAATTTTTCGAGGAAAATTCTTAAATGCCTTAATTCAAAACATATTCACATTTATCTTCAACCTTACTTTTATTTGAGTTATTATAAACTCTATATACAATAGAATTTCACATATAATCTTAACCATATTATATAAATGAAATCAACTTCATTATTTAGCTTATTTTAAAATTCGAAACAAATTTTTACATAGCTAAATTCAAGAATTTTACTATATTTATATATATATATATATATATATATATATATATCAAAATTTAATATTTATTAAACGGTATTCTTTCCAACACCATAGAAAATCATTTCAAAAATAATTTTATATATATACCGCGGTGCCTGTATAAAATTTTCTATCCTATGGTCAAGTGATATGGATATTTATTATTTCAATCCGCAATTTAAAAATAAAAATACAGTTGTATATCATTTCAAACCGCAATCCCGAATGAAATGTAAATGCATAATAACTTGCAGTTTATACAATATGAATGCAGTATCCATTCATCCATCATATCAATCATTAAACATTCATCAATTTATCATCCAATTCAAACAATCACATAAATAAATAATAATTAATTACTGACCGTTAATTTTTCATTAATGAGTTAAATAACTGTTTAACTGCAGTTTATATGCAATAATAAATAAATTTAACTAGCAGGTTATATGCAATAATAAATTTAACAAAAATTTTAACTGGCAGTTTTAAATGCAATGAATAAATAAATTTAACAATTAACTGGCAGTTTTTAAATGCAATAATGAATTAAATAACGCATAAATTAAATGAATGCAATTTATGTGAAAAATGATGAAATATATGCCAAACATCTATAAATAAAATTTTAAACACATCGTCAATCAATTTAACAAACATAAATTTTTTTAGAAGTTGTGAGTGGGTTAAAACACTCACTTTTTGAATTTAAATTGAATTCAAATCCAATTTAAATCCAAAAATTTGACGGTCTCAGAATTCGTCCAAACCAACGCCAAAATATTTGGAATTCCAATACGAACCTACAGGAGAAAACCGATCATGAAATGGATCACGTGCATAAAAATTATTCGAGTTAGAACGATTGAATTTGGAATTTTAAAAAAATATAAACAAAAGTAATTTAAACCGTACCCACTTTATGGCACGTCATCACCAAAACGCGCTCGTCCCATTTAGAAACTCTAGCCGTGTAAAATTTGCGCCCCCAGTTCGAAGCCGCCGCCACCAATCCAATTTTCGCTGCCCTTAGGTTGATCTATGACTCAATCCATCGTGACCATCCCGCTCACCACCTCTAGGCGCCCCTCTTGGCACCGCCGCGACTCGCACGCATCTTCCCCTGGCCATCAGGCCGAGCTCGACGCGATGGCTTCTACTGCCAATCATGGTGATTTTTAGTTGACAAACGCAAGAACTAACCGCATGGATGAACACGACTTGCCTCCCTCTACGCAAATATCCCCTCCGATCGACCCAAAGAGGCGAATCCACCGTTGAACGACAAACCCTACCATTAACGGCCGAGAATAAACAACAAATTTCTGAGCAAATGATAATTCGAATTGAAAAACGAATACCACCAGTAAATTAATCTAGTCGAGAGCTTCAACATATATTTTTTGGAATTTTTCTGAGGACTTTTATTTTTAGGCTTTGGATTTGATTTTTTAAACTGAAATTGGATCTAGGTTTTGCAGCCATTGGAAGAAGAGGAGGGTTGACGAAATTTACGTATAGAGAAATGAGAATAGGTGGCGGCTAGGGTTTAGTAAGGTATTTATAGATAAAGTTGAAAAATAGATGGATCGGGTTGATAGATATACGTCCTACCGCTAGCGTAGCCCAAAAAGCCCGTTCTGACCCCGGAACGAAAATGGTTAAATCCATATATCAAAATAGGTGTTTTAAAATATTTTAAACGCAATGGAACAGGTTTCACGTCCAAATTCCATAGTATGCAGAAGTTATGCTGAAATCAATATTTTGAAATTGATTTCAATTGATTTAATTTATCGATTTCAAGGCGTTTCGCGTTCGTACGATCAAACGACAAGTCCGATCACTATGAAACTTGAAACCCCACAATAATTTATCGTACGGATCCGATGAAACTGGTTTCGTCGAAATCCGAGTCAGTGGCCAAAATGGCTATTTTTATATTAATTAAATAAATTTAAAATAAATTAATTAAATCAAATTTCCTATTTAAATTCTGAAATTGACAATCTTTATCACTTTTACTTTCTTAATCCTTCACATTAATTTAAACCAAATCTAGATGTAAATTTAGAGTTAACAAATTTATTCATTTCAGCGTTAAATTTTAATTTCATTATATTCGCAAATTATAAATTAAATTTGCAAAAATTTCTTTTTATTTTTCTTTCATTCAATTTTTCAATCTATTAGTATCCAATAGATGAGACTACCATTGGGTTTATACTTAATTACGTAAATATCTTCAAATTTCATCTAAATTTATATTTCCATAGTGTCTAAATATTAAATTTCATTTATTTGAAATAAACCCAATCACAAAAATTTACATTCAATTTAAATTAATTAATCTTGATTTACAATGCTACATTAACCAATAGTTATATTATAAATGGAATTGACAAAAATTTCAAATGTTACTTCAATTAACGTAAATGTAATAATTATTTTTATTTATTGCAATTAATTATCAGTTAAAATATTATATACTAAATAGATGGTTAATCTTAAAATACTTGTTATCATTAACATTTTATTTTCACTTAAAAGCTATTATTAACCAGCCAAATGTTGCTATTTGATTGAGACCTAATTCAATGCATTAATGAATGGGTAAATGATTTAAGTTTTGCACTATTGCCACACTTTCAGTAATACACATTAAGGTTTATTAGTTCTAATTGACACCCTTTTAATTTATTACAATAATTTCTACCCTTTCTTCAAATTTCCAAAATTTTGAAATTACAAATTTTATTTTCAGTATTTCCACTTAATATACATTCTATTCTACCATAAATCTAATTGCCCTATTATGGATAGTATTTCATTATTGGATCGATTATCAATTTATGGAAAGAATTATTATTGGCCTACTTCTTATTACATTAACAATTATCATCTTATTCCAATATTTAATTAACATAGAAATAAATTTCATCCACTTAAAAATAAATGTAATTATTACATATTTCCTTTCAATTAATTTAAAATTGATTTCGATAGATTGATTTGATTTAATCGCCAAATATATATTCATAAATTACTTTACATACACCCTTCCGTTACTATATTAAAAATCACCAAGTAACGTTTATTATCGAAACAACATTAACTAAAATTTCTTACCTATATTGATTGTATACGTTTCCCATTAATTGCGTATTACTTCATCGGTTATTATAACATTGAATTCATTAAATTATCACTAATTTCATCATTGCATTAGTTAATACAATCTTCCCATTTGCTTTCTTATATTAGACTTTAACCAAGTATAACAAGCTACATTATTTCAACTAATTGCCATTTCCTTTCTTCCTTTTTGTTTTATGTTATTGTTAATTTTTATTACAATTGCTCTATTAAATTCTAACATTCACTTCATTATCAATTATAAGGTTTTCATTTCTTTCTACATTAAATTACAAAAAACTTATAATTTAACCAAATTAAATCATCGAAATTTTCGGGTCGTTACAACAGGAGCGATCTCGGGACAAAAGGGGTAGCTCCTCTGGTCGGACACATTCCTTTGATACTATACTATTATTTGTGATTGATTAGATGGCCATCCTCCGATTTTGACGTGGGAGTGTGTTCCGAGGTGGGCGTATGTGGCTGCTGCGTTACCACCAGCCCGTGTGCGTAATTGGTATATCTACCCAGGCATTGCCTTGTGTGCCGTGTCACCTACCATACCGAGCCTTTACTACGAGTTTGTTGTTCTCCCGTTGCTCGTGTGGTATCCTCTGATAGTTTCCCGATCTGGAGATATCATGATATTGGATGGACTACTGGGACTATTATGTGTGAAGGGTGATATGGGTAAGGCCGGAACGCTATTTTAAAGTAAGTTTATTTTACTGTAGAAAATATTATAATAGCGCAATATTACTATATAGTAAATAGTTTGACGGATCCTCAGAGGATGGGCGGTCCCAGGCATCCTTTAAGTTACTTCTACCTTATTACAGTTCACTTGAGTTGGTTTACATTATATAAGTATATGTTGTCCTGAATCGAGTGTTTGTATTTTTATTTACGCTTGGGTCAGCCTGAGTTATTCACGGATTTGGATTCCACTTTCTGGAGATTAGAATTGCTAAAGATTATCTGCTTATCCAGTTTTATCTATTTCAGTTCTTTTGTTCTATTCAGCTTGTACTTGGTTATCATCTTGAGACTTCTGCTGTACTTTATTTATTCTATTTTATTTAACTATGATATATTTACATAGTAGCTTCATGAACTGCTATCTCTTTTACTTCCGCTGCATTTCTTACTCTGTGTCTGTGTTTTGTGATTATTATTTACTGTATGTTCTGAGATTTGCCAAATTTTATTTACAACACGGTATTTTGAGCAATTCAAGTTCGACATGTGCGGATGCGAATGGTTGAAAATATCGGGTTGTTACAGTTGGTATCAGAGCTTTGGTAGTTCTAGGAAAAAATTAGTATGTAGGGTAAATGTATCTACAGAATCACTTTCATTCGAGTTTAAATCTGTTCCTTTTTGACTCGATTCATTTGAATTTTGGTACGTTCCTTGCGGTTCCAAAATTCATTTCATGTCCCTCACTATTCATTTTCTTTTGATTTTGGAGTATCCTATAACTCCACTTCAAACGATCTTTATAATGAGTCGGCAGTCAAGCCAATCTTAAATTATTTATGAAGGGGTGATTAGCATCGATTCACTGGAGATTTATATCTATCATTGGTTTAGATGCTAATATCTTTTGTTATTCCAAACTCTATCTGTTGAGATCGAATGTAGATTTACCCTAGAAAATCCACATCGATCTTATTCTTTAAGTCACGATTGACCCGGTTAAGGTTGCCCGCGATTTATTTAAGCTTGTCCACCTCCCTATTTTGTTATTCAATCATTTTGTCTTTTGTTTCCAATCTATCTTCCAAACATTTTGAATTGTACTTGTAAATCAATATTAATGTTTTGTTTTATATTGGATTGTTTGAGTTGTTGATGTTGATTTGGGTTTCCGATTGATTCGTCTGATCAATGCTATCGATAGGATTTCTAAAATACTTTGACAGAACAAACTGACACAATATTATTTTAAAATTTGGTTAATGAAATAAATTTTGATAAGTAAATTTATGGAACTTAATAAATTTATTTAATTAATCATTTGGAATGATAATACTTGATTTATCATTTATTGTTCTATAAATGAATTTATAAATAGTTGTTTATAAATTGATTTGGCAACTGAAATGAGTTTAAAATAAGAAATTTGAGAATTTAATTTCCGATGGTTTCAAACCTTATGTTTAAAGTTTTAAAAGGGGTATATTATTTAAAGTATTTTCTAATAGAAATTTGTTTCCAAGAAATTTTAAAGTTTAAAATTAGTGCTCTTCTCCTTGACGTTGGAAAATAACTTCGGTGATGACCGCGGCATCATCGATGTTCATCTTCCAGTTTCTAAGTGAAGAGACCATTCTGTAGTCTTGCTACAACTTTGTTTTGGGAAATTTAATTGACTTGAATTTCTAAAATAAGAGTGGATTTATAATATACATACATACATACATATATATATATGATTTAAATTTGATTTGACATATTATGTATATATATTTATTTATCTCTAAATGGTTAGAAGGAATCGAAAATTTTATTCTTAAACTTTATCTTAAAGAATCATTTCAATTATAAAAAGAAAATCAAAATTTTAGATAAATTATTCAAACTTGAGATGAGGGAATTAGAAAGTTTTATTTGTATAATACTCAATTGCATTTAAATATAACTTACCCAAATTATACAGAAGTTAACAATGTAACTGGATAATATATAATATAAAAAGATTTTATAAATAAAATTTGAATGGTTAAAATAAATATTATACACTTAAATTTTAGTTATAAAATTATTAAAAGGAGTAAATAGAATAAAAGGTTAATCGAATAATTTACAATATAAAATGATGATTAATGGAACTAACAATAAATTAAAGCAGTTATAATAAGAGTAAGTATAATGGGCATAGATGATAAAATATATTGAGAGGAATAAACTTAACTTTAAGTAGGAATAAAGAAGAATTAAATTTATTAAGTACATTATGAGCATAATGAATGATTATTTTTCAAATCCATGATCTTAGAAATTGTTAATTTGAGATGATTAGAAGATAAGATAATAAAATTTGAGATAGTTAAGATTTATTTAACTTGTGTAAAAAAAAATAGTTATCTATTTAAGTTGAAATTTCCATGGTTTCTAACTTATTAAATTATTTTGTTTTCCAAACTATCTTTTGGTTGTCCTTACTTTCCTTATCTTGCTTCAGGCTGGTATAGGCATTATTCTATAATTTTCTATTTAGAAATCTTTCTATAATCTTTAATAATCTCCACCTTGTTAAACTTACCTATAACAATAGTTATCAGGTATAATTTCAATCTCTTTGTCATCTTGTCTTAATCTTATTTCACTTTATCTTTTTCTATGCTTTCCTGTACCTCATTCCTTTTCGGGGACGAAAAGTTTTGAGTGGGGGAGAGTGTAACAACCCTAGATTTTTTTTGCATATAATTTAAATTTGACTTTATTTTATATGAAATTAATTTAAACCTGTTTTATTTCAAACATTTCATTGGTAAATATAAATTTTGATTATTATATGAATTATAATTACAAACCGGTATAAATTGAATATTTAACTGAAAAATGGATTTGTGGTCAAAACTGGTCAAACTTTGACTTTTAAATTTAAATATTTGAATATTTTAATTCTTGAATTTTATCTTTTATTATGAAAATAGATTTAATATCATGAATACTGTGTTTTGTTTTGTTGAAATTGGATTTAAATTGTGAAAGTTATACCCTTTACAAATATTGTGTGTACATAGGGTTATTTAACAATATTCTTTGTTTTAATTTATATAAATGATATTTTTTTATTGATATGTCTTATTATAATTTATATATTTATGTTACATTATGTATATTTTTACTTTTAAATATTTTTAAAGTGATGTTTGAATTTTTCCAAAGCTTATTGAATTTATTTTCTATTTTAAAGTCTAGTTTCTATTTTCTTCATTTAAATTATATTTAATTAAAATTTATTTATTTATTTTGTGAAGGCATGTTTATTTTGTATTCTTATCTTTATTTTTAATATTTTCGAAGTCTATATAATTTTTCCAAAATTTATATAGTTTATTTCAAATTTGCTTGACTAGTTTGCATTTTCTGAGCTATTTTCTTATTTTTACCTTATATAATTAATAATTATTTATTTATATTTTATATTTTGTTGCATTTTCGAAATTTTTACTGAAATTATTGTTATTCTCAGTAATTTAAACTTATATAAATAAATTAAAGGTATTGTGAAAAGGTTTTGACTTTTGGTTTCCAATGGCTCTTTATCTCCCACCTTTTCACATTTCAACCTTAGTTTTCATTCAATTGGCCACATCTCCTCATTTCTTCATCCGCCTTTTTTTTCTCATTCACTTAAAACATTTTTCTTTCCATCTTAAAAAAATTTCGGCCTCCATCATCTAGAAGAGTTTGGTAAATTTTATTTCTTTTTCCGTTGTTTTTCTTCTTGTTTTTCTACTTCTTTATGTTGATTTTTACTTGCCTTCTCTTCTACTTCAGGTTCAGCCCCACCACTCCCGCCACCATGGCCGCCTCCTCCACCACCTGAACCACCCACCACCTCCTCTCTAGCCCCAAGCCACTGGCCGTGCCCAATAGTTGATCAAACTCCACCTAATCTACACAAACTTCACCTATATACACCATAGCCTAACACCTATTACTTCCACCATCATCTTCCACCCCTTGGCCGCCACCTATTCCACCACCACCAGCCTTTTCCTGACCTATACACCTCTGCCACACCTGTAGTTGACCATCTGAAGACTGGCCGTGACTTGGAGTGCCTTGGACGTGACCTTTAGTGCCTTGAAGACATTGTGTGTTGCCTTATAGTTGTTGTGTTCATGCTCATATCTCTCTACCATACTTTGCTCCATCATTTTCCCATGCTAGGCCGACCTTTAGGAACCCAAACCAGATCCAAACCATGCCTTTAGCCATGCCATTTCAGATCTGGAGCTGAAGCATAGGTTGTAGAAAGCAAGTGCAATAGTTTGGGTTTTGTTTTATTCAAACATTGTTTAAGTATATCTTGTTTTGAAACTTATGTTTTATATATTTGTTTGTCTCATGTATCCAAGGAGACTTATCTTTGGCTCTCCCACTCAAATCTTATTCGTGTTGTCATGCCTTCAAAGTTTCTGTGTTGTGTGTTTTGGTTGTCATCTCCAGCTTAAACAAGTGAGTTGTTCTCACCTGACAATATGTACATATATAACTAGTAAATTGATCCCTTTTGAATCTATAAAAATGCATAACCATATCACATCTGCTATGTTATGATTATATGATGTTCACCCATGCTTAAACACCTATTATATCATATGTTACTGTTATATTACGATGTTCTGTTATTTTTATCAGTTTATCACACTGCAAGTTCCCTTTAGATTAGAATCACTATGGGTTGAAATGATACATACCCGAACGGACTTTAGAATAGGGGAAAATCGTTATGGGCTGAAATGATAGGCCTGAGCAATTTTCAATTTATTACATTTACTTGGGACTGCAGGTTTGAAATGATAAAACCCGGATTTTCTTTGTAAATTACGGGTTGAAATGATATATTACTCGTATCACTTTACCTAGGCTAGAAAATTATATACAGATCCGTAGTAAAATATATTCTCTAAAACTTTTAAAAATACTTTGGAAATGTAAATATTACTATATTTTGATTTAAAATTAATTAAAAGTAATTTTTGTAAAGTGTTATTGATTTTTGGAAATTTATAAGTTAAATAATTATGGAAAAGTTAGAAAATTTGAATGTAAGTTATTTTGAAAATTTTGCTTTAATTATAACTGGAAATTAAATTAAATATGAAATTATGGCAAGTTTATGATAATTTGAATTTAAAATGAATTTAAAGTGATTTTATAATATATTAATGATTTTTGAATAAAGTTAAAATATGAAATGAATGATTATTTAAGTTGAAATTTTGAAACATAGCCAAAATGGGAATTTGTGAATTTGGCTTAAAAGTGAATTTTAAGTTAAGTAAATAAAATTAAAATTAAGTTATATTTTAAAATTTTAAACTTAAGTGTTAAGTTGAAATTTAATTCAATGAATTTAAAATTGAATGTTGAAATTTAATAAGTGAATTATTATTAAATCTTATTTTTGAATGGAAATTTAACTTTATAAAATCATAAACTTAAGGAAAATTAAATGATGTTTATAAATGTGAAAATGTATGATTTTATAAGTTAAAAATGTTTTAAATAAAAATATAATTGGTTGTGAAATTTTATTGAATATTTGAAGTTAATTAACTGCATTTTTGAAATACTATTAATTGCAATGTAAGTGATATTTCAACATTTGTAAATGCTGTAGTTGATGATAATGAACTAAAAAGCTAAATTGAATTAAAGGCTATTATAACAATTTATTTAAGTGCTATAATTGTTGAATTTAACTAAGTTTATTTGAAATTTAAGTAAACCCTATTACAGCATTTTTAAAATGTTGTCTTTTGTTAAATTGAATTGTTTTGAATGTAACTTTCCATAGCGTTTTCTAAATGCTGCGAAAAGTGAATTTTCACTGCATTGATAAACTTAAACGAATAAATGAACCTTGAAAGTTGAAAATTTGTTAAATTTATTAATTTAATTATTAAATATAATAACTTCATTTTTAATTGTTTAAAATGATTTTTGAGATATAAACTGTTTTGAAATGTGAATTGAAATGGTATTTTAAATTGAATGAAATGAATAATGATTTGAAATGAAGTTTTGGAAAGATATGATATTTTGATATATAAAAATGACTGGAAATGAAGTTTTGGAAAGATATGATATTTTGATATATTAAAATGATTGGAAATGAAGTTTTGTAAAGATATGATATTTTGATATATCAAAATGATTGGAAATGAAGTTTTGTAAAGATATGATATTTTGATATATTGAAATGATTGGAAATGAAGTTTTGTAAAGATATGATATTTTGATATATTGAAATGATTTGAAATGAAGTTTTGTAAAGATATGATATTTTGATATATTAAAAATGATTGGAAATGAAATTTTGTAAAGATATGATATTTTGATATATTGAAATGATTTGACAGGAAGTTTTGGAAAGATTTGATGTTTTGAAATGGTTTGGAATTAATTTAATCTTTATTTTGATAAAGAATTGGATTTGAAATAATATTCTATTTTGAAGTTTAAATATTATTTTAAAAGTTATAACCGCAGGTTATAATAACGATTGGTTGGCAAAGAGACCGTGATCGGATATCTGGCATAGTCGATACCGAAAACCACTTTGACAACCGTGTACGCGGTGGAGATTCCAGAATGAAGTAGGAAGGTGGCGACGTTCTTGAGGTATATTTACGTGGACCCGACTCCCGTTAGTTGGCTTAAGGTGACTAAAACTGGAGCGATCTCGGGCCAAAAGGGGTAGCTCCTCTGGTCGGACACATTTCTTCGATACTATACTCTTACTTGTGATTGATTAGATGGCCATCCTCCGATTTTGATATGGGAGTGTGTTCCGAGGTGGGCGTATGTGGCTGCTGCGTTACCACCAGCCCGTGTGCGTAATTGGTATATCTACCTTGGCATTGCCTTGTGTGCCGTGTCACCTACCATACCGAGCCTTTACTACGCATTTGTTTTTCTCCCGTAGCCCGTGTGGTATCCTCTGATATTTTCCCGATCTGGAGATATCATGATATTGGATGAACTACTGGGACTATTATGTGTGAATGGTGATATGGGTAAGCCCGGAACGCTATTTTAAAGTAAGTTTATTTTACTATAGACATTATTATAATAGCGCAATATTACTATATAGTAAATAGTTTGATGGATCCTTAGAGGATGGACGGTCTCAGGCATCCTTTAAGTTACTTGTACCTTATTACAGTTCACTTGAGTTGGTTTACATTATATAAGTATATATTGTCCTGACTTGAGTGTTTGTATTTTTATTTACGCTCGGGTCAGCCTGAGTTATTCACAGATTTGGATTCCACTTTCTGGAGATTGGAATTGCTGGAGATTATCTGCTTATCCAGTTTTATCTATTTCAGTTATGTTGTTCTATTCAGCTTGTACTTGGTTATCATCTTGAGACTTCTGTTGTACTTTATTTATTCTCTTGTATTTAACTCTGATATATTTACATAGTAGCTTCATGAATTACTATCTCTTTTTTCCGCTGCATTTCTTACTCTGTATCTGTGTTCTATGATTATTATTTACTGTATGTTCTGAGATTTGCCAAATTTTATATACAACACGGTATTTTGAGCAATTCAAGTTCGACATGTGCGGATGCGAATGGTTGAAAATATCGGGTTGTTACAGCCGTTGTATTAGTTTACTACACATTTATTTTGATAAATAAATATAAAATTTTATTTTAAATATGATTTGATGTATATATAGATAAGGTTATATATATTATTTTAAATGATTTAAGTGGAACCCGACATTTAGTTCTTAAATTTCTATACATTAGAAATTTCAATTATTGTAATGGAATAAAATTTTAACTGCTTAATAATTGGAACTTCTAAAATTGAAAAGAAAAAAATTATATGCCAAGTTACAACTGAAATATATAAGAAATTTAGAATTTGTAACCAGTAAATAAAAAGAATATGAAATTCAGAAAGATGTGATTACTGAACAAATTTGTTAATTAAAATAATTGAGATAAACTTGTATAACTTTCGGTTACATTCTTAAAGACATATATATAACTTACGAATTCTAAAAAGGTTGAAATGTTTAGTAAGAAAATGTAATAGAATATTATACAAGTAAAACTTAAAGTAATGAAAGTATTCAATGAATTATTTCATAAATAAGAGATGTTATAGTTGTTATAAACTTAAGTTACAATTGAAATGTTACTATAATAAACTGTGATAGAAAGAAAGTATTATAAATAAGTAATTATAAATTTAAGTAAATGAATTGGTATGCTAAGCAATTGAATTGAACATGAGTACTATAAATAAATGAATTATAAACTTAAGTTAATGTTTGAATCTACGGATAATGAAAGTGAATAATTAAATTGAATATTACATTAAGATTTAATAGTTATAATTTCAAAAATTATTGAAATGATTTAGAAAATAGATTTAAAATTCAATGACATTATATAAGAATAATGAGTGTAAAGTTAAAAGTAAGAAACTTGAGAATGAATTTATGCATTAATGAATATTAATATCTAATGGAAACTAGATATGTAAATTAATAAATGTGAACTAAACTGTATTAAGATGTATATAGTACTTAAATAGTCAATTCACTGGTTATTATATACAATTGAATGGAAACAACTTATGGAAGCAATGAATGTAATGCAATAAAAGATGACATGATATGAATAAGTGAAAATGAATTTTGTAGGTAATAAATGAAAATAAATGAATAAACATTGAATGAATGAATGGGAATAAAATTTTGTAAGAAGTAAATGTAAGTTGAAGAAATAATCCTTGTATGAATGAAAAAGAGGAAAAAAACTGTAAATATTATGAAAGATATTTAATAAGAATAACTCGAGTACATTATAAATTATTATTTGTTTAGTTTATGGATTGTTTGGGAAATGATACTTCTAATTGTTTGAATGTATGAATAATCTATTGAGTTTATCTAAGACTGTTTAGTAAATGGTATACTTAGTAGTTGTTTTTCATTCCATGTGAATAAAAGTGTCTTAACCTTACAAACTATTTGTTTTGGTTGATATGGATAGATAATTGATTTGTATTGATTTCATATGATGATTGTATGCTATGGTTACAAGTGATTATTGTTTTATATTGATTTGTTTGTTAGTGGTTGAAATAACTTTAAATATTTCATTTCATATAATTATTAACTCCTTTTGGTTTATATAAGTGAAATACAGGTTTATGTAAGCAATCACTACCGCTTTTAGTTTCAAAATTAAGCGTCAAATGCCCGACAAATAGATACGTTTTGGATTACGGTTTTATAGCGACATTATATTGTTTTTCCCGATGTTGGGACATATTATTTTGAAAATTTATGATATATATTGTTATTATTGATATTATTATTTCTCCCGAGCCTCTCCGTACAAAGGAGACTCTACGGAAATTTTTCGAAAATTTTAGACTTAGAAAATTTTGTGAAGTGTTTTTCAAAATTTATTAGTTTGAGTATCAAAGGATCTAATGATTATTAAGAGATATATTTTATTTAAATTGATTAATTTTGTAAATTTATTTGTTTGTAAATTTAATATTTTGAGTAAGATATATTGATTACTTAATTCCTTTTTTCCCTTCTTTTTCATTTTCAGGGACGAAAAGTTTTGAGTGGGGGAGAGTGTAACAACCCGTAAATTTTCGATAATTAAAAATGGTTAAATTAATAAATTTTGTTATTTAATATTGAAAGAATTAAAATTTGTTATGTATTAATGAAATAATAAATAAATACGAAAGGTGACAATGTTAATCAAGGATAATTATTAAGAACTTGAATGGGATTCCAATCAAACTGAAATAATGTAAAGGTTATACTTGGTTATAAATTGAATATGAGAAAACAAATGTAAATATAGGATTTATTAATGAAAATATATAAAAATGGTGATTGGATAGAACCAGTATTATGTAAGTAATTATAGCATTGGTTTGCAAGTAATAACCTATAAATGTGATTTAAAGTTAATTGTAACAATTAATGTACATTACCTATTTATTTAGCCTGTTATATTAAATTGGAAACCAATTGAATAAATGTAATTAAGCATTACATTAAACTAAGGTAATATTCGGTAATAATGTAGATCCTATCTCATAATATAACAATTGATTAATGAAAGAATGAAACCAAGATGAATTAATTAATTAGGGGTTTAAATTTTAATTAATGAGTAAAGCTCATAGAATTCAATATAATTGAAATATAGTAACTAATACAAATAACAATGGGGATTGAAGGATATTAATGTAATGAAATATAGAACAAATATTAACTATGATTATTTGAGTAATAATTGATTGAGTATAAAGATTGAAATTAAATTTTATTTATTGGAATTAAATTATAATTAATAGGATTAATGGCAGTTATAAATCAAACATTGTAAATTTTGAAATAGTCAATAATGAATTGATATAAAGATTTTTTTAGAGGATTATAAATTACTAAGTGATTTAAAGTGATAGAAATTGTGAATTATAAATTTGAATTGAAAATTTGATTTAATTAATTTAATATTAATTTATTTAATTAATTGAAATATAGCCATTTTGGCCACTGACTCGAATTTTGATGAAACTAGTTTCATCGGATATGTAACGGTGAATTATTATAGGATTTCAAGTTTCGTAGCGATCGGACTTGTCGTTTGATCGTACGATCTCAAAATGCCTAGAAATCAATTTAGTTGAAATCAATTGAAATCAATTTGAAATAAGTTGATTTGAGCATAACTTCTTCATATGATGGAATTTGGACATAAAACTTCTTCCATCGAGTTTAAAATATTTGAAAACATCTATTTTGATATTTGTGTTGACCCATTTTCGTTCTGGAGTCGAAACGGGCTTTTCGGGTCGTTTATCGTTCAATCAATCTTGCCCATTCATCCTATTTTTGACCTACCTATGTATACCTCGTTATAAATTCTAGCCACTTCTTATTATCATGTTTATTTGTACGTACATTCCTTCTCAACTCCTCATTCCAATAGCAGACAAACAAAACCCTATCCCAAATTACAAATCCAAATCCAAAATCAAACTCCTTCAAACACTATCAAATTATATACCATTTTAAAACTCTCGTAGAGCGCAAGTCAATTCTGCTATTCGTTTTTCGATCTGGGTTTTTTTGGTGGCCAGAAATGCATGATTTACTCTCAGCCGTTCATGCTAGGGCTCGAGAACTGACGGTGGATCTCCGTCCTGGGTTCGATCGGGTTGTGTAGCGTCGTAGAGGAGGTCGAAGCAAGATGATCTTGTGGTTGCTTTTCATCTCGGGCGACCGATTTCGCCAGGAATCGAGCTCATACGCATATGGCGGCGCAACCGTTTTGGGTGACTTCAAGTGGCCGCGTTTGGTCTGGTGGGGTCGGCCATCGATGGGGAGGTTCGCAACGATGTTGGATCGCGGCGTAACGTTGGCGATCGACGGTAAAAATTTGATGGAAGGCGGTGGCTTCCAGTGGTCTAGCATGTGAATCGATGGTCTTTGTAGGGTTTCGACGTGAACATCAGGTGACGTGGTGAGAGAAGTATTTTCTTTTGTGTTTATCTATGTGATAAACCGAATTTTGGGGTATCTGAATTAATTGGTTATTAACAGAATTAAATTTATTAAAATAATAATTTGTAAATTGAACAAATAAATGATATTAATTAAAATGCTTATATATGGATTTGGAACTATAATATATGTGTGTGTGTGTGTGAGAGAGTTGATTTTAATTTGAACTTGAAATAGAAATTCAAAAGATAAATATTTTAAAGTAAATTGAAATTAAAATATATATATAATTCTATCAGTATATAGTTTGTCATTTTCATTCAAAGATCATATTAATATAAATAAAGTAATGTAGTTACTAAATAGAAATTTGATATAAATTTTTTATGGAAAACATTTAAAAATATATAAATACAAGAGGAGTTTAAATATTAAAAACAATTAAGACATTTATAAATATAAACTAAATTGGTATTATTTTATAAATACTTATAAAAAAAATATGGTTACATAATTACAAATGGAAGCTTAAGGATATATCTTATGACAAGTGTCAGCCTAAATGTGCATGTGTCTAAAATTCTAATTTTATTTTAATAAAAGATAAAAACATAGTTATTTAAAACATCTCCACTTTTTAGCTCATTTCTTTCTATCTTCCAAAATTAAAAACAAAGAGATCAAAGTCTAAAAAAAAAGACCTGTGAAGCAACAAACCTGGGGAAAGCAAAATTCAAGACAAATTTGCATCAACTATACAAGCTTCCAAAATTCAACTCTGAATCAAGCTTACAACTTAATCAAATTTTAATCTTTTCAGCAATAAGAGATTTCCAGTAACAAGCTTTAGATTTCAAGCTTCATCATTTCTGTTTTCAAGCCAAAATATTCTCAGCAATTACAATTCTGTTTTGTAAGCAAGATACAGTAGCATGCATTCTTCAACAGCCCAGTTCAAAGCTAAAAAAGAAGAAGAGGGAGTCTGTCTCTGTTTTCAACTCTCAGGTGAGTAAACTGCTGCTATTGTTAATGCTTCCACCTGATAACAATGATGTTTGTGACTTATCATTAACATAACTTGTGGAAATTTACTTGCATGGTGAAGGTATGTATGTAGGTGGATGGTTATGCAGTTATTAAACAAGTAGCCCTGTACATGTTTATAAGCCTCTGATAATTGATACAGGATTATAAATCTAATTTTAAAATCCTAATTTCTCTGTATACAGACCATATTAAAGAAGAATTTTAAAAGGAAAATTGATTTAGGTAATGCAATTTCATTTCTAAAAAGAATTTCAGGAAAAAGTATTAAATTAAAATAAGAAAATAAGTAATAACAGTGAAGTTCTTTGAAAAATAGAAATTGTACTCTGTTCAAGTTTTGGTCAAGTGAGTAATCAAGACAACATCTGGATATTTTGGTATATATGATGACTTTAAGGATCGATGTTGTGGTAATAGATCGCATAAGTGAATTTAACCCTTCATGTTATAAATATAAAGTAATATGTATGTGCATGTATCTATACACTTTTGTTTCTAAATTACAGGCTAGAAATACAGTAAGAATTGAGACATTCCTTATTAATTTGATTTCTATCTCCTTAAACTCACAACATTAGGCTTTGGATCCTGAAGATTAAATGTGAAGAATAGTATGATTTTGTTTTTAATAATAGATTGAGAAAATTATATTTAATCATTAGACTGTAAATTTTTGGATTACAGTAAAAATCAAGTTTTAGAAGAAAATCAATACCAACATTTTCCCTTTTTAATTATATAGATTGAATAGTCTAAAAAAATCATGAATTTTAGTAAAAATCTTATGATTTTTAATATTGTTGTGATCGAGAATTCGTGAATTTCTTGGTTTGGGGTTTTTGGCGATTTGCCGTTGAACGGCATCAATTGGAAATTCGAGCTTTGGCTCGAAGGAGAATGAAGTAGGGTAGAATGAGAGAAAAATGTTATTGGATTTTTCTTTGGGCCGTTGTGGCCGGAAAGGTTGGAAGTAGGGTTTTGTTCCTGTTCGTGTTCATTGGGTTTCAGAAGAGTCTCACGGTTTCGTGACGAGATCGGAAGCCATCGCGAGGCATGCCGAGGAGGTTGGAGGTCGAGTATGAGCTATGGTGAGGAGGGCGAAGATTCTTGATGACGGGATCGTCGACATTTGGGTTTTTTTTTGATGATGGTGAAGTTTCCTAATTTTCGATCTGGAAGCTAATTTTTGATTTTCGATTCAATTTTCGTTTCTGAGTGGTTGAAGGAGTTAACGAGTTCAACATTGACTTGTTGATGGTCAGAACGATGACCGATGGGAGGTTGAGTTATCATGCACGTACACGGTGACATTTGCGTGTGTTTAGAATTGAAGGTTTGGGGAAGAAGGTCGGACCAGAGCAGTTTCGTGTTTTCTTCGTGTTTAACTCGAAGTTAGGATAGTGATTTGTGTGTTTTATTAGCTGCAGATGTGCGCGAGCACTGTCTCGAGTATAACTCGAGAATATGGGCTTGGAAATATTTAATTTCCAGCACTTTATCTCGCTCAGGTCTTAACTTAAATGATTTTCAAAAATTTAGATAGAAGTTAACTTAAAGTTTAAGCAAAGCTTTAACTTGATTTAAAGAATTATGAAATGTTAAAGTTAGGAAATAATGTTTAAACGAATTTAAACTTTAAAGGTATGGATTTATTTTAGTTTTTAGTTTTAAATTCTGTTTTAAAGTTAGTTTCGATTCACAAAAATATTTCATTAGTAATTAATTTTTTTTAATGTCACAACTCAAATATAATTGTTAAATATATTTAACTTTAATAAGCTAAAGAATGACGATTTAAAAGTAAATCAAGTTCAAATTTTTAAATTTAATCTATTTAAATAGAGTTTAAGGGCTAATGTAATAAATAAATTTATTTCAACTTAATCATGTTTTATCAACCAAAGAAATTAAAGTATAATTACTTAATTAACTAAGATGTTTAATTTGGAAAATTAAATAAAGATAAATTAATTTGTGTAATTAATTAAGTGTAATTAATTACTTAATCAATATTCAATTAATCAAGGTTAATCAACTAAGAAATAATTAAGTAATGAGTAATTAAGAGGTTATTTACTTAAGATAAAAGAATTATTAATTACTTAATGAAGTAATTAAAGGAATTAATTACTCGGTGTAATTAATTAAGTTGATGGGGATGACTTTAGTTAATTAATTAAGTTTAATTAATTAAAAATGATCATTTGATGTTGAGTTAAGTATAATTACTTAAGGTAATTAATGAGGTATAATTACTTAGAGAAGTAATTAGTGGCTAATTACTGGATGTAATTATTTAAAGCAAAATTATTTGATGGAAAGTAATTAAAGGATAATTATTTGGTGGAAGAAATTAAGTGATAATTACTCAGTGTAATTAAAGGATTAATTAATAATTAATCTAGGGGTTGGTTTAATTGATGGAGAAATTAAGAAAGATAATTTCTGAGTGTGATTAAATCAAGATTGATTAATAAGTGTAATTAAACTAAAAGTTAATTATTAAATGAAATTTAAGAATAATTAACTAATGGAAGTTATTAAGAGGATCATTGATTAATGAAATTAATGGAAGTGATTAATCTTGCTTGAATTATGCCGAGTTCTTTGAATTGGTGGATATCTCTATTTTGAATTGCTTGTGATAGGATATGATGAATGGACGATGATAGTATGATTATCTATCAATTATGAATTGCTGTGTAAAAGTGTTATTCGACAATTAAAGTTGATTTGTATTTTAATTGGATAACTTGGTTTTAGATGACATTGGATTCGAAGAGACCGGAGTCGGGTATTAGTAAATACCCGAAACCACTTCAATCCTTTATAGATTGATATGTGAAATCAATAGGCTGGTTTGGAATGATTTAAGTAAACTGGACCATTTAATCTAAGTTGGGTACTTAGAAATTAAGGTGTGATAAGTAATGATTATAAAAGCTTGTGAAGTTGTAAATTGATAAGTTACCCCGGGTTTATATAAGAAGTATGTTTTTGTATTTCATGTTCGATGGGTTTACTCACGCTGGTTTCCAGCCTGACCCGGGTGTTACTTGATGTAATGTTCGGGTCAGACCGAGTATTACAGATTTTCAGATAAGAACGTTCTGGAGCTCAGGAGACGAGCTGGATGGCAGGAGCGTATGAGGTGTTTCGCTGTGATATTGTAGTATATCTGGGACAAGTTAGTTTTTAACTGTCCGGCATTTGTGTAATGATGTAACTCTGATGTATAAAGATATAAGTGTAATGATATAGTTCTTCTTGTAAAACTATTATTTATGTGATATTATATTTTATCCGCTGTGAATGTGAGATTTTGTGTTTCTTTTCTGTTCTTCTTCTTCTATCTCTTTTTCTTTCCTCTGACTATCTGGAAATTTCGAGATTGAAATTTCCGGGTCGTTACATTTGGTATCAGAGTAAAGGTTAAGTGAGAACCTTGGCTCTGGTGGGATTACTCATTAAGGATAGGGTAAGTGGTACCCTAGAATGAGTTGAGTGTATATATATATGAGAGAGCGTACTTGTTATTTTCTTATATAAAGGTTTTTAAATGATTTCAAAAGTAAATGAATCTTATATAAGAAATAAATTATCTATTATATAAAGGAAATTGGCTGTAGCATTAATTAAACTAACAGTAATAGTAAGAATTAAGTGGTAATAGAATTACAACCAAATTGAAATTAAATTGAAGTCAAGTTTGAAATGGATTCAAACTGAAATTAAATCTTGAATTTGGGAAAGGTTTCAGGATAAGGATAATCAATTAATTTATGTAATTAATTAAACTTTATTTAACGAGATTAATTAATGGATAATAATTGGAAATGATAAATAAAGAGGGAGTTACTTAATGAAGTAACTAGAGGTAAGTAATTTAAGGGACAAATTACTTAATGAAGGTAATTAAGAAATAAGTTAATTACCGAATGTGATTAATTAGAATTAATTAATGACGTAATTAATTTAAAGAAATAATAAATAATATTATTTAATGCATTTGAATGAAATGATCCTATTTCGAACAAAGAGTTGTTTGAAAATTTAAAGGAATTTGTTTTAAATTAAAAACCAAAGGTGGTTTAAAATTTTAAAGTGTAACTTGGTATGTAGAAGAAATTAATATGTATATAGGTGGATTTACATAGTATCAAAGGTAGTTTGAAATAAACTCTAAATATTGACTTTTCAATTTGGACTGAGATATGATACCCAAAGTGAAAGTTTTTGAACTTAATAAGTGGGAAGATTATTTATGTGAAGTTTAAAATTTAAAAAGGAAGTTCAAATTGGGTAAGGTTGACTGGATTAAGTGAATTGAATTTAATTTGGAAGAAGTTAAATAAGTTGGAATGATCAACATGATTTGGGAATTTCAAGATGGAATTGGAATTTAATTTGGGAAGTTAAATGGTTAATCTGAATTCGGAATTTGTGTGATCTCAAAATGGGTTTGAGATCTGGAAATTGGAAATTGATGGATGTTTTAAAATGAAATTGTGATTGAAGATGTATGAGTAAAAAATTCTAATGGAAAGTTTGAATTGGACTAATTTGAGAGGATTTGAAATTCAAGTGGTTCAATTTCAAATTAGTCCGAATTGATTTGAATAATTTGGAATTGTAATTAAAATTGAATAGTTTTAAATTCAAATGGAATTTGAATTAAATTTGGAAGGAGATTAAGAATAATTCAACTTAATGTGGAAATGGAGTTTGAAATTGGGATTAATTCAAACTGGTGATGAAATGAATTGAAATTGGAACTAGTTCAATTGAAATCTACTTGAATTAGTAGAATATGAGATCAAGGTTGAATAAAGTTAAATTTGGAAAGAAACTGAGGTTAATTCAACTTGAATTGAGATTGAATCAATTTCAATGGAAATTGAAGTTATTTAAATTGGAATTGGGTCAATTTAAATGGAAGTGAAATTTAAATTGAATTGATTAGGAATGGAGATTGGGAATTGAACAGTTTTGACTCTGGTCTATTTTTAATATAAATTGTTTTAATATAAACCTATTTTCAAAGCTATTTATTATATATACAACTTTTCTTTTAAAAGCCAAACTATCTTATATTTGTTTACAATTATTTTTGAAACTGTTTAAACAATTTTCCAATTGTTTTATAAGCTAATAACTATATTTCAACTGTTTTACAAAACTAATTACTATCTTAGTATTATTTTGCAACTATCTAAAATTTCTGTAATTATTTTAACTATTTTACACCTATTTTACAAACTAGTAATTATTTTCCAACTACTTATCTATTTTTAACTTTTCAAGCTATTTTCTAAATTTAAACTAGACAGAGTTTAAACTGTCATTAGTTAAATACCCAATCGAGATAAGAATTTAAGGAATAATCCAAATGTGGATTAAGGCAATTGTGAGGAAGTGAATGAAAATCAAAGTGAATGTGAATAGAAATAGAATTGTTTTGGCCAATAACCAATAAAGATAAATACGTAGGGTGTACGTACGTTATTCTATTCACATAGTGATTTGATCCAGATTCGAGCACAGAATTTCGAGATAATTATATCGATCCGAGTAGGATTTTTCACTCGATTTCCGACGGCGAACCTGGATATGGGTTGTTGATTGGTTCTGGATATTCTCTATCATAGTTATTGCTATGCAAGGAGAATGACGGTTTCTGATCAAGAAACCAGATCCGTGTCCGCACTAGGAAGTCGGGTGGATGATACTAGTTCGGAAGTAAAATTGTGTGGTCGAGTGAGCGATTAGATTGGTATAGCGTACGGATGATATGTGTACATCGTACGGATTTGAATGAAAATAATTTTGAAAAAAATAATCAAATTTGAATATTTGATTTTGAGTAAACAAAGTTAAGTATCTTTGTTTTATAAAGTGAAACTCCCCTTGATGAATCTTTTGCCAGAAGAAAAGGGTTTTTTGAAATGTTTGAAGTGTAAAAGGAGTTTATACAAGTTTGAAATGATCCAAAGTTTTGAAAATTATATATATCTGTATATATATGTACAAAGGATCTTATGAGGATTTTGGAAAAAAGTTTTGGGAACCTATGGATTTTGGAAAGGCTTTTGATTTTTGGGTAAAATCGATATTGAATTTGGAAAGCCTGATTTGAGAATTATCGATTTTGGGATAATCGATTTTGTGTAAAGGAGCTTTGTATGAGATCATACTAGGTGTATGATTTGAAGATACTATATATGTATAGTATAAAATGTTTTGATGATGGCTCTGGGGAAAAAGGCGCTCCCTTGAAATGAACTTCTCAAGAGTACCACCGGGTGGTGCTGCCTTGAGCCCCGGGGGGGGGGGGGGGGAGGGGGTTCTAAAGTTGATCCTGTGAGGAGTCCGGACAAAACTAGTTCCTGGGGATTATGAGTAGAGTATACCATAGCGAAATTCGTGTGTGCCGCTGAGAGCCAACAGTCTTCGTTTGATTTTATATCGGTAGACTGCGACCTATGATATAACATAGCGAAAGTCGGGTGTGCCGCTGAGAGCCAACAGTCTGCGTTTGATTTTATATCTGCAGACTGCGGCCTATGTAGGAGTGGAGAGGTTTCATTTCGACAGCGAAAATCAGAGGCCGCTGAGAGCCTGCAGTTACATGGACTTTTGCTGTGACGGCAACTTAACCCTGGGTGTAACTATGATCTGTTGTGTGGGACCATAGCGTAATCGAGAGGCCGCTAAGAGCCTGCAGTTACATGGACTTTTGCTGCGACGGCAACATAACCCTGGATGTAACTGTGACCATGGATGGGAGTGATGATTTCCAGAGCAATCTCACCAAAGATTATCCTCTATTTTCAAAAATGTTTTCTATATTTTCAGTAAAGGTATTTTCCAAGCATTTTCACTGGGTGTTAAAAACGAGTTTACCAAGTACTTGTAGATTTTCAGTCCTACGCCTGATCAACGTATGACCGAATTTCTATGAAAACGAGGATAGACTTGTTGAGACATCTAGTTATAAAAAGTATTTTTATAAAAATAAAAATAAAAAAAACTATTTTATAATATTATGTTGATTTTAAAGGTATTTTAAAAAGTGTTTCAAAAGAATAATTTTTCTAATAATAAGAATATTAATTAAATCTGCTTTCAGTCCTTTTCGAGGACGAAAAGATTCTAAGGGGGGAGAAATGTGATAAACCGAATTTTGGGGTATCTGAATTAATTGGTTATTAACATAATTAAATTTGTTAAAATAATAATTTGTAAATTGAACAAATAAATTATATTAATTAAAATGCATACATATGGATTTGGAACTATATATATATATATATATATATATATATATATTATGTGAGTTGATTTTAATTTGAACTTGAAATAGAAATTCAAAAGATAAATATTTTAAAGTAAATTGAAATTAAAATATATATATATAATTCTATCAGTATATAGTTTGTCATTTTCATTCAAAGATCATATTAATATAAATAAAGTAATGTAGTTACTAAATAGAAATTTGATATAAATTTTTTATGGAAAACATTTAAAAATATATAAATACAAGAGGAGTTTAAATATTAAAAACAATTAAGACATTTATAAATATAAACTAAATTGGTATTATTTTATAAATACTTATAAAAAAAATATGGTTACATAATTACAAATGGAAGCTTAAGGATATATCTTATGACAAGTGTCAGCCTAAATGTGCATGTGTCTAAAATTCTAATTTTATTTTAATAAAAGATAAAAACATAGTTATTTAAAACATCTCCACTTTTTAGCTCATTTCTTTCTATCTTCCAAAATTAAAAACAAAGAGATCAAAGTCTAAAAAAAAAGACCTGTGAAGCAACAAACCTGGGGAAAGCAAAATTCAAGACAAATTTGCATCAACTATACAAGCTTCCAAAATTCAACTCTGAATCAAGCTTACAACTTAATCAAATTTTAATCTTTTCAGCAATAAGAGATTTCCAGTAACAAGCTTTAGATTTCAAGCTTCATCATTTCTGTTTTCAAGCCAAAATATTCTCAGCAATTACAATTCTGTTTTGTAAGCAAGATACAGTAGCATGCATTCTTCAACAGCCCAGTTCAAAGCTAAAAAAGAAGAAGAGGGAGTCTGTCTCTGTTTTCAACTCTCAGGTGAGTAAACTGCTGCTATTGTTAATGCTTCCACCTGATAACAATGATGTTTGTGACTTATCATTAACATAACTTGTGGAAATTTACTTGCATGGTGAAGGTATGTATGTAGGTGGATGGTTATGCAGTTATTAAACAAGTAGCCCTGTACATGTTTATAAGCCTCTGATAATTGATACAGGATTATAAATCTAATTTTAAAATCCTAATTTCTCTGTATACAGACCATATTAAAGAAGAATTTTAAAAGGAAAATTGATTTAGGTAATGCAATTTCATTTCTAAAAAGAATTTCAGGAAAAAGTATTAAATTAAAATAAGAAAATAAGTAATAACAGTGAAGTTCTTTGAAAAATAGAAATTGTACTCTGTTCAAGTTTTGGTCAAGTGAGTAATCAAGACAACATCTGGATATTTTGGTATATATGATGACTTTAAGGATCGATGTTGTGGTAATAGATCGCATAAGTGAATTTAATCCTTCATGTTATAAATATAAAGTAATATGTATGTGCATGTATCTATACACTTTTGTTTCTAAATTACAGGCTAGAAATACAGTAAGAATTGAGACATTCCTTATTAATTTGATTTCTATCTCCTTAAACTCACAACATTAGGCTTTGGATCCTGAAGATTAAATGTGAAGAATAGTATGATTTTGTTTTTAATAATAGATTGAGAAAATTATATTTAATCATTAGACTGTAAATTTTTGGATTACAGTAAAAATCAAGTTTTAGAAGAAAATCAATACCAACATTTTCCCTTTTTAATTATATAGATTGAATAGTCTAAAAAAATCATGAATTTTAGTAAAAATCTTATGATTTTTAATATTGTTGTGATCGAGAATTCGTGAATTTCTTGGTTTGGGGTTTTTGGCGATTTGCCGTTGAACGGCATCAATTGGAAATTCGAGCTTTGGCTCGAAGGAGAATGAAGTAGGGTAGAATGAGAGAAAAATGTTATTGGATTTTTCTTTGGGCCGTTGTGGCCGGAAAGGTTGGAAGTAGGGTTTTGTTCCTGTTCGTGTTCATTGGGTTTCAGAAGAGTCTCACGGTTTCGTGACGAGATCGGAAGCCATCGCGAGGCATGCCGAGGAGGTTGGAGGTCGAGTATGAGCTATGGTGAGGAGGGCGAAGATTCTTGATGACGGGATCGTCGACATTTGGGTTTTTTTTTGATGATGGTGAAGTTTCCTAATTTTCGATCTGGAAGCTAATTTTTGATTTTCGATTCAATTTTCGTTTCTGAGTGGTTGAAGGAGTTAACGAGTTCAACATTGACTTGTTGATGGTCAGAACGATGACCGATGGGAGGTTGAGTTATCATGCACGTACACGGTGACATTTGCGTGTGTTTAGAATTGAAGGTTTGGGGAAGAAGGTCGGACCAGAGCAGTTTCGTGTTTTCTTCGTGTTTAACTCGAAGTTAGGATAGTGATTTGTGTGTTTTATTAGCTGCAGATGTGCGCGAGCACTGTCTCGAGTATAACTCGAGAATATGGGCTTGGAAATATTTAATTTCCAGCACTTTATCTCGCTCAGGTCTTAACTTAAATGATTTTCAAAAATTTAGATAGAAGTTAACTTAAAGTTTAAGCAAAGCTTTAACTTGATTTAAAGAATTATGAAATGTTAAAGTTAGGAAATAATGTTTAAACGAATTTAAACTTTAAAGGTATGGATTTATTTTAGTTTTTAGTTTTAAATTCTGTTTTAAAGTTAGTTTCGATTCACAAAAATATTTCATTAGTAATTAATTTTTTTTAATGTCACAACTCAAATATAATTGTTAAATATATTTAACTTTAATAAGCTAAAGAATGACGATTTAAAAGTAAATCAAGTTCAAATTTTTAAATTTAATCTATTTAAATAGAGTTTAAGGGCTAATGTAATAAATAAATTTATTTCAACTTAATCATGTTTTATCAACCAAAGAAATTAAAGTATAATTACTTAATTAACTAAGATGTTTAATTTGGAAAATTAAATAAAGATAAATTAATTTGTGTAATTAATTAAGTGTAATTAATTACTTAATCAATATTCAATTAATCAAGGTTAATCAACTAAGAAATAATTAAGTAATGAGTAATTAAGAGGTTATTTACTTAAGATAAAAGAATTATTAATTACTTAATGAAGTAATTAAAGGAATTAATTACTCGGTGTAATTAATTAAGTTGATGGGGATGACTTTAGTTAATTAATTAAGTTTAATTAATTAAAAATGATCATTTGATGTTGAGTTAAGTATAATTACTTAAGGTAATTAATGAGGTATAATTACTTAGAGAAGTAATTAGTGGCTAATTACTGGATGTAATTATTTAAAGCAAAATTATTTGATGGAAAGTAATTAAAGGATAATTATTTGGTGGAAGAAATTAAGTGATAATTACTCAGTGTAATTAAAGGATTAATTAATAATTAATCTAGGGGTTGGTTTAATTGATGGAGAAATTAAGAAAGATAATTTCTGAGTGTGATTAAATCAAGATTGATTAATAAGTGTAATTAAACTAAAAGTTAATTATTAAATGAAATTTAAGAATAATTAACTAATGGAAGTTATTAAGAGGATCATTGATTAATGAAATTAATGGAAGTGATTAATCTTGCTTGAATTATGCCGAGTTCTTTGAATTGGTGGATATCTCTATTTTGAATTGCTTGTGATAGGATATGATGAATGGACGATGATAGTATGATTATCTATCAATTATGAATTGCTGTGTAAAAGTGTTATTCGACAATTAAAGTTGATTTGTATTTTAATTGGATAACTTGGTTTTAGATGACATTGGATTCGAAGAGACCGGAGTCGGGTATTAGTAAATACCCGAAACCACTTCAATCCTTTATAGATTGATATGTGAAATCAATAGGCTGGTTTGGAATGATTTAAGTAAACTGGACCATTTAATCTAAGTTGGGTACTTAGAAATTAAGGTGTGATAAGTAATGATTATAAAAGCTTGTGAAGTTGTAAATTGATAAGTTACCCCGGGTTTATATAAGAAGTATGTTTTTGTATTTCATGTTCGATGGGTTTACTCACGCTGGTTTCCAGCCTGACCCGGGTGTTACTTGATGTAATGTTCGGGTCAGACCGAGTATTACAGATTTTCAGATAAGAACGTTCTGGAGCTCAGGAGACGAGCTGGATGGCAGGAGCGTATGAGGTGTTTCGCTGTGATATTGTAGTATATCTGGGACAAGTTAGTTTTTAACTGTCCGGCATTTGTGTAATGATGTAACTCTGATGTATAAAGATATAAGTGTAATGATATAGTTCTTCTTGTAAAACTATTATTTATGTGATATTATATTTTATCCGCTGTGAATGTGAGATTTTGTGTTTCTTTTCTGTTCTTCTTCTTCTATCTCTTTTTCTTTCCTCTGACTATCTGGAAATTATCTCTCTCTTTTCTCCGGGTCGTTACATTTGGTATCAGAGTAAAGGTTAAGTGAGAACCTTGGCTCTGGTGGGATTACTCATTAAGGATAGGGTAAGTGGTACCCTAGAATGAGTTGAGTGTATATATATATGAGAGAGCGTACTTGTTATTTTCTTATATAAAGGTTTTTAAATGATTTCAAAAGTAAATGAATCTTATATAAGAAATAAATTATCTATTATATAAAGGAAATTGGCTGTAGCATTAATTAAACTAACAGTAATAGTAAGAATTAAGTGGTAATAGAATTACAACCAAATTGAAATTAAATTGAAGTCAAGTTTGAAATGGATTCAAACTGAAATTAAATCTTGAATTTGGGAAAGGTTTCAGGATAAGGATAATCAATTAATTTATGTAATTAATTAAACTTTATTTAACGAGATTAATTAATGGATAATAATTGGAAATGATAAATAAAGAGGGAGTTACTTAATGAAGTAACTAGAGGTAAGTAATTTAAGGGACAAATTACTTAATGAAGGTAATTAAGAAATAAGTTAATTACCGAATGTGATTAATTAGAATTAATTAATGACGTAATTAATTTAAAGAAATAATAAATAATATTATTTAATGCATTTGAATGAAATGATCCTATTTCGAACAAAGAGTTGTTTGAAAATTTAAAGGAATTTGTTTTAAATTAAAAACCAAAGGTGGTTTAAAATTTTAAAGTGTAACTTGGTATGTAGAAGAAATTAATATGTATATAGGTGGATTTACATAGTATCAAAGGTAGTTTGAAATAAACTCTAAATATTGACTTTTCAATTTGGACTGAGATATGATACCCAAAGTGAAAGTTTTTGAACTTAATAAGTGGGAAGATTATTTATGTGAAGTTTAAAATTTAAAAAGGAAGTTCAAATTGGGTAAGGTTGACTGGATTAAGTGAATTGAATTTAATTTGGAAGAAGTTAAATAAGTTGGAATGATCAACATGATTTGGGAATTTCAAGATGGAATTGGAATTTAATTTGGGAAGTTAAATGGTTAATCTGAATTCGGAATTTGTGTGATCTCAAAATGGGTTTGAGATCTGGAAATTGGAAATTGATGGATGTTTTAAAATGAAATTGTGATTGAAGATGTATGAGTAAAAAATTCTAATGGAAAGTTTGAATTGGACTAATTTGAGAGGATTTGAAATTCAAGTGGTTCAATTTCAAATTAGTCCGAATTGATTTGAATAATTTGGAATTGTAATTAAAATTGAATAGTTTTAAATTCAAATGGAATTTGAATTAAATTTGGAAGGAGATTAAGAATAATTCAACTTAATGTGGAAATGGAGTTTGAAATTGGGATTAATTCAAACTGGTGATGAAATGAATTGAAATTGGAACTAGTTCAATTGAAATCTACTTGAATTAGTAGAATATGAGATCAAGGTTGAATAAAGTTAAATTTGGAAAGAAACTGAGGTTAATTCAACTTGAATTGAGATTGAATCAATTTCAATGGAAATTGAAGTTATTTAAATTGGAATTGGGTCAATTTAAATGGAAGTGAAATTTAAATTGAATTGATTAGGAATGGAGATTGGGAATTGAACAGTTTTGACTCTGGTCTATTTTTAATATAAATTGTTTTAATATAAACCTATTTTCAAAGCTATTTATTATATATACAACTTTTCTTTTAAAAGCCAAACTATCTTATATTTGTTTACAATTATTTTTGAAACTGTTTAAACAATTTTCCAATTGTTTTATAAGCTAATAACTATATTTCAACTGTTTTACAAAACTAATTACTATCTTAGTATTATTTTGCAACTATCTAAAATTTCTGTAATTATTTTAACTATTTTACACCTATTTTACAAACTAGTAATTATTTTCCAACTACTTATCTATTTTTAACTTTTCAAGCTATTTTCTAAATTTAAACTAGACAGAGTTTAAACTGTCATTAGTTAAATACCCAATCGAGATAAGAATTTAAGGAATAATCCAAATGTGGATTAAGGCAATTGTGAGGAAGTGAATGAAAATCAAAGTGAATGTGAATAGAAATAGAATTGTTTTGGCCAATAACCAATAAAGATAAATACGTAGGGTGTACGTACGTTATTCTATTCACATAGTGATTTGATCCAGATTCGAGCACAGAATTTCGAGATAATTATATCGATCCGAGTAGGATTTTTCACTCGATTTCCGACGGCGAACCTGGATATGGGTTGTTGATTGGTTCTGGATATTCTCTATCATAGTTATTGCTATGCAAGGAGAATGACGGTTTCTGATCAAGAAACCAGATCTGTGTCCGCACTAGGAAGTCGGGTGGATGATACTAGTTCGGAAGTAAAATTGTGTGGTCGAGTGAGCGATTAGATTGGTATAGCGTACGGATGATATGTGTACATCGTACGGATTTGAATGAAAATAATTTTGAAAAAAATAATCAAATTTGAATATTTGATTTTGAGTAAACAAAGTTAAGTATCTTTGTTTTATAAAGTGAAACTCCCCTTGATGAATCTTTTGCCAGAAGAAAAGGGTTTTTTGAAATGTTTGAAGTGTAAAAGGAGTTTATACAAGTTTGAAATGATCCAAAGTTTTGAAAATTATATATATCTGTATATATATGTACAAAGGATCTTATGAGGATTTTGGAAAAAAGTTTTGGGAACCTATGGATTTTGGAAAGGCTTTTGATTTTTGGGTAAAATCGATATTGAATTTGGAAAGCCTGATTTGAGAATTATCGATTTTGGGATAATCGATTTTGTGTAAAGGAGCTTTGTATGAGATCATACTAGGTGTATGATTTGAAGATACTATATATGTATAGTATAAAATGTTTTGATGATGGCTCTGGGGAAAAAGGCGCTCCCTTGAAATGAACTTCTCAAGAGTACCACCGGGTGGTGCTGCCTTGAGCCCCGGGGGGGGGGGGGGGGGGAGGGGGTTCTAAAGTTGATCCTGTGAGGAGTCCGGACAAAACTAGTTCCTGGGGATTATGAGTAGAGTATACCATAGCGAAATTCGTGTGTGCCGCTGAGAGCCAACAGTCTTCGTTTGATTTTATATCGGTAGACTGCGACCTATGATATAACATAGCGAAAGTCGGGTGTGCCGCTGAGAGCCAACAGTCTGCGTTTGATTTTATATCTGCAGACTGCGGCCTATGTAGGAGTGGAGAGGTTTCATTTCGACAGCGAAAATCAGAGGCCGCTGAGAGCCTGCAGTTACATGGACTTTTGCTGTGACGGCAACTTAACCCTGGGTGTAACTATGATCTGTTGTGTGGGACCATAGCGTAATCGAGAGGCCGCTAAGAGCCTGCAGTTACATGGACTTTTGCTGCGACGGCAACATAACCCTGGATGTAACTGTGACCATGGATGGGAGTGATGATTTCCAGAGCAATCTCACCAAAGATTATCCTCTATTTTCAAAAATGTTTTCTATATTTTCAGTAAAGGTATTTTCCAAGCATTTTCACTGGGTGTTAAAAACGAGTTTACCAAGTACTTGTAGATTTTCAGTCCTACGCCTGATCAACGTATGACCGAATTTCTATGAAAACGAGGATAGACTTGTTGAGACATCTAGTTATAAAAAGTATTTTTATAAAAATAAAAATAAAAAAAACTATTTTATAATATTATGTTGATTTTAAAGGTATTTTAAAAAGTGTTTCAAAAGAATAATTTTTCTAATAATAAGAATATTAATTAAATCTGCTTTCAGTCCTTTTCGAGGACGAAAAGATTCTAAGGGGGGAGAAATGTGATAAACCGAATTTTGGGGTATCTGAATTAATTGGTTATTAACATAATTAAATTTGTTAAAATAATAATTTGTAAATTGAACAAATAAATTATATTAATTAAAATGCATACATATGGATTTGGAACTATATATATATATATATATATATATATTTATGTGAGTTGATTTTAATTTGAACTTGAAATAGAAATTCAAAAGATAAATATTTTAAAGTAAATTGAAATTAAAATATATATATATAATTCTATCAGTATATAGTTTGTCATTTTCATTCAAAGATCATATTAATATAAATAAAGTAATGTAGTTACTAAATAGAAATTTGATATAAATTTTTTATGGAAAACATTTAAAAATATATAAATACAAGAGGAGTTTAAATATTAAAAACAATTAAGACATTTATAAATATAAACTAAATTGGTATTATTTTATAAATACTTATAAAAAAAAATATGGTTACATAATTACAAATGGAAGCTTAAGGATATATCTTATGACAATGTCAGCCTAAATGTGCATGTGTCTAAAATTCTAATTTTATTTTAATAAAAGATAAAAACATAGTTATTTAAAACATCTCCACTTTTTAGCTCATTTCTTTCTATCTTCCAAAATTAAAAACAAAGAGATCAAAGTCTAAAAAAAAGACCTGTAAAGCAACAAACCTGGGGAAAGCAAAATTCAAGACAAATTTGCATCAACTATACAAGCTTCCGAAATTCAACTCTGAATCAAGCTTACAACTTAATCAAATTTTAATCTTTTCAACAATAAGAGATTTCCAGTAACAAGCTTCAGATTTCAAGCTTCATCATTTCTGTTTTCAAGCCAAAATATTCTCAGCAATTACAATTCTGTTTTGTAAGCAAGATACAGTAGCATGCATTCTTCAACAGCCCAGTTAAAAGAAAAAGAGGGCGTCGGTATCTGTTTTCAACTCTCAGGTGAGTAAACTGCTGCTATTGTTAATGCTTCCACCTGATAACCATGATGTTTGTGACTTATCATTAACATAACTTGTGGAAATTTATTTGCATGGTGAAGGTATGTATGTAGGTGGATTGTTATGTAGTTATTAAACAAGTAGCCCTGTACATGTTTATAAGCCTCTGATAATTGATACAGGATTATAAATCTAATTTTAAAATCCTAATTTCTCTGTATACAGACCATATTAAAGAAGAATTTTAAAAGGAAAATTGATTTAGGTAATGCAATTTCATTTCTAAAAAGAATTTCAGGAAAAAGTATTAAATTAAAATAAGAAAATAAGTAATAACAGTGACGTTCTTTGAAAAATAGAAATTGTACTCTGTTCAAGTTTTGGTCAAGTGAGTAATCAAGACAACATCTGGATATTTTGGTATATATGATGACTTTAAGGATCGATGTTGTGGTAATAGATCGCATAAGTGAATTTAACCCTTCATGTTATAAATATAAAGTAATATGTATGTGCATGTATCTATACACTTTTGTTTCTAAATTACAGGCTAGAAATACAGTAAGAATTGAGACATTCCTTATTAATTTGATTTCTATCTCCTTAAACTCACAACATTAGGCTTTGGATCCTGAAGATTAAATGTGAAGAATAGTATGATTTTGTTTTTAATAATAGATTGAGAAAATTATATTTAATCATTAGACTGTAAATTTTTGGATTACAGTAAAAATCAAGTTTTAGAAGAAAATCAATACCAACATTTTCCCTTTTTAATTATATAGATTGAATAGTCTAAAAAAATCATGAATTTTAGTAAAAATCTTATGATTTTTAATATTGTTGTGATCGAGAATTCGTGAATTTCTTGGTTTGGGGTTTTTGGCGATTTGCCGTTGAACGGCATCAATTGGAAATTCGAGCTTTGGCTCGAAGGAGAATGAAGTAGGGTAGAATGAGAGAAAAATGTTATTGGATTTTTCTTTGGGCCGTTGTGGCCGGAAAGGTTGGAAGTAGGGTTTTGTTCCTGTTCGTGTTCATTGGGTTTCAGAAGAGTCTCACGGTTTCGTGACGAGATCGGAAGCCATCGCGAGGCATGCCGAGGAGGTTGGAGGTCGAGTATGAGCTATGGTGAGGAGGGCGAAGATTCTTGATGACGGGATCGTCGACATTTGGGTTTTTTTTTTATGATGGTGAAGTTTCCTAATTTTCGATCTGGAAGCTAATTTTTGATTTTCGATTCAATTTTCGTTTCTGAGTGGTTGAAGGAGTTAACGAGTTCAAGTTGACTTGTTGATGGTCAGAACGATGACCGGAGGGAGGTTGAGTTGCTGTGCACGTACACGGTGACATTTGCGTGTGTTTAGAATTGAAGGTTTGGGGAAGAAGGTCGGACCGGAGCAGTTTCGTGTTTTCTTCGTGTTTAACTCGAAGTTAGGATAGTGATTTATGTGTTTTTGTTAGCTGCAGATGTGCGCGAGCACTGTCTCGAGTATAACTCGAGAATATAGGCTTGGGAATATTTAATTTCCAGCACTTTATCTCACTCAGGTCTTAACTTAAATGATTTTCAAAAATTTAGATAGAAGTAAACTTAAAGTTTAAGCAAAGCTTTAACTTGATTTAAAGAATTATGAAATGTTAAAGTTAGGAAATAATGTTTAAACGAATTTAAACTTTAAAGGTATGGATTTATTTTATTTTTTAGTTTTAAATCCTGTTTTAAAGTTAGTTTCGATTCACAAAAATATTTCATTAGTAATTAATTTTTTTTTTAATGCCACAACTCAAATATAATTGTTAAATATATTTAACTTTAATAAGCTAAAGAATGATGATTTAAAAGTAAATCAAGTTCAAATTTTTAAATTTAATCTATTTAAAATAGAGTTTAAGGGCTAATGTAATAAATAAATTTATTTCAACTTAATCATGTTTTATCAACCAAAGAAATTAAAGTATAATTACTTAATTAACTAAGATGTTTAATTTGGAAAATTAAATAAAGATAAATTAATTTGTGTAATTAATTAAGTGTAATTAATTACTTAATCAATATTCAATTAATCAAGGTTAATCAACTAAGAAATAATTAAGTAATAAGTAATTAAGAGGTTAATTACTTAAGATAAAAGAATTATTAATTACTTAATGAAGTAATTAAAGGAATTAATTACTCGGTGTAATTAATTAAGTTGATGGGGATGACTTTAGTTAATTAATTAAGTTTAATTAATTAAAAATAATCATTTGATGTTGAGTTAAGTATAATTACTTAAGGTAATTAATGAGGTATAATTACTTAGAGAAGTAATTAGTGGCTAATTACTGGATGTAATTATTTAAAGGAAATTATTTGATGGAAAGTAATTAAAGGATAATTACTTGGTGGAAGAAATTAAGTGATAATTACTCAGTGTAATTAAAGGATTAATTAATAATTAATCTAGGGGTTGGTTTAATTGATGGAGAAATTAAGATAGATAATTTCTGAGTTTGATTAAATCAAGATTGATTAATAAGTGTAATTAAACTAAAAGTTAATTATTAAATGAATTTTAAGAATAATTAACTAATGGAAGTTATTAAGAGGATGGTTGATTAATGAAATTAATGGAAGTGATTAATCTTGCTTGAATTATGATGAGTTCTTTGAATTGGTGGATATCTCTATTTTGAATTGCTTGTGATGGGATATGATGAATGGACGATGATAGTATTATTATCTATCAATTATGAATTGCTGTGTAAAAGTGTTATTCGACAATTAAAGTTCATTTGTATTTTAATTGGATAACTTGGTTTTAGATGACATTGGGTTCGAAGAGACCGGAGTCGGGTATTAGTAAATACCCGAAACCACTTCAATCCTTTATAGATTGATATGTGAAATCAATAGGCTGGTTTGGAATGATTTAAGTAAACTGGACCATTTAATCTAAGTTGGGTACTTAGAAATTAAGGTGTGATAAGTAATGATTATAAAAGCTTGTGAAGTTGTAAATTGATAAGTTACCCCGGGTTTATATAAGAAGTATGTTTTTGTATTTCATGTTCGATGGGTTTACTCACGCTGGTTTATAGCCTGACCCGGGTGTTACTTGATGTAATGCTCGGGTCAGACCGAGTATTACAGATTTTCAGGTAAGAACGTTCTGGAGCTCAGGAGACGAGCCGGATGACAGGAGCGTATGAGGTGTTTCGCTGTGATATTGTAGTATATCTAGGACAAGTTGGTTTTTAACTGTCCGGCATTTGTGTAATGATGTAACTCTGATGTATAAAGATATAAGTGTAATGATATAGTTCTTCTTGTAAAACTATTATTTATGTGATATTATATTTTATCCGCTGCGAATGTGAGATTTTGTGTTTCTTTTCTGTTCTTCTTCTTCTATCTCTTTTTCTTTCCTCTAACTATCTGGAAATTTCGGGATCGAAATTTCCGGGTCGTTACAATCTATTTTAATTTAAACTTTAAAATCTACTCATTCTAACAATCATAACTTGTGCATACGATGTCCAATTTATGTGCGGTTTCTTTTGTTAGGCTCGTATCGAAATTCCAAACATTTTGACACTAGGTTGGACGAATTCTGAGATTGTTTGAATTTGGATCTTAAATTCGATTTAAATTCGATTTAAAATCAAAGGTGAGTGTTTTGACCCACTCATAACTTCTTAAATTTCTTATGTTTGTTAAATTAAATTTATTGTAACGATCTGGAATTTTAGGCAATATCAATTTAATAATTTAATTGATTTGATCATTTTTCTTTATAATTTTAGTTTAAATTGGTAAATTTAATCTTTTAAAGGTTGATAAATATTTAATCTGGCAATATTGATAAGAATTGTTTTTCAAAGCTAATAAAATTTTATTCTACTTATAATATATATATTTGATATATATTGTGAATAGAAATATCTTTTGTATTAAATTACAGATGAATTTTCAAATTTGTAATATATATGTGTGTATATGTTATAATTTGATGTTGTTTTGGAATTTAATTTAATCTATTAATAATTTATATATGTATGAATTATAATTTAAAGCTTTGTTTTAAAATTAATATTTTTAAAAAAGATAATTTAACTTTAATTCAATTGTTTTCAAATTTATAAGATAATTGTTTATCTTTAAATATGATAGTTTAAAAAGGATTTAAACAAGTTTTGTTTTGTTTTCTTTTAAAATGCTGAAATTAAAAATGGTTATAAAAGTGTGTATATATATATGTTTTGGATTTTAAAAATATATGTATAGAGATATATTTGTATTATAACTAGTTTTATAAAATTTTCTTTAAGGATTAAACTTATATTTACATATGCATACATAAGTATTTATTTATTAAGTAAATTAAATAAGTAAGTTATATTATCTTTTAAATTAAATAAAAAATTAATTAAAAATGTTAACAACATGTGTAACCATATAAACACCTCTTAATAACAATTGTAAGTAATTAAGTCAATTAAATGACAAATGTAAGTTTTTGGACAAATGTCTTTATTTTTAAAATTTATACTTTCTTTAATCGTAATAAAACATAACACTTTCATTTCTTGGTTATTTTTCTTAACCCAAATTAATGGCAAATCTGAATATACCAAAACTTTTGAAACTAAAAGCTAATGAAATTCAACTGAAATTCAAATGAAGATCTATTCAACATTTTAAACAATCAAAACCTACAATATCAATGAAATCTACAAAAATCAAATCTGCAACTTCAAATGAATGGCAATTCAGATGGAACGAAGTTCAACTGCAATCAACATCAGTTTGTAAGCATGTAGAGATTCATCTTCAACAGCATGCAAATCAAAAATACTTTCTAGATTTAAAGTTATGCAAATCCTGGGAAATAAATTCTAAAACCTGCTCTGCAATTAAATAAGGTGAGTAAACATACATTCTCTAAAAACAGCTTAAACATGAGATTTAAAATTTAATGCATATGATTGAATTTGGTGTGATAATATTGTTTGAATATGTGTTGGATGTAAATGCATGTTTGAATATTGGATGTGCCTGTATGTATAAAAAGAGTTTGCCTCTGTTATTTTACTGGAGTTATTCTTCTTTAGAAAAATTTCAAAATCTTGCAAATCTAAGCCTTATTTGAATTTGATATGTAAATGAAAAATTTATGTTATTGTTTGATAGTAATTTTAAAATTAGTTTCATAATTTTTAAGGCAACAAATAATTATAAATAGGGAATTTACAATAAAACTAGAATTTTTGAAAAATATTAACCATCTTAAATTCTAATTTGAATTGCATGCATGTAACCTTGATAAAAAATCATGAATTTTGATATGCAATTTGTAATTTTTAGTTTGGTAAATAATGTGAATTTGGGTTTTGTTCGTTTTTGGAGTTTTTGGTGATTGGCGTCGATCTATACAATAATTTAATTTGAAATCTTGGTCGAGGCTAGCATTCAAGGTGAGAATGATGGAAAAAATGCAATTGGATTTTTCCATTTGCTGGATTGTTCAAATTTGAAGGAACTATGGTTTTAGATTGTTCTTGTTCGGCTGAACTGTCTCAATCTTTGCGATTAGAATATATCATCGGAATTGTTCGCGTATGGGGGATGGTGGCGAGGAGGTTGCGGCGATGCTTCGGAATGATCGTTGGAGTTTCCGGTGGTTGCTTTGGCCAGTGGCGTTGGGTTTGTAGTTCGTGCTTTCTACAGTTGTTCGAGCAATAGGTTCGAATTTTGATTCGTTTGTTTATTGTTTGAACTGGGTTGGATTCGTGTTCGCACGAGATTTTGGGGTTGTAGGGGATTGCCGTGGCGATTGACGTCGGCCAGGATGAACGGTGCACGTGCACAGTATACGTTTTGTATACCGGAGTTTCCAGATTGAGGAAGACGAGTTGTACTCGAAGTTTTTCTCATGTTTTCCTGGGGACGACTTGGAGCATTGTGGGCGGGTGAGTGACTCGGGGCGAGCACGGGTTAGAAGGAGATTGACTCGAGTTTTTTTTAAGCAGTAAGCTTATCTGGTTCGATACAGTAAAGATAAAAAATATAAAGTTTATAAACTTAAAATTGATGTTTGAAATAAATAAAATTAAGCATTAAATTGTGAACCAAGCTTTCAAAACAAATGAAAGTCAAAGATTTTAGGGGTGTTTGAATCTAATATTTTCAAATTTGAAAGTCTAAAATAATTAATTTTAAAATAATTAACTAAATTTATTTTAAATTGAATTTAAAGGTATTTTCAAATTTTAATATTAGATCAAAGTTTTTAAGATCCATAACGAGTACGGAACGAGGTCAATGGAATACTATCCTCTGCAATACGAAGCTGATGAAATCCAGTAGCTAAGTCTAATTGTGAAAAGACTTTGGCACCACTAAGTTGATCGAATAGATCATCAATCCGAGGTAAAGGATATTTATTTTTGATAGTAAAATCATTAAGCTTGCGGTAGTCAACGCAAAGCCTAAGTGTTCCATCGGATTTCTTCACAAAAATAGCTGAAGCTCCCCAAGGCGAGGAACTAGAGCGAATAAATTGCTTCGTCTCCAATTCGGATAATTGTTTACGCATCTCCTCGTTTTCTTTATTGGACATACGATACGGAGGACGAGTGATATGTTGAGCTCCAGGAATAAGATTAATTCTGAACTCAATTGCTCGCTTAGGTGGTAATCCTAAAACGGGCTCGAATATGTCGGAAAATTCACAAACGACGTGAATAAGAGAAATAATATCACCCTCATCATCATCATCGTCATCACGAGGATTTAAAGAATATAAAGATGCAACCAAGCTGGAATCTGAATCTTTAAGATTAATAGAAATCCGCTTAACAGATTGAGGATGTCGAAGATGAATAGTCCGCTCAAGACATAGGATATGAGCTTCATAACGGTTAAGCCAATCCAATCCCAAAATCATTCCAAAGCCTAAATAACGCATGACATGCAAATCGGCTCGGAAAGAAAAATCACACCAAATAATCTCGACATCTTTACACAATAAACTGATTGTCGCGGATCCACCAACCGGATTCGCAATTCTCAAAGAAGTCATTAAACACAAAACATCCAAAGAAAAAGTATCAACAAGTTCTTTTGATATAAAAGAATGGGACGCACCCGTATCAAAAAGAACTCGAATAGGATGATCACGAAATAAAATAATTCCATCCAGAATAGAATGAGAAATACCTTGGCCACGAGATGTGTTGCCAGGGGCTTGAGCAACATTAAGCTTTCCCTCTTTCCTGCCCTGAAGCTTGGGGCATGAGGATATAGCATGACCGGGACCTTTGCAGTAGCGACAAGAGAGAGACTTTGGACACTTGTTCGCGTAATGGTCCTTCGAACCACAATTATAGCATTCCTCACGACCAAAGGAAGAAGTCTTTGCCACGGAGGTTGCTTCCTTCCCTTTCTTATTAGGATAGGGGCCTTTGAATTTGTTTGGCCTCTTCTTGTTGTTGTTGAAGCTTGGTTTGGAACCCACCACTTCAACATCATTCTCCCTATCCGCCTCTTCAAGACGAAGAGCGATATCAACTAGTTGGTCGAAAGAAACTTCTAATTTTAGAAGTAATGGCTTCTTGAGATTTTTGTTTAAGCCATAGACAAACCTCTGGTTCTTCTTTAAAGGGGTGTTGATGTATTCAACCCCATATTTGGAAAGCGACTCGAAGGAGGCGACGTAATCAGTCACGGAGGACTCACCTTGAACAAGGTCTATAAATCGTCGAGCCAATGTCACTTTCTCTGCTTCTGGTACAAATTTCAACTCGAAGCATTCTCGGAATTGCCCCCAGGTGAGATCCGCTTCATTAATCTCAGAAATAAGAAGCTCGTACCAGTCCAATGCTCTTTCTCGGAGCATACTAGAGGCCACCTGAACTCGGTGAAGGTCAATAAGATTCATGCGAGAAAAGATTCGATCGCATGACCTTAGCCAAGCCTGTACTTCAATAACAGTTTCGGAACCTTTGAATGGCTCCCCACCCAAATTAGTGTAATCGCTGCACAAGCATGCAAATCCCGACTTTGGGTGAGTAGGTTCCGGGTTAGCTCCAGCTGCTTGAGTTCGTCACTAAATCAAGAAGCTGTTGAGCAGTCATAAAAACTCCATCATGGGGTAGGGTACTAGATGGTACGGCTCTGGGGCGGCCTGGTCTAGACATTTCTCTTCCTTTGAAAGAAAGAAGAAGAAGAAAAAGGTTATTCACCAAATTCAATATCAAGCAATTCTTGATAGATAAAACAAGGAATCATAAAAGAGAATATGATAGACGGTACATAGACCCAAATAAAATCCTAAAGCACGACTCCTAAGGTAGACTTAGGACGATGATCCTTGTTATATTATTCCATATTGTTCCGAAGTTTGGCTCTGATACCAAGCTGTGACGCCCCACCTCTATACCCACGCTAGCCAAGAATACCACGGAGTAATGCTGTCAACTAGCACGAGAATAAGGCTGTTGAGGAGCGACCATCTGTGTAATTGCTTTGCGCGAGCACCGATATGTCAGATAGTATAACATGCATTTTATTTCAAGAGGAAATCCGACATACCGACACAAACTCAAAGCTACTACACAGTGGCTATAATGTCTTCGGAAACAAATATAGAAATAAACATAACACAAATCAGTCACAGATAATTCATGTCACAAAGGCGGAAATAGATATGAATATATATAACACATAAAAGTGTTCATCAGAGTAGTGGTCAAGCAAGATCCATAATAACACAAAATAATAGCAACATGTGCTATACAAAAGAATACATCAATGAGTCAATATCTCAAGAGTATACAACAAAAAACTACTAATCTAAGTAGTAAGCAAAAGGTCAGAGAAATCAATCCCAAGAGAGAAGTCAAGCAGAAGCACCTGTAACATCTCGGTCTGACCCGAGTATTATTTAATAAGAAAATAATAAACGGATCAGTCTAACTATAAATATCAGATGAAACGATATAGAATAAAAGATATGACTAAACACATAATAATCACAATGCCAAGCTGTGATATATATATAATTAGTTGAAAATCATCAAGAGATTAATCAATGTCACCGAATCTACACAAGAATCAAAGAAACGTCATACTCCTTATTTCGTTCACCAAACCATAAATATTGACGATAATATCAATGTCAATCACAAAAGTCAATGACACACAAATTCCAGAATTCAATACATGAAATCCAGAAATCACAAAAGTCAATGACGCACAAATTCACCAATGCACAAATATCGATAAGGCTTATCAATAGAAATCACGAAAATTGGTGAAGCACAAATTCTAGAAATCATCTCAAGAAATCCAGAAATCACAGAGGGGGGAGGCCTATCACAAACGGGAGCATAAAGTTCACCAACACGTGTATCACAAACGGAATGCTATTTCCATGGTTGCTAACCATCAAAAATTGAGCCGAAGCCCCACAAACGGCCCGAAGACCATGGGTTGCTACCCCACCAATTTGAGTCGAAACTCCACAAAACGGGGTTTACTCTCCCTCGTAGACAAAGAGACATTGCACATTGCTAGTCTAAATCACAAAGATGATCGTCATGATCAACGAGAAGTGTCAATTACACTAAGCTAGTAAATATATGAGTTTAGCTTCATGTCCCGTAACCACTTGCTTAACTTAAATATTTACGAACAAACTGTAGATTTCCACTAGAAAATTGTCACAAGAGATTCAATCGAACAAGTCCAAGAATTAACCGACGAAGTAAATATAAGCGTTTCATACCACTCATTTTACTAAGCCGTTTAATTAGATTTCTCGTACGAGTGAGGTAAAGGTTTGTATATACTAATAGATTAGAAATCGGTTTAAAAAGACGAGCTTTGTAATAAAATAGTGTTGAAATCATTTGAAGAAAGAGTTTTGATATTTACTACTAGTATAGAAAACCTTTATATTTTTAAAGTGACAAATCACAAAGAAGATTGTAGGAACAATCATTCACTAAAATTCACATACGAAGATGTGAATAAAATCCAAAGAAACCGATAAAGAATCCATCGAAATGGATATTCCAAAATCCCTAAAAGGAGTCATCAAAGGGATAATAAATGATAACAACAAATAGGATCATCACGAATCGATTTAAATTGGAATTCTCAAGCGAATAGGCAAATAGGCAAAACACTGCAGTTTCAGACGTCTGAAACAAGTGGTTCAGACGTCTGAATCTGGAAATATAAAGATTTCCAGAACACAATTCAGACGTCTGAATCAAGTGTTTCAGACGTCTGAAATAGGCACTTTTTAGCCTATTTCCTTTCTGGTTCCAAATGAACCAATTCAGACGTCTGAAACCATATATTCAGACGTCTGAATCTGGGAATAGAAATCTTCCCAGAACAATATTCAGACGTCTGAATATTACATTTCAGACGTCTGAATGAATGGTTCAGGGCATTCCCTGAACCTAGGCCAAAAATGGCCAAACGAATATCGAAAACGATCGAACGAGCAAATGACGATGACTAAGGAATTACGTCGAACGACAACCCAGCCTAAACGGCTCTTCGATACGCCTCAAATATCAATGTCAAAATATCCATAAAAGTATTTTCATAAATTAGACCAAAACACCAAAAATTGGAATATACACCAAATCAATCCAAACCAAAATCAATTGCACAAGAATAAGTGTTAGGAATTCATACCTAACAATCGAAGATAATCATAGACTAAGATGTGAGATAAAAATCTCACCTTTGAAATCACACAAATGAAGAAGAAGCTTGCAAGCAAAAGGAGAATCAACCACTCTTCAAATTCAACTCAAGAAGCTTGATTCTAAGCTTTAAAAGAAGAACATTCCCAAAGTTAGGTTTAGGAATTTCTGAAATGATAAGAGAATGAGTTGGAGAAGAAGAAGAGAAGCTTACCAATGGGTTCTTCTATTAGTTTGGAGCTAGAACTTGATTTGCAAAAGAAAACTAGGGCTTGGAGTTTTAATTTCCTCTTCCACTCTCCATTAATATAAAAGCTTGAGTATATGAGGAATGAAGAGATGAAGAGGAGAAGGGGTTGGGACTGAATACATAAGTGGCTCAGCCCAAACCAAAGCCCTAAGTAAAAAGTAGCAAAATTCAACTTTCTCCAAACATATCGAAGCTTATACTCAAAAAGGTCGCAAACGGCATTTTAAACTCAATGGGAGTGGTCCCGAGTCCTAATTCAACTGTATGCAAAAAGTAGCTTTTCGGACTAAATTCCGAGTACCGATAAATTATTTAAATAAAATATTGAAATATTAAAATCGACAAATATGCGGGTTGTTACAGACTCCCCTCCTTAAAGAAATTGCGTCCTCGCAATATTTAAAAAGAAGATATATAGTAACAACCATAAAAGCATATTCAACACAAAAGAAATTTGAAATAAAAGGTTCACCTCAAAGAGCACGAGAAAACAAGTCCGGGTGTGTTCGCTCGATGAACTCTTTAGATTCCCAAGAACAATTCTTAGGATTTGAAGACCATTGGATTTTAATAAGCGGGACATCTTTATTTCGAAGGCGTTTGACCTCCGAAGCAACAATTCGAATAGGATGCTGCTCATAAGTTAAATTAGGCGAAACTTTAATCTCTTCCACAACGCCAGGCTCAAGAATAGATTCGGAATCTCGAAGACATTTCCGAAGCTGAGAAACGTGAAACACGTCATGGATAGCAGAAAACTGAGCCGGTAATAAAAGGCGATAAGCCATGGAACCAATACGTTCAGTGATAGGAAATGGCCCAATATATCGTGGCGCCAATTTTCCCGATCGACTGAAACGTACAACACCCTTCATTGGTGAAACACGAACAAAAACAGAATCTCCAACGGAAAATTCTAATTTCCTTCTTCGATTATCGGCATAGGATTTTTGTCTACTCTGGGCTTCTTTCATCCTATGACGAATAAGATCAATCTTTTCTGTGGAATCACGAATAAAATCGGGACCTAAAACCAGCTTCTCACCGGTCTCAAGCCAACAAGAAGGAGATCGGCATGGCCTTCCGTAGAGTGCCTCAAAAGGTGCCATACCAATACTAGATTGGAAGCTATTATTATAGGAGAATTCAACAAGGGAAATATGATCTTCCCAACTTCCCCCAAAATCAAAGCACACAAGCACGAAGAAGATCTTCAAGTGTTTGATTCACACGCTCGGTTTGTCCATCGGACTGAGGATGATAAGCGGTGCTAAAATTGAGCTTCGTTCCCAAAGCTTTTTGAAGACTCTTCCAAAATCCACTAGTAAACAATGGATCACGATCACTAACAATAGAAGTAGGAACACCATGTAATTTAACAATCTCTTTAACAAAGAGTTTGGCCAAAAGAGGAACGGTTCGGTTAGACCGAACGGGAATAAAATGGGCTGATTTAGTAAGTCTATCAACAATTACCTATAAGCTATCATGACCCGAACGAGAACGGGGAAGGCCATCTATAAAATCCATGGAAATTTGGTCCCACTTCCAAATTGGAATTTCTAAAGGTTGCAATAACACACCGGGCCTTTGATGTTCGGCCTTAACGAGTTGGCAAGTCATGCAACGCTTAACGAAGTTAGCGATGTCAAGTTTCATCCCCTCCCAATAATAAAGTCGCTTCATATCTGTGTACATTTTACTACTTCTGGGATGAATGGTAAATTTAGAACGATGAGAATCTTCTAAAACATCTTTACGAAGATCACTAATATTTGGCACGATAAGTCTACCAAATCTCCGAATGCCGCCACGAGAATCGATATCAAAGTCTTTCAAACCTTCAATATCAATTTTATCTTTAATATTTTGGCCAAGAAGAGCCAATTCAGGATCCAACCCTTAAGCTTCAAGAATGCGGTCTAAAAGAGAAGGATGAGCCTCAAGGCTACATAAAACAAGAGATGAACATAAATCGGTAACACGGCCTCGAATTTCACAAGTGGATAAAATCTCGAGATCGTTCCATTCGGATATCATCATAGAAACAACCGCTTGTTGCTTTCGACTAAGTGCATCCGCAACGCGATTTCCCTTTCCGGGAGTGTAAAGGATATCAAGATCATATGGTGCAAGAAATTCGAGCCAACGCTGTTGACGCAAATTAAGTTCCTTTTGGGAGAATAAATACTTCAAGGACTTATGATCGGTATAAAGAACAAATTTCTCTCCTAAAAGATAATAACGCCAAATACGAAGGGCGAAAACAATAGCCGCGAGCTCTAAATCATGAGTGGCATATCTAGTCTCAGCAGGCTTCAATTGCCTAGAAGCATAAGAAATAACACGTTCTTTTTGCATAAGAATGGCACCCAAACCAACGCGACTAGCATCGGTATAAACAATGAAATCTTGATTCCCCTCGGGAATAACGAGAATAGGAGAATCAGAAAGAAGTTCTTTTAATTTCTGAAAAGAAGCTTCACATTTGTTCGACCAAATGTATTTAACACCTTTCTTCGTCAAGCTAGTGAGAGGCACGGCAATCTTAGAAAAGTCTTTGATAAAACGACGGTAATAGCTCGCCAATCCGAGAAAACTACGAATCTCTGTCACACTCTCCGGTCTCTTCCAATCTTGAATCGCTTCAATCTTTGAAGGATCCACGGAAATTCCGGATTCGGAAATAATATGACCGAGAAACTTCACACGAGATTGCCAAAAGTGGCATTTAGAAAATTTTGCCTTTAATTGATTACTCGAGTTTCCAACACAATCCGAAGATGTTTTTCATGCTCCTCCTCGGTTTTAGAATACACAAGAATATCATCGATAAAGATGAGAACAAATTGGTCGAGAAAATGTTTGAAAACCTGATTCATAAGGTCAACGAAATACGCCGGAGCATTCGTCAAACCAAATGGCATGACAAGCCATTCATAAGATCCATAACGAGTACGGAACGAGGTCAATGGAATACTATCCTCTGCAATACGAAGCTGATGAAATCCAGTAGCTAAGTCTAATTGTGAAAAGACTTTGGCACCACTAAGTTGATCGAATAGATCATCAATCCGAGGTAAAGGATATTTATTTTTGATAGTAAAATCATTAAGATTGCGGTAGTCAACGCAAAGCCTAAGTGTTCCATCGGATTTCTTCACAAAAATAGCTGAAGCTCCCCAAGGCGAGGAACTAGAGCGAATAAATTGCTTCGTCTCCAATTCGGATAATTGTTTACGCATCTCCTCGTTTTCTTTATTGGACATACAATACGGAGGACGAGTGATAGGTTGAGCTCCAGGAATAAGATTAATTCTGAACTCAATTGCTCGCTTAGGTGGTAATCCTAAAACGGGCTCGAATATGTCGGAAAATACACAAACGACGTGAATAAGAGAAATAATATCACCCTCATCATCATCGTCGTCGTCATCACGAGGATTTAAAGAATATAAAGATGCAACCAAGCTGGAATCTGAATCTTTAAGATTAACAGAAATCTGCTTAACAGATCGAGGATGTCGAAGATGAATAGTCCGCTCAGGACATAGGATATGAGCTTCATAACGGTTAAGCCAATCCATTCCCAAAATCATTCCAAAGCCTAAATAATGCATGACATGCAAATCGGCTCGGAAAGAAAAATCACACCAAATAATCTCGACATCTTTACACAATAAACTGATTGTCGCGGATCCACCAACCGGATTCGCAATTCTCAAAGAAGTCATTAAACACAAAACATCCAAAGAAAAAGTATCAACAAGTTCTTTTGATATAAAAGAATGGGACGCACCCATATAAAAAAGAACTCGAATAGGATGATCACGAAATAAAATAATTCCATCCAGAATAGAATGAGAAATACCTTGGCCACGAGATGTGTTGCCAGGGGCTTGAGCAACATTAAGCTTTCCCTCTTTCCTGCCCTGAAGCTTGGGGCATGAGGATATAACATGACCGGGACCTTTGCAGTAGCGACAAGAGAGAGAGACTTTGGACAATTGTTCGCGTAATGGTCCTTCGAACCACAATTATAGCATTCCCCACGACCAAAGGAAGAAGTCTTTGCCACGGAGGTTGCTTGCTTCCCTTTCTTATTAGGATAGGGGCCTTTGAATTTGTTTGGCTCTTCTTGTTGTTGTTGAAGCTTGGTTTGGAACCCACCACTTCAACATCATTCTCCCTATCCGCCTCTTCAAGACGAAGAGCGATATCAACTAGTTGGTCGAAAGAAACTTCTAATTTTAGAAGTAATGGCTTCTTGAGATTTTTGTTTAAGCCATAGACGAACCTCTGGTTCTTCTTTAAAGGGGTGTTGATGTATTCAACCCCATATTTGGAAAGTGACTCGAAGGAGGCGACGTAATCAGTCACGGAGGACTCACCTTGAACAAGGTCTATAAATCGTCGAGCCAATGTCACTTTCTCTGCTTCTGGTACAAATTTCAACTCGAAGCGTTCTCGGAATTGCCCCCAGGTGAGATCCGCTTCATTAATCTCAGAAATAAGAAGCTTGTACCAGTCCAATGCTCTTTCTCGGAGCATACTAGAGGCCACCTGAACTCGGTGAAGGTCAATAAGATTCATGCGAGAAAAGATTCGATCGCATGACCTTAGCCAAGCCTGTACTTCAATAACAGTTTCAGAACCTTTGAATGGCTCCCCACCCAAATTAGTGTAATCGCTGCACAAGCGTGCAAATCCCGACTTTGGGTGAGTAGGTTCCGGGTTAGCTCCAGCTGCTTGAGCATTCGTCACTAAATCAAGAAGCTGTTGAGCAGACATAAAAACTCCATCCTGGGGTAGGGTACTAGATGGTACGGCTCTGGGCGGCCTGGTCTAGACAATTCTCTTCCTTTGAAAGAAAGAAGAAGAAGAAAAGGGTTATTCACCAAATTCAATATCAAGCAATTCTTGATAGATAAAATAAGGAATCATAAAAGAGAATAGGATAGGACGGTACGTAGACCCGAATATAATCCTAAAGCACGACTCCTAAGGTAGACTTAGGACGATGATCCTTGTTATATTATTCCATATTGTTCCGAAGTTTGGCTCTGATACCAAGCTGTGACGCCCCACCTCTATACCCACGCTAGCCAAGAGCACCACGGAGTAATGCTGTCAACTAGCACGAGAATAAGGCTGTTGAGGAGCGACCATCTGTGTAATTGCTTTGCGCGAGCACCGATATGTCAGATAGTATAACATGCATTTTATTTCAAGAGGAAATCCGACATACCGACACAAACTCAAAGCTACTACACAGTGGCTATAATGTCTTCGGAAACAAATATAGAAATAAACATAACACAAATCAGTCACAGATAATTCATATCACAAAGGCGGAAATAGATATGAATATATATAACACATAAAAGTGTTCATTAGAGTAGTGGTCAAGCAAGATCCATAATAACACAAAATAATAGCAACATGTGCTATACAAAAGAATACATCAATGAGTCAATATCTCAAGAGTATACAACAAAAAACTACTAATCTAAGTAGTAAGCAAAAGGTCAGAGAAATCAATTCCAAGAGAGAAGTCAAGCAGAAGAACCTGTAACATCTCGGTCTGACCCTAGTATTATTTAATAAGAAAATAATAAACGGATCAGTCTAACTATAAATATCAGATGAAACGATATAGAATAAGAGATATGACTAAACACATAATAATCACAATGCCAAGCTGTGATATATATATAATTAGTTGAAAATCATCAAGAGATTAATCAATGTCACCAAATCTACACAAGAATCAAAGAAACGTCATACTCCTTATTTCGTTCACCAAACCATAAATATTGACGATAATATCAATGTCAATCACAAAAGTCAATGACACACAAATTCCAGAATTCAATACACGAAATCCAGAAATCACAAAAGTCAATGACGCACAAATTCACCAATGCACAAATATCGATAAGGCTTATCAATAGAAATCACGAAAATTGGTGAAGCACAAATTCTAGAAATCATCTCAAGAAATCCAGAAATCACAGAGGGGGGGAGGCCTATCACAAACGGGAGCATAAAGCTCACTAACACGTGTATCACAAACGAAATGCTAATTCCATGGTTGTTAACCATCACAAATTGAGCCGAAGCCCCACAAACGGCCCGAAGACCATGGGTTGCTACCCCACCAATTTGAGTCGAAACTCCACAAAACGGGGTTTAGTCTCCCTCGCAGACAAAGTGACATCGCACATTGCTAGTCTAAATAACAAAGATGATCGTCATGATCAACGAGAAGTGTCAATTACACTAAGCTAGTAAATATATGAGTTTAGCTTCATGTTCCGTAACCACTTGCTTAACTTAAATATTTACGAACAAACTGTAGATTTCCACTAGAAAATTGTCGCAAGAGATTCAATCGAACAAGTCCAAGAATTAACCGACGAAGTAAACGTAAGAGTTTCATACCACTCATTTTACTAAGCCGTTTAATTAGATTTCTCGTACGAGTGAGGTAAAGGTTTGTATATACTAATAGATTAGAAATCGGTTTAAAAAGACGAGCTTTGTAATAAAATAGTGTTGAAATCATTTGAAGAAAGGGTTTTGATATTTACTACTAGTATAGAAAATCTTTATATTTTTAAAGTGACAAATCACAAAGAAGATTGTAGGAACAATCATTCACTAAAATTCACATACGAAGATGTGAATAAAATCCAAAGAAACCCATAAAGAATCCATCGAAATGGATATTCAAAAATCCCTAAAAGGAGTCATCAAAGGCATAATAAATGATAACAACAAATAGGATCATCACGAATCGATTTAAATTGGAATTCTCAAGCGAATAGTCAAATCGGCAAAACACTGCAGTTTCAGACGTCTGAAACAAGTGGTTCAGACGTCTGAAACAAGTGGTTCAGACGTCTGAATCTGGAAATATAAAGATTTCCAGAACACAATTCAGACGTCTGAATCAATTGTTTCAGACGTCTGAAATAGGCACTTTTTAGCCTATTTCCTTTCTGGTTCCAAATGAACCAATTCAGATGTCTGAAACCATATATTCAGACATCTGAATCTGGGAATAGAAATCTTCCCAGAACAATATTCAGACGTCTGAATGAATGGTTCAGGGCATTCCCTGAACCTAGGCCAAAAATGGCCAAACAAATATCGAAAACGATCGAACGAGCAAATGACGATGACTAAGGAATTACGTCGAACGACAACCCAGCCTAAACGGCTCTTCGATACGCCTCAAATATCAATGTCCAAATATCCATAAAAGGATTTTCACAAATTAGACCAAAACACCAAAAATTGGAATATACACCAAATCAATCCAAACCAAAATCAATTGCACAAGAATAAGTGTTAGGAATTCAAACCTAACAATCGAAGATAATTATAGACTAAGATGTGAGATAGAAATCCCACCTTTGAAATCACACAAATGAAGAAGAAGCTTGCAAGCAAAAGGAGAATCAACCACTCTTCAAATTCAACTCAAGAAGCTTGATTCTAAGCTTTAAAAGAAGAACATTCCCAAAGTTAGGTTTAGGAATTTCTGAAATGATAAGAGAATGAGTTGGAGAAGAAGAAGAGAAGCTTACCAATGGGTTCTTCTATTAGTTTGGAGCTAGAACTTGATTTGCAAAAGAAAACTAGGGCTTGGAGTTTTAATTTCCGCTTCCACTCTTCATTAATATAAAAGCTTGAGTATATGAGGAATGAAGAGATGAAGAGGAGAAGGGGTTGGGACTGAATACATAAGTGGCTCAGCCCAAACCAAAGCCCTAAGTAAAAAATAGCAAAATTCAACTTTCTCCAAACATATCGAAGCTTATACTTAAAAAGTTCGCAAATAGCATTTTAAACTCAATGGGAGTGGTCCCGAGTCTTAATTCAACCGTATGCAAAAAGTAGCTTTTCGTACTAAATTCCGAGTATCGATAAAATATTTAAATAAAATATTTAAATATTAAAATCGACAAATATTCGGGTTGTTACATTACTTATGGAAGTAATTAGTGTGTAATTACTTACGGAAGTAATTAGTGGAAATTACTCATGGGAGTAATAAGTTGAAGTGATTATTGGATAATCACTTGATGTTATCAATTAAAGAATTGATTAATATAATTGTTTTTGAAGTTAATTAATTATGGATTAATTAATTAATTAATGAATTAAGTATTATTTAATGATGGGATTAATTACTTGTTAAGTAATTAATTAAGAGAGCAATCAAGGTTTATCAATGGAAGTAATTAGAGTTAATTACTTATGTAAGTAATTAAGGATTAATTACTTAATTAATTTAGTTAATTAATTAATGAATGAGATTAATTTAAGATTAATTACTAAGGTAATTAATTAAAATTGTAATTAATTTATAAAGAAATTAATTAAGAATTATTTATCAATTTAATTGATTAATAATTACTTAATGAAGTAATTAAAGATTAATTAATTAAAATAATTAATCAAAGGGTTAATGTAATTAATTAAAATGTTAATTAATTAAGATAAGTAATTACAAGTTCTTAATTACTATTTATGATTAATGAGATGATTAATTACAAGTTAATTATTTAATTAATTAAAGGAATTATTAATTAATAAGGATCGTTAGTTAATTAATAATATTAATCAAGGTTGATTAATAAAAGAAATTAATTTAAGTATGATAATTAATTGTAATTAATTGGGGTTTAATGTAATTAATTATAATTGATTAATTAATGGAAACAAATGAAGGATCATTAATTTTTGTGATTAATGATAGTAATTAAAGGTTAATTGCTGAATATGGTTAAGGATAATTACTTGAATGTAATTATAAGATGATTAATCAAGGAAGATTAATTAAGGAAGATCATTAAGAGATGCTTTATTAATTAATTTATTTGGAATAAATAAATGAAGAAGGATTATGGTAATCCAATTGATTTAGAGTTAATAATTTTTGCTTTTGGATGATTGATTTATATTGGATGATTGATATTTGGTGATTGGTTGATACTGGATGATTTGGATATCTCTGATATGTGATATGCTGCTGTGTGAGATGAATGTTTGATATGAATTATCTATTGTGATAATATGATTCATCTATCTGTTTATATCATCCTGAATATAAGTTTAATTGTTTAAAGCCCTTAAACAACTTGGACATTAAAATGGCGTTTGGTTTCGGTGAGACCGGGATCGGGTTTCCATATTTGGTGCGACGACCCAGAAAATTTTGAGCATTTTGAAATCGGAATATTTAATTTATTTTAAATATTTAAAAGTTGATTTTAACTTGAATTTCAAATATCACAATTTGTTTGATGATTAAATGATTAAATTAAATAAGTAAAGTTGGGTAAAATGTTGAATTTGAGGTTTCTAAGTCTGTTTAAATTAATTTGAAGGCTTATAAAACTTATATTGATAATATTGAAGGCAATAGAAGTTTTAAAACTGAAATTAATAGTGATCTGTGTAGTTCTAAATTTATATCGTTTAAATTGAATTTAAAAATATCCTTCTGAGGTGCAATCTCGGAATTCGATGAAACCAGCTATATTGGGTCCGTAATATTGAATTATTATCGGATTTCAATTTTTGTGGCGTTTGGAGTTGTCGTGTGAGCGTACGACATATAAACGCACTGGAATTTATATCGAAAATCTAATGATAAAAAAAAAATCTTCCTTTATACGCCTCTTTTGATTTTAAATAACCCTCTTCCTTTATCTGGTCAACACAAAAATTCCCAAACGAAATAAAATTAGGGCCGAACTCTTTGAAGGCAAATCGATCGGCTTGAAAAAATAAAAAAATAAATACGGAACAAAACCCTCATCTCTCCCTCCTCTCAAATTTGTGGGGTGTGGGTTTCGCTCGCGATTAGAGTTTGGAGGGGGGATGCGACCGTTTCGAGAGCCGATTTCATGTGCAGTGGCTCGAGTTGATGCGAGTTTGAGGGTGGCGTCGCACCTGGGCGTAGGCGCGCATGGCTGCAGCGGCGTGAATGTATGGTTCTGTATCGTTCGCGGTGGAGTCACGATGGTCGTGAGGTACTGTGGGTTGGAGGAAGGCGCGGGAAGATGGGTTACGCGATCAACCGCGAGCTCAAGAGGTGATATGTGCATGACTACCGCGGCTAGGGTTTCATTTCGAAATCCAGTGAGGTATAAAGATTTATCTTTTAATTTAAATTTGATATTGGGTTGAAACAAAGGAAATTTTACAGTGAGGTAGCCATTTTGTTGTTTACTGTAATTAGAGAAAAATGACTACAGTAAGTATATAATTTAACAGGATATGTATATAGATAAGGTTTGAAACAGAAAAATAATAATAAGGATTTATGAATGTTGAAAGTTTATATAAAACTAGGTTTTTGAAATCTATAATTTATTTTCATAAGTATGTATGTAGTTTCAAAAGAAAATAATGGAGTAGACGATTAATTTTTTTAATTTACTTATCTAATTATTCTAGAAATAATAATAATAAATATATTTTATTACAAGAAGATCAGTTTAAATTTAATTGAATTATAAAATGGTAATTAAAGGTTGATTTATATTTCGAATATTAATAAATCGTATAAATTATTTTTCAAGGTCCACATCTGAAAAGAAGCAAGCTGGAATGCAAATGGATGCTAATAAAATAAAAAGGTGAGTTAATCTCACTCGGTTTAAATTTAAATTTAAATTTAAATTTTAATGATTAAATTTAAAAAAAATTGTTTGAATGGTTGAATTGGTTGATGTGCTATAGTGTGGTATATTTTGGAATTGGAATATTATATTGTGCTAATATCTATGAATGCAGGGAAAACAGGTTGGAGGGATCCAACTGGACCCCTCAACATTTATTTGAATTATTTAATCCCCTCTGTTGTGATTATTTGATATTCTATGATGAACTTTATTGGAATATTGAATGCTATGGTTGGATTGGATATAAATGGGGTATAATGAATTACCGAAAATATTTAATTGGATGTTGGAAAGAAAATTAAAGAAGTGAATTTGTAAGAAAATAATTATAGAAAATTTGAATAAGTTTAAGAATGAATTGGAAAGAAATAAAGTGACTTTAAAATTTTAATAAATAAAACTAGAGTATAGAAAGGAAATTAATGAATTTTAAACGGTAGTGTTATTATTTAAGAGAACAAACATTTATTTAAAATTTAAGATTTAAATTATTGAAAGGAATAAAAAAGAATTGGGAAAGAACTGAATTTGTATATTTCAGGAAAGAGTTTTAAAATCAAATGAAAAATAATAACAATAATAATAAGTCCATGATTAATGAATTTTGAAATGAATTGAGTAAGTAATGAAATTTATTTCAAATGGAGTAAACTGGAAATCAATTTGGGAAATTGATTTAAGTAATTGAGATTGGGAATTCTCCCTGGATAACCAAGTACGTTTTGAAAGTGAATTTTTAAATATAAGTTAAAAGTTTACTAGTTGTTTTAAAAAAACAATTTTTTTTTGGAAAATTTCTTATTTCTAATATTTAAATTCTAAAGTAAGTATTTTCTGTAATCTATTATAGCAGTAATTATTTAAAGAGCGATTTAGTATCTTGTTTTTAAAAGTAAAAATCTAGTTTTATATTTTACTAAATAACCTTATTTTCAAATATTCATATGGTATGTATTTTTAACAAATTATTAAAGCAGTTTAACTTAAATGTTTTAAAGTATATTTCAAAGTAAAGTGTTTAAAAATATTTTTTTTAAAAAAAAAATCTAGTTTTATGCTTGGTGATTTCAGTGGAGCTAGAAAATATTTGGGAAAGCTTATTCGGGGAAAGAAAGATGTTTTGAAACTGTTTTCAAAGGGTTTTGAGAATAGAAATATATCTTGTGAAGATATTTTTGAGGTTAATAAATAATTTGGAAAATTATTTATTGTTTGATGGTTGTTTGTGAATATTAATTGATAGTTAAATCACCAATTATCAATATTGGAAAAATGCGTTGATCGTTTCGAAGAGACCGGGATCGAGATTTATTTCTCGAAAACCACTTCGATCCGGTTTGTACGTTTCGTGGAAACGAGTTTTGATTCGAAGATGGAGCAGTGAAGTGCAAGAGCTAGTCGCTACTAATCCTGAGGATATTTCCAAAATGGATGTAGTAGGAATAGTGCCTTTGGTTCCGTTCGAACCCGGGACGGACTTGTATGGATGAATGCTTGCGAAACATCGTCAGGTAGACAATGGGCATTCTAAGAGATATGTTCTAAAAAGGTAACGCTTAGCCTCAAGCCTCATCAAATGGGAATGACTGAAAATCAAGGGTTTTGCAGCAAGGCTAGGTAGGTAGCACCCAAGCAGGGTGAGGTATCCCTGTCTAGATGTCCCATTTTATTTCGGCTTAGTGGGCGGTTGCTGATCCCAACTGCGGGGTGATCTCACTCGTGATTATCCAGTAAGAGGTAGTCTCGGTCTTGTGTTGCAGGAGAGCGGGCGTACTCCTCGGTACGGTGATCTAGGCCCCGTACTGTGACAGGTGGTACCTCAGTGCCTGGTCATTAGTTGAAAATCCATTCTCCCTACGAGCCTTGTACGAGTTTTGTTTGTATTACCCACTCTGTGACTAGTAGCTGGAATTTAATCATGTAACAATTTCGGCTATTATATAAGTATTTGTATATAGACCCTATTATAATATCAGAGGATTTCTATAAAAATTGTTTTAGCTATCGTAAGGTAAAAACCCGATTTGTTTATTTGTGGCGTGGTCTTACGAGATGCTTTTGTTTTCAAAAGGATTTTTGAAACTTTAATAATCAATTGAGTGTGATTTTCTCACGCTGGTATTCCAGACTGACTCTGGTGTTATTTAACTATAATGCTCGGGTCAGACCGAGTATTATAGGATACATGATATGATGTTGTAGAGCTCAAGAGATGAGCTGGATGACGATACGAACATTCGTACTTGTTTTATATATATATTCCGCTGTTTGAGTTGTTGTGTATCCATTGTATGATATTGATGTTGAGCTGTGATTGATGTACTCTGATGATGTAATATATAAACAGAAATATTTGATGTTGAGTAAAGATTATTTATTATCTATTATATTTTATTCCGCTGCGATGGTTAAATTCTGCTGTTGTTTTCTATTTTCATCTTCTACCTCTTCTTATTTAACCCAAATGGTTCGTATTTTTGTACAACTTGAGTTGATTTAGGTAGAATAGTGTTAACTAAAGAGGTACGGATTTGCGGGTCGTTACAGTGGTATCAGAGCTTAGGTTGGTGATAACCTTGGCTCTGGTGGGAATTACTCATTTAAAATAGAGTTTGAAGTACTCTAGAATGAGTTTGAGCGTATTAATAGATATGAGCGCGTATTTGTTAGTGAATATAAATTGTTTTAATATTGTGTTGATTGATTTATTGAGTGGCATATGAACCTTCGTCGGCACAGTTTGTACAACTGTATCGAAGGGGTTTCTAAACACTTGAATAGAATAATCGACACGTTATTGTTTTAAATGTGGGTAAATGAAATAATTTTACCCAAAAATATATTTTGATATAAAGAAAAGTTTTTGTAAACTATTTTAGCTAATATATGGTTGCTTGGATGTTAGAGATGATAATATTAAATTATTATCATCGTTGTGTAAAACAAATTTAACTAGAAGTTGAAAATATAACCAAAGTTTAAGCGAATAAATTCATTATAAAATGAAATTTATAAATATGAATTATAAATGGAAATTATAAATGGAAATATAATTAAATGGGAATTTGTATAAGCATAAACTATACAAATGCATTATAGTTAAAATTTGAGTTAAAACAGAATTTGAACTTTAAAACCCCAGAGATTTTGGAAGTATTTTGAAGATAAATAATAGCATTATTGTTTCAAAAAGTAACTGGAAGGAAATTGTTTCAAATAAATTTTGGGAAAGGATATAGCATTAAATTCACTTCAGTCGCTGGAAAATAACTTCGGTGATGATGCAGCATCATCGATGTTCATTTTCGAGTTTCTAAGTGAGAGATTGCTGCCAAATTGATTTGCTCAGGAAAACCTGTTTGTTTTTGAAAATTCAAAGGAAATTTGTTGGGAATAAAACCAGGATTGGTTTAAATTTTTGAGAAATGTGATTTGTGATGTTGGAGATTTCAAAAATATTTGAAACCAAAAGCCGGGAGTTTAAAAAAATCCTGATGAGATAGTTGTAAGCTTATAAGTTAAGATAATTCTAAAATCAGGAAGAAATATAAGTTTTGAATGTTGGAAATTTAAACTTAAAGTGGAAGGTTAAAAATGAACTTAACTTGGATTGGAGAATAAAAAATTTGACTGGATTGAAATAAATTGGATGGGCTAAAAATAATATCAAGTTGTATTCGAATTTAGTTGAAATCGAATTGAGTTAAATAAATCTGAGTTAAAATAAAATTGAACTGGAATAAAGAATTCACTTGAGCTATTAAATGGAATTAGATTCTTACGTGAATAAATGGAAAATAAGTTGGGTAAGGATTGGAATTGGAATAAATAAATAAACCAGAATAACGTATAAAAGAATATTAAGAAAATGCATGAAATAAAATATGCTTGGGTTACAAATAGGCATAAGACTTCAGTTAAAAATAAAGGAAGAATATATTGAAGCCTATAATGGATGGAATTGTGAAAATCATAAGTGGTGACTTCTAAAATTTGAAAAGTGGAATAGAAAACCCAAAATAAATATTTTTGACAAAATGGAAATTAAAAATGAAAATCCAAGCTTGAATTATAAAATAAATTGAACTTAAGAAAATTAAATGAAGAGATTTTGAGATTAAAAATCAAGTATTGAACTATAAATAAGGAAGAACGAATTTGTTAATAAATTAGATAATGAAATATGTAATGAGAACCCAATGTAGTTAAATAAAAGCTGAATTGTGAGTTTATGATGAAGTTTGGGAATAAAACTCAAGTTATAAATTAAATTCGACTTAAATTGTTTGAGAAGTAAATGTAATTAAATTGTGAGTTCATGATATTGGGTGGTAAATTGGAAATGGATAGTGGATTCAGAACTTGAGTTATTAATTAAAATTTAATTTGAAGATTTAACAAATTAAATATAATTGAAATGTATCGAATAAAAATGTAAATGGATTAAAATAGTAATGGTTTGAATGTGCAAATAAAATCCAAATAAGTGGAAATAAATTGGAGATGGCCATGTAATCAATTGAATGAGGCGAGTATGAAAGTTAAATTTTATAATAACTAATCAAAGGAAATTGTAGATTTAAAACGAGATTTAATTGAGATAGCATCAAGTTGAATAAAAGAGAAACATATTTACTTGTGAAATGAAAATGAGCTTAAGTATAAAATTTGAATAAATCAAAATAAATTGACTTAAGCTGAATATAAGGGGGAGAGTTGAATTGAATTCAACTTAAAACCAAGTTTAATGATATTGGATTGAATTTGAATCAAGTAAAAATAAATTTGGATCGAAGTAAGAATCAAATGGAAGTGAACTTAAGTTTAAAGTGGAGTAAATTGAGTAAATTAACTTAAGTTGAGAATAATTAGGAGCTCGACTACGAGTGAAAATGGAAGACCATTAAATTAAAGCTTGATTTGAATTAATTCGAGAATGGTTAGTAATATGCAAGCCTGGAATGGGTCGAGCTAAATAAATGGTTGTGAATGAATTAAAATAAAAAGGAAATTTAATTGGTAATGAAGATGAACCTAAGTTGTTAATGGTTTTGAATGAAACTAGTTTGGTTAATAAAATGAAATACAAGTGAATGTATTCAAATTTGAAATCCAATGAAAACGAGAATATATGAATTGTGAATAAATTTTAAAAAATGGAATAGAATTAAGTATAAAGTTGAGTTGAAATCAATTTAAATTGGTTATAAAACATAAATACTTATTTATTCTCATAGACCTCATCAAATTGCATAGAATAAATTGTCATTGGTTGTAAATGGAGGTGATTAAAATTCTAAGAATCGATAGGATTCAAATAAATTGATTTTGAGAGCAATTGAATTAATTATGAGTATGGTTTGCTTAAGATTAAATTAAATGTAAGCCATTGAGTTTTAAAAGAATGGTTTATAAATTAGTTGAAATAGTTGAATGAGTATGAAAACTATATACATTGCTTACAGAAAATGTTGGGTGTGAATTTCTTTTAGAATTCATGTGTTTAATCATTGCAACTAAGTGAAATATTGTTAAATTGCATATGTTTGACACTTACATGTTTAAATTGAGTAAGTACAGGTACCGGAAAGCCACGTGACCGGATTTGGTTGGGCTAATTGCTTAAATAATAAGCTGTTTGCTTAGAAATGCTAAATAAGGTACGCCTATGCAATAAAAATAGGAAATATGAACTGTTTTTGGTTTTTCCGACCGGGTGGGTCGATGTATATATATTTACATCTTTTGTCAAATTGCAAAAGCTCCTCCGTACAAAGGAGACTCTGCCAAAAAATTTCAGAAATTTTGGGAGTTAGAAAATTTTGAAAAATTGTGTTAACGACTAACGAATTCAAATTGGAAACTAAACTAAATTAGTAAAGGAAACCAATTTAAAGTAATAATATGAATTAGTTATTAATGGAAAATAAAGTTTAAAAATTTAGAATTTAAGATAAAATTGAATTCATATACAAATGAAAGAATCAATTTGAATAGAATTAGATATAAACTAAGTGGTAAAGTGGGAATAAATATAAAAAGCACATAAAATGCTATTACTAACTTAAGAGAGAATGGTGAATTCTTAAATGAAAATTGATACTACTAATATAATTTAAGTCAATATTGGAATGAACATATATTGGCATTTTGTAAGAAAGTTGATATGATGTTTTGGGAATATTGTGATTGGATATTAGTGCTAAGCAGGCTATGCAGGTGTTATAAAGGGAAAAGAAAATTGGATTTGATTTCAAATAGATAAATTTGAAATGCTCGACAAAAAGGTATGTATTTAAATTTGGTGTGAAATTTGATTGGAATTTTTGATCGATCCACTTGGCCTTTTGTTTTCTTTTTGGATTTGGGAGGCCGTAGGGCCATTTTGTAGTTGTACCAAGCTAGCCGCACATAGGAGACGCTGGCAAAAAATTTCGGAAATTTAGGGAGTTAGAAAAATTTTGAGGAAAATTTGATAATTCAAAATTTAGTTTTGAATTATAATTTGAATAGTTGAACAAGTAAGTTATTTGAAAACTATAGAAGGTTTTGGAAAAGTTTGGAAAGTTAATAAGAATAATAATAGGTCTTTCATAATAAGATAGTTGGTAGAATGTTAAATTGTTGGTTTTGGAGAAGTAGTAACGGGTATTGGACAATTCTTCCTAATTAGTAATTTCGGGTTTTAAGGGGGGAGGAGTTTGACGACCCGTAAAATTTTGAGCATTTTGAAATCGGAATATTTAATTTATTTTAAATATTTAAAAGTTAGTTTTAACTTGAATTTCAAATATCACAATTTGTTTGATGATTAAATGATTAAATTAAATAAGTAAAGTTGGGTAAAATGTTGAATTTGAGGTTTCTAAGCCTGTTTAAATTAATTTGAAGGCTTATAAAACTTATATTGATAATACTGAAGGCTATAGAAGTTTTAAAATAGAAATTAATAGTGATATGTGCAGTTCTAAAATTTATATCGTTTAAATTGAATTTAAAAATAGCCTTCTGAGGCACAGTCTCGGAATTCGATGAAACCAGCTCCATTGGGTCCGTAATATTGAATTATTATCGGATTTCAATTTTTGTGGCGTTTGGAGTTGTCGTGTGAGCATACGACATATAAACGCACTGGAATTTATATCGAAAATCTAATGATAAAATATATAATAATAATAATAATAATAATAAAAAAAAAATCTTCCTTTATACGCCTCTTTTGATTTTAAATAACCCTCTTCCTTTATCTGGTCGAAACAAAAATTCCCAAACGAAATAAAATTAGGGCCGAACTCTTTGAAGGCAAATCGATCGGCTTGAAAAAAAAATACTGAACGAAACCCTCATCTCTCCCTCCTCTCAAATTTCTTCGTCACCTCTTTATATTCGAATCGAATTCGAATTTGTGGGGTGTGGGTTTCGCTCGCGATTAGAGTTTGGAGGGGGGGTTGCCACCGTTTGGAGAGCCGATTTCATGTGTTGTGGCTCGAGTTGATGCGAGTTTGAGGGTGGCGTCGCACCTGGGCGTAGGCACGCATGGCTGCAGCGGCGAGAATGTATGGTTCTGTATCGTTCGCGGTGGAGTCGCGATGGTCGTGAGGTACTGTGGGCTGGAGGAAGGCGCGGGAAGATGGGTTACGCGATCAACCGCGAGCTCAAGAGGTGATTTGTGCGTGACTACCGCGGCTATGGTTTCGTTTCGGAACTCAGTGAGGTATAAAGATTTATTTTTTAATTTAAATTTGATATTGGGTTGAAACAAAGGAAATTTTACAGTGAGGTAGCCATTTTGTTGTTTACTGTAATTAGAGAAAATTGATTACAGTAAGTATATAATTTAACAGGATATGTATATAGATAAGGTTTGAAAAAGAAAAAAAATAAGGATTTATGAATGTTGAAAGTTTATATAAAACTAGGTTTTTGAAATCTATAATTTATTTCAATAAGTATGTATGTAGTTTCAAGAAAATAATGGAGTAGACGATTAATTTGTTTAATTTACTTATCTAATTATTTTAGAAATAATAATAATAAATATATTTTATTACAAGAAGATTAGTTTAAAATTTAATTGAATTTTAAAATGGTAATTAAAGGTCGATTTATATTTCGAATATTAATAAATCGTGTAAATTAGTTTTCAAGGTCCACATCTTAAAAGAAGCAAGCTGGAATGCAAATGGATGCTAATAAAATAAAAAGGTGAGTTAATCTCACTCTTTTTAAATTTAAATTCAAATTCAAATTTAAATGATTAAATTTAAAAAAAATTGTTTGAATGGTTGAATTGATTGATGTGCTATAGTGTGGTATATTTTGGAATTGGAATATTATATTGTGCTAATATCTGTGGATGCAGGGAAAACAGGTTGGAGGGATCCAACTGGACCCCTCAACATTTATTTAAATTATTTAATCCCTTCTGTTGTGATTATTTGATATTCTATGATGAACTTTATTGGAGTATTGAATGCTATGGTTCGATTGGATATAAATGGGGTATAATGAATTACCGAAAATATTTAATTGGATGTTGGAAAGAAAATTAAAGAAGTGAATTTGTAAGAAAATAATTATAGAAAATTTGTATAAGTTTAAGAATGAATTGGAAAGAAATAAAGTGACTTTAAAATTTTAATAAATAAAACTAGAGTATAGAAAGGAAATTAATGAATTTTAAACGGTAGTGTTATTATTTAAGAGAACAAACATTTATTTAAAATTTAAGATTTAAATTATTGAAAGGAATAAAGAAGAATTGGGAAAGACCTGAATTTGCATATTTCAGGTAAGAGTTTTAAAATCAAACGTAAAATAATAACAATAATAATAAGTCCATAATTAATGAATTTTGAAATGAATTGAGTAAGTAACGAAATTTATTTCAAATGGAGTAAATTGGAAATCAATTTGGGAAATTGATTTAAGTAATTGAGATTGGGAATTCTCCCTGGATAACCAAGTACGTTTTGAAAGTGAATTTTTAAATATAAGTTAAAAGTTTACTAGTTGTTTTAAAAAAACAATTTTTTTTGGAAAATTTCTTATTTCTAATATTTAAATTCTAAAGTAAGTATTTTCTGTAATCTATTATAGCAGTAATTATTTAAAGAGCGACTTAGTATCTTGTTTTTAAAAGTAAAAATCTAGTTTTATATTTTATTAAATAGCCTTATTTTCAAATATTCATATAGTATGTATTTTTAACAAATTATTAAAGTAGTTTAACTTAAATGTTTTAAAGTATATTTCAAAGTAAAGTGTTTAAAAATATATATTTTTTATAAAAAAACTAGTTTTGTGCTTGGTGATTTCAGTGGAGCTAGAAAATATTTAGGAAAGCTTATTCGGGGAAAGAAAGATGTTTTGAAATTGTTTTCAAAGGGTTTTGAGAATAGAAATATATCTTGTGAAGATATTTTTGAGGTTAATAAATAATTTGAAAAATTATTTATTGTTTGATGGTTGTTTGTGAATATTAATTGATAGTTAAATCACAGACTATCAATATTGGACAAATGCGTTGATCGTTTCGAAGAGACCGGGATCGAGATTTATTTCTCGAAAACCACTTCGATCCGGTTTGTACGTTTCGTGGAAACGAGTTTGGATTCGAAGATGGAGCAGTGAAGTGCAAGGGCTAGTCGCTACTAATCCTGAGGATATTTCCAAAATGGATGTAGTAGGAATAGTGCCTTTGGTTCCGTTCGAACCCGGGACGGACTTGTACGGATGAATGCTTGCGAAACATCGTCAGGTGGACGATGGGCATTCTAAGAGATATGTTCTAAAAAGGTAACGCTTAGCCTAAAGCTCATCAAATGGGAATGACTGAAAATCAGGGGTTATGCAGCAAGGCTAGGTGGGTAGCACCCAAGCAGGGTGAGGTCATCCCTGTCTAGATGTCCCTTTTTATTTCGGCTTAGTGGGCGGTTGCTGGTCCCAACCGTGGGGGAACTCACTCGGGATTATCCAGTAAGGGGTAGTCCCGGTCTTGTGTTGTAGGGAAGCGGGCGTACTCCTCGGTACGGTGATCTAGGCCCCGTACTGTGACAGGTGGTACCCCAGTGCCTGGTCATTAGTTGGAAATCCATTCTCCGTACGAGCCTTGTACAAGTTTTGTTTGTATTACCTACTCTGTGGCTAGTAGCTGGAATTTAATCATGTAACAATTTCGGCTATTTTGTAAGTATTTGTATATAGACCCTATTATAATATCAGAGGATTTCTATAAAAATTGTTTTAGCTATCGTAAGGTAAAAACCCGACATGTTTATTTGTGGCGTGGTCTTACGAGATGCTTTTGTTTTCAAACGGGTTTTTGAAACTTTAATAATCAATTGAGTGTGATTTTCTCACACTGGTATTCCAGACTGACTCGGGTGTTATTTAACTATAATGCTCGGGTCAGACCGAGTATTGTAGGATATAGGATATGATGCTGTGGAGCTCAAGAGACGAGCTGGATGACGACACGTACATTCGTACTTGTTTTATATATATATTCCGCTGTTTGATTTGTTGTGTATCGATTGTACAATATTGATGTTGAGCTGTGATTGATGTACTCTGATGTTGTAATATATAAACAGAAATATTTGATGTTGAGTAAAGATTATATATTATCTATTATTATTCCGCTGCGATGATTAAATTCTGCTGTTGTTTTCTATATTCTTCTTCTACCTCTTCTTCTTTAACCCAAATGGTTCATATTTCTGTACAACTTGAGTTGATTTAGGTAGAATAGTGTTAACTCAAGAGGTACGGATTTGCGGGTCGTTACATTTGGGATCCGAAAACCACATCGATTCCAATTAAATGTTAGGTCGTGAATCCAAGTGGAGGAAGTGAAGACTCGAGGTATAAGAACTATACGTCAGTATAACTCTAGGGGTGATTCCGTGATGAGTTTGACGGAAATAGATTTGAGATGGTGATTCAGAGTGCAAGGGCTATGGTTGTTGACTCTGAGGGTGATTCCAAAATGAGTGCAACGAGATAGTGCCTTCGGTTTCGTTCGTACCCGGAACGAACTTGTACGGATTGAATGCTTTCAGAACATCGTCAGGTGGACGATGAGCATTCTAAGATAGATGTTCTATAAAGGTAATCGTAGCCTCAAGCCTCATCAACCCGGGAATGGATAAAACAGGGGAGGTGCAGCAAGGTTAAGTGGGTCATGCCCAAGTAGGATGAGATTTACCCCTGTCTAGAGGTCCCTTTCTATTTCGGCTTAGTGTGTGGTTGGTCGCGCCAACCACGGAGTGGTCTTGTTCGGGACTATCCAGTAAGGGATGGTTCCGTCCTTGTGTTGGAGGGGAGTTAGGGTGGCTCCTCGGTACGTTGATCTAGGCCATGTACTGTGACGGGCGGTACCCCGGTAGCCTTGCCATTGATGGAATCTAAAATCCAATAAGTGCCTGTACGGTTTTGATTGTGCCCAACTATGTTGGAACGTGAGATGTAAGCATTCTAGCTATTTCTGTATTTTATTTTTGAAACCCTAGACACTATTATAATATCACTGGATTTCCTATCAAATGTTTTGGTTAGCGTAAGGTAAAAACTTTTCCATGTTTATATGTGGGAAGTCTTACGTGATACCTTTTCTTTTCAAAGGTTTTCTAAAGTTAAGCAATTTTAAACCGTTTACTCACACCAGACCCCTGTCTGACCTGAGTGTTTATTTTCTGTTTTATTAAACTCTTGGGTACTCGTATTATGTATGAGTAGTCAAGTGATTCAGGTTAGCTAGACGAATTCTGGAGGAGATATGGAGCAGGAGGCTTCCACGTGTAGATATATTATGGTTCCGCTGTGTTTGTATGGTATCTGTGTCTTGTGATATCTTGAATTGTATAGTTAAACAAATGTTTATAACTGTCTAATAGGTGTTGTATATGTTGTGTACTCTGATGTAATATGATACTATGTAATATTTTATATGATATATTATATTTCATTCGTTCCGCTGTGAGTCATCTGATGTTGTTGTGTTTCTTCTTTCTCTTTCTTTTCTTCTTATATCCCTTTCTTTCTTAATTAGTGATGCGGCTTCCTGGAGATAGGAAGCCGTGTCATCTCTTTTGGTACTAGAGCATTAGGTTGAGTGAATACCTAGGCTCTGGAGTGGTGTCTTTCTTGAGAGAGCGTACTTGTAACTTTTATATATAACTATATATATATATATATATATATATATATATCTACCTAATCTGTTGGGTTATCTATTTGGATTTTCCAATATAAGTTTTAGAGGTAGATGGAGTAGTGGTTTGTGTAAGTAACACGACTACCACTGATGGGAGAGGTCCATATGTTGAGGTTGATAATATTTGTCGAGACTGTAAACCTAATACCGTCTCAAGTGAGATTTGTAGTTTGGAGTAAGGATTTCTCTGGTATCCGAAGGAAATCTTTTTAAAAGATTCGGAGTTTATCTTGGAAGTGTAAGTTTGGATTTGTCAAAAGTGCAGAAGTGAGTGATGATATCTTAGTAACTGCGTGATGAGATGCAGTATCCATGGAGATTTTCTGAAGATGTTTTCTCTTGAAGCAGTTTTAGAAGTGGTTGTGGAGCAGTTTTTATCTGCTGTAGGGAAGATTCGTCTGAGTAGAAGTTGTCTGGATCTTTAGCAAGGAGGTTCTCTGTTTTGGAATATGAGACTAAGGTCTATAAGTTGCTTCACTTCGGCATGGTCTCATTTGTCATTCCTTAAGGAGAGCGAGATGTTGATGCTTGATTTGGAGGCCGAATTTCTTAAGAGGATGTCTGCCATCTCGAAGGTCCGTTGTGTGGTTTGTTGATAGTTTTGGTTTTCGAGGAGCCTTTGGATTAGAAGTCTTTGGTTAGCTGTGGTAGCAGTGCAACTCGAAGTGTTCGGTGTGCTGACGAGAAGGTCTTTTAGCTTCGTAGTATCTTCGAGGTAGAGTTTGGAAGCAGCAGTGTGGCCGCTTCTCCGATAGTTCAGGAATCTTGGTGGTTCTTCTTTCAGCAGTCCGGGCATTTGGTGAATGTTTTCTTGAAAGGTTAACCTTGTTCGAAAGAGCTTAAGGTTGTTCTAAGTGGTAAAGAGAGGACAGTTTATTTGGAATCTGAACTAGGTTGGATCGCAAAAGGGACTTGCGATTAGTTTGGGAATTTTCTTGGGCTATCTTTTGTTTGAGACTGAGGATTCTCATATGGAAGTAGGAGCTACTAAGGTAATCAGAAGTTTGTCTGCATCTGGAGTTGAGTTCCATATTGTTTTGATTCCAGAAGCGATTTTGGTGGTTAGCCTAGTAGTAGAGTTGGTGTAGCAGCCCGGAAACTTTGGAATTTGGATTAGTCCGATCTAGTTTTTGAGTTGGATTCTGCTATAAAGTTGTGACCGAGTCAGATGGGTCATTAAGATTATATGGATTTGATGAACAAAGTTTACCTGATATATTGGATAAGTTTGTATTCGTGTTCATCAACAGTATTCTCATCTATTTCAGAATCAGAGTTGTGCAGCGGAAGCGAGGTAGCAGCTGTGCAAGGAAGGAAGCAAGTTCAGTTTGCTATTGCTTGGGAAGTAGAGCTTGTGTTCTGGATTTCGACGGATCTTGGAAGACTTTTCTGTTGGATAGGATCCAGAAACTGATTTGTTTGGTCTAGTTGTTCTGGAAGCATCAGTATAGGTTGAGCTAATACGGAAGAAGATTGGCAGCTCAGGGTTGTCTGTTGAGTTATGCAGATATGAGATAAGGAATTTGGAATTCGAAGTTGGAGACTTCATTGTTGTTAAGGTTTCTTTGGTTAAGAGAACAGTTATTGAGTAAGATTGGATGGCTAGTGTTGAGGCATTTGAGATTTCTTTTCTGTGTTCTGATAGGATAAGATTGAATTGCTAGTTTGGATAGCTGGAATTCATTGTATTTCACGTATCTTTGAGGGAGTACGTGTATGATTCATTGTTGGCTGTTGAATCTACAGTTCAGCTGGATTTGGAAGTTGTGTTAGACTTGAGTATAGTCTGATGTTCTGTTCAGATTGGTGGATCTAGAGATGAGAGAAGCTCTGGATTTTGGTGTTGTAGTTAGTTGAGCTTTTGTAGAGCGAGTCTCCCGGTGATTTATACTTGGAAAACTCTAGATAGTGTTAGGAGATTTATTCTGATTTGTGTCAGGATAATGGGTTAGGTTTGTTTGATTGATTGATTGCTATGGTTGTTAGTAACTGGATGATAGAAATGCTTTGCTGTTTTAAATTGAAATCTTTACTGGGTTATTAAAGTACCTTTGCATTTAAATTTCGGGGACGAAATTCTTTTAAGGGGGGAGGATTGTAACGACCCGGAATTTCAGGCAATATCAATTTAATAATCTATATTAATAATTTAATTGATTTGATAATTTTTCTTTATAATTTTAATTTAAATTGGTAGATTTAATCTTTTAAAGGTTAATAAATATTTAATCTGGCAATATTGATATGAAATGTTTTTCAAAGCTAATTTTTTTAATTCTATTTATAATATATATATATTTGATATATATTGTGAATAGAAATATCTTTTGCTTTAAATTAAAGATGAATTTTCAAATTTGTAATATATATGTATGTATATGTTATAATTTGATGTTGTTTTGGAATTTAATTTAATCTATTAATAATTTATATATATATGAATTATAATTTAAAGCTTTGTTTTAAAATTAATATTTTTAAAAAAGATAATTTAAGTTTAATTCAGTTGTTTTCAAATTTATAGGATAATTGTTTATTTTTAAATATGATAGTTTAAAAAGGATTTAAGCAAGTTTTGTTTTTTCTTCTAAAATGCTAAAATTAAAAATGGTTATAAAAGTATATATATATGTTTTGGATTTTAAAAATATATGTATCGAGATATATTTGTATTATAACTAGTTTTATAAAATTTTCTTTTAGGATTAAACTTATATTTACATATGCATACATAAGTATTTATTTATTAAGTAAATTAAATAAGTAAGTTATATTATCCTTTAAATTTAATAAAAAGTTAATTAAAAATGTTAATAACATGTGTAACCATATAAACACCTCTTAATAACACTTGTAAGTAATTAAGTCAATTAAATGACAAATGTAAGTTTTTGGACAAATGTCTTTATTTTTAAAATTTATACTTTCTTTAATCTTAATAAAACATAACACTTTCATTTCTTGGTTTATTTTTGTTAACCCAAATTAATGGAAAATCTAAAAATACCAAAACCTGAGATTTTGAAACTAAAATCTAATGAAATTCAACTGCAATTCAAATGAAGATCTGTTCAACATTTTAAATAATCAAAACCTGCAACATCAATGAAATCTGCAGAATCAAATCTGCAACTTCAAATGAATGCCAATTCAAATGGAATGAAGTTCAACTGCAATCAACATCAATTTGTAAGCATGCAGAGATTCATCTTCAACAACATGCAAATCAAAAACTTTCCAGATTTAAAATTATGCAAAGTCTGGGAAATAAATTCTAAAACCTGCACTGCAATTAAATAAGGTGAGTAAACATACATTCTCTAAAAAAAGCTTAAACCTGAGATTTAAAATTTAATGCATATGATTTGGTGTGATAATATTTTTTGAATATGTGCTGGATGTAAATGCATGTTTGAATATTGGATGTGCCTGTATGTATAAAAAGAGTTTGCCTCTGTTATTTTACTGGAGTTATTCTTCTTTAGAAAAATTTCAAAATCTTGCAAATCTAAGCCTTATTTGAATTTGATATGTAAATGAAAAATGTATGTTATTGTGTGATAGTAATTTTAAAATTAGTTTCATAATTTTTAAGGCAACAAATAATTATAAATAGGGAATTTACAGTAAAACTAGAATTTTTGAAAAAAATTAACCATCTTAAATTCTAATTTGGATTGCATGCATGCAACCTTGATAAAAAATCATGAATTTTGATATGCAATTTGTAATTTTTAGTTTGGTAACTTATGTGAATTTGGGTTTTATTCGTTTTTGGAGTTTTTGGTGATTGCCGTCGATCTATACAATAATTTAATTTGAAATCTTGGTCGAGGCTAGCATTCGAGGTGAGAATGATGCGAAAAATGTAATTGGATTTTTCCATTTGCTGGACTGTTCAAATTTGAAGGAACTAGGGTTTTAGATTGTTTTTGTTCGGCTGAACTATCTCGATCTTTGCGATTTGAATATATCACCAGAATTGTTCGCGTATGGGGGATGGTGGCGAGGAGGTTGCGGCGATGCTTCGGAATGATCGTTGGAGTTTCCGGTGGTTGCTTTGGCCAGTGGCGTTGGGTTTGTAGTTCGTGCTTTCTGCAGTTGTTCGAGCAATAGGTTCGAATTTTGATTCGTTTGTTTATTGTTCGAACTGGGTTGGATTCGTGTTCGCACGAGATTTTGGGGTTGTAGGGGATTGTCGTGGCGATCGACGTCGGCCAGGATGAACGGTGCACGTGCACAGTGTATGTTTTGTACACTGGAGTTTCCAGATTGAGGAAGACGAGTTGTACTCGAAGTATTTCTCGTGTTTTCCTGGGGACGACTCGGAGCGTTGTGGGTGGGTGAGTGACTCGGGGCGAGCACGGGTTCGAAGGAAATTGACTCGAGTTTTTTTTAGGCAGTAAGCTTATCTGGTTCGATACAGTAAAGATAAAAAAATAAAGTTAACAAACTTAAACTTGATTTTTGAAATAAATAAAATTATGCTTTAAATTGTAAACCAAGCTTTCAAAACAAATGAAAGTCAAAGATTTTAGAGGTGTTTGAATCTAATATTTTCAAATTTGAAAGTCTAAAATAATTAATTTTAAAATAATTAACTAAATTTATTTTAAATTGAATTTAAAGGTATTTTCAAATTTTAATATTAGATCAAAGTTTTTAAGAAACTCAATCATGTTTAAATAAGGATGTTTTCATGTTGAAAGGATATATTTAAAGTAATGTAAAAACTAAGTTTTCAAATTTTATTTAAAATGAATAAGTTTGAAATAGAAAGTTAAAATGTTTTAAATTTTAAAATTGATTTCTTAATGCTTTATTTCAAATAAGGTAAATGTTATAATTTTGTAAACCAAAAGAATAATTTGTCTTTAAGTTATTAAAATTTGATTAATTTCAAATAATTTATTTATAAAGATAAATATGGTTAAATTATTTTGTTATGAACTTAGGAATACTTAATAAATATGCTTTGTTAATTAAAATTAAGGTTTATCTTAATTAATTAAGGAGTTTCTTTAAATATAAGAAGTTAATTATTAATTGTTTAATTAATTTTAAATAATTAGTTAACTGTTTATTTAATTTTAATAATCACTTAATTATGAATTAATTAAGTATAATTACTTAATGAAGTAATTAATGATTAATTATGGAATGTAATTAAGAATGGAAGCAATTACTTATGGAAGTAATTAGTGTGTAATTACTTATGGAAGTAATTAGTGGAAATTACTCATAGGAGGAATAAGTTGAAGTGATTATTGGATAATCACTTGATGTTATCAATTAAAGAATTGATTAATATAATTGTTTTTGAAGTTAATTAATTATGGAGTAATTAATTAATTAATTAATTAAGGATTATTTATTCATGGGATTAATTACTTGTTAAGTAATTAATTAAGAGAGTAATCAAGGTTTATAAATGGAAGTAATTAGAATAATTACTTATGTAAGTAATTAAGGATTAATTACTTAATTAATTTAGTTAATTAATTAATGAATGTGATTAATTTAAGATTAACTACTAAGGGTAATTAATTAAAATTGTAATTAATTTATAAAGAAATTAATTAAGGATTATTTATTAATTTAATTGATTAATAATTACTTAATGAAGTAATTAAAGATTAATTAATTAAAATAATTAATCAAAGGGTTAATGTTATTAATTAAGATATTAATTAATTAATATAAGTAATTACAAGTTGTTAATTACTGTTTATGATTAATGAGATGATTAATTACAAGTTAATTATTTAATTAATTAAAGGAATTATTAATTAATAAGGATCATTAGTTAATTAATGATATAAATCAAGTTGATTAATAAAAGTAATTAATTTAAGTATGCTTAATTAATTGTAATTAATTGGTGTTTAATGTAATTAATTACAATTGATTAATTAATAGAAACAAATAAAGGATCATTAATTTTTGTAATTAATGATAGTAATTAAAGGTTAATTACTGAATATGGTTAAGGATAATTACTTGAATGTAATTATAATATGATTAATCAAGGAAGATTAATTAAGGAAGATCATTAAGAGATGATTTATTAATTTATTTATTTGGAATAAATAAATGAAGAAGGATTATGGTAATCCAATTGATTTAGAGTTAATCAATTATGCTTTTGGATGATTGTTTTATATTGGATGATTGATATTGGGTAATTGGTTGATACTGGATGATTTGGATATCATTGATATGTGATATGCTGCTGTGTGAGATGAATGTTTGATATGAATTATCTATTGTGATAATATGATTCATCTATCTGTTTATATTATCCTAAATATAAGTTTAATTGTTTAAAACCCTTAAACAACTTGGACATTAAAATCATGTTTGGTTTCGGTGAGACCGGGATCGGGTTTCCATATTTGGGATCCGAAAACCACATCGATTCCAATTAAACGTTAGGTCGTGAATCCAAGTGGAGGAAGTGAAGACTCGAGGTATAAGAACTATAAGTCAGTATAACTCTGGGGGTGATTCCGTGATGAGTTTGACGAAAATAGTACTTATAGATTCGAGATGGTGATTCAGAGTGCAAGGGCTATGGTCGTTGTCTCTAAGGGTGATTCCAAAATGAGTGCAACGAGATAGTGCCTTCGGTTTCGTTCGAACCCGGAACGAACTTGTATGGATTGAATGCTTTCAGAAAATCGTCAGGTGGACGATGAGCATTCTAAGATGGATGTTCTATAAAGGTAATCGCGGCCTCAAGCCTCATCAACTCGGGAATGGCTAAAACAGGGAAGGTGCAGCAAGGTTAAGTGGGTCATGCCCAAGTAGGATGAGATTTACCCCTGTCTGGAGGTCCCTTTCTATTTCAGCTTAGTGTGTGGTTGGTCGCGCCAACCACGGGGTGGTCTTGTTTGGGACTATCCAGTAAGGGATGGTTCAGGCCTTGTGTTGTAGGGGAGTTAGGGTGGCTCCTCGGTACGTTGATCTAGGCCACGTACTGTGACGGGCGGTACCCCGGTAGCCCTGCCATTGATGGAATCCAAAATCCAATAAGTGCCTGTACGGTTTTGATTGTGCCCAACTATGTTGGAACGTGAGATGTAAGCATTCCAGCTATTTCTTTATTTTATTTTGAAAACCCTAAACACTATTATAATATCACTGGATTTCCTATCAAATGTTTAGGTTAGCATAAGGTAAAAACTTTTCCATGTTTATGTGTGGGAAGTCTTACGTGATACCTTTTCTTTTCAAAGGTTTTTTAACGTTAAACAATTTTAAACTGTTTACTCACACCAGACCCCTGTCTGACCCGAGTGTTTATTTTCTGTTTCATTATACTCTTGGGTACTCATATTATGTATGAGTAGTCAAGTGATTCAGGTTAGCTAGACGAATTCTGGAGGAGATATGGAGCAAGAGGCTTCCACGTGTAGATATATTATGGTTCCGCTGTGTTTGTATGGTATATGTATCTTGTGATATCTTGAATTGTATAGTTAGACAGATGTTTATAACTTTCTAATAGGTGTTGTATATGTTGCGTACTCTGATGTAATATGATACTATGTAATATTTTATATGATATATTATATTTCATTCGTTCGGCTGTGAGTTATCTGATGTTGTTGTGTTTCTTCTTTCTCTTTCTTTTCTTCTTCTATCCCTTTCTTTCTTAGTTAGTGATGCGGCTTCCTGGAGATAGGAAGTCGGGTCGTCTCATTTATGATGTGATTGAAAATTTGTTTATGACTGTTTGGTATATTTTAAATCATCATCTCGGTTAATTTGACTATATTTGAATTAAATCGTTATTTAATTTATTATTGAATATAAATTGCCAGTTAAATACCTGTTATTAATTATCAATTCTATATTTATATTTATTGATTGTTTTGGATGATGATTGTGATGAATGTGTGTTGTTGATATTAGATGAATGGATGTTGTATTTTATACCGTTATAAACCACAAGTTCTCTATGGGTTGAAATGATACATACCCAAATGATCTATAGAATAGGAAAAATCGTTATGGGTTGAAATGATAGACTCGAGCGATTTTATGGATTTTATTGTTAAATTAGGGATTGCAGTTTGAAATGATATATAACCGTAAAATATTAAATTGCGGATTGAAATGATAAATATCCGTATCACTTGACCCTAGGATAGAGAACTATATACAGTCACCGGATTGGTTAAATTAAATGATATTTAATAAATAATTTTTGAATTTAATTGAATGGAATTTTGAAATAAACTTGCTTTATGTAAGTTGAATCATTATTGAAATCAAGTTATGTTGAAATTTGAATTGGTTAAAGGAATTGTTAAAGAAATTGGATTTAAAATTGTAAGTCGAATTTTGAAGTATAAATGAAATTAAACGGAATTGAGCTATTGAAATTGTTTGAAATATAACTTTGAAATATATTGGAATGTGAGTAATTTAAATTAATATTTCAAACATGGTTTTGGAAGCGATATTGAATTTAATATTGTATTGAGAATTTGAATTGGAAAATTCGAAATTTGGTTTTGGATATTGAAATAATCCAAATGTGTGGGTTGAAATGAATAAGTTTAAATTGATATAAATTTCAGATTCATATTTTTAATATAAAATGTTTCAAAAATGTATTATTTTAAAGACTTTAATTTTTAAGATATTCAAACTTTTAAACTGATTAACCCATTTTAACTTATTTTAAATCTAATCAATCAAATTTAAATCTATTTAATTTACTTTAATTATATTTAATCTATTTCAAATCAATTTAACTATCTTAAATCAATTTAATAATACATTTAAATCTATAACTAAACTATTTTAGTGTATTTTATCTAGTTATAACTATTTTGACTATTTACAATTTTTTAAATTATTTTCTAAAAATTCCATACTAGGTAAAGTAGAAGTGTTTATATTCAATTCATTGATTTGATAGAGAATACGGTTAAATGATGTTATAACCTAAGTTGGGATTTAAAAGTTATAATTTATTTGAATATGACGATTTGAAGAAAGGATTTAACCTATTTTAGGAATATGGTTTTCGAAAGAAATTATGATTTTGAAATGAGAAATATTAAAAAGGCGAATATGATTTCAAAGCGAATATTTTTTTAGTATCATTGTTCTGAGAAGATGATATTTTGATATAAATTGTGAATTGACTTTTGAAATGTAAAATAACCATCCAGTGTGAAATAAGCGTTTGGTTGTTAAAGAAACTGGGATCAGATATTGTCATACTCTCTGCCAATATGGAAAACTACTTTAACAACTGTGTACGTGGTGGAGATTCCAGAAATGAAGTAGGGTGGTTTGGTGAACGATTTCTGTATAAGGTATGACGTGACCCCGACTCCCGTGAGTCAACTTAGATGTGATAAAATCAAGAGCCATGCCTGGCCAAGTGAGTTCATTCCTCCTATCGGACACACTTCTTCGATGTTATATTCTGACTTTGTGATGATTTGGTGGTCACCCTCTGATTTTTGATTTGGGAGTGTGATCCGAGGTGGGCGGTAGTAGCTGCTATGCTTTACCACCAGTCCGGATACACAAATAGTTTATCTACCCTGGCATTTCCTCATGTGCCGTGTTCACATGCCCCAACGCGCCTTCTACAAGTTTGTTTTGTACCATACCTATGAAGTGCCCTCTAATATCCCTCCAGCTTACGAAGGGAGTTACGTTAGTTTATAGACTATGGGAATATATAAAAATGTGTTAAGGGGGATATGGGTAACGCCTTAACTCTATTTTAATACCTTTACTTTACTATAGACATATTATAATAGCGTATTGTACTACATAGTAGATAGTTTAAAGGATCCTTAGAAGGCATGAATCCCGAACATCTCTTAAGTTACTGCACTCACGTTAGACAATGGATAGAAGATGTCAAACCCCATAAACATCTCTGACATCGTTGCACTCATGTTTACCATTGATTTAACTTACATAAGATCTTTTAGTTCTGACTCAAATGTTTTGTCTTTTCAATTCGCTCGTGTCAACCTGAGCATTTCGGGACTTGAAGTCCTTATTTCTGAAGGACGAAGATTGTATTATTATTTTTAATTATATTTCACTACATCATGTATTCCGCTGCATTATTTATTATTCTCTGGAATGTGTAACTCTGATCTGTATTGTATAAATATAATCAAATGTTTTATGAAACAGTTTCATGAATTGATTATTTGATTATTGTACATTGTCATTCCACTCCAAGATTCTGTTTTGTTTTTTCTTTCTCTGCTTTTTTCTTATTTACCTATAACAATCCGCCCCTTTGAATGGTTTGAGTCTGACGTGTATGTCTGCTTAAAACGTCCAAAAAGGCAGTTCGTTATAGATTTTGAAGTTTGCTGTGTCAAAATCTGAGTTCTTTACAGTAGGTCTGAAGTAGAATAAAATGACTTATTTGCCTTAATAGTCAAATGTAGAGCTTCTTATTTTATGGATGTAACCTAATACGATTTATTTGAGTTATGTATAGGTGAAAGAGATAGTAGGACTATATTTTAGGCAAAAGGGTTATATAAGATTAAGCTAATTTGCTTTAAAAATGATAAAAAGAAAGGTATGTTTTCATATTAAATTTTCAAGTATTAAATGTTTATATATATTGTGTTTCCAACCTACTGGTCGATGTATATTACAAATCTTTTTTTGTGATATTGTAAACAACCCTCCATAAATAGGAGACTCTATCAATTTTTTCAAAAAACACTTAATTTTAAGAAACAATTTTTAAAAAAATGTGTTACAAATTATACTTATAGAAGAGTTAGACAATAAACTACTTAAATTTTATTTACTCTAAATAAAGAGTAATGAGTTTAAATTAAAATTTAAATAAGAATTTTGTAAATTTTCAAGTATTGAAAAGTGAGATTATAATTATGAAGATAATGCATTTTGAACTAGGAATTTTTGATTGTGAATTAATATGTATATATGTATTTGGTTCCTTGTGTTTATCTTGCCTTAGCGGAATGGTCTAATGACTTGCAGTTATGCGGTCGTTTGAGTTTGGTGGCATTTGACTCTCGTCGAATTTTCTTATCTATTATCGTCAATCTAAAATCGGTATGGCTCTTTCCATAGTGATACATGGAAAGTCATGTTAATAATTATCTTGTCGATTGGAGTCCGAGATAAAGTGATGGTAAAATCTCGACCTATTCAAGAAGCTTATGAGAAATCAACCTCACTCGATTGATCTTTTGTGTAGCATTTGGTTTGTGTTCTTGTTTCGAAGGTGAGATGCCTTTGGAATCATGATGTATTACTCATAGAAATTCAATGGTCCGACAATCCCAATAATTACCCTTGGGAAATCATTGAATTCATCGAGCAATTTTATCTTAATTTTCTATCATCTTAAGTTGAGGGTGAGAATTATTCTTATTTTAAAAAAACCCGAATTTGTCTATTTTCTCTTTACTTGATGAAATTAAATTATGTTGTCTACAGCTCTTCTCCACAAATTGCGAGGACGCAATTTTGATAAGGGGGAGTCTGTAACAACCCGAGTTTTGATGATTACCTGTAATATTAAACCATAGCGGTGTTATAATTTAATATTGGAAAATAAAAATGAATTGAAAAATTAAAATCATTTATTTGAGTAAAGAATAAAAATGGAAAAAATAAAATAGAGTAAAAGATGATAATGTTGGTTATAAATGGTGAATATTGGAAATATGATGATTTGGAAATTTATTGGATTAATTAATGAGATAAAATAATTCAACCAATATTAATTTGTTGAAATAAGTGTAAAATGATGAAAATAAAGTTTTAAAAAGCTTTATTGTGTTAGTTTGGAGGAAAAATGAATATTATATGGTTTTAATTTGATAAATTGCAATAATTTTGCAAATTATTTCCAATTGTTGATTTTTGTTAATTTTATTATAATTAAAAAGGTGAAATTTTGTTTAAAATAGGATTTAAATGTAAGGATGATGTTAATAAGGTTTTTTGTATTTAATTTGACAAGAAAATGATTTTTTGCAAATTTTGGTTGCTAAAATATTGTTTTATATAAATTATAGTGTAAATTGAGTATTTAAGTAAAAATCAGACTTTTAATGATGAAAAATAATTTTGATGGCTAAAATATCTTTTATGTGTTGTGACAACATTTTGTTTAACATAAAATAAGTTTGTATGATTTACATAAATTTAAATTTATGGAAATGTGAGTTGTTTTGGCTAAAATATATGGAATAAAGTGTAAAAACATGAATAACTAAGTTAATTTGGATTAAGTATTAAAACATAGACTATTGGGTTTTGGGTTTAGGGTTTAAAGCACACTCACCATTTTAACTAATGAGAAATCATCTAGTTCTAAAATTGAACATATGCAAGTTCAGTTTTCAATAAGCTAAAAGAAAGCTTTTCAAAGCTAAAAGAAAAAGAAAAAAAACCCTAGAGCCAAAATCCCCAAATAAAATGAAAGCTTCTATCTTTCTTCGAATTTCCAAGGGTTTGCTCTTCAAAATTTCTAAGGTGAATTGCAAACTCACATATCTATCTCTCTTAAGCCCTAATTCTTTGAATTGAGTGATAAGTACAATAAATAGTTGAATGGTTTGAGTAATTCGATTGAATTATTGAAATTTGCAAAGTGGTTGCTCAGAGCCGGAAACTCTAGTATTTTGGTTAACAGTATTTTAGGTAATAAAATTCAATCCAAGAGAGGATTAAGGCAAGGAGATCCTTTATCGCCTTTATTATTTAATTTAGCTGCAGAAGTTTTTGCTAAAATTATTAAAAGAGCAGTGGATAATGGTTCTCTAGGTAGTGGTGGGAATGATATTTCGCGCAATGGTATATCGGTTCTCCAATTGGCCGATGATACCTTACTTTTTTCTTCCCATCTGCCTAGGCACATTATAACTCTCAAATTTATTCTTTACAGTTTTGAACTTTTATCAGGTTTAAAAATAAATTTTGACAAAATTTCAGTTTTAGTCTTAAACGATTTTGAAAATGGTGAAAACTCGGTTGCTCTTACTCTAAATTGCAAAACTATGAGCTTTCCGTTTGATTATCTTGGTTTGTCAAAACTCAAGCATGAAGACTGATTTATTATTATTGATAAAATTAAGAATAAGATTTCTAACTGAAATGGGTGATATTTATCCAGAGCAGGAAGGCTAGTTTTAATTAATTCGGTTTTATCATCCCTTCCGATTTATTGGATGTCCATGCATTTATTTTCGGATTGGGTTATCGAAAAAATTGAAAAAATTAGAAGAGACTTCCTTTGGAGTGGAGAAAATGCTAATAATAATATAAAATGTTTAGTTAATTAGGAGACCGTCTGTAAAGCCAAGAAGGAAGGTGGTTTAGGGGTTATAAACTTGCGTATGAATTTATCATTGCTAGGCAAATGGTTATGGAAGTTTAAAGATATTAATGATAATGCTATTTGGAAAGAGCTTATTTATAAATATTACTATAATGGTAATAGTAATTTATGTCAAACTGTTTCTCCAGCCACTCATAATTTTTCTTATTTTTGGAGAAACATTTTAAAATGTCTTGAGATTTTTAACTTAGGAATAAATACTATTGTTCATTCCGATAACCGCACTTCCTTTTGGCATGACCGTTGGATTTCAATCTTACCTCTTAAACTGGAATTCAAAGAGCTTTACGATATCTGTAATTTTAAGTTTGCTCTAATTAGTGAGGTTATTTCTCCTGATAATGATCCTCCTTGGAATTTCACCTTTAACAGAATTTTGGTAGGAACAACTCTTAGGCTTCTTCATTTGCTTTATGCAGGATTAAATCTTTACAATATTGATAATGATAATGATATTCTTTGTTGGGAATGGGATAGAAGTTAGAATTATACTTCTAACTCTTTTTATAGGTTTATTAATTTTTCGGGTACTATAAACAATTCTTTCAAATTTGTTTGGAAATCAAATGCCCCTCCTAAATCTAAAATTCACATGTGGTTAATATTGCATGGTAAACTTAATACGATTGAAATCTTAAAAAGAAAGAACATTCATAATGATAATAAATGTTATTTTTGTAATCTGCATCTTGAAGACATTAAGCATTGATACTATGGTTGCATGGATTCTTATTAAATTCCTAATAATGTTCTCAAAATTTTCAATTTTAATATCATAACTAAAATTTCGGATTGTGACTTTTACTAGAATAATTTTAGATTCAGGTTTAAAAAGAATATTAGATATCTACTTGACTCTTTATTCACTATTATTAGTTGGTATATATGGTTTGAAAGAAATCAAAGAATTTTTAATAATAGTAGTAGTCATATTAATAAATTGATTTATACAATTTCGTCTTTCTATTTTCGTTGGATTTCTAATCCCAAATATAAATTAGCTAACAGTAATTCGTTTAAGGGGTATCTTAATATGGTTAGCTACAATATTCATTATTTTAAGAACAATTGTCTTTTTAATGACATCAGTACTAATATGAATATTTTTTCAAATTCATACCATCATCCATCGGTTAATCATAACCTACTTTTGATTACAGATTCTTAGTTTTCTTTAATTTTTGGTTTTTACTTTTGTTCTTTTTTTGGTGTATTTGTTTTGAAATATTTTAATCCTGTTGGTACTAGTGTTGTCTCCTTTTTGTTTTTCTTTTTGTTTTCTCTCTTTAATTATACACATATATGTAAATTATTTATAATTATATACATATATATGCATAATTCTTACTTTTTACATAGTCGCCCCCTAGATGCAAATTTGAGTGAAAGGTTTCTAGGTTCTTCTTCCAGGTCCCCTTATCTTCAAAGCGCTTGTTTTGGCTTGTTGAGAGAATTTCAGAGAGGTTCCTTGCTACAGCTTGGCATTTCTTCCGTTGTTCAGAGATTCCAGTGCAGATTTTCCTATCCTGCATCTCGTTTATCTTCACTTCAGAGTTGAGGCTTCCTCTTTCCTCTTTGACCCTGGTGCATGGAGTTTTTATGCTTTTTGTGTTGCTCAGAGTCTCCAAGATTTTTGGAGCATCATTTCGGTGCGGATGCACAGAGCTTTTTTCTCTTTTTGTTGCTTGGAGCTATTGAGATGTATAGTGCGTCTTTCTCTTTTTTTATCTTTGTTTTTAGTTATTGTTACCTGCCAAGCATGTCGGCAGCACCTTGCTTTTGTGTTATATATATATTTGCATGTGTGCTCTCCTCTATTCTATAGAGGATCACACATTTTCCTCAAAAAAAAAAATTATTTGTGAACATTGCTTTAGTAAAATAGCAATATCTCGGAGTAGAATGATTCGAATTCATTCATTCTTTTTGTAGTAGAAAGATATTTAAATAAGTTCTAAGTTCTATATGGACCATTTTTCGATATTCTATGTTTAAAAAGGTCTAAATTAAGTTTGAAACTGATGTTTTAGCTCAACCATTTCAAATTTTATGAGTTGATATCTAACAGTAAAATGGCCATAAATTTTTAGCCATAAATCCTAATTAAGTATAGTTTTTTGTTAGAAGCTAAGACATTAAGGATTCATGTTGTAAGTTTTGGCAAATTCTATGATCTATAGGGTCGAAATTTGGTTTGAAACTGATACACATGCTAAGCTCTGTCGATTTTCTGAGTTGAGACCTTAAACTAAAATCACTGTAACTTTTGAATGTTAAATCAAAATTGAGTGAGGTTTTTTTTTAGTTGGAAGCTATGTTTATAAGGAAATTATTTTATGTTTATCATTTTCTGTAAATCTACATTTTTCTAACCATAATGTGTGTTTGAAGAGCAGGTAGCCTCTCTATCCTGTGTTTTAAATTTTAACTTTGAAAATCGAACTGTTTTTGTCATATCCTTTTCGTCTTCAATCAGAATTTGATACTTTTTGATGTTCTGTGAACTTATACATTTAGCTACAATATGTTTTGCTAAATTTTGAGCTTTATATAGTCAAAATCATAATTTTTATCGCTGCCCTGAGAATAAATGACAGCGATAATGAATTTAAATCTGAAAATTATTTCGGTTATAACTTTTAAACCGTAAATTCAAATTAAATGACCTTTTTCTTGTTTGAAAGCTAAGACTTTTGCCTACAACTTTCATGTTTTAAGTTTTATAAAATTATGAGATTTAGGTGGTCGAAACTATTTTACTTCATGATACAAAGTCCAACTTTTGACTTTTACTTCCTGTTTTGTGATATTTTTGAAATGCTTCAAGGCCATGATGTCTCTCAGTAGAATAGCCAAATTTTGATGATTTTGAAACTAAAATTTAGGATTAAATCTGAATTTAATTGAATTGAATTCGAATATTGATTTGAATGATTTCTTGGGTTTTTATTCGTTTTCGAGCACGGATTTTTCCAAACCTTTTTGAAATAATTTTTAAAATAAATGGGCATTTTAAATTATTATTGTATGATACCGTTTAAGTATTTTCAAATATAGAATCTGTTTATTCTCGATAATAAGTGAATTTTCAAATATGGCTTTCAAATTTGGTGTTAAAAGCTTGTTTTCTCAAGTAAATTATTTTGTATATAAAATACAAGTTTTTGCACTATTCGAGCGAATGAGAAAGGGAATTAAATTGTTTGGTAAAACATGTGGTATGGAACATGCGCGTTTATCTTATCGGTTAATTCCTAACTTGTTTGTTTGATCGTTTTGACCTTCGGGTCGAGTTTACTGATGAGATAAGGTAAAATTTTTACTGCTTTGAGTGTGAAATTTACTGAAGGTTAGCAAACCATTTAGTACGAATGTGTGGTATGGACGCACGTTAACACTATTCGGCTTCCTATACGTGAGTTTGTGACGCTTTTGCCACTGCGGTGTGCTAGTACTGGACCTTCGGGTCATTGCCATTGCAGCATATTTGTCTTCGAGACGTTTGCCATTGCGGCGTACTTGTCATTGTGACATTTTGCCCTCGGGCGACGTACCTATTTGAGATAACAGTACTTGGCAAGGTTTCGGCCACATGCACATGAAAACACTTTGAGATGGTTTCTTTGACTATTTCCCTAGTGTATCGCCTCTTTTCGGAATTGTTCCTTTGAACCATTCGATATATCTTTGTAACGATTACATTTTGGAAATTTGAACTCTGGGAAGTTCTATTTTTGAGATCTGAATTGCCTACACTAGCGTTATATGTGATTTTCCTTTTCGCGTTTACTTGAGATTTTATTCTCCTCTATGGAGGGGTTTAGATTTTCCTAAAACATATATGATTTTTTATGAATGCCGATGATATGAGGCTCGCTACTTTTAGCGTTTTATGGGTTATTTTTATCTCTTTTGAGAGTATATGTTTGTATAGTGATACCATATTATCACTTGATGTAATCATACACTTTAGTTGTCCCTTTTGACTCGAGAATATTATCACATTATCCTTATGCTCATATTATCACTTATCCTTGTAAACTAATTTTTTTAGCTAGACTGACCCATGTATTTTATACTCGGGTCAAACCGAGGTGTTTCAGGTTAGGTATATTTGGACTTAGCCTATTTTGCTTCTGCGTGAACTATTCTGCTAGCTCTTTTTGTTATAGCTTTTTGTTCAGTCCTTTTGTTGCTACTCTGATATGTATATTCTTCTAACTTGCTTGTATATTGTGGTTGCTATACCACTTGACATGTATCATTTCGTATAGTCTTTGATGTATCTGTATATGTATGTATATATGATGATCTACTGTTCTGTGACGTTTTTTGCATTCGAGTTATTGTATTTTATTCTGGTAGGTCCTATTGCCACCTATGGCTTTGTATTAAGTATTTATTGGATATGTCGACCCACTTGAGATAGAAAAAAGGGCATTTGTCGATGTATTCAAAAGATACTTAAGATAAGGCTATAAATGCTCGCTCCTATCCAGCCCTATTCTCTACATTACCAGATAGTATTACACAGTAATACTCTTTGTTAATGTGGGTATCGGGGTGGGGCGTCACAATTAGGGTTCGAAGAATGTCGTATATACTTCTTCATGGAGGTACTTGTGACGACCTGGATTTTTGGACCAGTAAAAGTCGCCGAAAAATCAGTCTATTCTAAAACTTCAAATGAAAACTACTAACTTAATACACGATATTTGATAAATATTCGACAACATAAAATGTATAGGATACAAGTTCAGTTTTACAAGTTATCGGAGTAATCAATTTAATTTACTAGGTGTGCTTCAATACATACTAAATACCAATACAAACAAATCTACAGCTGCACAACTCTGATGAACTAGATAGCAATAGCCATTCCTGCTGACTCAATAAGCATTTCAAATGCGAAATAAAATAGTAAGTAGGAAAAGTACATCAATACACGATATATGACAAACAATAAATAGAAAAATATTATGTTATTATTGAGGCTGCATCACTACCACTTGTGATTGCCTATGCACCCCTATCTAATTGGGTACCTAGTTAGATGATGGGATCAGGTCAACATAGTTCTCAAACACAAATAGGACTCATGGTGCCTACGATGCAACAAACAATATGTAATTCCCAAAACTACCCATTTAGGCTTAATCTTCAAATTTAGATTTTCAAATCTAGTTACATTTATGGAAGCTATCTCTTTGGACTTTATTCCCGAATTTTTATTTCAAAACTTTTGAAATATACATACATACATATATATATATATATATATCTCTTTTATATTAAAACTAGTCCTTTACATCGAGATCTAAAAACAAATCACCTTTTTGAAACAATATCAATATACAAACACACAAAACTATATGCTACCTGATTGGGAGATTTTTAGCCATAACAAGGAAACTGGGTCCCAGCCTTCCGTAAATAAATATAGATATGTATATTCCTCTACTACGAGAGCGGACTATACTGAGGCTACAAAACATCTGCATCTTCTTTACACACTTTAGTTATGGGTTATCCGAATCATTGGTAACATAACAAATCATCTTATATCCCAAAGTGGCAAAGTCATTTACAATAACAATTACAAATACTTCAAATTTATAATAATTTCCATCTCCAAATCCTTTCAAAAATCATCATAAAACCATCGGGTTTAGTCCTAAAAATTCTTTCTGTTTATAAAACACATTCGTAAAACCATTTTTTATACAAACCACTTTTATATAAAATCACTTCAAAATATTTACCTTTAAATATCTCTTTTTTATTTTAAAGGAAAACATTTCATAACATTTCAACTTGAAAACCAATTTTCAAAACAATTCATTAAATTGAAGTGAACCAAATATTACTACTGAACACCTTATAATCAAATTGTGAAATAAATCATAAGGTTTTGGCTACAATTATTTTCTACCCAGCCCATGCATATGTTTAATTAATTGCTCATAAACCGGTCGAGCAAAGTCAACAATCAATAAATAATAGTCGGTGCTCATAAACTGGCCGAGCCTAATTCAAACATCAATCAATGAAATAAATATAACAATAAATGATAATCAATGCTTCATTCTATCAAATATTTGTAACACTTTTTATTTTATGTTGGGTTTAAATGGTTTGATATTTATTTTAGAGCATCCGGGCTTTCCCTTCGACATGTTCCATCCCTCGCCTAAGTCTCTTTGGATCTCACAGATGAAACAAGTGCACTAGTCATTTTTGCATACCCCATTAAATACTTAACTTATAAGTTTTAAATCACTTAATTAACCATCCAAATAGTTAAACAAGGAAATAAAATCATTGTTTTAGCAAACAAAGTAAACAAGCATTCAATAAGGGTTTTTAAACAACACTTAACACTTAAATTTCCTTCAACTTAGCAATGATTTTAATTAACTTAAAGGAAGAAATAACTCACTTTAGATTCCACTCTGTCAAAAATTAAGGCAAGAACGCTAGATCTAAACCATATTTTCTATCAATTTTGTTAACTTTGTCACTACGGATTTAATTATAGCTTCGCTACTATTTTTCAAAACTTCTTGAAATCCGGCTATAGATCCGCTATCCTAGAAGTTGAGATGAAAAGAGGTAGAGACGACTTCTAGGTGGTCATGGCCGTGGGTGGATAGATGGAACTTACTAGTTTGAATATGACTTAAGTGGTATACTTTTTTGTTGATTATTTTTGCCATAACTTTGTTACGCTTTTTGAATTTTTAAGAGAGGCATGAAAGCCATTAAAGAGTGGAAGAAGAGCTTAAAAATGGAGAAAAAAGGTGTTGAAAAAAGTGAGAAAGCGTGTTGGTATTTATAGGAAAAAAAATGAGATTAAAATAATATTTTATAAAATGACCGAAATACTCATTGCTTATAGTTTAAGCAAACTAATTTTTTCAATACTCAACATCACATTTCAAATCATTAATTTATATCATTTTCACTTAAGAGATAGGTAAAGAATATAATCATTTGTTTACTTTTTTGAAATCACATGTTTTGTCTTTTTATGCTTACTTTTTGTTAATTACATTCTATAATATTCTAAGTATGTTTAGTAAAAGTAAACTTGATTAGTGAATTAGTTAATACTTATACTATTTGAATATATATTCATATACAAGAAAAGAAAGGTGCAACAACGTTGCGACAACTTATATTGAACAAAACGTTAATTTTCGCAAAATGTTTTAAAGTCATATTTGACGTTTTTGTTAAATTATTTATTTATGTAAACCAAATTTAAAAATAAATTTTTATAATGCTATTTAGAAAAATAAACACTCATAAATTAATTCAATAATTTATTTAACAATTAAAACTTACTTTTTTGAAATTAGGATTTTATCACTTTTGTCGACATAAGCAATTATTCCAATTTTTATGTATATTTCTCTTTGCAAATCCTATCTAATATTATTTTAATCATAAAATGTTATATATTTCATATTTAAAATCATCTTAAATAGTATATTTTAAAGTGGTCAAATTCTAGGTAGTTATATTCTCCCTTACTTAAAAGAATTTCGTCCTCGAAATTACAAGGAAGGAAAAAAATAACGAAAAAAACAACAAATAGCGAAAGTTAAGAACATCAAAAATAGTAATATCATCCATAACCTCGGTCGAAGGTACGGTGCCTTATCCTATCCGTTTTATTTATCAAATTGAGGCAGTTTAATTTTTTAGAATTCCTAGGATGATTTGCTAACCTAGAAAAATTTAACTTAGGCACCTAACCTAAACTCTGATACTAATGTAATGAGCCATTTTCCGTATCCATTGAATCGACAATAAACCACACATGTGCAACTCAAATTGCACGACCAAGCGGATCATTAAGGGTAGAAAGAAAAATAAAGACAGAACAAAACAAAAAATAGAATCTCGGGTCAAATCCGAGTAGTTTTAGGATTAGCTAAAGACGCTTGGAGTTTCCAGAGGAGAATTGGAGATCTTCATTATTGTATGGATGTATTCTGTCATCCGCTGCATTTATTTTATTATTTTTCAACGTTTATAAGGGCAGGTGTTATAATTGTCCTGGTTGAGTCTAGGTTAGAATGTGATATATGTTTTAAAATTTTCCACTGTAAAGATTATTGTTGAAGTAATATATGTTATTCCATTCGTGTGAGATTATATTTTCAGTTCTGTTCTGTTTGCGCAAAAAATGGGCAAACACCCTAAAGTCGTACATTTAGTTGATTATATGTTGTTCTTAGCGATTTGGGTGATTGTGCAAATATGTAAAAAGCAGGGACTAAACTGTAAAAGACACACAGATTTATAGTGGTTCGGCCAGAACGTGCCTACGTCCACTTTATATGTTATTCTCCTTTTCTCTCCAGATTACAAGTACAAAGTTTTGTATACAAGTATATGAAAGTTGTTTGAAAGTTCCTTCCGTGCTTGAGCTCTCAAACTTGTCTACCATTGTTGTACCCCTGCCCCTCTATTTATAGAGTGAGGCTGGGGGTAGAGGTCCTGGATGTATATAGCTGCTGGTGGGCCTGGGCTGATGCTATCTGGCCTGGCAACGTTGGTTCGACAAAGCCTTGGTTCGGTGATGCATGAAAGTGGATTGGTCCGGTAGAGGTTGGTCCGGTGGTGGCCTCCTTGCATTTGGTCCGGTGTTGACACTTTGGTTTGGTTCGGTAGACACATGGAGCAGGATGGTTCGGTGAAGGGGACGTAGCTTGGTTCGGTGGTGAGTGTATGAAGCTTGGTCCGGCTATGTAGGGGGGAGATGGTTCGGCAGTGTTGGGAATGCCGAATGAGCTCTTAGCCTAGATCTTCTGAATGACTCTGGTGATGATTACCGAATGAACCTTATGTTGTAGATGCCGAATGGACTCTCGCATTGTTTTACCGAATGAACTTTTATATTTGAACCTTGAGTGAAATCATAGACTTATATACGCTTGCTGGCTGCTTCTTCTTGGTTCGGTCGTGGTGGGAATGCACACAACATTGATATTTCAGTTTTGACCAAAAATGAGATAACACTTTGCCCCCCAAAACATGCCTTGCGATAGGAAGGCGTGTTTTGTAATGCTATGAGCTGGATGTTCATATCCTGTTGATGTCCTTGCGGTAGGAAGGCGTGTTTTGTAATGCCATGAGCTGGATGTTCATATCCTGTTGACAACCTGTAAAGAGCTTGATATTTTATATGGCCCCAAATGACGACCGTTCGGGATCGAGCTATTTGGGATGAAGTGCGGCCATTCATGGTCAAGAGCCTAACTTCAAATGACGACCATTCGCGATCGAGTCATTTGAGGTGAAGTACGACCGTTCGCGGTCAAGCGTCTAAATCCATGCGACGATCGTTCGAGATCGAGTCATTTGCGGTGGAATGTGATCGTTCACGGTCAAGCGCTTTACTTCAAATGACGACCGTTCGGGATCGAGCCATCCGAGGTAAAGTGCGACCGAGCCCGATCAGAGGGCGGACCTCAAATGGCGACCGTTCGCGATCAAGCCACTTGGGGTGAAATGTGACCGTTCACGGCCGGTGCCGTTCGCGGCAAAAGATGAAATGGGACCGTTCGCGGTCAAGCGCCTTACTTCGGATGACGATCGATCGAGATCGAGCCATTCGTGGTAAGGTGCGACTGTTGGCGGTCAGGGGGTGGACCTCAAATGGCGACCTTTCGCGATCGAGCCATTTGTGGCGAGATGAGTTGTGCCATTCGAGGCGAATTGTGACCGTTCGAAGTCGGGTGCCGTTCGAGGCGAATTGTGACCGTTCGAGGTCGGGTGCCGTTCGAGGCGAATTGTGACCGTTCGCGATCGGGTGCCGTTCGAGGCGAATTGTGACTGTTCGAAGTCAGGTGCCGTTCGAGGCGAATTGTGACTGTTCGAAGTCGGGTGCCGTTCGAGGCGAGTTGTGACCGTTCGCGATCGGGTGCCGTTCGAGGCGAATTAGTGTGCCCAGGGGGACTTAATAATATCAGTGCCGGAGTTATTGCTTGGGGGAGTTTCCGAATCAAAGACTTCGGCAGTTTGCTGCCATGCAAGAGGTGCTCGTGGACCGTTCGCGATCCACGGGCATACAAGTAAATTTGCAAATATCAAAGCAATAATCATATGAATCTTACAGCAGAAATGTCCAAACAGGAAGAATTTAAATGTTCAAATCAAAATCAAAGCAAAAAGCAGAATGAAGATGTCAAAGCGTAAACTCTTACTATAACGCGGCTGGTAGTCATTCAGAGCATGCCTATGGATCGTGCGCGATCGCTCACATGTGTAAATGATTTAACCGTGTTAGCGAGAGGTTTATAACTTGTTCATCGTTATTTTAATCAAGCAATCAATGGATAATCAAACGGTGCCCCGATCCAGGGTCACCTCTAGCCGATGTAGACGGTGGTCGCTCTGGCTCCACTGCTGGAGTTCGCCTCCTCACGTACTAAAGGAGCATACCGTTCCTGATATGCCCTTCCACCTTGTCCCTCAAATGCCTACAATCATTAGTGTTATGACCGTTTAATTCATGGAATACACAAAACTTATCTGATTTTCTTTCGTCAGAGGTTGGATCCCTTCGCATTGGTCTACGATACGGAACCTGCCCCTTGGTATCCTGATAAATTCGTTCCAGACTCTCATTCAGCTCAGTGTGAGTGATGAATCGCGGCTCCCTCCATTGCCGCTTTGACCTATCCCCGTCATTATCCTCAGCCTTTCTCTTTCCTTTGCTAGTCTCCACACCCTTTCCAGGTGGGTTTCCGCTCTTGATTGCGTAAACGTCATCTTCTTCCTCTCTTTCTGCACTAGCATCTTCCAAACGCAGAAACTTTTCAGCCTCATGATAGAACTCTCCCAGATTCATAGGCGGGTCCTTGGTTAATGAATTCTTGAACTCTGTACTATCAGCTATTCCAGATACAGCCGCCATCATGACCATAGATGGACCTGGTCGATCCACTGATGCTGCCGCCGCATTAAATCGTGTTAGAAAGCTCCTCAAAGTCTCTCCATTTTTCTGCTTCAAGGTTGCCAAAGTCATCACATTCTTGGGTCTCGCAATATGAACCCTGAATTGCCTCATGAATCTCTCAGTTAAATCTGCCCACGTTCCTATGGAGCTGCTCTCCAGTTGCCTAAACCATAACGCTGCAATGTCCGTCAAATACAGTGGAAAGCACCGGGCCATAATCTCCTGTGATGCCCCCAGCACTTCCATGTGCCTCATATACTTAGTAAGATGGACCGCAGGGTCTGTCCTCCCATCGTACATCTCTACTGATGGTAGCTTGAATTCTGGTGGGTTCGTAGCCATCCTAATCGCAGAAGAAAAAGGACTCCTGTTTATATCTTCCAAGTCTCTGTTTACTAAACCGCCTCTAATAGCTCTTCTAACCATCTCTGCTAATCTGTCATTGTCTCCAAGCTGTAGTCCTCGTTCACTACCTTCGACCTGCCCCCCGAGTCCGCGGGAGTTTTCATGTGTATGCCTCCTTAGCTGAACGTTCATTCCTCTATTGCTACCAGGTGGCTCGGATGCCCCCATCTCTCTTCCCGGGGTCGGATCAACATGCTTTGCGTGAGTGCCCCCTAGCTCTGGTGCTACGCCAGATGGTCCTGCTCCGTTCTGAACTCTAGTTGCTCCTTGGTTTTGTGCTCCAAGTCGCCCAATTTGCTGAAGCAAGTTCTGGATCATCTCTTCTTGTCTTCTCATCATAGCCTCCATCTCATCCCTAGTGATGAAGGCTGAAGCTTGGTTTGCTCCTGAGGAAGCCTCTTGACTCCCTTCCTGTTGACTCTGCTCTGGCCTTGGCCTTCTGCTTGATTGTCTCGCCATGACTCTTCCAATCTGAATCTCTAAACTCTCAAATTCAACTTCCAAGCGGTAGGTCCTTGAGTTCAATTCTCAGTGAAAGCACCAAAATGTTTGCGCAAAAAATGGGCAAACACCCTAAAGTCATACGATTTAGTTGATTATATGTTGTTCTTAGCGATTTGGGTGATTTGTGCAAATATGTAAAAAGCAGGGACTAAACTGTAAAAGACACACAGATTTATAGTGGTTCGGCCAGAACGTGCCTACGTCCACTTTATATGTTATTCTCCTTTTCTCTCCAGATTACAAGTACAAAGTTTTGTATACAAGTATATGAAAGTTGTTTGAAAGTTCCTTCCATGCTTGAGCTCTCAAACTTGTCTACCATTGTTGTACCCCTGCCCCTCTATTTATAGAGTGAGGCTAGGGGTAGAGGTCCTGGATGTATATAGCTGCTGGTGGGCCTGGGCTGATGCTATCTGGCCTGGCAACGTTGGTTCGGCAAAGCCTTGGTTCGGTGAGGCATGGAAGTGGATTGGTCCGGTAGAGGTTGGTCCGGTGGTGGCCTCCTTGCATTTGGTCCGGTGTTGACACTTTGGTTTGGTTCGGTAGACACATGGAGCAGGATGGTTCGGTGAAGGGGACGTAGCTTGGTTCGGTGGTGAGTGTATGAAGCTTGGTCCGGCTATGTAGGGGGGAGATGGTTCGGCAGTGTTGGGAATGCCGAATGAGCCCTTAGCCTAGATCTGCCGAATGACTCTGGTGATGATTACTGAATGAACCTTATGTTGTAGATGCCGAATGGACTCTCGCATTGTTTTACCGAATGAACTTTTATATTTGAACCTTGAGTGAAATCCTAGACTTATATACGCTTGCTGGTTGCTTCTTCTTGGTTCGGTCGTGGTGGAAATGCACACAACATTGATATTCCAGTTTTGACCAAAAATGGGATAACATGTTCTATCTTTGTTTTTCTTTCTACCCTTAAAGATCCGTTTGTTCATGTAATTTGAGTTGGACATGCGTAGTTTATTGTCGATTCAAAGAGTATGGAAAAATTGGTCGTTACAGTACTTCTCCATTTTTTTTACTTCGAAATATATCATACTATATATAGTTCCCTTTTCAGATCATAACTTCAAATGTCACACTTATATAAATTCCATTATATATAAGATTTCATTTTCAAATCGAGTACTTTCGAAAATCAATAGTCTCTAATATATCATATCATTCTTATATAAATTCTGTTATATATAAGATTATCGATTTTCAGATCGAATACCTTTCAAAATTAATAGTTTTCGAAATGACTTCATACTTATACAAACTATTTTCATATAAGAAATGAAAACTTTCAAATCAACTATTCATATAGAGTCAAAGGTCTCCGAAATTAATCCATTTTCAAATATCAGTTCAATTTCAAATCCATATACAATTTCAAAAAAAAAAATTCAATCACATATCATTCAAATTCAAAATTTTCCAAATTTCAAATCAATGGTTTTCCGCAACTTCAGTTTTATATTTATATCAAATTATAAAAAAATCTAATTTCTTTAAATCAAATACTTTTCAAAATCTTTTACTATAAAACATTTATTAGGTTCAAAAATTTTCTTAAAACAAATTCCATCATAAACCTTTCAACAGTATTTTTCGTATTTATACAAAGTTAGAACTGCTTAAAGAAAATCAATTTGCCAATAATAAGCTTTTATAAATATTTACTATGTTCAAAACATTACTTAAAACTCTTTCATTTAACTCAAAATTAAATTCCATACTTGTATAATTCAAAATAAACTTATATAATTTACTAATCAAATATTTAATAATTTAAAACTTATTCAATTTCTATTAGTCTTTATTTTAAATTTTCAGAACTAAACTTTATATACTTTCCAAAATACTTAGTTTTGAAAATTAATTCTCAATTTGGAAGTGTTTGACTATTCAGAATAGTCGAAAAAAGTCAAATTCCAATTAAAAATTAAAAGTTAAAAATTATCTATTAATCATCTAAACAAGATGCATAATCAACTGATCAATCAATCCTAGTGCATAGGATATGTGTGTTCATGAAATTATTCAATATAAAACTCGAGAACTGAACACTAGGTTTTATTACAAATCGTTTAAAATAATTATATACATATCTCTTTCGAATATCAAATCATACTTCAGGGACTAGAATCAAATCAGCTTCATTAAACAGTTGAGTAGCAAAGTTATTAAAGTGGCCTCCCCTACTTTGAAACTCAAAAATGAATGCCGATGATGTTGTAGTCATCACCAAAATTTATTTTCCAGCGATAGAGGTGAGTTTTGGACTTTTATTCCATTTAAATCTTTTGAAAATCCCATTTTGAAATAATTTATAAACATTTCTATTTGTAAAATATTTTCAAATAATTTTATTGTATACTTCTAGAATCTTAAAAACTAATTTCAAAAACTCTCGGATTTCAAACTTTCAAATTCTAGTTTGAATTTCTTTCTTAATCATAAGTCATATTTGTATGAGTTGTTATCTTATAATATTCGTTTCAAAAATCGTAATTCTACGTTTGGAATAAAATAGACATCTTTAATCTAAACAATCAATTTTAACCAAATATTGTCACCGAACGCCTTATAGTCAAATTGTGAAACTTAATTCACAACGTGTTCGTTTCAACAGTCCCATACAATTACAATTTCTACCCTTCCCATGCTTGAAAAGGTAAATTACTTACAACTAGTTATACACTATTCAAAAGTCAACAACAAAATTCAGATGCTCATAAACTGGCCGAGCACAATTAACAAATCAGTAAATGACAATATGCATAACCATATCAATCAACCAACAGAGACAACATCCAATCATCACCAAATAGTCACGAATGATTTTATCAGTTTATAGAATTCATTCTTTTATATTCTAAATACATTCCTGATTAAAATCATATCATTTATTAATTTCAAAATATTTCTATATCACTAACAAATACGCTCTCTCATGTACATATATACACTCAATGAGCTTATCCTACAGGTTTAGATATATGCTAAACCAAAGCTATGATATCAACTATAATGACCCACCTTTTTGGACACTACAAGTCATCAAAAAACCACACATGTCCAACTCAAACTGTTTCAAAGATAGATTATGAATGAGTTTATTTTAAATAAATAAAAAGAGAAGAAGAAAACAGCAACAGAATCTGGCAGCTAAACGATAAAATACAATAACCACATAAATAATTTATGAAGCTGTTCAACAATATATTCTCAATTCAATTTACAACATAAATCCGATTTATACAATATTAACAGAGTTATACAATTTTAATAGACAGAATGAAATAGTGTAGCAGAATAAATACTAGCAGATAATATACCAAATCTTTGTCTTCGTCCTCTAGAATAACTGTCTTCGATAACTGAAAAACTCGATCTGACCTGAGCGTAATGAGAAACAAAACACTCGAGTCGGGACTAAAAATTCTCATGCAAGTCAAATCAAAATCAGGAGAAATATAGTTGTAAATAACTTCATTCTTTTACTTCGAAATTCCACATAAAAAGTTTCACGGTTTCAAAACATCTATTTAGAGGTTTCAGTAATATATCAACTTCTAATCAATTTAATAAACTTCATAGTTTAAACAACTTTAATGTTTAGATCAGACTTTATTTAAATCGCTGAAACAAATACAAGGCTTTATTTTTCAATTAATACTCAAATAACCAATTTCAGTTTCAGAAGGTTTCATGCTACTTTACAAATTTCCAAAGTGTCAACAATCCCATTTTCAGTATAAAGTAATTTATTAATTTTCAAGTCCCGGATTTCTTTACAAAATACTTTATTTTACTATGCAAAGTTATAGAAAATATTACAAGCCCTTCCCCCTTTATCGAGATACATATATTATCATAAAATTTAGAAATTTAAACTTTATAAATATATTCCTATTTTATTTTAAAAAATTCGATTTAACCCAATTTACAAAATTATTTCTTTATAATATATAAATTTCCAAAATTTAAATTTCAAAACTTTTCAGAGTTTAACAAATACAATTTATCAAAATTCCCAATTTCGCCAAATGACAACAAAATCACAACAACCACATTTCTGCGAAAGCAGTCAACAATGCATCCAATAATCCACATATCTAATAGGATGTCAAATGTCCCATATACAAATTCAATGTACAGATGATCAATCATATCAACAGTGATAATACAGGGTGATAATATGGATATATCGAAATCACTAAACAACATAACAGTCAATCACAAATATCATCCATTGCAATATCAACCAACATCCAAAGTAACCAATTTATCCATATCACAACAATCAATATTTATCAATGTCTTTTAGAAGGGATATGAAATTTCAATTATCAATATCAAATTAAACATCAAGTTAAATGTCAATTTAACTATTAGTTTCAAAGTCACATCAAATGTCACAAATTTAATTATCATAATTACTAATAATCCCTATAATTAATTATATGGTTAAATTTAACTAACAAATCTAATTATCAATTTAATGGTCAAATTTAAACATCTATCTAAATTCAGTCAATTCAAATTTGATAAATTAAATTTTCATTTATTTAATTTTTCAAATAGCGATCAACATAAATTTATCACTTTGCTAATTGGTTTAACTAACAGTAGGAATTTAGTACTTCATCAATAGGTTTAACTTCTCACCTTTATTTGAAACTGAAAATATCCCAGCGTTAAATAAATTCCAATCTAGCTCCATGTCGTAGACGATGTCGAGATGAACCCAATGCGACCTGCTTCGCTCGAATCCGACCTCGTAAGAGAGAGTTATGAAATTCTATACATTCGATATAATTTAAATTAAAACTAACAGAACTTAATTAACTTGAAAAAATTTAAGCTCACTGCTCCTTCATCCCTCTCTCTCACTCGTGTTACCCAGGTCAATGAATGCTTTTTTTTCGCAAATCGACGTCACCCACAGCCACCTCGTCACCGCCGACTAGAACCTGCACCGTTACGCCTCGCCTCAGTGTCACTGTCCACCATCGTGCACACGAATAGGCATACGAACATGCGAAACCCAAATTCCACAGTTCGTGTCGAAGCCCTCCAGCCGCCGCCTTTGCTCAAAATTTATACAATCAAGAGATAGATTTTTAAAATCGAATTATATTAATTAAAGTTCTAAAAATAAATTCTATGTGTTTCAAGCTCATACAACCAAATGATAAGTCTGATTGCTACGAAACTTAAAATCCTATAATAACTCATTATTACGGATCCAATGAAACTGGTTTCGTCGGAATCCTAGACAGTGCTCAAAAAGGGTATTTTTACTAGTTAATTAAAATATAAAATTTTCAATTTCTGTTTATTCATTTTCAATCAAATTTAAAAGTTTACTATCCTCATTCTAATTTAAATAGAATTTAAATCAACTTTTGAAATCATTTTCATTCATATCAAATTCAAGATTCAATTATTTAAATAATCTCCATTATTAAACATAACAATTAAATTGTTAAATAAATCGCTATATTTGAAATATAAGTTATTTAACTTATAAAATTAACTTTTTAATATTTTAAATCAATTCCAAATTCAAATTTTATCTTAAACCATTTTATAAATTAAAATATTTGCTCAAAATTTATACAACGAATGCTCTTATATTTAAATTCATAAAAAATTCACTTTAAAATAAAATGTTCGTTCAAATCTAGAACAAAAAAGTTCTTACACTAAATATAAAGATGACATTTCATAAATTAAAGCCCTTGAAAAATTAATTATGATGTATTCCAATATTTGAATTTCAATAAAATCAAACATTAGATTTCTAACAAATTTTAGTTGTAAAATCAAACATTTTATTTCGAACCAAATAACTCCATATTCATTATTCAATTCCTGCAATTTTACATACATATGAATAAATTGCATTGCAATCCATGTTACTTCCTAAGTCTTTGAAATTGGTTATTTCCAAAATTTCATTCAAATTTAATAAACAACATAAATAAAATGTAAATTTTAATTTTCAACCATTTTTATTCAATAATTTTATAAATTAAACATTATTAAATGATTAAAAATATAGGCCATTTCAAGAAGAAAAACAACACGAATCTCACAATGCCCCGGAACAATGTATATTAATCAACATAATATTTTACAAAGTTATTTCTAAAATGTTACAACGGAGTCATAATAATTCAAATTCTACTCTAGGACAGTTAAAATAGTCTGTCCTTATCTAACTAATGCAACATACATATACTACAGCGGAAGACAAGGTAATAACTAGCTGTCGGTGAAGCCACCAGCTCCAAGCTCCTCCAAAATGAATATGCGAAAAAACCTGAACTACTTGGCTGCCTATTTAAATTTGAGCATCCAGGAGTTTAGGAGAAGAAAATAAACTTCGGGTCAAACATGGATCTGATGTAAGTAAAGCATATATTTTAACTTTATTAAAACCTTTAAATCAAAGGCATCTAAGAAGACCACGCCCCACATAAACACGGACAGGTTTTTATCTTCCGATAGCTAAAATATTTGTATATAAAAATCAAGTGATATTATAATAATGTCTATGGTTTAAAATAAATATCAAAATAACTGAAATTGTTACCATATTAAATTCCAGCATAATAGGCTCTAAAATCAAAACTGTAAAGGCACGTATTGCAGATTTGATTCTATACTTTGGTAAGGTAAGGGACTACCTGTTGGTAATGTACTCCTAGAAAATGAACATGAGTCTGACAAGAACTTCTTGTACCCCTGCTACACAAAGCTGGCTGCCACTTTAACATAGCAAACTGGATAACCTCATCATTTTTTGATATCGAGGCCTTATATTACCATGGCATTTGCAAGCAAAACACTCGAATATGGACAATCTAGAATGCGATGGCGGCTTCTAATGGTAGCTGACTACATGCTATTGTTAGCGCCAAAATTGGTCACTAACACCCTTAGAAAGATTGTCTAGAGAGAATAATGAAGAAAACCAACTGAAAAAGAGAAGAAAACATAAATTAAAATGCGGGAAGTATGAACACCAAATTGATAGTGGTTCGGCACCGTGGCCTACGTCCACTTTGAAGCTTATCTTTATTTTCCACTTGATACTTGATTACAGATACAATCCGTTCTTAAGTATTAGAATACAATTGCAAGGTAAAAGAAATAAGTCTTGAATGAGGATTCAATGTGGCAGAGTCTCCCAGTGCTCTCTAAAATCTGATCCCTTTTTTCTGTGCCCCTGCCCCTCTATTTATAGATGAAGGTGGGTTGGACTTTCCTGGTGGGCCAGGCGGCTGTATAACTTGGTCCAAGTAGGACATACTCTATGTGCCGAGCCAAATAGGTCGAACGATTGAAATGTCGAACGCTCTCTGCCGTGCCAAACGATCTCTTCGTTGAGTGGGAGGAATAGGCCGAACGGTCTTGTCTAGCCAAACACTACCCTATAGCCGAACGAGATGAGATTGAGCGTACTGGCTTCAGTGGGGAGCACCTGTGCCGAACGATACTGAAGGCCGAACCGACGTCTTGGCTGAACGAACATAGTGCCGAACATACTGTGCCGGACCATGCTGGAATGCCGAACCATCTAGGCTTGCCGAATGATGGCTTTGGCCGAGCGTCTTCGGGAGGCCGAGCAGCCTTTAGTCTTTGAACGACCCTATGCCGAACGTTCTCTTTTGGCCGAGCGGTATTTAATACCGAGCGCTCTTTTGATGGCGAGCGCAACCCTGAAATGCCGAACGATCCTAGTTGCCTGGTCGAATTTGCAGGTAACATTTTTCCCCCCAAAGTACATCATGTGGTAGAACAGGGTGTGCTTTGAACCATGAGTTGGTGCAATGCCGGAGCCGAACGACACTAAGATTGCCGAACAAGATGTCCCATGCGGAACGATCTCTATGCCGAACGATGTTCTGTGCTTTGACCGGCTCTACCGGGCACGTTTTGTTCGAACGACATATATTTTTGACCGGCCTTACCGGCAACAGCCTGTTCGTCTTCTTCTTCCTCCCTATAAAACCGTTTGTCCTTCCTCTTCCTCTCTTTTCTACTCCCATTCTCGTTATCTTTTTAAGAGCTTGCAACCCTAACCTGCTAATCGGATATCTCGGGCCTGATCAATCCTTACCGAACTTCGATCTGTTAATTAGGTATTAGCCCTTCTAACTTAATCCCTTCCATGGTTAAAACTTAGGGATTTGTACATTTGAATTGTGGCCGAGATGGTTGCATTGATGGTCAGGGCTAAACGGTGTGTGGCGAAAGGAGGCGATCGGGGATGATCGCACATGGGAGTTGTTGGAGGTGGCTAGGATGTTGCTCGGCCTGAATTGGGATGATTCGCCAAGCGAACTGTTCTAGTTGCTCGGCCTGGATGGAGGAAAAATGGGACGAACTTCGGCCGAAGGGGATTTTGGCCGAACGATATTTAGTTGAGCGCTAACCAGTACGAACTATAGTTAGGCCGAACAATGGTTGTAGGCCGAGCGACAACTTCGCCGAGCAACAGTTTGGCCGAACAATCATCAATGCCGAACATACCAAGGTCGAGCTTCTTTACGCCGAACGTCATATAAATGCCGAACCCATCATGTCGAACAATGCGTCACCGAACCATACGTAAATGCCGAACAATGTTTAACCGAACCATACAAAAATGCCGAACAAACATAGTTGCCACACTAATCAGGCCGAACAAACGATGCTTAGCCGAACCAATCATGAACGCCGAACAATGACATGCCGAACAAAACTCAAATGCCGGCCGTATTCCTATTGGCCGGACATAACTTAATCCAGCCAAATAATTGCCTTGCCCAATTTTCATAACTGACTTATGACAGGAACTCCGGCATATTTGCTTATCGAATTGATTTGGATTGTTAACCTTCTTATCATATAGAAATCTAAATTTTACCTGATGTAGTCGGATAACTTCCTTTGACATTATCTGAATCTGAGACTGTAATCGCCATAAAGAAAGCTTTTGGAAACGGTCAGTGATGACGGTCTTCGAAGGCGGTGATTTTAAGCTTAGTTTTATGTTAATAATTCCAAACTTTCAATGCTTATACACAATTGATTGCACTAGTTCACATACCACGTAGGGTAGGGGTTATTCATGTTGTTAACTCTAACATTGGTCATTTTTCAAGTATAGTTCACGCAGGTGCTTAGTTGAATCCACTATTTATTCAAGATGTCTAAAAAATCCAGTTCCGCTACACTTTCCGACAGACCCAGGCCGTCTTCAAAGAAAACAGCCGCCGATACATCCGACCCGTCAATTTCTCCCACTAATGACTGGGCTCTTGATACCTTGGAGTCGTCGATCTTATTGGATAGCCCGGTTGACTCACAGGCTTCGAGGGTCACCGTAGCCGCTTTTCAACGGATATGTTCTATTCATGGTATCCCGTTCTCCGACGTGTTAGTTCCGTCGGGGCACGACCGTCCACATCTGCCCCCAGCGGGATATACAGCGTGCACCAAGTTCATGTGTTTGGTTGGCAGCGTACCACCGTTAAATCTATTCCTTCGAGATGTGCTGCGGTATCTTGACGTCGCCCCATCACAGCTACATCCAAACGGTCACGCCTTCATCTATGGCACGTACGTGCTCTTTATGGCCGTCTTCTCTAGGCCCCCAACCCCTGGCGATATTAGGTATGTATACATTACCAAGAAACGGGGAGACGGTCCCTCTTACATGTTTCTTGAGCCACATCGGAAGTGCCAAATTTTCACTAGCGCGTGGAGCAGCAAATTCGCCCAGTACAAACAGGAATGGTTTTACGTGCGCTGCCCACTGGGTTTTGCGAGGAGATGGGTTGAAGGAAGTAAGTCTTCTTCCTGAATTAATGTCCGTTCCCAATCGGTTTTAAGCTTCTGCTAACTTATCGTTTCATCTTTTCAGATTCCATTCCACGTCCCGAGGGTCGAGGGTACTCTGATGCTGTCGAAACCATTAGAGCCCTTCCTGCTGAGGAACGAGATATCCGAGCCCTCATTTCCAATAAGTCATTATCAAGTTTCGGTCTGCTTGCTTATGGCCACCGGATTAGTCTTCCTGAGGGCGCCTCTCTTCCCAAACCCATACCCGCTAGAGGGGAAAAAAATGCTTGAATCATCTATTCGCCCTTCTCTTGAAGTACCGGAAGAGGGGGAAATTCCAAACGAGCCACCTCAAAAGCAAGGTGAGGGTTTGGGCCCTGCGGTCGAAGTTCATGATATTGAAACGTCATCTTCCCCTTCGAAGGGGAAAAAGAAGCCGGCGTGCAAGTTGAGGAAGGAGAAGGTTGGCGGGACTTCCAAAGTTACGCCTATCCAGCCAGAGAAAGTGGCTTCTTCACAGCGCATTGAAAGTTCTCTGAAGGGCTTATCGAACCTCTCCATTCCCGACGACTTATTCAACTATGATTTCAATGACCCGGAGTTGTTTAAGTTTCGCTCACCCGCCAGGGGCGATGCGAGTGTCCCAGCTCCGAACCGAGGGGAAAAGACTCCCGTTAGCAAAGCCACTGGTCCGTCGGGGGGGGGGGGGGAACACTAGGACACACACGGACATGTGCACTTCACTTTGCACCTACTTTTCTTTCATCATTTTGTTCTCTCGCTGATTCTCTATTGTTTGAATTCTTTGCAGGTGACATGGGGCGTTCGCACGGATATGACCGCCTTCGCGGTTCGTCGACTTTACGCCAATCCGGTCGGGACTCAGGTCTCGAGAAGCGTCGAGACAGAGATAGCGACAGCGACCGAGATTATCAATCCCGGGACTCGTCATTACGGAAGAAAACTCATTATCAGCCCGAACTCCACCAAGAGACCTCTTCTCATCCGGAGCAAAGCAAAGAAAAGCGCGGCCATAAGAGGTCGCATTCCGATGCTCCTCGGGACCAATACTCTGACTCCTCTTCTACCCGGCATTCCCGAGACTCTCATAGGAGAGGCGAACTTTCAAAGCCGTCTCCTCCCGCTCCAGCGACAGGCCCGACGGTGTCGGACAAACTGACCAAACTCAAGGTCAAATTTTCGAAGATTTCTTTCGATGGGCTAAAGTTTCTCCCAGCGATTCACCCTATACCCGGAGATGTTAAGCAAAATGCCATTGCCTGTACCAATGACGTCTATGTTCAACATGACGCATTCGTTCATCTTGCTGAGAAGCTTTCTGAAGTCTCTGTGGAGCGCCAGCACGAAATTGACCGTCTAAAGCTTGAAGCTATTCATGACAGGGATATCATTAAGGCCCAGGATGACGAGTTGACCACTTATAGGTCTGAGCTTGAGGTCGCCCGTCAGCGCGCTAAGGACACCGCCGAGGATGTTTCCCGCCTTGAATTAACTCATAAGAAAGAGCTTGATGAGTCAGTCCAACGGTGTGGTGCTCTAGCTTTGGAGAAGGACTCCGTTCAGAAGGAGTGGGACATACTCAGCCAACGGGTCAAGGAACTCGAAGAGCAACTCCATGAGGAGAAGAAAGAAAAATTGGCCGCCCAGGTTGAGGCACAACACTATTGCGATGAGATCGTCGCCACCCGGCTCCTAAAGGAGAAACTCGAGGGTGATTTCTCCAAAGTCGAGGCACTAAAGAATGAGGCTCGCGAGGAGGGCAAAAAGATGGCAGCTGCCGACATCGACTCTCGCCTTGAGGCGGCCAGGGAGGAAGGTAGGGAAGAGATCAAGACTGAATTCGACCCGCTCATCGCTGAATTCAACGCCCGAGTTCTCATGCATCGAGATCTAATTTTTTTGGGCGAGGGCTACCTTGAGTCTTTGATCGAGGCGTGGGAGACCCTGATTCAAATCAAGAAGGCCGAGAGCGGAATCGAAGAGGTCGATGAGGAAGCTTTGATTAAGGATTTCTTGAAGGGAAAAGAACCTTCAGACCTATCAGCGGCTAAGGCCCTATATAGCAAAGGTTCCCCCTCGAGGAAAGGAGAGGAAGTGGCTATTGGTCCATCGGGCATCGTGCCCCCAGTTCATGCGCCTACTCAGCCGGCTAGCCGACCGGTACTTGATCCCTTCGAGCAGCACCTTGGCTACGACCCGGATGCCCCCGGACTTGGCGTTCATGTTCTATCTCCCATCCCGGAGGGTGAGACCCGTCTGACAACCGAGATTCCACCGGCACCCGGTAAGCAACTTCTTTGCTTTATAGGGTTTCTGTGTTTTTCTAGAAACTATCGTGCTCTAACATTTGTTCTCTTGTGACTTTGTGCAGGTTGTTCTGACCCCGAACCCACTCCGAGGAGTGATGTCGCCAAGGAGCTGGAGAAAGAAACGAGTGAGGCTGCTCGAGTTGGCGAGGGTCCTGGCCCAGATGCCCAAGTAATCGGGGTACTCGATGAAGGCAAGTCCGACTCTTCTTCCGAGAGTTTTGAAATAGAAATCATGGGCGCCTCTGAGCATGCATCTGAGCCGAGCACGAAGGAGCGGCTCGATAAAGAGAAGGAAGTAACAGCCAGAGTTAAGGCTGAGCCTCGGGATGTGGACCTGGACGACCCCTTGAACAAACCGTTGAAGGTCATCCTCCCTGGCGGGTCCAAGCCTATGGACGCTCCCCCTACATCTTCGGTCGTCACCCCTCCATCCGGGAAGGATTCCAAGGGTAAGCGCTCTGGGAAGGAATCATCCGGGAAGAAGTAAAAGAAACACAAGAAGTGACCATCATCCTCGTTCAACGAGAGTTAATTTAGGTCATGTAATGATTTTTGCAGACTGTGTAAATAGGCTGTCGACTCCGGACTTCGGAGCGCTTTTGTAGCGAAAAGATTTTCAGGAATAAAGTTCAGTTTCATTTTCTGTCTTTTCAAAAGATTCTTTTCATTCGGTTTTCTTTGTAATTGTGATTGTGAGTGAAATCTGAACTGCTGTGAATAACATAGACCTCCTGGTTCACCTTTACATGGCTTGGGAATTCTTTGGAATTGTTCAATCTCCATTCTGTGCTTCTTGTATTTAAAATATTTCCTAGCCCGCATGTCGGGGACTCGGCATATCCAAGCCATCTGTGTCATAGTTCACATTCAAGGGGCTTGGAGATCTGAATCACTTACATTCGAGTCCACGCTCTGGGGACTTAGAGTATTCCAGTCCGCGCTCTGGGGACTTGGGGATTCCGAATCGTTTATACCCGAGTCTGCACTCCAGGGACTTCGAGTACTCCAGTCCGCGCTTCGGGGGCTTGGAGATTTTGAGTCGTTTATACTCGAGTCCGCACTCTGGGGACTTCGAATACTCCAGTCTGCGCTCTGGGGACTTGGAGATTTTCAATCGTTTATACTCGAGTCCGCACTCCGGGGTCTTCGAGTACTCCAGTCCGCGCTCCGAGGACTTGGAGATTTTGAGTCGTTTATACTCGAGTCCGCACTCCGGGGACTTCGAGTACTCCAGTTCGCGCTCAGGGGACTTGGAGATTTTCAATCGTTCATACTCGAGTCCGCACTCTGGGGACTTCGAGTACTCCAGTCCGCGCTCCGGGGACTTGGAGATTTTCAATCGTTTATACTCGAGTCCGCACTCCGGGGACTTCGAGTACTCCAGTCCGCGCTCCGGGGACTTGGAGATTTTAAGTCGTTTATACTCGAGTCCGCACTCCGGGGACTTCGAGTACTCCAGTCCGCGCTCCGGGGACTTGGAGATTTTCAATCGTTTATACTCGATTCCGCACTCTGGGGACTTCGAGTACTCCAGTCCACGCTCCGGGGACTTGGAGATTTTAAGTCGTTTATACTCGAGTCCGCACTCCGGGGACTTCGAGTACTCCAGTCCGCGCTCCGGGGACTTGGAGATTTTCAATCGTTTATACTCGAGTCCGCACTCCGGGGACTTCGAGTACTCCAGTCCACGCTCCGGGGACTTGGTGATTTTCAATCGTTTATACTCGATTCTGCACTCCGGGGACTTCGAGTACTCCAGTCCGTGCTCCGTGGACTTGGAGATTTTCAATCGTTTATACTCGAGTCCGCACTCCGGGGACTTCGAGTACTCCAGTCCGCGCTCCGGGGACTTGGAGATGTTAAGTTGTTTCTGAGCGTTCGTATGCTATTCAGAATATCATAATTTTCAGCCGCTTGTCACAGGAATATCATACGCAGAGACATTAACCATTTATGAAAAAGGTGGCTTCAAGCCTTTATTAATGAGAGCAAGCTGAATTGTCTTATTACATGCCAAGACATGGAAATGGAAACATACTGGAAATAAGTGCAACTACTGCATAAAGGAAATAGATTAAGTGTAGTAACGCCGTAAGTGCTCGCTGTTCCATGCTCGGGGGAGTATCACACCATCGACGGTCGCTAGCTTGAAAGTTCCTTCTCCAAGCCTCCGTTCGACGACGTATGGACCTTCCCATGCGGGGTTCATATGTGACGGACTGGAAAAACTCGTTTCAAAACGAGATCTCCCACATCAAAGATTCTTGGTCGGACTTTCTCATTATAATATCTCGCGACCCGATGTTTGCACGAGGCTGCTCTCAAATCAGCTTCTTCGCGTTTTTCATCGATAAAGTCCAATGATTCCAATAAGAGATCCTGGTTCGAAGCGGGGTCGTAATGAGTCACCCGATGTGATGGAACTTCAAGTTCTACGGGTATGACGGCTTCCGTGCCGTACGCCAATGCGAATGGTGTGTGGCCAGTCGCGGTTTTGTGGTTAGTTCTATAGGCCCAAAGCGCTGTCGGGAGTTCATCTACCCACTTGCCTCTAGCTTTTTCCAAAGGCTCCTTCAATATGGACTTGATTATTTTGTTTACAGCTTCTACCTGCCCATTCGCCTTCGGGTGAGCAACTGCTGCGAACGTTTTCTCAATGCCATACTTCTGACAAAATTCTTTGAATTCTTTACTCTCGAATTGAGTCCCGTTATCTGTTATGATGGTCCGTGGAAGACCAAAGAGGCATATGATATTTTGTACAATGAAATTAATGACTTTCTTGGTGGTGATCGTGGCCATAGGCTCTGCTTCTGCCCATTTGGTGAAATAATCGAATGCCACTATTGCATATTTCGCGCCTCCTTTGGCTAAGGGTAGAGAACCAATCAAGTCAATTCCCCACATTGCAAATGGCCAGGGACTAACCATTTGCGTGAGTTCCGTCGGCGGGGCACTCGAAATTTTCGCGTATATCTGGCATTTGTCACATTTCCTCACATAGTCTGCGGCGTCGCGGTTCACGGTTGGCCAATAGTATCCGTAGCGGAGGATTTTCTTTGCCAAAGTTTTCCTCCCGGTATGATCACCACACTCTCCCTCATGGACTTCCTCCAGTACTCGTTTTATCTCGTCATGGGCCATGCACCGGAGTAAGGGGCTCGAGAATCCCCTGCGATACATTACTCTGTTCTGTATTACATAACGCGAGGCCTTACGAAGGACTTGGCGTCTTTCACTCCTCTTCTCAGGAAAATCCCCATGTAGTAAGTACTGTTTGATCAGGGTCAACCACGATTCCCTTTCGAGTTCGGTCTCCAAGACGAAATCTATCTCCATCATGTCTATACTTGAGGCAAGTAGGGTCTTGACAGGGAACAATCCCATCTGCTGTGCATCGCCAGTGCTTGCGAACTTTGCTAACGAGTCAGCTTCTCTATTCTGTTCGCGTGGGACATGGGAGATGTCATAATATTTGAGACTTGCCAGTAGTTCTTGAGTGCGAGCAAGGTAAGGAGCCAGTCTCTGCCCCTTTGCTTGATAGTCTCCCCGCACCTGATAAACCACCAGCTGTGAGTCACAGAAGATTTCGATTGACTTCACTCCCAACTTGATAACGAGTTTCAAGCCAGCAATCAATGCCTCATATTCGGCTTCGTTATTTGTTGCTGCAAATTCAAGCTTCAAAGCGTAATAGATTGATCGGTCTTATGGGGTTATGAGGACGACACCTGCCGCCGAGAGACGGTCGTTAGATGCCCCATCGGTGTACATCTTCCATCGAACGAGAGGTGCGACCCTGTGTCCGCTCGGTTCATCTGGCAGAGTAAACTCGGCGATGAAGTCAGCTAGTGCTTGTCCTTGTATAGCCCTTCGTGGCAGGTAGGCAATGTCGAACTGACTCAACTCAATGTTCCATTTTAGCATCCTTCCAGAAGTTTCCGGTCGTTGGAGTACTTGTCGCAATGGTTGGTCAGTGTAGACACTGATCGAGTGTACCTGGAAGTATGGACGAAGCTTGCGTGATGCAATCACCAAGCAATAGGCGAGTTTCTCAATCTTTAGATAGTTCCTTTCCGCCCCCGTCAGGCGTTTACCAAAATAGTAAACTGGCCTTTGAACTCTGTCCTCCTCGCGGACCAGGGCTGTGCTGATGGCATGTTGAGAGACCGCTAAGTATACGTACAACATCTCGTGGTCTACTGGTTTCGACAGCACCGGGGGACTCTCCAGGTGTCTTACCAGAGCCCGGAATGCTTCGTCGCAGTCGGTGGTCCATTCGAAGTTTCTCTTTCCTTTCTTTATAACTTCAAAGAACGGAATACACTTGTCTGTAGCTCTGGATATGAATCGACTCAGCGCGGCCACTTTTCCGTTCAAGCTTTGCACCTGTTTGATGGTTCTGGGTACTCGTATATCTCGGATGGCCTGGATCTTTTTCGGGTTAGCTTCAATTCCTCGTGCATTCACAATGAAACCCAAGAATTTTCCTGATGCCACGCCGAATGAACATTTCAAAGGATTGATCTTAATCCCGAAGTGCCTCAGTATATCGAACATCTCTGCTAACTCTCGGATGTGGTCGTTTGATTGTCGTGACTTCACAAGCATGTCATCCATGTATACTTCCATCGTTTTTCCAATCTGATCTTTGAACATTTGATTTACCAGACGTTGGTAAGTTGCTCCTGCGTTCTTCAATCCAAGGGCATTACTACGTAGCAATACAACCCGACGTTTGTGACAAAGCTGGTGTGCTCTTGGTCCAGGATGTGCATCGGAATTTGATTATAGCCAGAATATGCGTCCATAAATGATAGTAACTCGTGTCCGGCTGTTGAATCGACCAGTTGGTCGATCCTTGGTAGCGGGAAACTGTCCTTTGGTCAGGCTTTGTTTAAATTAGAGTAATCAACACAAGTTCTCCATTTCCCATTGGCTTTCTTTACCAACACTGGGTTGGACACCCATTCAGGGTAGAGGGCGTCGCAGACGAACCCATTGGTTTTGAGTTTGTCCACCTCCTCTTTGAGAGCTGCGGACCTCTATGGATCCATACCTCTCCTTTTCTGTTTCACGGGGACGTGTTTTGGGTCTATGTTCAACATATGACTCGCAATTGCAGGAGAAATCCCGCACATCTCAGAATGTGTCCAAGCAAACACATCCAGGTTCGCTCGGAGGAAGTCAATAAGGTTTTCAGTTGTCACGGGGTCTAGTCGTGATCCAATTTTAAGAACTCGTGATGGGTCGCTGCGGCTAATTGAGATGTCAATAGTTAGTTCAGCTAGCGCTGCATTCGTTTCCCTGGGTTCCCCATCATCATCTCTCGGATCTATGTCTCTATGGATCCGAGAATGTTGCCCGAGCCAGGGCTCGGGCGTTAGTTGTCAATCATCAGAATTTTGGATGCGGACAAAGCTGTCCACGACCTTTCCTTTCTCCCTACGCTGCACTTCTCTGAGCTCAGCCACGTAGCATGCACGTCCGGTTGCCTGATCACCATGCACTACTCCTACTCCTTTGTCTGTGGGAAACTTTAACGTCAAACACCACGGGGCCAAGGCTGCCCTGAAGTCTGCGAGGGCTGGTCGTCCCAGGAATACATTGTATGGTGAATCAACATCCAGTACTATGAATGGCAGGATTCGTACTCTCCTGCGTTCTCCTTGTCCCAGTTCAACTGGTAACTCCACATATCCTACTGCGTCTGCTGCTGCGCCGTTAAAGCCATGAATTCGGGCTTTAGATGGTTTTAAATCCTTAGTCTCCAGCTTCATTTGGTCATATGCTTTCTTGAAGATGATGTTAACGGAACTTCTGCAATCAATTAGAATTCTTCTTACGAATACCGATCCGATGGTCGTGGATATGACCATCGGATCGATAGTAGGGGCTTCCACCATATCCGCATCTCTATTCCTGAATACAATATCGTCGTTCATCGTGCGCTGCTGCTTTGCGGGAGCTCCATCCTCCACATTTGAACAGCGCTCATACTCCGTATGTCTCAGAGAATTAGCATATCGCTCCATCTCCTGCCAATTTTTATCCACAGGATGAGGTCCACCAGCAATTGTATTAATAACCAATCTTCCCACAGTCCGAGCAGGTTGTTCTGGCTGGCGTGGAGCTGGCCCGCGTCCGGGGTCCGATGTCTCCTGTTTACTGTCTGGCGAGTCTCTGACAAATTCCTGTAGCTTCTTCTGCCTAATCAATTTCCCAATAGCGTCATGAAGATGCATGCACTCGTCAGTGTTGTGTCTGTAGGACTCGTGAAAGCGGCAATACTTCCCAGTCCGCTTTTGCTCCTCTGTTGATTCGTTTGGGCGTGGTTTTCTGTATTGAAAAGTGTTGCAGGTCGACAAGTAGATGTTCTCAAGAGATGTATTCAGTGGAGTGTATTCGTTGTAGGTCGGGATTCTTGACTTCCATCTCCCCGTTTCCTTCTTCTTCTTTCCGGGATCTCCGCCTCTAGTTGCTTTAGACTGCCCGGGCTCGTTCTGGACGTTGGCTTGAGCCTTCTCAAGGTTATCTCTGGTTGTCTTCGCAGCGATGTTACTCTTTACAGATTCCTGACCGGGCCCCAGTGCCTTGTCTTTCCTTGTCCATCGAGCTTCTTCCCTCCTTATGAATTGATGGCCTTTCGAATAAAAATGTTCCAGCGTGGCTGGGGGCTTTCCTGCCAACCAATCTCCAAATTCAGAATCTGGATCCACTCCACGCATTACTGCCATCAAAATTGCGTGATCGTTAGGATTGCTCACTTCAGTAGCGGCAACATGAAATCTCTGCAAGTATGCTTTCAGTGATCCTCCTGGAGCTTGGGTCACACTTGACAAGGACATCACATCCTTGGGACGAGTGGTGTGTATCCTGAATTGTTCTATGAATTTTCTTGCTAATTCATCGAAGCTAGAGATTGACCGTGGAGGAAGTCGAGTGAACCACATGGTGGCGATTCCGGATAAAGTTATCAGAAAGCACCTGCACTTGGTTGCGTCGTTGGCTCTTGCTGAATCCATCATCCATCCATACCTCATTACATGTTGTCTAGGGTCAGTTTTCCCTTCATAGGCAGGAATGGTGGGCATGTTAAACTTCCTTGGGTATTCAGCCTGTAGGATGGTATCTGTGAAGGGAGTATGACTCTTGGAAACTCCCCAATCTTCATTGGTCAATCCTTGGTTTTCTTTCATCAGCTGCCTAACCATAGCTGTCAAGTCGGGGGTAGGTATGGAAGATGGAAGGTTGGGTTCTTTGGGATCTTGGTGAGTCTGGTGTTCAGCCTCTTCGCGAGCTTGATCCCCAGTCGATCGATTGGTGGCACCTGCTTGTGCACCTTCATCCTTGCGGCTTCTACGCCTAGGTGGTTCGTCAGCTGAAGTCGAACTATCATCTTCTGAGTAAGGGGCAGGGCTACCTCCAGCATTCCGATGCTGCTGCTTAGTAAGCTAAATCATGAGGTCAGCATTGGTCTGCATTTTCTCAGCAAGTTGCCTCCTGCTTTCCATAAGTTCTTTCATTAAGTCATTGAACTCTGCTCGGGAAACAACTTCCGCTTGATTTTGGTTGGAGGGTCCTACGCCTCGAATCGCTTGTTGCTTGCTAGGACCATCTTGTTGTATGCTAGCAGTTTCACGGACATCTGCACTTTGAGAGGCCGATCTGGTTCGTGGTCTTCCCATGATAGAGTTTTTGGCTGTAACTCTGAGTAGAACCAACAGATGCCTTATGAATGATTATGGATCTCCTTCGGGGGATTTACGCAATCTAGTAGCTACAAAGTAGATCCTAATAGCCTGAGAATTCAATTCTCAGTGAAAGCACCAAAATGTTAGCACCAAAATTGGTCACTAACACCCTTAGAAAGATTGCGTAGAGAGAATAATGAAGAAAACAAACTGAAAAAGAGAAGAAAACATAAATTAAAATGCGGGAAGTATGAACACCAAATTTATAGTGGTTCGACACCGTGGCCTACGTCCACTTTGAAGCTGATCTTTATTTTCCACTTGATACTTGATTACAGATACAATCCGTTCTTAAGTATTAGAATACAATTGCAAGGTAAAAGAAATAAGTCTTGAATGAGGATTCAATGTGGCAAAGTCTCCCCAGTGCTCTCTAAAATCTGGTCCCTTTTTTCTGTGCCCCTGCCCCTTTATTTATAGATGAAGGTGGGTTGGACTTTCCTGGTGGGCCAGGCGGCTGTATAACTTGGTCCAAGTAGGACATACCCTATGTGCTGAGCCAAACAGGTCGAATGATTGAAATGTCGAACGCTCTCTGCCATGCCAAACGATCTCTTCGTTGAGTGGGAGGAACAGGCCGAACGGTCTTGTCCAGCCAAACACTACCCTATAGCTGAACGAGATGAGATTGAGCGTACTGGCTTCAGTGGGGAGCACCTGTGCCGAACGATACTGAAGGCCGAACCGACGTCTTGGCCGAACGAACATAGTGCCGAACATACTGTGCCGGACCATGCTGGAATGCCGAACCATCTAGGCTTGCCGAATGATGGCTTTGGCCGAGCGTCTTCGGGAGGCCGAGCAGCCTTTAGTCTTTGAACGACCCTATGCCGAACGTTCTCTTTTGGCCGAGCGGTATTTAATACCGAGCGCTCTTTTGATGTCGAGCGCAACTCTGAAATGCTGAACGATCCTAGTTGCCTGGTCGAATTTCCAGGTAACAGCTATACTACATACCCTATTTTTTCCATTTCCTAGTTTATGAGGCTCGTGAGGTCACTTCTTTACCTTTTTTCTCTTAGCTGACCATCTTAGAATGCTAACACTGTCCTCCAGCAGAGATATAATGCCAACATTCATCCATGCAAGTTGTTCCAAGATCAAATAACATTCCACATTCCTATCTTTCATTTTGGAATCACCCTCAAGAAGAATAGTATAACCCCATGGCATGCTTCAATATGATTTAACATCATTCAATATTAATTTGGACTGGTTCGGATAAAATAGGGATTGGTGTCTCCAAAACTAAGTGATAATATTTGGCTAACTTAATTCGGTTCTTTTGGAAGTATGCATTAAGCAATCGAGTCCCCTCCAGGGAATTCGAATATTCCCCGAGATATCTCTTGAGTCAAAACAAGTCTAGATTGGTAGTTGGTTATTTAACTATCAAATAAACAAAGAACAACCAATTCCATTTGAAATTTATTTATTTATCGCAACCATTAAGCCTCAAAACAAATCTTCATTTAACAAAACTCTTTTCAGAACTTTTGTCTAAAACATTCATATACTTATCTCTATGACATAAGTAGATTCACAAAACATTTGTGAATAATTCCTTACTTCCAAATCATATTAAAAAGGATTAACAAATGTTTTTTAAATTGGAGTAAGGACAACCTTAAAAACTATCCCCTCAGTGTTAAGCATGGAATGGATGTTTCATACCACCCCTTTTAAAAGGTCAGTTTAGGAAAACCAAGATCTCAAATTCTTTTTATATTTCTTTCGGTAAATCCTTTTTAAACAAATCTATTTCATTTATGAAATCTCCTTTTATTTTGAAATCAAAACCATTTCAAAATACTTTCCAACTTCCAAATTAATCTATAAAACCCTTCTACAAATATTCAAAATTATTTATATAAATTGCTTTTATAAACTTCCAAACTTTTTATATAAATTTCTTATAAATATCCAAACGTTTTATAAAATTCCTTTATGAATATGCAAAACATTTTCTAATACTTCTATTATAAAATACCCTAAAATCATTTATAAAACATCTTTATAAACCTTTCTTGTTTAAACAACTTCCTAAATAAGATTAACCAAATTAGCTTCTTTTAATAAGCAAAACCATTTTATAAATCTTCTCTATATATGAAATCTTCTTCGCTTAAAAACTCAAATCTATTTACCCAAAACACCTTATAAATTATCAATTTCCTTTATAAAACTCTTTATAAAATCTTCTTTTTATAAACATGCAAATTATTTAAAAAAACTCTTTGTAAATTTTTTTTATAACATTGAAAACCATTTTTAATAAAACCATTTGCCAACTCATCTTTTAAATATCTTGTTCAAAGTGCAATAACTTTGAAATAATTTCAAAATGAAAATTAAATATTTTTCCTTACAAAATCAAACGGAGGCTTAATGGCCACACTAATGTTTTTAATATGATTTTACTTATCCAGTTTAACATGGCATCACATAAAAATAGGTATATAAGGGATTAATGCATCATAATCAATCAACTTAAGTAAATGTTCAAGTTAATTTTAATAGTGTAGTTGTGTTTTTTCTGCTAATAGATGTCATTTAGCTTTCTTAATCATATAGGGTTACTTAAGGGTAAGCGACACAGAAATCTCTTGATTTAAAACAAATTTTAAATGAAAACAGTTTAAAACAAAATTATTTACTTATACTCAAAGCGATTTTAAAATAAATTAAAACCCTTGTAAATTAGAATCAAATCCTTGTTAAATAGTGATTTAACTCTAATTATAAATAATTAAACTTCAATTGAACCTCATTAAAACATAATTAGCTTTAATCAAAGATTAATTAAATCAAACCCTTTTTCAAAATAATAATTATAATTATCTTAAATGAATAATCAAATAACAATCAATTATTCCTTAATTAATGATTAAATAATAATTAACTCTAATTAAATAAAAAATCATGATCAACTTAATTAATTAACACTTAAGTTTAAGAATTATTATTAACAAATGATTAAGTAATAAGTACCTTTATTAATTAATTAAATAGTCATTAAATAATTAAATTATTAAATAATTGTTCTCTAATTCCTAAATTAAAGTTAAGAACATTTTCTAAAATGATTTTAAGTTAAAACAAGTTTAGATTAGAAAAATAGTTAGATTTTCTAAAATGCGCTTATAGCCACTGTCGCTGTACGGATCCGTAATTTACAAACTTAAAATTTTGGTTTTATAACTTTTAAAACATAAACTTTGAACTCTTGTCTTCTTTAAAAAATGATAATAAATTTCAAAAATCAAACTTTCAATAAAAAGCGGATTTCTACATCACTTTTGGTTAGTGAATCGCTATCTTCATGTCATGAACCCACATACAACATGTAACAACCCACATATTTTACAATTATATATTTAAATGTATTATTTAAGTTTAACATCGTTGGTTGAATTAAAGTCTGAATGTGACTTTTTGTAAACAGTCGAATCTGGACTCAAGACCACTTTCATTGAGTTTAAAACGATGTTTACAACTTGTTTAAGTATAAACATCGATATGTTTGGAGTTGATTAGGATTTTGGTATTTTCATTTGGGCTTTGGGTTGTGTTCTAGCCCATTAACCCAACAAAAAAAACCCAAACCTTCTACCTAATAGCTCCCACTCCACTCCTCTTCATTCATTCACTCCATTTTCTAATTCCTAACACTCAAGCCCTAGGAAGAATGGTGGAAAGAGGAAATTAAAATTCCTAAGCCATAGTTTCTCTTATGAATTCAAATTCAAGTTCCAACGTCAAGGAGAAGCTTAGGTATGCATCCTCTTCATCTTCACCATCTAAATCCCCCTTAAATTCATGATTTTTCCTATAACATAACTTAGGAAAAACTTTGCATTTGATAATGGATTGACGATTCTAGATGTGTAGTGAAGAGGAATTGGTCTTGCTTTTTTTAGAGCTTCTCATTCATTATTTTTAAGTTTAAAGGTGAGTTCTTGAACTCACATCTTTGTCTATAGCTCTCATTGTTGTAAGGTATGGATTCTTAACATCTATTTCATGTTTAATTACTTTTGATTTGAATTGGTTTGACGAATTTTCCAATTTTTCTTTTGAAGTCAAAATTTATGAGATTCCTACTACGGATGTTTAGACATTTTGTTCCGGGTGAATCGAAGAGCCTATAGAGTTAATTTGTCGCTTGGCATAAATCCCTAGCCTCCATCGCTCATTCGATCACTTCTGAGATGATTTGGCCATCAATGGCCTAGGCAAATTTCTGCCTAACCCAAGCAATCGACGTCTAGTTGAAATTCCAAACATCTGGTAGTAGCTTCTGGAAAAATTATAAAAACGAAAAAATAAAATAAAATGGCAGAGCCTAGGGTCAGACGTCTGACTAAACCAGCCAGATATCTGGTCCTGTTAAATTTTTTTCTATTTTCCTATTTTTGAGTGGATTTCCAATTTTTATTGATCTTTGACGATCCGAATAGCTATTGTCAGTCAATACTGACTTTGATGACTTCTTTTATGGATTTTGTTGCTTCCATTTGATGGATTTGATATTGATTTCCTTGGTTTTGATTCACGATATTAAAATGTGGATTTTTGGTGATAGACTGTTTTTGCAATCATTTCTATGATTTGTCACTTTAAAATACAAAGGTTTCTATACTAGTAGAAAATACTCAAATTCTTTCACACAAAAATGATTTCAACATTACTTTTAATACAAATCTTGTTTTTAAATACGTTTTCCAATCTATTAGTATATACGAACCTTTACCTCATTCGTATGAGAAATCTAATTAAACGACTTAGCAAAATAAGTGCTATGAAATGCTTGCGTTTACTTTATCGATTAATTCTTGGATTTGTTCGATTGAAATCTCGTGACAATATTCGAGTGAAATCTACAATTTGTTCGTAAATATTTAAGTTAAGCCAGTGGTTATGGGACATGAAGCTAAACTCGTTTATTTACTAGCTTAGTGTAATTTACACTTCCTTTTGATTAATGATGACCATTTTGTATTTTTGAGTGGAAATCTGCAATTTGTTTGTAAATATTTAAGTTAAGCCAATGGTTATGGGACATGTAGCTAAACTTATTTATTTACTAGCTTGGTGTAATTTACACTTATTCTATGGAGCTTCGGCTCTATTTGGTAGGGTAGTGACCCATGGTTTTTGATTTTTCGAGGAGCAATCGGCTCGTTCGTCCGCGTGGGGGATTGTCCCCCGCAGATTCTGTGCATGAGGCGTATCTTTTAGGGTGCATCGATAGTCGGCTCATTCGTCCGCGTGGGAGACTGTACCTCGACAGAGTCTGTGCATGAGGCATATCTTTTAGGGTGCATCAAAGTTCGACTCATTCATCCAAAGTGGGGGGCTGTACCCCAACAGAGTCTGTCCATGAGGCATATCTTTTAGGGTGCGTCGATTTTCGGCTCATTCGTCCGCGTGGGAGAGTGTACCCCGTATTTTAATGGATTAATGACCCAAGGGATATCATCCCGTTTATGATACATGTGTTGGTGAGTTTATATGCTCCTGTTTATGATAGATCTCCCACTTTTTTTTATTTCTGGATTTCTAATTGATGATTTTTGGAATTTATGTTTCACTAATTTTTGCGATTTACATTGATATGTTTTGTCAACTTTGGTGGATAAGCTAAAGAATATGATATTCATTTTGGGTATTTGATAAAATTTAAGATATTATTATTTTCACTGTTATCAAATATATACTTGTCACAATATGGTATTATTGATATCACATATTTTTGTTATATATGCTATCCTATCTCATCTTATATGGTATTTACAGCTGGACTGATCCGTTTATTAATTTTCTTCTTTAATAAAACTCGGGCCAGAACGAGTTGTTTCAGGTGCTTCTACTTGACTTCTTAGCTGGGACTAGCTTCTGACTTTTGGATAACTACTTTAGCTTAGTAGTTTTTGCTTTTATATATTTGAGATAGAGACTCCTTAATGTATACTTATTCTTTTGTGATGTTGTGAATTTTGTATGACCACTACTTTGATGTACGCTTCAATATGTTATAATCATATCTGATTCTGCCTTAGTGATATGTTTATCTACGTCTTATTTATGTTATGCTTATTTTATATTTAATTCCGAAGGCCACTTAGCCACTGTGTAGTAGATTTGAGTTAGGATTGGATATGTCGGATTACCTCTTGAAATGAAATGCATGTTATAATGTCTGACATATCGGTTCTCGCTCAAATCAATTATACTGTTGGTCGCTCCTCAACAGCCTTATTCTTCGTACAAATTGATGGCATTACCCAATAGTGCCCTTCGTTAGTGTGAGTATAGAGGTGGGGCGCCACAGCTTGGTATCGGAGCCAAACTTAGGAACAATGTAGAATAATCTAGCAAGGATCATTGACTTACTTCTCTCTTAGGAATCGTGCTTTAGGATTTAATCCGAGTCTTAGGAGCCGTTCTATCCTATTTCCTTTTATGATGCCTTATTCATCAATCTAGTTTATTTGATTTCATTTTGAGAATAACCTTCTTTCTTAAAGTAGAGAAATTGTTAGACCTGGTCGTCCTAGCATCGGTCAATCCATGGCTACTCTTCAGGATGGCGTATTCATGTCTACCTAACAGCTTTTGGATCTTGTAAAGAATGTCCAAGCTGCCGGACCCATTCCAGAGCCTACTCATCCTAAAATTGAGTTTGCACGCTTGTGCAGTGATTATACTAATTTAGGTGCATTCAAAGGTTTCGAAAGCGTTATAGAAGTCCAAGCTTGGTTTAGAACATGCGATCGCATCTTTTCTCGCATGAATCTTATAGATCTACATCGTGTCCAAGTGGCTTCTAGTATGCTCCAAGAGAGAGCATTAGATTGGTATAAGCTTTTGGTTTTGGAAATTGTCGAAGAGGATCTTACTTGGGAGCTATTCTGGGAAAGGTTCAAGTTAAAGTTTGTGCCAAAACCTAAAAAGGTAATTTTAGTCCGACGCTTTATTGACCTTGTTCAAGGTGAAACTTCTGTGACGGATTATGTTGCATCTTTTGAATCCCTTTCTAAATATGGGGTCGAGTATATTAATAACCCATTGAAGAAAATCAAAGGTTTATCTATGGGTTGAATAAGAATCTCAAAAAAAGGCTTTGCTTTTGAAACTAGAAGTTCCTTTCGATCAGCTTGTAGATATCGCTCTTCGACTTGAAGAAGTTGATAAAAAAAGTGATGTTGAAGTTGTGGGTGCCAAGAAAAACTTCAAAAACAACAAGAAGAGGCATCTCAATAACAAGTTCATGCCTAATCCCAACAAGAATGGGAAGAAAGCAACTTCGGTAGTAAAGACTCCTACCCTTAATCTTGGAGAATGCTACAATTGTGGATCTAAGGACCACTATGCAAATAAGTGTCTGAAGTTTATAGCAAAAGTTTGAGTCATCCTATATCTTCATGTCCCAAACTTCAAAGCAAGAAAGAGGGAAAGCTAAATGTGTTGTGCAAGCCCCTAGTAACACTTCTCTTGGTCAAGGTATTTTTCATTATATCCTTGATGGCATTATTATGTTTCGTGATTATCTTATTCGAGTTCTTTTTGATACAGGTGCATCCCACTCTTTTATATCAAAAGAACTTGTTGATATTTTTCTTTAAATGTTATGGGCTTGAAGACTTTATTAAGATTGCAAATCCGGTTGGTGGATCCGTAACACGCATTTTATTTTGTAAGGATGCTAAAATTCATCTATGTGATTATGCGTTTCCTGCCGATTTGCATGTTATGCGTTATTTAGGTTTCAGAATGATTTTGGGAATGGATTGGCTTAATCGTTATGAATCCCACATCCTATGCCCCAAGAGGACTATCCATCTTCAACATCCCTAATCTAATAAGCAGATTTCTATCGTTCTTAAAGATTTAGATTCCAATTCGGGAGCATCATTATATTCTCTAAATCCACATGATGACGATAATGATGATAAGGAAGATGTCATTTCCCTCATTCACGTTGTTTGTGAGTTTCCCGATATATTTAAGCTTGTTTTAGGATTATCACCTAAGCGAGTAATTGAGTTCAGAATTAATATAATCCCTGGAGATCTACCCATCACTCATCCTCCTTATCGTATGTCAAATAGGGAAAATAAGGAGATACATAAACAATTATCCAAATTTAAAGCAAAACAGTTTATTCGTTCTAGTTCCTCTCCTTGGGGAGCTTCAGCCAACTTTATGAAGAAATACAATGGTATACTTAGGCTTTATGTTGACTATTACAAGCTTAATGACCACACCATCAAGAATAAATATCCCTTACATTGGATTGATGATCTATTCGATCAACTTTGCGGTGCTAAAGTCTTTTCACAATTAGACTTAGCAACCATTTTTCATCAGCTTCGAATTGCAGAGGATAACATTCCTTTGACATACTTCCATACTCGTTATGGATCTTATGAATGGCTTGTTATGCCATTTGGTTTAACAAATGCTCCAGCTTATTTCGTTGAATCGAGTTTTCAAAGACTACCTCGATCGATTTGTTCTCATCTTTATAGATGATATTCTTGTTTATCCTAAAACTGAGGAAGAGCATGAAAAACATCTTTGGATTGCATTGGAAACTCTTAGGAGCAATCAACTGAAAACAAAATTTTGTAATTGCCATTTTTGGTGATCTTATGTGAAATTTTTAGGATATATTATTTCTAAATCCGGAATTTCCATGAATCGTTCAATGATTAAAGCGATTCAAAATTGGAAGAGACCGCAGAGTGTGACATAAATTCGTAGTTTTCTTGGATTGGCAGGCTATTACAGTCATTTCATAAAAGACTTTTCTAAAATTTCTGTGCCCCTTAATGGTTTGACAAAGAAGGGAGTTAAGTACATTTGGTCGGACAAATGTGAACCTGCTTTTTAGAAATTAAAAGAACTTCTTTCCGATGCTCTTATTCTTGTGATTCCCAAAAGCAATCAAGACTTGATTGTTTATACCGATGCTAGTCATGTTGGTTTAGGAGCCATTCTCATGCATAGGGAACGTGTTATCGCTTATGCTTCTAAGCAATTAAAGCCTACCGAGACTAGATATGACGCTCCTGATTTAGAGCTCACGGCCATCGTTTTCTCTCTTAGAATTTGGCATTATTATCTTTTGGGAGAGAAATTGTTCTCTACACCGATCATAAATCTTTGAAGTATTTTTTTTCTGAAAAGGAACTTAATTTACACCTATAACATTGGCTCGAATTACTTGCATCTTATGATCTTGATATTCTTTATACTCCCGGAAAGGGAAAGCGTGTTTCCGATGACCTTAGTCGTAAGCAACAAGCGGTTGTTTCCATGATGATATCCAAACAGAATGATCTCGAGACTTTGTCCACTTGTGGTATTCAAGATTGTGAACGCGATTCATGTTCATCTCTTGTTTTATGTAGCCTTGAGGCTCATCCATCTCTTTTAGACCACATTTCTCAAGCTCAAAAGCATTATCCTGAGTTGGCTCATCTTAGCCAAAGTTGTAGGGATAAAAATAATATTGATGGTTTGGAAGACTTTGAAATCGATGCGCTCGTGGCGGCAATCAAAATTTTGGTAGACTTATTGTGCCAAATATTAGTGATCTTCGTAAAGGCATTTTAGAATATTCCCATCATTCTAAATTTACCATTCATCCCAGTATTAGAAAAATGTATGCGGACATCAAGCGAATTTTTTATTGGGATGAAATGAAATCTGACTTGCTAACTTCATTAAGCGTTGCATGGTTTGCCAACTCGTTAAGGCTAAGCATCAAAGGCCCATTGGGTTATTGAAACCTTTAGACATTCCCGTTTGAAAGTGCGATCAAATTTCCATGGACTTTATTGATGTTCTTCTCCGTTCTCGTTTGGGTCATGACATTCTATGGGTGATTATAGATAGGCTTACAAAATCCGCCAATTTTCTTCCCGTTCGGTCCAACCGGACCCTACCTCTTTTGGCTAAATTCTATATTGAAGTAATTGTTAAATTGCGTGGAGTTCCTAATTCTATTGTTAGCGATCGTGATCCATTGTTTACCAGTGGTTTTTGGAAAGGTCTTCAAAAAGATTTAAGAATGAAGCTTGATTTTAGCATTGCTTATCATCCTCAATCCGATGGATAAACAGAGCGTGTGAATCAAGCTCTTGAAGATCTTCTTTGTGCATGTGTTCTTGATTTTGGTGGAAGTTGGAAAGACCATATTTCCCTTGTCGAGTTTTCTAATAATAATAGCTTCCAATCAAATATTGGTATGGCACCTTTTGAGGCACTCTACGGAAGGCCATGCCGATCTCCTCCATATTGGCTTGAAGTCGGTGAGAAGCCGGTTTTAGGTCCAGATTTTATTCGTGATGCCACAGAAATGATTGATCTTATTCATCATAGGATGAAAGAAGCTCAAAGTAGACAAAAATCCTACGCTGATAACCGAAGAATGAATTTGGAATTTTCTGTAGAAGAATTGGCATTTATTCATGTTTCACCTATGAAGGGTGTTGTGCATTTCAGTCGTTCGGGAAAATTAACACCTCAATATATTGGCCTGTTTCCAATCACCGAACACATTGGTTCCGTGGCTTATCGTCTTTTATTACCGGTTCAATTTTCTGCTATTCATGACGTATTCCACATTTATCAACTACAAAAATGCCCTAGAGATTTCGATTCTATTCTTGAGTCCGGTATTATTGAAGAAATTGAAGTTTCGCCTAATTTGACTTATGGGCAACATCCTATTCGTACCATAGCTACGGAGATTAAACGCCTTCATAATAAAGATGTTCTGCTTGTGAAAGTTCAATGGTCTCAAATCCTAAGGATTGTTCTTTGGAATCCAGAGAATTCATTGAGCGAACCTATCTGGGCTTACTCTTTCGTGCTCCTTAAGGTGAACTTCCCACTGCAAAATTTTCTTTTGTATTGTTATGCCTTAGAGTGGTTATTACTCTTTATTTTCTTCTTAGATATTGCGAGGACACAATTTCTTTAAGGAGAGGAGTTTGTAACAAATCAAATATATTACAATTATATATTTAAATGTTTTAGTTAATTATAGCATCGTTGGTTGAATTAAGGTCCGAAATGCGACTTCTTGTAAAAAGTCGAATCCGGACTCGAGACCACTTCCATTAAGTTTAAAACGATGTTTATAACTTGTTTAAGTATAAACATCAATATATTCGGAGTTGATTAGGATTTTGGTATTTTCATTTGGGCTTTGGGTTGTGTTCTAGCCCATTAACCCAATAAAAGAACCCAAACCTTCTACCTAATAGCTCCCACTCCTCTTCATTCATTCACTCCATTTTCTAATTCCTAACACTCAAGCCCTAGGAAGAATGGTGGAAAGAGGAAATCAAAATTCCTAAGCCTTAGTTTCTCTTAGGAATTCAAATTCAAGTTTCAAAATCAAGGAGAAGCATAGGTAAGCATCCTCTTCATCTTTTTCATTTCAATCCCTCTTTAATTCTTGATTTTTCCTATAACCTAACTTATGAAAAACTTTGCATTTGATAATAGACTGAAGATTCTAGAGGTATAGTGAAGAGGAATTGGCCTTGCTTTGTTTTATAGCTTCTCATTCGTCGTTTTTTAGTTTAAAGGTGAATTCTTGAACTCACATCAATGTCTATAGCTTTCATTGTTGTTAGGTATGAATTCTTAACATATATTTCATGTTCAATTGCTTTTGATTTGAATTAGTTTGGTGAATTTTCCAATTTTGGTTTTAAAGTCAAAATTTATGAAGTTCCTACTATGGATGTTTAGACATGTTGTTTGGGGTGTATCGAAGAGCCTACAGGGCTATGTTGTCGCTTGGCATAAATCCCTAGCCTCCATTGCTTGTTCGATCACTTCCGAGTTGATTTGACCAACAATGGCGTAAGCAAATTTCTGCCCAACCCAGGCAACCAAACATCTGGTTTATAATTCCAAACGTCTGGTAGGGGATTTTGGAAAAATTATAAATAAAATAAAATAAAATGACAGAGCCTAGGGTCAAACGTCAGGTTAAACAAACCAGACGTCTAGTACTTTCAAATTTTTTCCTATTTGCCTATTTCTGAGTGGATTTCCAATTTTTATCGATCTTTGACGATCTGAATAGCTATTGTCAATCAATACCAAATTTGATGACTTCTTTTCTGGATTTTTAGTGCTTCCATTTGATGATTTGATATCGATTTTCATGGTTTTGATTCACGTTATTGAAATGTTGATTTTGGATGATAGATTGTTTTTACAATCATTTTTGTCATTTGTCACTTTAAAATACAAAAGTTTCAATACTAATAGTAAATACTCGAACTCTTTTACACAAAAATGATTTCAACATTACTTTTAATACAAATATTGATTTTAAATTCGTTTTCTAATCTATTAGTATATACAAACCTTTACATCATTCATATGAGAAATCTAATTAAACAAAAAAACAAGTGGTATGGAACGTTTGCGTTTACTTCATCGGTTAATTCTTGGACTTGTTCGATTGAAATCTCATGACAATGTTTGAGTGGAAATTAATAATTTTTTCATAAATATTTAAGTTAAGCCACTGGTTATGGGACGTGAAGCTAAACTCATTTATTTACTAGCTTAGTGTAATTAACACTTCTTTTTGATCAATGATGATCATTTTGTATTTTCGAGTGGAAATCTACAATTTGTTCGTAAACATTTAAGTTAAGCCACTGGTTATGGGACATGAAGCTAAACTCATTTATTTACTAGCTTGGTGTAATTTACACTTATTCTATGGAGCTTCAGCTCAATTTGGTGGGGTAGCGACCATGGCCTTTTGACCATTCGCGGAGCAATCGGCTCGTTCGTCTGCGTAGGGGACTGTACTTCGATTGAGTCTGTGCATGAGGCGTATCTTTTAGGATGCATTAATGTTTGGCTCATTCATCTGCATGGGGACTGTACCATGATAGAGTCTGTGCATAAGGCATATATTTTAGGGTGCGTCGATGTTCCGCTCATTCATCTGCGTGGGGGACTGTACCCTGACTGAGTTTGTGCATGAGGCGTATCTTTTAAGGTGTGTCGATGTTAGGCTTATTCTCCACGTAGGGGACTGTACCCTGTATTTTTATGGGATAACGGCCCACGGTATAGCGTCCCATTTATGACATACATATTAGTGAGTTTTTATGCTCCCGTTTATGATAGGTTCCCCGCTTTTTTGTAATTTCTGGATTTCTAATTGATGATTTTTAGAATTTATGTTTCATCAATTTTTATGATTTGCATTGATATGTTTTGTCAATATTTGACATTTGGTGGATAAGATAAAGAATATGATATCATTTTGGGTGCTTGAGAAAATTTGAAATATTGTATGATTTTCATTTTTATCAAATATATACTTGTCACATTATGGTATTATTGATACCATATATTTTTGTCATATTTCTTATCCTATCTCACCTTATATGATATTTATAGTTAGACTGATCTGTTTATTATTTTTCTTCTTAAATAATACTCGGGTCAGACCAAGGTGTTTCAGGTGATTCCACTTGATGTCTTAGCAGTGAATAGCTTCTGATTTTTGGTTAACTACTTTAGCTTAGTAGTTTTTGCTTTTATACATTCGAGATAGAGACTTCTTGATGTATACTTGTTCTTTTGTGATGTTGTGGATATTGTATGACCAATACTTCGATGTACACTTCTATGTGTTATATTCATATCTGATTCCGCCTTAGTGATATGTTTATCTATGACTGATTTATGTTATGCTTATTTTATGTTTTATTCCGATGGCCACTTAGCCACTGAGTAGTAGATTTGAGTTTGGATTAGATATGTCAGATTTCCTCTTGTAATGAAATGGATGACATACTATATGACATATCGATTCTCGCTCAAATCAATTATATAGTTGGTCGCTCCTCAATAGCCTTATTCTCCGTACAAATAATGACATTATCTTGTAGTGTTCTTAGTTAGTATGAGTATAAAGGTGGGTTGCCACATAACAAATACAACATTCAAACATAATGTCACATTATAACATTATAGCACCACCATAAACAAATTATTACTTCACAATGCTAACTAAATTTTCCAATATTCAAGGTAAATCTTTATCGCCTACTAGAACTTCAACATAAGCAACCAACTCCAAATCAATATATATGAATGCATATGCAACATATAACGTCACCGCATACTTAAGCAATTTTAGCTCATAAATTTTACAAGTTTAAAAAGTTAGTTACTTGAATTTTAAAAATGTGAACTTTACTCACCAAAAATTAACAGCTTCAAACCAAACTTCAACTAGAGCTCGAATGCAACCTAAGACCTTGTAAATATGGACTTGACGAATGGCTAAGCACCAAGATTAGGCTCGGCCTAGGGGAGTTTAGGTACAACCTTGGAGTTTAGGGTAGATGGGTGCTTGTATTTTGGAAGTGAGGTGTTGTAGTATATATAGAATTGTTTTTTAGTAAGAATTTTGCAGTGTTTTGAGTTGAAAAGAAATGGTTTTCTCATACTAAAAAATATGAAGAGAAGCCATGGATACATTTTCTCAAGATCTTAGGAATTTTAGAAATGAAGAAGTGGATTGTAAAATGAGAAATATGAAAGGGAATGGGTATTTATTTTCTTAGAAAAATAATTAAAATGTGTAAAGTGGCTTGAATAAAAAATATACACATGCATGCACCTCCATACCCCTAAATCGTGCAATCCATGTTGTGTGTATTTATGATGACTTTAAGGTATGGCTTAACATGATAACTTTCTTATATTTTTACTTTCTTTTAAACTTTTTGATAATTAGCCGCATCACTTCTTATATGTATATAAATATAAGTTAACATATATAAGTGTGTTTATTAACAATAATCCTAACATCTATATGTGTATATGGTGCAGCAACATGCACAATGTTTCTGACGACTTCAGGTGTTGAAAAGTCGAATTTTCGGAAAACGTTTTTCGGTCACATTTTCTATTTTTTTTATGAACTATCTATATTGGTTAACGAAATTTGAAAACTATTTTATCATCATAAATAAATAATTAAAATAGGTTTATTTTCTAATAAAACTCCATTTATTGATTATATTAAATATATTTAAATAGCCTATTTCAAAGTGGCAAAATCTTAGGTCGTTACAAATCTACTTTACCATCATTTGTTATTATTTAAAAGAGTCATATTATTTTTAATTTACAAAACCTATTATTTGATTATTTAAAACTTATTAGATATTCGCAAATCAAGGGGTAAATTCGGGGTCGTTACATACTTCCCCCTTAAAAGTATTTCATCCCCAAAATTGTACGACAACCTTAATTCCCAAAAACACTTAAACTATTTATCAATTTGTATGATGTACCTAGTTCATTCTAATGTAAAATCTAATTTTGATCATTCACTCAAACACATAATTTCACTTTCGAACTAGTATCGTTCACTCGACTTCCTAATGGGGACTTTGATCAGGCTTCTTAATCAGGCATTGCATTTTTTGCCTAGAGGGCGGCTTTGGCATTCCAAGTTGGAAGTGCTATATAAAAAGGTAAAACGTAGCCTCTAGCCTCATCAACCCGGAATGATTAAAACATGGAAGATGCAACAGAGCTAAATGGGTCGCTCCCAAGTAGGGTACGATCATTCCTTTCTAGAGTTGATATTATCCCTCATTTGTATGCTTCGAGGCCCATTAAGTGAGGGGTGATCATATTCGGTACAACTAATTAAGTGGTAGGGCAGTCCTGTATTGGTATGGGATCCTGGCGAAGTCTTTGGTGTTATTTACCTAGAGATGAACCGTGATGGGCGGTGCCCCAGTAGCCCAGTCATTATAAGGAATCCATTCTCTAGTACGAGCCTTTACGGTTTTAGTTGTATACCTAATATGCTGGAGTTTAATTAATGTAACAATTTCAGCTATGATAATAAGTATTTGTATCTTAGACAATATTATAATATCAAAGAACTTTATACGAAATGTTTTGGTTATCATAAGGTAAAAATCCGTCCGCGTTTATGTGGCGTGGTTTTACAAGATACTTTTGATTTAGAAAGGATTTTTGTAACTTTAAAATCCAGTTGGGTGTGTTTTCTCATGTTGATTTTTCAAACTGACTTGGGTATTATTTTTTATAATGCCCGGGTCAGACTGATCATATTTACAGATTGCTTTGGATGCATTGCAGCTTGGAGACGAGCTGGAGGTCTTCATGTCATATTCACGTATATGTTCATTTTCTGCTGCTTTATTGTTGAAATCATTAGCATTTTGTGAGGATAGGTTGTTTATAACTGTCCAAGTTCATGATTTTGATATTTTTTGTATTATGATGGATATATGTATGTAACAGTTTCTCTTTTGTAAAGATCATTGATATTATAGTATATATTATTCCGCTGGATTTGTGAGATTCTGTGTTGTTTTTTTTACTTTCTTTTCTCTTCTTCTCTTCTCTTCTTCTTTCTTCTTTCTCTCCCATAACTATCCATTTTTCCATTTAATTTGGGTTGGACATGTGTGATTTATTGTCAACTTGAATTGTGTGGATTAGCAGGTCATCACAAGCCCCATCCATGAGCTTCCCTCCACTGCTAGCCTCGACACCAATGATGCTGCCATCGGCTCAAAAATCGAACCCAAACGCCTACGTTCAACTCTGAAATCCCACTGCCACGGTAGATAGATCACCACCAAATTTTTAAGGCCTCACCCTCCTCGCCCTCCTCACCCTCTACACTTTTCCTTCACATTGCATCGCTTGAGAGTGAGCCAAATCACCAGAATTCATGAAAAGAGATTCCACATTCATCTCAAAACTGCTGCCACCTCATCGAGACTCATCCCAATCCAACCGTTGATTTCCTACATCCCATCATCATTGACATTTTCTTAGGTGATACACAACAAACCGCCTCCATTGGCTCTGATCTCCTATGGCCTTTGGATGGAGAGGAGTAGAATTTGAAAAATGGCGAACTCGTTCTCTGGTTTGGACATGCTTATATAAAACGTGAAGGATATGCGTTAAACGTGGGTAAGGTATGGGCTAAATGTGGCTAGGGTATGGAATTGGGTATGGGAGAAAGTAGTGCATATATTATTTTATTATAAAATATCTAGCTTGATGCACTCAAAAATCTCGAACTCCAAACGAGGCATACTGCCTGGCGTTCTATACTAAGCACCCTTATTTTAAACCCAATAGAATTTGTTTTGAGACCTAATTCGATCATATATAAAAGATTGATTTTTAACTCGTATTATATTAATTTAAAATCCTTTAATTAATTTCTACGCGTTTGGACCTCGCCCGACCACACGATACGACCAATAGCCATGAAATTTGACGACATACAATAACTCATTATTTAAGATCCAATGATATTGGTTTTATCGAAATCTGAGACAATGCCTCGGAAGGCTATTTTCATACGTTAGTTAAAATGATTATTATAAAACAAGTTTAATCACTTTTAAATTCAAATTAAAAAATTTACTATCTTCATTCTTATCAATATAGAATTTAAATCAACTTCTGAAATCATTTTCATTTACATCAAATTCATTAATTATTTAAACAATTTCAAATATTCAAATAACAAATTTTATTTGAAATTCATGTTATTTAACTTATAAAATTAACTTTTCGATATTTAAAGTCAATTAAATATTCCAAATTCGAATAACTGAAATTCTAGGTCGCTGCATATAGTCTTAGGTAAATAAACATGTAAGTAACAATTACAAATGTATTTAGTAATTATAGAATTAGGCGCTTGCATGGTATTGAAATAATAAATGTAGAAAATGTTTATTAGTAAGTTTATTTTATATTCCTTTTATCAATATTTAATTCAGTTCATCTGCATATCTTAATTGATAAACATTTACCAACTATATTAATTCCATAAATTTATTAATGTAGGTTTTGATAACTTTATATAGCAAATGTTCTTACAATATTAGAAAGGTTAACGTTACCATTTCATTTTTCTAGGAAGGCTCCCACTAGATTTTTATGTTTATCAAAACCCTAAGAAATACATAGAAATCATTTGATTTCTCTAGCAGGTATTAGGACACGCTTGCCTTGGATTTTGACCTTGAGGAATATCAAAAAATCATAGGGCGTCGGCGATGGATATCACTTTATCGATTGTATCAAATATAAACCCTAACATGTGGTCCTTATCCTAATCTCATCTCGACCTTGTGGAATATCAACAAATCGATAGAGATTATTCACTCATACCCACCATTTCATGATAGGCTAAGTATAATGCATGTACCTTGAGGAATATTAATAAGTATAGTGACTCACCTTTTCGAACCCCAGAAGTCGACACTAATACATCTACGGTATTCATGCGTCGAACAACCAGTGCAGAAAAGACAGATTGTTAGAGGAAAGAAAGAAGATATAAGATAAGAAGAAATTAGAACAATCATAGAACCTCACAAGGCAACGAAATAACATATATTAATCAAGACAATACTTTACAAAGTCATTCCCAAAACGATACATCAGAATCACTCTAATACGGATTCGACATTAGGACAGTTATAACAGCCTGTCTCTACCTAACTTATACAATATACATATAGTATAGCGGAAACAAAATAGTAACTAGCTATCGATGAAGCCTCCTACTCCGAGCTCCTATAAAATGCATCTACGGAAACCTGAACTACTTGGCTATCCATACAAATTTGAGCACCTAAGAGTTTTAGCAAAAGAAAATAAAACTCTAGGTCAGACATGGGTCCGGTGTGAGTAAACTCAAACAACTAAATTATTACTTTAAAAACTCTTTTAAATCAAGGGTATCTCATAAGACCAAGCCGCACATAAACAAAGACGGGTTTTTACCTTACGATAAAAAAACACTTTTAATAACATCCTCTGATATTATCATAATGTCTAGGATACAAATACATATTAATCATAGCCAAAATTTGTTACATATTAAATTCCAGCATACTAGGCTCTACAATCAAAACCGTAAGGCACATATTAGATAATGGGTTCCAAAAAATGGTGAGGTAAGGGACTACCTTTCGAAAATGGTACACCTCTAGATAAAATGTACCGAAGTCAGTCTACCTTTGCCAACACATGGCCTACTCCTAAACTTGGATAGTACTGAATATGTCATCACCCCAGTTGTTCCCAACCTTTATCGAGATATCTCGTGCACAACCAAGTTCATAATAGGATAATCTATAAAGTAATCTAGAAAGCCGATGACACACCCTAATGGGAGCAACCCACATAGCCCTACTGAATCTACGTTGTTTTAGCCATTACCGAGGTGTGGGGCTTAAGGTAACGATTTACCTTCTTCTTAGCAGACCATCTTGGAATGTTAACATTGCCCTCCAAGCAGAAATGCAATATCATAATTCATCCATACAAATTCATTCTGGGATTGAACGAAACCAAAGACACTATCTCTACTACTTTTATTTTGGAATCACCTTTAGGATTAGTACCAAGTATCCCTTACACTTCAAAATCTCTTTCTTCAATCATCTTCAAGGTATCTTCAGCTCGTAACGCTTGAGTTGGATCAAAGTGGTTTTCAGGTAATTTATACTTATTCTGTCTCGGTCTCTTCAAAACAACTATCGATAATTCTGGTAAACTCAACTCTAGTTCTTTAGGAAATAAACAGACAAACAAATAAGAGCGGGGTTCACACTCTAACCGTTGGTGGGTGGATTTCCTTATCAATTTGTCCTAGAAGAAAGAAACAAGATATATACGCATAGTACAGCATCATTAGGGATGACTATGCCATATAACTAACGTGTTTCTCCTAGATATTTCCAAAGTTATGCTTTGGTCTAGGTTTGATAATTGGTTATTTAACTATCAAATAAACAATCATCCAATCATTGATTTGATTCTATATAGGATGCACTAAGCCTTTATTAATTAATTTTTCATTAATTAAAACACTTTGCAAAACTTGATAAAAAATCTATTCAGAAACACTATTCCCATGCCCTCTTTACATCCCATTTTATACTTGGAAGACACTTATATACTTTCACAATGGTATAAGTATATTACTAAAACATTGATGAAAGATTTCCACTTTTTAAATTCCCTTTTTAAATACATTTCTTATAATAAAAACTAAACTGCTTACCTTTGAGAAAAATCCTTTTCAAAAGTTACTTCACATTTTCAAACTCTTTTATAAATTTCCAAAGTAGATTTTAACTTCTTTTTATCTAAAATGATTTATAAAATTTCTTTCTAATTATAAAACTCTTTTTACAAATTTTTGCTTAAAGAATTGAAGTAAATTCAAAAATCAAAACATTGCAATCTCAAAAGGAGGCTTAGCACTCCCAATGGTATACTTTTAGTTAATATTTAATGCAATTTGAATTCCAAGTCACAAAACAATTATTTACATAGGTCAATGTGCAAGTAAATTTAATTCATATCCAAATTAGGGAATAACATGTCAATACACTTCAACTATCATATATATGTCAAAATAATAATAGAATGGTGATTTGTCATGCTAAATAGATGTCCAAACAAATCAATTACATTATAAAAGAACGGGGATTTATTCTACCATTAGGTGTCCATACAGTCAAACAATCGATTTATAACAGAACGAGAATTTATTTTGTTAACAAATGTCCACACAATCAAACAGTTTATATTTTAGTAGAAACGTGTTTTATTCAACCAACGAACATCCACACAATTCAATTCAACTTAGCCTAACTCATTCATGATTATTTATGTGACGCCCCACCTCTATACCCACGCTAGCCAAGAACACTACAGTGTAATGCTGTCAACTAGCACGGAGAATAAGGCTGTTGAGGAGCGACCGTCCGTGTAATTGCTTTGTGCGAGCATCGATATGTCAGATAATATAACATGCATTTCTTTTCAAGAGGAAATCCGACATGCCGACACAAACTCAAAGCTACTACACAGTGGCTATAATATCTTCGGAAACAAATATAGAAATAAACATAACATAAATCAGTCACAGACAATTTCATATCACAAAGGCGGAATTAGATATGAATATTACACATAAAAGTGTATATCAGAGTAGTGGTCAAAAGGATCCACAATAATACAAAGGAATAGATACAAGTGCTAGGCAAAAGAATAAGTATACATCATAGAGTCTGTATCTCAAATGTATACAACAAAAACTACTAAACTAGAGTAGTTAGCCAAAAGTCAGAAGATGGTTCCAGGTAGGAAGCCATGAGTAAGCACTTGTAATATCTCAGTCTGACCCGAGTATTATTTAAGAAGAAAATAATAAACGGATCAGTCTAGCTATAAATATCAGATGAAGTGATATATAATAAGAGATATGACATAAACATATAATAATCACAATGCCAAGCTGTGATATATAAGTAGTTGATAATCAACAAGAGATTAATCAATATCACAAAATCTAAACAAGAATCCAAGAAGTGTCATACTCTTTATTTCGTTCATCAAACCACAAATATTGACGATAATATCAATGTCAATCGCAAAAGTCAATGACGCACAAATTCCAGAATACTACACAAGAAATCCAGAAATCACTAAAGTCAATGACACACAAATTCACCAATGCACAAATATCGATAAGACTTATCAATGGAAATCACGAAAAATTGGTGAAACACAAATTCTAGAAATCTACACAAGAAATCCAGAAATCACAAAAAGGGGGGGAGGCCTATCACAAACGGGAGCATAAAGCTCACCAACACGTGTATCACAAACGGAACGCTAATTCCATGGTCGCTAACCATCACAAATTGAGCCGAAGCTCCACAAACGGCCCGAAGACCATGGGTTGCTACCCCATCACAAATTGAGTCGAAACTCCACAAAACGGGGTTTAGTCTCCCTCGCAGACAAAGAGACATCGCACATTGCTAGTCTAAATCACAAAGATGATCGTCATGATCAACGAGAAGTGTCAATTACACTAAGCTAGTAAATATATGAGTTTAGCTTCATGTCCCATAACCACTTGCTTAACTTAAATATTTACAAACAAACTGTAAATCTCCACTAGAAAATTGTCACAAGAGGTTCAATCGAACAAGTCCAAGAATTAACCAACAAAGTAAACGCAAGCGTTTCATACCACTTGTTTTACTAAGCCGTTTAATTAGATTTCTCATACGAGTGAGGTAAAGGTTTGTATATACTAATAGATTGGAAAACGGTTTTATAAACGAATTTGGTATTAAAATAGTATTGAAATCGTTTGAGGAAAGAGTTTTGATATTTACTACTAGTATAGAAAACCTTTATATTTTTAAAGTGACAAATCATGAAGAAGATTGTAAGAACAATCAATCACAAAAATTCACATACGAAGACGTGAATAAAATCCAAAGAAATCGATAAAGGATCCATCGAAATGGATATTCAAAAATCCCTAAAAAGAGTCATCAAAGTCATAATAGATGATAACAACAAATAGGATTATCGCGAATCGATTTAAATTGGAATTTCATCCAAAAAGGCAAATTGGACTCAAACAGCAGGTTCAGTCGACTGAACAGAGTTTTCAGTCGACTGACCCTGTGCCTGGAAATTTTCCAGGTTCACGAAACTTTCTGTTTCCAGTTTCAGTCGACTGAATCATGCCTGGAAACTTTCGGGTTCCAGGTTCAGTCGACTGAACACAGTTTTCAGTCGACTGAACCATGCCTGGGCTGTTTTTCATCCTATTCAAATGAAGAGCAAATTCTTCCAAAATGCAACCGGACGAACATTGGCTCTAAGGGTTTATGCCAATCGGCAACCCGGCCCTATATGCTCCTCGGTGCATCACTAAAAGCATGATCAAACATCCATAAAAGGATTTCACACAAATTGACTTAAAAACTCAAAAAGTGGAATATTCACAAAACCAATCCAAATCAAGAGCAAATGCACATGAAGAAGTGTTAGGAATTTATACCCAACAACCAAAGATAATTATAGTCATAGATGTGAGATAAAAATCTCACCTTTTTCACAAAATCGAACAAGAAGAAGCTTGAAAGAAAATGGAGAATCAACCTCTCTTCAACACAACCCAATTGAGCTTGAATCTAAGCTCAAAAACAAGAACATTCCCAAAATTAGGTTTAGGAATTTCTGAAATTGAATGGAGAAAGAGTTGGAGAAGATGAAGAGAAGCTTACCAATGGGTTCTTCTTGAGTTTGGAGCAAGAACTTGGATTTGCAAAGGAAGCTAGGGCTTGGAGTTTTAATTTCCTCTTCCACCCTCCATTAACATAAAAGCTTGAGTATTAGGAAAATAGAAGAAAAGTGAATGAAGAGGAGAGGGTTGGAACTGAGTTAAGTGGGGTTAATGGGCTCAGCCCAAACCAAAGCCCTAAGTAAAAAGTAGCAAAAATCAACTTTCTCCAAACATATCGAAGCATATACTCAAAAAGGTCGCAAACGGCATTTTGAACTCAATGGGGGTGGTCTCGAGTCCTAATTCGGCTGTTTGCAAAAAGTAGCTTTTCGGACCAAAATCCGACGAACGGTGAAATATTTAAATAAAATATTTAAATATATAATCGATAAATATGCGGGTTGTTACAGTTTAGTATTGACAATTAAATCCTTTATTTTCAAAACTTGTTTTTCATAAAAGAAGTTTCGTTTAAAACAATTTTATTTTAGAAAACAAAGGATTTAAAATTTAAAAATCTTATTAAATTAATTAATTACAAGGTAAACCTTTTATTTAACTATAATTAATCTTAATTTAATCTTAACTAAATTTCAGTTAATTATTAAGAAATAATTAAATTTTAAATAAATTATTTATTTAAAAAAACCTTTACTCAATTTATAATTAACACACTTAATTAACCATTAGTTAATAATTAATCCTATACTTAATTAATAATTAATCAAAAATATATAATTTAACTAATTCATAATTAATAAAAACTTAACCTTACTTAATAAATAATTAACTAAAATCAATCTTATATTAGGAGATAATTGATTAGTAACTAATTTTCACTTGATTATAATTATTAAACCTTGTTTAATACTTATTTGGTTATTAATTAATAAACCTTAATTAACTAAAAAAATTAATCATTAATGTTTGATTAACTTTTAAAACATCATTATTAAGTTAGTAAAAACATTTCAAAGGTTTGAAAATCGAATTTTCAAAAATAGGATTTTATCGAACTACATCTGTAGCAACTATCGCTATAGGTGCCATAAATTATAATTTGTTTTCTAAGTTTCTTTCAGCTTGATCGCATTAAAACTTTAATTACTTTATTTAAACATAAAGAAAGTTTGAAAGAGTGGAACAAAGTTTCTAACTTTGTAAATGTTTGGACCGTTTCAAAATCAATAAGCATATCTTTTCACAAAGGATTCTATGTCACGTTATAACAAGCCAGATACTAACTTTATTTGCTAACATTTATTAACTTGTTTACTAACTTGACTTTTGAAAACAAGTTACAACCTAACCTTTTTAAACAAGTTACTAGTCTAACATTTTTTTTGTTAATCTTACTAATTAACATTCTAGTTATATCCATACAACATTGCATGCCACAAAACACAATAAGCAAGTATACAACCAAAGCAACACTACATTTAGACTAAAACTTCAAGTCTAACTTCCAATTTATAACAACACATACATGAAAATTTTACCATATCATAACTTACATAATTAAGTCACATATCCGCATAAATTTTGCTAAAAATAAAAGTCTAAAACTTTTCCAAATGAATAGTTTACTCACCATTCCTTCTCTAATTAACAAAGAACCTAGATCTATGAAATAACTTCATGCAAAATAGGTTTTCAAAGCCTAAGAGACCTTTATGGACTCAGCCTAGGGGTGCAATGGGCACGACCTTGGGTGTATGGCGAGTATAAGCTTGATCTTGGAAGTAGAGAAGAAGTAGAAACTCAAACAAGATTTCAAACAATTTTTTTTTAAATGAGTTAAGATAGGAATTCTTTTGTTTAAAAACTTTAAAATTAATTTTAGAAGCCATTAACGAGTTTGAGCTTTAGAAAGAGGAAGAGTAAATTTTAAAAAGGAATGAAAATGAAAAAAAAATAGAAAATTTGTTTTATAAAAGTGAAATATGCAAAATTACCTATCTACCCTTGCCTAATACCCTCAACTACCCTCTTGCCACGTCACCCCCATCCTTCACCTCACCGTACACGTTTTTACCTTATCTCCCCTTCTCACAAACATTAGCAAAAAAGTCTAGACAGGTTTAAGTACCCAAGTGTACTTATGTCTCCAATAATGTGACATTTTTTTATTTATATTTTCCTACACTTATTTAACTTGTGTATAAATACATATATACATACACTAATACACACACATACATATACACACACACACACATATATACTAACTAATTTACAAATGTGTATACTTATGCAAAAGAGTGCACAACGTTTTCGATAACTTTTAGCCGGTGAAAAGTCGAAAATTCAAAAAAATGATTTCCGATCACATTTTCGATCTTTCTTTGAACTAAATATTTTTGTAAACAAATTTGAAAAACTATTTTACCATAAATATTCATTATTTAAAAGAGTTTTACTTCCATTATAAAATCAATTATTTGAATATTTAAATTAATTGCATAATTGCAAATTAAAGCAGTGAAATTCTGGGTCATTACAATAAGTACGTGCATGTATCTTACCTTATCTAGTTAATATACTAATAGTGCTACACATAACATCTCTAGCTTGAGTAACATCAAAAACTAGAGAGTATGCAAGCTATCTACTAATATATAAATGGTGGAGGATGGCTTTATATTAAGGATTCATAACCTTTAATATATTATATTGAGTGATACCGGCTCGTGGAATAATATATTTCTTATAAAATACCGTCATGATTCAAGTGTCAGACACATCGGAAATCATGGTATATGTATTATATGCATGTATTTATCCCTTAAGTCTAATTTGGTTTTTTTCTTCCGTTCCACTTGATTTTATACATTTATATTAAGTAAGTTTAATTATTATGTATTAACTTAATTAACTTAATAATAGCCTTATGTACATTACATTTATTAAATCTTATTAATTGATTAACGTTTTAGTTGAATATGTATACCGTAACATTTATAGTTACATACACACACACACACACATATATATACACGTATGTATGTATGTGTGCATGTATGTATGTATGCATGTATGCATGTGTATATTTTATTATTTATCAATTAAATTTTAGTTAACTTGTTTAATTAGACACTTTGATTAAATATTAATTCCAAAATTTCTTATGTATGTACATATATACTTACATCAGCTTAAACAATTAAAAATAATATAACATATATATATATATATATATATATATGTATGTATGTATGTATGTATGTATGTATGCATATTGCACATGTATAAAATTTAATTAATTAACTGTTTAATTAATTTACTTAATTACAAATCTTATTAATAAATATTAAAATTTTGAATTATGTTTATTATATTTTCAAAGCACTTTCGAAAACTATATTATAACATTTATAATATACATTGTTTTTAAAGCTAATTTTAAAAATCATAATATAACATTTATAATGTAATTCTTATATTAAATTTAATTTTAAATTAAATTCTTTTTAAATTTCAAAATAATTTTGAAATCACATTACATCATTTATAATGTATTTCCTATCTTAAATTTAATTTTTCAATTTAAAATTTTATTTTCAAATTTTGAAACAATTTAAAAAATTATCCCAATTCCTAATTCAAATTGGGACTTTTCTATTAGGGGTAACATTTGGGCTCACTTCACTTTTCAGGCCAAGTTGATTGCTAGGGACAGTAAGGTACTTGATTACCCAAACCCAAGCCTAGACACTACATTTTTAGACACTCTGCTAAATTGGTAAATCTTACTTGGTTCGTCCTAACATGACTAATTTAGACCGTATAGACTATTTCTCTTTGATATCATTGTTTGAACTAGGCCAATTGGAAGTAGTTCAATGGGTGAATTTCAAAAAAAAAATTCCTATTTGGATCATAGTGGGCCTATGAAGTTTAATGTCCAATACTGGATCTAATCTAGTTATTTTGGTAAAATCAAATTTTATTTTAAATATACATTGCCTTTTTGAATTATTCTCATTAATCAAATGCATTTAATGTAAATGAAATTCAGTTAAATAAATGAGGGAAGTTTTGTTTATTTAGAGAAAGATAACTTTCATTTCACTCTCTTAAAACTCTCTAATAATTAGAGGAGGTTCAATTATATTTAGAGATAAAAAATTTCATATCTCTCTCTTAATTAAATTGGTTGATTGGTTTACCTAAATGATCATTTAACCAAATTTATAATTGGTATATTTTGTGAGAAAATCTAGATATATTCAAGTGTATATAGTGCAAGTGTAACTTTTCAAATTGTGTACATAGTTAATGTGTACGTATTTAAGTGCTGGAATTTACACCACAACAGACACATTACCCTTTATATATGCATTAGCTGTCCAAAACACTGCTTGTAAATATATATATATATATATATATATATATATATATATATATATATATATATATATATATATATATATTTCAATAAGAACTTTTTTAGTTGAACCTCTAAATAAATCTAAATTGATTTTGATCAAATCAAGAAATCCATTTACAAAATTTTGTTTGCAAAATACAATGTTGTCTGATTTGGTAATAGAATAAAAAAATCTAGATATGCAAATTCAAAATAACTTATGTAATAATGACTTAAAATAAAATGAAAATGAAAATAAAGATTTTATAAATAATATACATTTGCCAAAACCATAACCAATCTCTTTTAATTCAAAAGAAAAGTTTTATCAAACGAGGTTAGGATGTTGATTTATGTATGTTTGTACTTTAAGATAGATCTCCTTTAATATATATATGTGTGTGTGTGTGTGTGTGTGTTTGTATGTATGTATGTGAATGTATATGTATATTTATGTATGTACATATATATATATATATATATATATATATATCCATGTGTGTGTGTGTATGTATAATTCCTTTTTTATATAATAAAAACCACTTATTGTCACGCACATGTTTGTTTTGAAATAGAAAACCAATTATGAACCAGCGGAAATTAAGGTTGATATTAAATAAATAAATATATATATATATAATAATAAATCAACTTTTAGTTCTAGATTTAAAACAACATTTATAGAAATTAACAATACAATTATGAATAGAAACCATCGTGATCAATTTCTAGCCCAAATTAAATGTTGACAAATTATCAAATTCTTAGATCTATACATATGTATAAAGGGACAAAAAATGCATATATAAATTCGTTGAAGTAAATAAATTGCTAGATCTATAACAAAACAATGTATATAGATAAATTAAATGAAAAATACCTTGTTAATGTTGACCTTTTGAATGCACCTTGATTGATAGATTCAATCTTAGATTTTATCTAAAAGCTCCAAGCTTTGCGACGGCTTGGAGTACCACCTTTTATTTGATTGATTTAATTGGGCGCCATTAAAATAATTTTATTTTATTTTATTTCTTTGAAAATTTATACCACGAGAGTGGAAGAAAGAAGATGGGGCTAGGTTTATGAAAGAGAGTGATTAAGAAAGGCAAGCGAATGAAACTTATGGTATTTATAGAAGTAACATTTCTTAACTTTCTCCCTTCATTTTCTAGGTTCAACCACTGGATTTCATGCCTCTTTTTCTTTGTATGGATTGTAATGAATAAGGTTTTATGGCCCTTTAATTTTTTCAGTAACACTTGGTAAATAGTTACATTTAAATTAAATTTAAACGTCCATCGATATCTTATATCAATTTGTGCATAGACAACTTTTATATACGCACCCAAATAAATACTAATGACATAAAAACATACTAACGGAATCCAATTCATCAAATAATTAATAAATTATTTAATATTTCCAAAAATTATTAACTAATTTATTTAATTTTAAAAATTTATAAATCATTTAAATCATGTGGTATTTTAGAGAACCTATCAATGTGGTTGTGCGACTCACATTTGTAGACTTAGTCAGCGATTAATATTGAACTATTTGAATATTAACGTTCACTCATCATCTTAGCTTATGGAGTGACATTTTGGTCGAATTTATTGCTTACACAACTTTTTTAGTAAAATCAATTCTACGTATTTAGGCATTACCTGGTATTGATAATTATTACACCAATTCTCTTCGTCAAAACTTTACCGTATTAGGATTTATAGAATTTGTTTTTTGTTAAAATTCCAAAATTATCCATATTCAAAGTTTTAATTGTAAATAGAAAATCCTTAGTTCAATAATAACAATTGTATCAACCATAACTCTGGCCAGAGACTTTGAGTTGACTTAAGTTGACCTCGTGATACTAACCACATATAATAAGGAGATAAATACTCTTTTAAATGTTGTGTTACTTCCAAATGCTTCTACTCGACTCAATTATAGTCGTTCAATGGACGTTGTACCATGATTTAACTATAATCAAAGCGGAGTTTCCACACTGAAGCTTGATGGTATTCTCAAGTTGAGGTATTATGTAAAATTATCACATCGATATTCTCTGTTTGATCATAGTTATATCAACCAATAAAAAATTATCGAGTGAGTCATTCCTTATTTGTCCAATAAATATCAGTACGTAACCTCTTGATGCCCACAGCACCCATGAATAATTCACTTTCCAATGTTTGGATGCACTACGTGCTTTAATCTCAAGGGATATATTGATATCCAGTCTCGATACATCTTGACTAAGAATAGTTAAAATGGTATGTTTATTTCTTCAAAACCACTTATGATTGCAACACATTGTAGCCGCTATCATAAAAGGTTTTTCTATATCAAATATTCTTCGAATTTAATAAATAATTAATATAACATGTTATATCAAGTATATAATAGAATGATAACATCTTTTATTTTGAGCAAGACTGTTTATTGAGTTAGGTATATGTAACAAATTACATAATTGCCCTTAGGGCATATCTTAACTCTATCACCTTCAGGTATAACTATCAAAACATATATCTATAAAGTACTTAGAATCTATTTGGGATTTGAGCATATTAGCACATTGTAGAGTCTGTACTCTTCATGGCTTATTGAAAATCGAGGAGCTTGTTACCACTAACAACCCTTTTTCTCGACATTGATAAGGAATTCGTAGTTTCTCTTTAATGTGCAAGACTTTAAACTTGGTAAATTTCATTTCACCTTAAATAATCAGTCTCTATCTGAGAGTTTTTGGATTATATCCGTAATTACTTAAATCTGATTCAATTTTGAGTTCACAAAATTTATGGTCGTATCATAAATTAGTCAACCATTGTTAGTTGGTCCTAATCTCCTTTGAGCCGATCTACACGAGCAAATTTTATATGCAACATCTTGACTCGCACAAGCCATTAACTCATCGACCAAGGATGTGCAATGTTTTCTCACCAACCCATAACTTATATGGTTTCAAAAATTATGTCATAAACGAAATTAAATTTAACATATGTGCTTTCTCTTTATGTACATATCTTTATTGAAAGAAGTTAACTCAATTCCACTTACATCAACATACTTTGTCTAACAAAGTCTGACCACTCTATATAGCTACATCATTATGTATCACAAGGAGGTGTGACTTTAAGTTTAACTTTTATTCGTTTTTAGGTACTTTTGAAACTCTTTACAATATACTCATTTATTTAATCAAACTGATTTTTTTTATTTCATTTGTATTTTATATTATCTACTTCCATTTTAAATTCTATGACCTTATCCAAGATACACTACTTGCGCATTAAATATACATGTTTATGTCTATGACAGTTTTGAAGGAACCGGACTTGTCAAAAGCGGGTTAAATGAACGAATTTGATAAATAGAATTTCATTTTAGATCTTTATTGGGCCTATAAAGTCTAAACGGATATTAGGCCCTATCTAAAATATTTTAAATAAAATCTTTCATTTATATAATACTAGATTTTATTTATAAATGTATCAAATACACTTGTTTCTGCAAAATGCACATGCCATAGATAAGCAGTGACGTAGTTAATATGACCGTATGTAGCTGTTGGGATTTACATCGCAACATGCTTGTTTTTTCTTTACATATGGCTTTGTTGTCCAAGTTTTGATTTAAAATAATATATATACAATAATAGATGTATAGTTATATGTGAATATATATATATATATATATATATATATTGAAATTAAATTTGACAATTTTATATGTGCTCAAATATAAAATTTATAATTATAATGAATTTAGGTTCAATTAAGAAAGAGTTTAAGATTAAATTTTGCTATTTTACACCAGAGTACATTTTATGAATTTAAGATAAAGTAACGTACGCATATTTGTTTCCATATATAAATAATTGTGAGTAATGTTTTAAATTTAAAATAATTCTATATATGTAAATTCTATAATTTATTATATTTGTGTATGTATATATGTGTGTGTGTGTGTGTGTGTATTTGAATTTAAGTGAATAATTTAAATCAAACTTTTAGTTCAAAAAGTAAATAAAAGATTCAGGTTTTTTCATAAGACTTTAAATTTAGAAAAAACAAAAGATTTAGGATTTCACACAAAAGTCCATTAATGAACTCTTGATTGAAATAATTTTAATCTTATGCAAACAATATTCAAAGCAATTATCTTTAAAACATCGATCATGGCAAAGAAACCAATTTCACGGCAAGTTTAAACGGTTAACATATATAATTTATTTATATTTGTGTATACAAATATTATAAAATTATAAAATAGTCTTTCGATAAAAAATTATTATTTTTCACAATATGTAGGATCGAATTAACCTTAGAAAAAGCTAAATAGGGTTTACAATAAATTCACAAAATAAATTATAGCATGGATAATAGCAGAATAATTGCAAAAATAGAAACAACACACAAATTTACCCAACTTCAGCAAAACCTACCTATTGCTACCCTAAGCTCTCTAGTAGGAATTAAAAAATCTGACACTTATAGATCATGTAAACCATGACCCTCGCTAACCTTATTGTTCTAACCCTGCACTCAAATCCTACCACAACTCAACACTAAGTTGTTGAATTCTCGAACCACGCCCCGTAGTTCTGTACCTAGCAACAAACTAGAGTTCTATGAATAATTAACAAATAAAATGCAATTAAAATTAAAATTCTATAATGTAATCCCAAAAGAAAGGTGCAGCCCAAATTAAAATAAGAAAATCATCCCTTTTGCTTATTCTATTCATATTCATTTCACGGTCGAACTTGTTAGAACCTCAATTGTTGGATTTTAATGACAACAACTATATAATTATGCCAAAGAATCTCTAAGCTAATTTGCAAGTACATGAGCATCAAAAAGAAATAAACAAATGTATTCAAAATGAAGATACACAGTACAAAAATTACATATTTTTTAAATGAAAAATCAAGTTTTCAAAAATTGCATGAAGCAGGGCTCGAACCCAGGTCTCTAGTTTAGAAGGCAAGTGCTCTAACCAAATGAGCTATGCTAATTTTTGTTACAGGCTAAATTCCGACATCTGAAATACTTCATTCAGACGTCTGAATGCTGAAACCTGAATATTGTTTCACAATATTCAGACGTTTGAATGAAAATTTTCAAACGTCTCAATTTGGTCAAAATTTGCCTAAAAGCTTGATGTTTGCGTTTTAATCCAATTCAAAAGTCTGAATTATATTTATTCAGACGTCTGAATATCTCTAACTGCTATTTTCTTGAAAACCACTTCTCTTCACCGAAGACAAACGATTTCCAAATCAATGGTTGCACCTGTTTTTTCAATATAACTTTTCATCTATAGTTGCAACTCTTTATACACTATAAATAGATTACAGAATTCAACAAACAATTCAACCGAATTTACTTTTAGCATTCTTGAATTCTCATCTATTCTTAAGTTTTCAAATTGCACTCAAATTGCTTACATACTTTGATCATTAATCACTTTATCTTCCACAATTCTCATAGCACATCGCACTGTATATCCTAAAGGAGAAGATTATAGGAAGATTGTACTTAATTGACTTATCAGTGTTATTTAAGAACACGCTACAGCCTGATACATTTGTTATTTGTAATGAAGTCCTGTACGGTTGCTCAGGCAGTTGAAGTCCTATTTGGTTGCTTAGGCGGTTGAAGTCCTATTCGGCTGCTCAGAAGGTGTAAACCTATTCCTCCAGGTTAAGTGAGGATTTTATTAGTGAAATTCCAGAAGAAGTCTGGGAATGGACGTAGGACGGTGCTTCGAACCAGTATAAAAACCTCTGGTGTTATTTACTTTACTGCATTTACTGTTTATTCACTTATTCCACACAAGTAGTTTATCCATATTACTCTATCCTATAGCATAGTGATTTTCATTTGGTATCAGAGCCTGGAATTCTATCGATCGTCACAACATCATAGAACAATGGCCAAAAAACGATCCAGTCGAAATGCAACTGGCAAAATCGCTGTCAAAGCCACCAGTGAGGACTACAAAAAGGTACTTTCTGATTTACAAATTTCAGTAAAAGATAATAATGAATTAATTAGTATAAGCGATAATATTTTAAAGCTTAACTTTATTCTTTCAAAAAAAATGATATCTGTTGAACTTGGAAATGAGAAACTGAAAAATGGGAAGTTAAATTTAGAAAATCAACTTGGTGTTTTAAAGAATAATTTTATAAGCGTTAAAGATTTTCTAAATGAACAAAACACCATATTTGAAAAAAAAAGAGAAAAATTTTCAAAAGAAATTTTGGATTTGAAAAGACAAAATGATTTATTACAATCCTCTTTAGATAATTCAGAATCTCAAAATTTCCTTCTCAAAAATGAAAACCATACGTTAAAAATGAGAATTCAGAATTAAGTGAGAAAATTGATATTTTGAATAATAGTAATATTTCTTTTGAAAATAATAATTATGACTTTAAAGCTAATTTTGGTAAGCTTAACACTGCGGTCACAAAATTTAATAAAGGTCAAAATGATTTAAACATGATTTTATCTAGTTCTAGACCTTTACATGATAAAAGTGGTTTATTATATAATAAAACTGATCGAAGAAATAGCACTTGATATGCTTTCATGTATATTAAAAACGATAGTGCTAGTACTAAATTTCGAGTAAAGTCTAAATCCATTTTTTATAGAAATTCAAATACTGCTATGACCAATAATGTTTATAATTTCTCTAGAAGTACAAAATCATTGACCGAAAATGTGAATAAAAATTATCTAAGTATTTAAGTTCCTGTTAATTGGAAAAATAGAGAAAAATACATTAACGATTATTTAACAAGGTAGTTAATAATGAAAATTATATTTATAAAGGTTCAACCACACCTAGATGGGTATGGTTTTCCAAGAGCTAAACCCTCGGACCCTAATATAGTAAGTGGGTACTGAAAATGATCATTATTTATTGTAGGTACTCAGAGAAACAAAAGGAAAAGGATAGATTTTGGAATTTTAAAGGATGTTCCATATGTTTAATAGAATTACGTGCTTACAATAAAATATGGACTTCAGAAAATATGGTAAAATCTATTTTATTTTTCCTCCACAATTAATATTGAGTTTATCCCACTATTTACAAGATATTTTATAAAATTTATTATATTCCCTTACTCTTTTTGATAATGACAATGGGGGAGAAATTCATATGCATATTGATAGAGGGAGATATTATACTTAGGGGGAGATGTTATACTTAGGGGGGCTTTAAAACATATTAACATTGTTTTATATATAGAATGAATATTTAAAAAAAAATATAGTTGTCATCATCAAAAAGGGGAAGAATGTTAGAACCTCAATTGTTGGATTTTAATGATAACAACCATATAATTATGCCAAAGAATCTCTAAGCTAATTTGCAGGAGAATGAGCATCAAAAAGAGATAAACAAATACATTCGAAATGAAGATACACAGTATAATAAAGGATGAAAGTATGTATATAGAGATACAAGAAGAGATATACACGATAGAGACAAGACGAAGGTGACAAACAAAGTATTATTAGTCATAGAGTATCGTGTCTAGATTTTGCAAATGTTCAAATCTTCTTCAAATGGCATACATACATATACATTCATATTTTAAATGAAAAATCAAGTTTTTAAAAATTGCATGGAGTGGGGCTCGAACCCAGGTCTCTAGTTTAGAAGGAAAGTGCTCTAACCAAATGAGCTATGATATTTTTGTTATAGGCTAAATTCAGAGGTCTGAAATACTTCATTCAGATGTCTGAATGCTGAAAACTGAATATTGTTTCACAACATTCAAATATCTGAATGCAAATTTTTAGACGTTTGAATTTGGTCAAAATTTGCCTAAAAGCTTGCGGTTTGCGCTTTAATCCAATTCAGAAGTCTGAATTATTTTGATTCAGATGTCTGAATATCTCCAATTGCTATTTTCTTGAAAAGTCACTTCTCTTCACCGAAGAGAAACGATTTCAAAATCAATGGTTGCACCTGTTTTTTTCAATATAACTTTTCATCTATAGTTGCAACTCTTTATACACCATAAATAGATTACAGAATTCAACAAACAATTCAACCGAATTTACTTTTAGCATTCTTGAATTCTCATCTATTCTCAAGTTTTCAAATTGCACTCAAATTGCTTACATACTTTGATCATTGATCACTTTATCTTCCACAATTCTCATAGCACATCACACCATATATCATAAAGGAGAAGATTATAGGAAGATTGTACTTAATTGACTTATCAGTGTTATTTAAGAACATAATACAGTCAGATACATTTGTTGTTTGTAAAGAAGTCATGTTCGGTTGCTCAGGCAGTTGAAGTCCTATTCGGTTGCTTAGGCGGTTGAAGTCCTGTTAGGTTGCTCAGGCGGCGTAAACCTGTTCCTCCGGGTTTAGTGAGGATTGTGTTAGTAAAATTTCAGAAGGAATCTGGACTGGAAGTTGGACGGTGCTCTGAACCAGTATAAAAACATCTGGTGTCATTTACTTTACTACATTTACTGTTGATTTACTTATTCCGCGCAAGTAATTTATCCATATTACTCGATCCTATAGCATAATGGTCATTTTCAGAACTCCTATGCTTGCAATCTCAAATTAGGATTTCTTGAATGAAACTGTCGAATCTCTAGTTTATCGATTGAGGAAATGTGAACATCTTGATTACCTTGTCACTCGATCATGTTGCTTTGATTTTCACTCGCTTTGTCATTGAATTAATTTGATGTTTGATTGGTATGAACTTTTTCCGTTTCAGATTTTGTATTTGAACTCGACTAATTTGCCAACGATGATTTGGATTTGCATTTATTAGGATTGAATCCCAATATTTCGAGTATATTTTTTTTCTTTGAAAATTTCATACGTTTTCCACTGACATTCTATTTTCTAATTGGATTTATGACTTGTTCAATGTTAATATATATATTCGAAAATTTTTATTTATTCAAAAATATTTTCAGTCTTGGCTTGTTCAAAAATTGTTTTGGCCTTCAACTTGTTCAAATTAACTTTGACCGAATTTTTGATTTTATATTTTGGGTTATTATGTTGCTTTGAATTTCTTATCAATTGAGTTCCTTGATGCCTTGAGTTAACCTGTATGAGTGTGCACACTAAACTGCTTTGCAAGTTGATGTTTGAGTGTGCATATGCTTCATTTTGCACTTGTGCACTTCACTTATTTGAGTAACACTGATACACTACTTTGCCTGTTGTGATTCCTTTTGCTTGTACATGATTGTTGCTTGTATCTCAAGACTGATAGGTTTGCCAGAAATTCCATGTATATACAGTTTGTAATGAACTGGATTTTCGACCCTTAAAAAATCAACATTAATACGCCCACTTTATTACATGCCGAATATTCAAATGTTGGAAATACCGATCTGTTATGGTGAAAGAAGTAGGTAAAAAATAGAGAAAACTAAAATAACACAAAATCTCACAATGCAACAAATAATATATAATACAACCATGATCTTTACAGAAAGGAAACATCTTTATTCATATATACAATATCAGAGTACATTAGACTTATCCTAAACTTTGGACAGTTATAGAAACTTGTCCTCACATTGCAAACATATAGACTTTACAATACAACGGAAGTAAAAATACATGAATACATCTTACCTATCCAGCTCCTCTCCAACTGCAAAGTATCTAGCCAAACCTGAGAAAACCTTGCTCGGTCTGACCCGAGCATTACATGGAATAACATCCGGGTCAGTCTGGTAGATCAACGTGAGTAAAACTCAAAAATAGGTAACATCCAAACTGATTTATACATTTGAAAACTTTTCAAACAAACGGTATCTTGTAAGACCACACCGCACATAAAAATGGATGAGTTTTTACTTTATGATAACCAAAATATCTTATATAAAAATCTAGTGATTTTATCACAGTGTCTAGGTTTAAAGTAAATAGATAAAATAACTAAAATGCTTGCATATCACTTTCTAACATACTAGGTTCTATAATCGAAAACGTAAGGCATGTATTGGAGATTGGATTCTGACTAATGATTAGACTACTGGGGTACCTCCCACCACAGTACACCTCTAGAAAAATGTACTGGGTCGTACCTAACGACTCCTGCTAACCGAGGATCGTCTTACCCCTTATTCGGTAGTACGGAATACATCATCACCCTGGTTGCTTTCCAAACTTTAACCGAGCGCTCCCATATACATGAATTCATTGATGATTGTGTATATATCTAGAAGGGTGATAACATATCCAAATGAATGCGACCCACATAGCCTTACGGCAGATCCCCTATTTTGGCCATTCCAGGTTGATGAGGCTTGAGGATACGTTTTACCTTTCTGAATCGAAATACATCTTGGAATGCTAACACTATCCTCCAAGCGTCAATGCAATGCCAGCATTCATGCATACAAGTTCGTTTTAGGTCTGAACGAAACCAAAGGCACTAATTCTACTAAATCCATTCTGGAAACACCCTTAGGATTAGTAGTAGTAGCCTTGCACTTCAAAGAGAACCATCTTCAATCATCATCAAGATGTCTTCCACTCGAACGTACATGTTGGTTCGGAGTGGTTTTCGGATATATAAATTTGATCTCGGTCTCTTCGTACCAACAACCGATAATTTTTGGTTGACTCATTCCCGGTTCTTTTAGAAGTAAGTATTTCTGTCCTTATTGGAAACTCAAATTTTACATTCATACTTTCTAAGTTAATTCGGCCAAATTTGATAGTCGGTTATTTAGCTATCAAATACAACAACAAAACCAAGAGATTTAATCACCCGATGCAATCACTAAGCCTCAAAACCATTTTTATTTATAAATACCTTTCCCAAACATTTATCAACATTCATATACTTATCTGCTTTACATAAGTATATTCACAAAACATTTACAAGATATCCCATTTCCAAATCTCTTAAACAGGTTTAACTACATTATTTAAACTAGATGAAATAATAACTCTAAGTACTATTCCTTCGGTGTTAGGTGTGGAATGGATGTTACATACCACCCTTTTTTAAAAGGTCAACTTCGCCAAACCCAAACCTTGAATTTTTGTTGTAATTATCTTCAGCAAATCCTTTTATAAATTTTCCTTACCTATGAAATCCTTTTTTCTTTAACCCAAACCCATTTACAATACGTTTATCAACGTCCATACTCATTTATAAGACTCTTTATAAATATTCAAACCTGGTTATATATACTTCTTTATAAACTTTCAAACCGTGTATAAAACTTCCCTTTATAAACATCCAAACCCATTTATAAAAACTTTGTATAAACATTCAAAACTATTCTAAAACTACTTTTATGAATACCCAAAATTATTCATAAACTTCTTTATAAAATATTCAAAACAATTGTCAAATCATTCTTCAAATATATTGTTCAAAATAAAATAACCTTGAAGACCATTTTAAAAGAAAATAAAGTATTAACTTTCCAAAACCAAATGAAGGATTTGTGGCTACAATGGATCATTAAATTTAGGTTCTCTTATCCAAGTTATATAATGGGTATTACCTGATATCAGATATTTAAGGGATTCACACATAACATACAATCAATCATAGGTAGATGTCCAAGTTACAAATATAGATACATCCAATATCGATGAAAAATGTACATATAGAAGTATATTTTATATGCTTAAGTTACCATGACCCGCTTATTGAAATTAACATCCATGTGTTTATCACGTTACCGATATTCAACATTTATGCTAAACAAAAGCCAACTTACTTCCGATAAAACGTGTCAACATTTTAGAATCACTACTTTAATGGTCCACACAAGAGATCCTTTGATTTAAAATCAAGTTACCTTAAAAATAAAACTAATTTAAAACATAACCGATTAAGTTTAAAAATAGCTTTAAAAAGATTAAAGTATATTCAGTTAGCTTAAAGCCTATCTATATCTTAACGAAATCAAGATTAATTCATAATTAAACTTTAATTAACTTAATGAACTTGTTTAAGTCCTAATTAACTTCCTAATGTATCTTAGTTAAGGTTTAAATAATTCATTATTGGTTAAAGCCTAATTAATTAAAAATTAATTAAATAATCACTTAATTAAATAATAATTCATTAACCTACTTAACTTAATTAAATAATAAATAACTATTTAATTACTTCTTAACTTCATAAACCACTAATTAAAAACTTTATTAATCACTAATTGATCATTAACCTTCCTTAAGTGTTACTTAAACCTTAATCACTTACTTAATTACTAATTATTTACTAATTACTTTTAATTAATTTATTAAATTATCTAAATTTAACTCCTTTTATTTTGCTAATCAATTTGGGAAAACTTTTGCAAAACATCCCAAAAGAAATTTTTAAAATAAAAATCAACAATTTGGTCAAACTGCGTTCATAGCTACTATCGCTATGAGCTAAGTTCACTTAATCTTACTTTAAGCAAAATACTTTTCTTATTCCTTACTATAACAAGTTTGGAAAACCTAATTTCAAAATTTTTGAAACTTAAAAACAAAGATAAAAACTTTGAAACCATTTCCAAAATTTAAAACTAGAAAATTTAGTTTTGATTCCAAATTGGATCTCACGTCCGTCGCAACATACAAAGGTGAAAACATTGTAATTCTTACACAAGATACAACTAGTTTTGATCACAACCATACCATCAACATATCATACACCAACATCACATTCTTACAACAAAAAAATACCACTTTAAACATCCAAACATGATGCTTAACACCTAAACACAATATTTAACATCCACACTATGCTAACCATAAATCGAGAACGTATATCATTATCATAGCATGATATTTTAACAATCTGAACTATGGATTTCCACGACATATAATCTATGGAAATAAAGTTAGTTCTTTCTAAAAATGAGATATTTTTACTCGTCGAAAATCTTTGAAACCTGAAATGTCTTAGATGCACAAAAATCATCCTAAAAATATGTCATCCTCCACATGATTTTTGGACATATTACTCTTGGATTTTGAAAAAGCGAGCGAAAGAAAAGTTTTAGAAAATTCTCTCTTTAACAAATTTATAATATGAATCACTCAAATCAAAATTTTTTGAGGTAGATATGGTTAAAAAAAGGAGAGTTATTTTCGAATTTGAATTTTTGAGTTTGAAAGTACACTACAAAGAAACAAGATTTTGACATACCTAAGCTTGAAATTAGAAAATATGTTAAAAAAGAAAGTTGTAGGTACTAAAATTTTATATGATTTTAAAAAATAAAACCTTGATTTGGTGTAAAATAAAAGAAATTATGGCTGAATAAAGTGGAGAAGAAAGAGTTTAAAAACAAGTTTGCATCTTTAAAACAATTTAAAACTTTTGATTTTAAAAAGAAAATTTAGAACTAACATAAGAAGCCATGAAACATGAAATGGAGCTTAGAAAAAAGAAAGATGTAGATGTAAATGAGATTTGGTGTATGGGTGTGTGTATTTATAGATAAGTAAATCGGTAAATGTCTAAATTACCCTTTGCATAAAATAATATAACATGTCATGATATGTTTGGTCACAGCACCATCCTCCCTCCCTTTCTGGTCACGTCCCTCCCTCTCTAGTCACATCCCTTAGGCTCATGCTTTAATGATGATGATGGTACCAAAGAAATGACAAGAGATAGGTATATATTTTATGTGTGTGTGTATATATAAGTGTATATGTGTGTGTGTTTGTTGTTATTTTTAAAACCATGACTTGTCACATCGCTTCGTAAACATAATTAACATAAGATAATATATTATTAAGTGTGTTATTATATGGTTGATTACCTACTATATATGCGTATATATAGTGCATAAACGCGAACAACATTCTTGATAACTTTCCAGTGTTAAAAAGTCAAAATTTTGAAAAACATTCTTTGGTCACGTTTTCTATTTTTCTACTAACTATCTACTTTGGTAAACAAATTTTAATAACTATTTTACCATCATTATTAAATAATTAAAATAGGTTTATCTGTAAATAAAGGCCCATTTATTTAATATTTAAACTTAACTTGAATTTTCGAAGAAATATATAAAATCAATTATATCAACTGTCGATGTCATAAATACATTTTATTTCCCAAAATTAAAATGAATTATTTTATTTCATAATCTTGTTTGAATATATATATATATATATATATATATATATATATTAGTGTATGTATCCTGAGTTATGGGGAATTAGACGAATTAAAGACACGAGAATGGTTTTCACATTAAAACAAGCTTGGAGAATAATTAAAGGAAAAGGCTTATAGGGAAATTGGATGAGAAGAAGATACATAAAAGGCAATTTCTGGTGCATGGAGACAGACAACAACGCTTCAACAAACTGGAAAGCTATTGTGCGAATAAGGAAAACACTAGCTCAGCGCTGTGGTAAAGAAATAGCTAAGGGGAGAGAGATAAATCTGTGGAAAGATCCATGGATAAAAGGTGATTCTTTGATTGATATACTAGGTATCACTACTTATTCAAATTATGGCTGCCTGAAAAAAAAGTCTCAGACATAATTAAAAAAAACGAATGGGACTGCTCAAATTTACCACTAAATCGAGAAATCAAGGAGAAAATATAGTACATGCCAATATATAATGGGCAAGAAAGTGATATATGGATCTGGAAGCCTACGGGTGAAGAATTCACTGCTAAATCAGCGTGGGAAGAGATACGGCACCATGATAACAAAGTTGATTGGAGCAAAGTCATCTGGAACAAAGTAAATAATCCTAAAATGGCATTCACTGCCTACAAAGCGGTTCAGAAGCGTTTGCCTACTAAAGACAGACTTATGAAATGGGGGATTATAACAGAAAACAAATGTGAACTGTGCGAACAGGAGGAAGAAACACATAATCATCTGTTTTTTAAATGCAAAATCTCGAATGAGATATGGACACAATGCAAAACACAGGAAAATTTGTCGAAACAAGAAAGCACTTTGGAGGAGGAAATACATGACCTGATGTGGAGAGGAGATGGCGTAGATGGCAAATCCAAACTGGCCAGTATTCCCATCACTGCGACCGTTTGGAATGTGTGGAAGGAGAGGAATCGACGATTATACCAGAAAAAACAACTAAACAGTGCGGAAATTAGTAAAATCGTCAGATCTGACATTCAAATGGTGAAGAAGAGAAACAAAAAATATGTACTAACCTCATGGGAACCAGATGAAGCTCGTATTGTAGCAAAGGATCAACAAAGTTCATTGGGAGGAAACCCAAGTACAAGTTACTGGCTGTCATGAATTTGAAGAAGACAAGGAACTGACGATGTATAATTGATAACTTAAGTTGTTTTAATTATGTCAGATATTATTGAATATGTACCATACGGCATGTCGTATTGGACTGAACCTAATTTGGGCTGTATATTCCCTTAATAAAATCTTACCCATTTTCAAAAAAGAAAATGTATCCTGAGTTATGCATGATTCTTATTATTTAAAAGCAGTTTTATTAATAAAACGATCCGGTTGTTCTATCGATATTTTATCTAGGACGATATTTACAAATTTTCAATATTTTACTTAGGTAATTTTTTCACATATATTTTTCCCAAACAAGTATGATTATTTACCACTTAAAACATGACTGTTTCCTACTTTTAAACCCATATCTAAATCCTAGACATTATCTCTCTACCAACCAAAGGGCGGTCAAGTTATTTGACCGACCCTAACTGTAACGGCCCGTTTTTCCGTACCCTTTGAATCGACAATAAACCACGCATGCCCAACTCAAATTGCACGAATAAGCGGATCATTAAGGGTAGAAAGAAAATAAAGGCAGAACAGAATCTCACACGAATGGAATAACGTATACTATTTCAATAATAATCTTTACAGCGGAAAATTTTAAATACAATATCAGAGTCTAACCTAAATTCAGCTTGGACAGTTATAAACACCTATCCTTACAATGGCTGACAAACATCAAACAAAATACACTAAGTACAGCGGATAATAGAATACGTCCATACGATGATGAAGATCTCCAGCTCTCCTCTAGAAACTCCAACCGTCTTCAACTAAACCTGAAACTACTCGGATCTGACCCGAGTATTGAAAATACCCGGATCAGGCTTGATAAACCAGCGTGAGATAGTCATAATTTAAAATGACTATGTTATCAAAACCTTTGAAAAGAAGGGTATCTCATACGACCACGCCCACACATAAACACAGACGGGTTTTTACCTTATGATAACTAAAACACTTTTATATATCAAAACGTTTGATATTATTTCTAATGACATTCTTTTGAAAACACTGTTCAAATAAACTTATTCAAATAAGATATCAATATACAGACCAAGTCTAAGGTAATATATCCTGACTAAGTCAACGGAATATACCAACGGAATATATGATACCAAAAAGGGTTAGCTGAAATGTTTACAAGTCATTATAGTGAAGGTACTTTCCTCGGCCATTACTAGGTGAAAAGCCCTTGCAATCCGAAAAATCTCCATCACGAGGAGACCACTGCCATAAATAACTCTATAATGGGAGCTACCCAGAGCATGTTCAACAAGCAGTCAACACGCTATGAAGATCCACTGTCTTCAAAAATCATCATCTTCAACATGTCTTCACTTTCGAACGTATACATTGGTTCGAAGTGGTTTTCAGATAGGAATTAACCAAATCCGACTCCGGTTCCTTCGAAGCCAATCATCGATTTAAAAAATGTTAAGTTCATACGTGGATATCAATCATCAATCAATTACTTCATCTTTTATCTTAAATCAAATATCTTTCTTAAATATATTCTTTTCAATTTATTCCATTTTCTTTTCAAATGTATATGGAATCATTAAGCCTCATTTATCAAATCATTTGGTTTATTTAAACCTTTCTTAAATCCTGAAATAATTCCAAATCATTTTCTCTTTTACTTAGGAAAACCTTTCCAAATCATTCACTAAATATTTATCAAAGATTTTCTTATATTCAAGTTATAACTTTTAACTTAGGGAAAATATTCTCAAATCATTCATTAAATCTTAATCAAAGATTTTCTTCTTAACTTCAAATCATATTCTTACAAATCAAAGACTTTCATAACATAGTACTACTGCCACTTTAAATATGGTAAATTACACCTCCAGGGACTAATGGCAAGTTTCACCTCTAGGGACTAATGGCAAGTTTCACCTCCAGGGAATAATGGCAAGTTTCACCTCCAAAGACTAATGGCGAGTAATCCTACATTATGAATATCTTTGTCTTTAACGATCAATGTCTTCAATATATTTTATTTTCAAAATTAGTTTGAAGGGATTTTCGGATATGAATAACCCAAATCCGATCTCGATTCCTTCATACTAATCATTGATAAAAAGATGTTAAATGTTTATTTAACATTCAAAGAATTTATTTCTTTTATTTTGGAAAAACTTAAATATGATCTTTTTAGAGCATCCGGGCTTTCCTTTCGATCTATTCCACCCCTCGCCTAAAAAGAGAAAACATAGGCCAGGTAAGTTCAGGGCACTGGTTGCTCCATCCGTAACCTTAGTTAAACACGTTATTTTATCTTCTCAGATCTCACCGGCGGGACAAATGTACTAGTCGTTTTCGCATACTCAGTTTGTTATTACATTCAATATTCTTCACTTTTTGTTTAAGTGGTATAAAAACAATTCATCTTAACAATTTATTCAAACTCTTATTAAAACTTCCAAATCATCTTTATATAATTTAATTATTCCTTTAAAGTCATTCACAAAAGATTTAGGAAATAATTCTTAAGTTTAAACTCATTTTCAAAATGTTATAGAATTCGCAGCATAAAAGTGCTATAGAAAGTGCTATATAAGCTTATTTGATTTAAACAACTTTTAAATATTTGAAAATTCATATTTTTCATTCCAAATCTCTTTCGAACCATTTTAATAGATTTATCAAATTTATTTTGTATTTTTCATCATTTAAAAATATCATTTATAAAGAAATCCCATTTTGGATTCCGAACTGCAAAACCGCGATGTTTTTAGAAAATTGTTTTGGACATATTTCAAAATCTACTTGATGAAATCTTGATTTTCTTTCTTCGTTGAAAAACTATGGATATAATAGATCGGAAAATTCTTATCTCGAAGAATTCCGAGCTATATTTCACTTTGTACACACATTTAACTTTTACGGCGCGTAATCGCGAACTACCGTTACGCGACGCGCATAGTTTTGACTTGTTTTTCAATTTCTTTTCAAACTTCTTGGAAACACTTTTAAATGTTTATAAAACATTTCAAAATCATTTTAAACTCATTTCAAACAACATTTCCATCATTTCAAATTCATTTTTCATTTCATTTTATATTATAATATTATATTATTAAATATCATTTTCAATCTTTTTAGATATTTTGAAATCATTAAGAGGCTAAATAATTTCCATACACACATTTGTATGGATTTAATTCTCATTTAATTAACTATGGTTAATTGCAAATCATTTCTCTTATCATTTATCAAACAAGTTATCAACCACATAATCAATCAATTTGCAACCAACTTATCAAGCACTCGTTTAACATATTTAAAATTTTCAAATAATTTTACTTGAAATAACTTATGGATTAATTAGTAAATAAGAGTACTCACCTTTAACTCAACCAATTCTTCCTACCAACATTCATTTGCAACAACACTTCACTTAAATCCTATTATCTTTACCAAATCTTTTCCGTAGACTTTCCTTTTGATTCCGGCAGCACTTCCTTCTCTTTTTCTCGCTCCGAAGCTTCACAAACTTGCCCCTCTTCCTTATAGGTTCGGCCATGCCTTATCCTTCTCCTTTAAACACTAGAAAATAACACCCTCTCCCTTCCAATAGCTTGGCCTAGGCTTGAGATGGAGGTTGGCCGAAAATATAGAGAAGAAGCGATAGAGCTTTGAACTTGAATTTCCAAGATTTTGATCCAAAAAATGGGTCATCTGCTCTCTTGTTTTTGACTCTCTTACTCGCAAAATTTAAAAAACTTGTTAACTGAAAAGTTGTTGAAAATTCTTTTCTATTGAATTTAGATAAAAGAATCATTTGAATAGATGTTGTTATGAGGGAGATATGATAGAATGAAGAAGAGGTATTGTCGGATTGAAAAAAATGAATCCCGAAAATAGACTTCAAAAAATTGACTTTCAGGTATAGCAAATCTCAAAATTTGGAAAAATGGTTCATGAATAAATTGTAGCCACTGGAATTTCATATGGTTTGAATAAAAGAATTTTTTAATTTGGATCTGTTATGATCAAGTTATGATCAAAACAAAATAGGGTATTTTCTGTGTTAAAAACTGGGCCAGAAAATGCACTGTAAAGAAGTGGGTTTTTAGCATGGTTACCTTTAGAATGAGACAAAGCGGTCAACATAAAAGTTGTAGCCGTTGGAAAAATACATGATTTAAAAAAAAATTGGATTTTGGTTATGTGATGAAGAAGTTATTGGCCGAGAGAAGAAGAGGTAAAATATGGAGAAAAATGAGTTTGATTTGAAGAGAATGGACATTGATTTCTTTTTGAATATTTTATAAATATTTTGACATTATTTCTTTTTAATTTTTTCTATGGCTTGAAAGCCATTAAATAGAAGAGGAAGAAGATGAAGAAGCTTGAGAAAAGAAGAAGAAGAAATGTGAATGAAAGCGAAGAAGTAGATGAATATTTATAGAAAAAGAAAGAAGTGGTTATTTTACCAAAATAACCTCTTACCAAATTACCAAACTAACCTTACTTCAACCTAAAGCAAGCTCCACTTTTTCAATACTTAACATCACCTTTCACATCTTTACTTTATGTATTAGTCACTTAAAGATTAAGTAAAGAATATTATAATTATGTTGGCTTTGATTTGATGTGATTTGATGTTTACTTTTGATTTTTCGTACTTACTTTTCTTAATTCTTACTTACTTTTATTAATGACTTCTAGAAGTTTCTAACCTTATTTAGTAAAAGTAAACTTGATTAGTGAATTAATTAATACTTACACTATTTGAATATATGTTCCTATATAAGAAAATAAAGGTGCGACGACGTTATGACAACTTTTAATCGATAAAACGTTGTTTTTCGACAAAATGTTTTATGGTCACATTTTGACTTTTTAGTTAAACTATTTATTTATGTAAACCAAATTTAAAAATGAACTTTTTTATTCTTTAAATAAATTAAAACATGTCTCTTTATATTTTAAAATCATATTTAAATAATATCAAAATCTCTAATTTTACGGTGTATGTAAAACTGACAAAAATGCGACAAAATTTGGTTATTTTTGTAAAACAATTATTAACATACTTATAAATATTTTATTATACTTTTATTATCTTTATTATATGTTTTCAATAAGATTTATCTTTTTAAATAAACATTTAAACCTGTTAATTTAAGCATTTATTTATTTTTAACAAAAATTAACTTTTGTTGATTTGTTCTAAAATCCAAATTTATACATTTTAAATTATCAACTATAAGAATAAATAATTTCTCTATTATTATCTATTATATATAACTTGTTTATTTAACTTTTAAACCATTTTAAATTTAAAACAAACGAAATTTCTCATTTTCGAAGTAGCGAAATTACGGGTCGTTACATTCTCCCCTACTTAAAAACATTTCGTCCTCGAAATTACCCAAAACAAAAGTTTGCCCAAAAAATTTATCTTTAAACTTAATTCCATATAATATACACAAATCATCCATATGAAATATCTTATTCGATCTCATATTCGAATGCATAACTTTATTTCCGAACTAGTATCGATTCCCCGATCTTCTGGTGCGGACTTTAATCAGGCTCTTTGCTCAGAAATCTTTACTTTCCTTGCATAGTGTACAACTATGATAGAAAACTCAAGTATCTAACCACAAACCCTCATTAATGTTCGTCGTCAAGAATCGAGTGATAAATCCTTTTTCGGACCAGTGTAAGCACCTTGAAGTTTCGAACTCGAATAGTAAATCAACATTTGTGTGACGAAATGATCTACATATAATATATATATTTATTAACTCTCAAAAACTTTCATAAACTTTTATCTTAAGTTCAAACACTTTATAAAGGTGCTTCTTTATATAATCCTTTTTTCTTATTTATTTCCAAATATTTTTATTAAAGGAAAATATTCTAAAGAAACCATTTTTCACTCAAAAGATATTTATCTTTACCGTAAAAAAATTTCCCACAATCTTTTAACTCGGTATATTTCCTTTTTGTTTATAATCACATTTATAAATTATACTTATCAAATTTCAATTACTCAGAATATTTCACAATCTTTTAGTTTTCATAAATTCCTTAGCTCCGAGTTAGGTATGATTCGGAAATTTTTGACTGTCCAAAATCATCAGAAATCCCTCTTTATCTTATCAATTAGTGATCTCAATTTATCTTTAGTTTAAACACTTTTATAAAGATTACTAATCAATGATTCACATTATTTCTTCTAACTTAAGAAAATTATATAGATCGAGTAACTCCAAAACAATCCAAGGAACTGGGTACTGCCAATAGTATCATTTGTCCTCTCAACAAGAAGAGTAATACTTAAGAGAAGTGCTTACCATCCGAACACATCACTTGCCCATTTTTTAGTTTATTTTCGAGCCATTTGAATTAGTTATCATAAAATATCTCTTTTTATATGAAATAATACCATTTTCAAAATCCTTTAGAGATTATTTATAAAACCTATTTTATAAATTCATTTTATCTTATATTAATTAACTTCATTTAAATTACCACAATTCTTTAAATTACTTGAATTTAAATTCTCATTCCTTTTATATATAACTTTTACAAAATCATTTTCTATTATTTAAATACATTTTCATCTTATATGTTCATTCCTTAAACAAATCTTATTATCAAACACCTTATAGTCAAATCGTGAAACTTAATTCACAAGGTATTTGTACTTAAACTTTTAAAACAATTGATCAATTTATGATGTAACTTAACATTGTCATTTCTTTATTTATTATTTTGGAATAGGTATTAAAGATTTTAATTACCTTATCGGATTTCTTGCTTATCTTTATGAAACATCTTATAGTCAAACTGTGAAATTCTAATCACAAGATGTTCATATTTAAATTTCACAAATCCTGATTTCTAACTATGCCACCTTTCAAAATATATACTTTATATTCAAAAATATAATCCTAGGTAAAATTATTTCATTTACCAATTTTTTCAAAATCAGTGTATCGGTTCGCCTTGTTTAAGTGTTTAGGAACCCTCATCGATAATGGTGATCAGGCTCATCGATCAGAATCCATAAATCACTCAATAGATAAATCAACACAAAACATATTTATTAGTCACTAACAAATACGCGCTCATATATAATACACTCAAACTCATTCTAGGGTATTACTAACCCTATCTCTAATGAGTTATTCATCCTAGGGTATTACTAACCCTATCTCTGATGAGTCTTTACCCAACCAAAGCCAAGGTTCTCGCTTAACCTTCAGCTCTGATACCAAATGTAACGATCTAGAATTTTCAACCATCGACAACGGCCACTTTCTATCGTAGCTTACACTGGTACCTCATGCTTTGCTTTTACAGCCAGCCTCTCGACTGAAACCAACCCTTCGATTCTTGATCTCAAGGACATATAGGAATAAGAGTCATCCGTTCGCTACCTAACAAGAAGCGAGAACCCCCTATCATGCACGAATCTCAACAAACAAAGCGGATAATAGAATACGTCCATACGATGATGAAGATCTCCAGCTCTCCTCTGGAAACTCCAACTATCTTCAACTAAACCTGAAACTACTCGGATCTGACCTGAGTATTGAAAATACCCGGATCAGGCTTAATAAACCAGCATGAGATACTCGTAATTTAAAATGACTACGTCATCAAAACCTTTGAAAAGAAGGGTATCTCATAAGACCACGCCCACACATAAACATGGTCGGGTTTTGACCTTATGATAACTAAAACAATTTTATATATCAAAACGTTTGATATTATTTCTAATGACATTCTTTTGAAAACACTTTTCAAATAAACTTATCCAAATAAGATATCAATATTTGGACTAAGTCTAACGTAATATATCCGGACTACGTCAACGGAATATACCAACGGAATATATGATACCAAAAAGGGGTAGCTGTAATGTTTGCAAGTCATTACAGCTATTTTGGGAATACAATCAAAACCGTAAATATCGTATTGGGTCTGGATATCCAACATGATAGGAAACTAGTGACCTTTTCTCCGATCCACGCATAACAGACATAGTTCCCACAGTGCCTTGTTCGCTTTTCTCAAACTAGTCACTTGAAAACTGTACTTGCTACACTACAAATGATAACCGGTTGTTCCCTGCTTTTCTCAAGCTAACCACTTTATCCACATGGGGCAATAAATGCCTTGAGACCTAGACGTATCTGGTACTTAGGGTTCAGAACATCTGACAACCCAAATCACTACTATCCGAAATGCGAGCATACATCTGACCATATAGAATCCCATCATAACCGGAGTGTGAGGCTCGCGAAGCTACGATCAATTTCTTCAAAGCCACACTTTTCATACACCACGCTTTAATCTTAACAGGTTCCACATTGAATGCCACACTACCATTCCTTTGATCACTATTTGACTCATACAAAAATACAACCCTTGAGCTCGTACACCTCAAGGAGGGCGTTAAGCTAAGAGAAGTTGCCTTCTCCGCCACCACTGATGTACATTTGTAAAAGACAAACGTTGTGTCTCAGAAATGCAATGTCGGACATTCGTCCATACAAGTTCGTTCTAGTACTGAACGAAACCGAAGGTACTTTCCTTGGCCATTACTAGGCGAGAAGCTCTTGCAATCCAAAAAATCTTCATCACGAGGAGACCACTGCTATAAGTAACTCTATAATGGGAGCTACCCAGAGCATGTTCAACAAGCAGTCCTCACGCTATGAAGATCCACGGTCTTCAAAAATCATCATCTTCAACATGTCCTCACTTTCGAACGTATACATTGGTTAGAAGTGGTTTACGGATAGGAATTAACCAAATCCGGCTCCGGTTCCTTCGAAGCCAACCATCGATTTAAAAGATGTTAAGTTCATACATGGATATCAATCACCAATCAATTACTTCATCTTTTATCTTAAATCAAATATCTTTCTTAGATATATTCTTTTCAATTTATTCCATTTTCTTTTCAAATGTATATGGAATCATTAAGCCTCATTTATCAAATCATTTGGTTTATTTAAACCTTTCTTAAATCTTGAAATAATTCCAAATCATTTTCTCTTTTACTTAGGAAAACCTTTCCAAATCATTCACTAAATATTTATCGAAGATTTTCTTATATTCAAGTTATAACTTTTAACTTAGGGAAAATATTCTCAAATCATTCATTAAATCTTAATCAAAGATTTTCTTCTTAACTTCAAATCATATTCTTACAAATCGAAGACTTTCATAACATAGTACTACTGCCACTTTAAATATGGTAAATTACACCTCCAGGGACTAATGGCAAGTTTCACCTCTAGGGACTAATGGCAAGTTTCACCTCCAGGGACTAATGGCAAGTTTCACCTCCAGAGACTAATGGCGAGTAATCCTACATTATGAATATCTTTGTCTTTAATGATCGTTGTCTTCAATATATTTTATTTCCAAAATTAGTTTGAAGGGATTTTCGGACATGAATAACCCAAATCCGATCTCGGTTCCTTCGTACTAATCGTTGATAAAAAGATGTTAAGTGTTTATTTAACATTCAAAGAATTTATTTCTTTTATTTGGGAAAAACTTAAATATGATCTTTTTAGAGCATCCGGGCTTTCCTTTCGATCTATTCCACCCCTCGCCTAAAAAGAGAAAACATAGGCCAGGTAAGTTCAGGGCACTGGTTGCTCCATCCCTAACCTTAGTTAAACACCTTATTTTATCTTCTCAGATCTCACCGGCGGGACAAATGTACTAGTCGTTTCCGCATACCTAGTTTGTTATTACATTCAATATTCTTCACTTTTTGTTTAAGTGGTATAAACAATTCATCTTAACAATTTATTCAAACTCTTGTTAAAACTTCCAAATCATCTTTATATAATTTAATTATTCCTTTAAAATCATTCACAAAAGATTTAGGAAATAATTCTTAAGTTTAAACTCATTTTCAAAATGTTATAGAATTCGCAGCATAAAAGTGCTATAGAAAGTGCTATATAAGCTTATTTGATTTGAACAACTTTTAAATATTTGAAAATTCATATTTTTCATTCCAATTCTCTTTCAAACCATTTTAATAGATTCATCAAATTTATTTCATATTTTTAATCATTTAAAAATATCATTTATAAAGAAATCTTATTTTTGGATTCCGAACTGCAAAACCGCGATGTTTTTAGAAAATTGTTTTGGACATATTTCAAAATCTACTTGATGAAATCTTGATTTTCTTTCTTCGTTGAAAAACTATGGATATAATAGACTTGAAAATTCTTATATCGAAGAATTCCGAGCTACATTTCACTTTGTATACACATTTAACTTTTATGGCGCGAAATCGCGAACTACCGTTGCGCGACGCGCATAGTTTTGACTTGTTTTTCAATTTCTTTTCAAACTTCTTGGAAACACTTTTAAATGTTTATAAAACATTTCTAAATCATTTTAAACTCATTTTAAACAAAATTTCCATCATTTCAAATTCATTTTTCATGTCATTTTATATTATTATATTATATTTTTATAATATCATTTTCAATCTTTTTATATATTTTGAAATCATTAAGAGGCTAAATAATTTCCATACACACATTTGTATGGATTTAATTCTCATTTAATTAACTATGGTTAATTGTTAATCATTTCTCTTATCATTTATCAAACAAGTTATCAACCACATAATCAATCAATTTGCAACCAACTTATCAAACACTCATTTAACATATTTAAACTTTTCAAATCATTTTACTTGAAATAACTTATGTATTAATTGGTAAATAAGAGTACTCACCTTTAAATTAACCAATTCTTCCTACCAACATTCATTTGCAACAACACTTCACTTAAATCCTATTATCTTTACCAAATCTTTTCCGTAGACTTTCCTTTTGATTCCGGCAGCACTTCCTTCTCTTTTTCTCGCTCCGAAGCTTCACAAACTAGCTCCTCTTCCTTATAGTTCAGTCATGCCTTATCCTACTCCTTTAAACACTAGAAAATAACACCCTCTCCCTTCCAATAGCTTGGCCGAGGCTTGAGATGGAGGTTGGCCGAAAATATAGAGAAGAAGCGATAGAGTTTTGAACTTGAATTTCCAAGATTTTGATCCGAAAAATGGGTCATTTTCTCTATTATTTTTGACTTCTTACTCTCGAAATTTAAAAAACTTGTCAACTGAAAAGTTGTTGCAAATTCTTTTTTATTGAATTTAAAAAAAAAGAATCATTTGAATAGATTTTGTTTTGAGGGCGATATGATAGAATGAAGAAGAGATATTGTCAGATTGACAAAAATGAAGCCCCCTTCAAAGAATTGAGTTTCAGGTGTAGCAAACCTCAAAACCGGAAAAAATGATTAACAAACAAATTGTAGCCACTGGAATTTCATATGGTTTTAATAAAAGGATTTCTTAATTTGGATCTTTTATGATCAAGTTATGATCAAAACAAAATAGGGTATTTTCTATGTTAAAAACTAGGCCAGAAAATGCACTGTAAAGAAGTTGGTTTTTAGCATGGTTAGCTTTAGAAAGAGACAAAGTGGTCAACATAAAAGTTGTAACCACTGGAAAAATACATGATTTTAAAAAAAAGTTTGCATTTTGGTTCTGTGATGAAGAAGTTATCGCCGAGAAAAGAAGAGGTAAAATATGGAGAAAAAATGAGTTTGATTTGAAGAGAATGGACATTGATTTCTTTTGAATATTTTATAAATATTTTGACATTATTTCTTTTTATTTTTTCTATGGCTTGGAAGCCATTAAAGAGAAGAGAAAGAAGATGAAGAAGCTTGATAAAAGAAGAAGAAGAAGAAATGTGAATGAAAATGAAGAAGTAGGTGGATATTTATAGAAAAAGAAAGAAGTGGTAATTTTACCAAAATAACCTCTTACCAAATTACCAAACTAACCTTACTTCAACCTAAAGTAAGCTCCACTTTTTCAATACTTAACATCACCTTTCACATCTTTACTTTATGTCTTAGTCACTTAAAGATTATGTAAAGAATATCATAATTATGTTGGCTTTGATTTGATGTGATTTGATGTTTACTTTTGACTTTTCTTACTTAGTTTTCTTAATTCTTACTTACTTTTTTAATGACTTCTAGAAGTTTCTAACCTTACTTAGTAAAAGTAAACTTGATTAATGAATTAATTAATACTTACACTATTTAAATATATGTTCCTATATAAGAAAATAAAGGTGCGACGACGTTGCGACAACTTTTAATCGATAAAACGTTGTTTTTCGACAAAATATTTTACGGTCACATTTTGACGTTTTAGTTAAACTATTTATTTATGTAAACCAAATTTAAAAATGAAATTTTTACTTCTTTAAATAAATTAAAACATGTCACTTTATATTTTGAAATCATATTTAAATAATGTAAAAATCTCTAATTTTACGGTGTATGTTAAACTGATAAAATGCGACAAAATTTGGTTATTTTTGTAAAACGATTATTAACATACTTATAAGTATTTTATTATACTTTTATTATATTTATTAGATGTTTTCAATAATATTTATATTTTTAAATAAACATTTAAACATATTAATTTAAGCATTCATTTATTTTTAACAAAACTTAACTTTTGTTGATTTGTTCTAAAATCCAAATTTATACGTTTTAAATTATCAACTATAAGAATAAATAATTTCTCTATTATTATCTATTATATATAACTTGTTTATTTAACTTTTAAACGTTTTTAAATTTAAAACAAACGAAATTTCTCATTTTCGAAGTAGCGAAATTACGGATCGTTACACTAACTCATTAACCATTCCACAAATCCTTAAAATCATCTTTAAAGCACTTTATGAATGATTTAAAAACATTTATAAAAGATTTAAAAAGAATCGTTAAGTTTAGAACTATATTTCAAAAGTTATTGAAAAATGCTACGGAAAAAGTGCCGTGGAAAGTGATTTTTTTAAGCTATATTGATCAAAACGACTTTTTATTTTTTTTTATTAATTTTTATTACTCAAATCATTTTTAAAATATTTGAAAATTTTTATAAAATTTATTTCACATTTTTAAACAATTTTAAAATATCATTTTAATAGAAATCCAGTTTTGGATTCCGAACTGCAAAACCACAATTTTTAAAAAAAATTGTTTTACTCGTATTTCAAAATCTATTTATTGAAATATAAATTTTCTTTCTTTATTGGAAGATTATGAATATAATAGTTCAGAAAATTCTTGTCTCGGAGAATTCCCGGCTATATTTCATTCTATACTCACTGGCTTTTATGGAGCGAAATCGTGAACCATCGTTACACGATGCGCCTGTTTTTGACTAAATTTTCATTTCTCATTCAAAATTCATCAAAACACTTTTAAATGTTTATATAATATTCCAAACTCATTTTAAAGAGGTTTAACATTCTATATACGCCAATTCATTTATATAAAGGAATGTGATTTCATTTGTGCTTATCGACCTGTATTTTTATGACTTGCATATACATTCAATATTCATATGAAACAACCAACTTGATGATCAAAGAATTTTAAAAATCCATTTAAAAATATTATATCATCATCCAAAATATAATACTACAGTTTAGGAGTTCTCACCTTGAGTTTTAACCGATTAATTAAAAATTATCTATAGTTTTGTTGTTTGATTTCCAAATCTCATTATTCTTCAGACTTTAGCTCCTAAATGCCTTGACCAATGCTTAAGGTGGCTTCGGGCCCCATGGCCTAGGGTGGAGCAAGGAAGTGCTTGGCCTTCAATGAAATGGGATGGAGGTCGTGAAGAACAAGGAGAAAAGGTGGAGTTTCGGGATTATTTTGAGGTTTTAAGTATATATAACTATAATTTATAAATTTTAAATTCTTTTTGAAATAAATTTTGCCATTGTTTCTCTTAGGGTAGAATCCATTAAAGAGGAGGACAAAGCTTAAAAATATGAAGAAGGAGATAAATGAAATCGAAGAGAAGAGGGTAGGGTATTTATTGGAAAAGAAGAGAGTAAAAATATTTCTGTACACATCATTTTTTGCATCACCACCACTAGGCTCGGTCATCGTCACTTCCACCCTTATGCATGGAAAAAGCTCCCTCTCCATGTGCCCATAACTTCCATCATCTCAAGGCATGCATATGTTGATTATGATGCACTTAAGGAATAAGAAAACTTAAAACATCTTATATACTTTAAGGAATAAGAAAAATTCCATCTCTCATCTCTCTCACTCCAACCAAGATCAAAAAGCTATTCAAAAGTTATAAGATTAATTGTAATCAAGGTCAAAGATCAGATTCTGTAAAACTCTATCAAATTATACTTCTGTACTTGTGGGTGTGAATGTAGCCTATAAAATCAATTGAGTGTGCTTAGTAGCAAAAAAATCTAGTGGGTGTGCTTGTATCCCGAAAATCAAGTGACTCTACCCAGAGGTCGGGATTCTAGAAGGTGCGTGTAGTAGCCTTGAAATCGAGATTGTATTTGCATTCACTAATTAAAAAGAAATCGATATAAGGAAATTTTGGGACTAGATGTAGGGTAACTCCGAACCATCATAAAATCCTACCATGTTCTTTTCTTTTTACTTTTACTGCATTTATATTTATCTGCACTTTGATTCTGTGATTGTTTCTATGATTGTTTCTGTGATTGTTAAGTACATCATCCAAGTAGAATCTTAAAGAATTTGATAGATTTCATATAATCCATTGAACACTATTTATTCATCTAGTGTTAATTTAGCTTTAAGATCCTTATTCCGTCGACTCACATTTGGTATTAGAGCATTGGTTTAAAGTATCCATAATCCGATTTTTTTAAGTTTTAATTGCAATTTTTAATAATATTTTTAACACTAGTTTAGAAAAGATAATTTGCAAAATCATCACAATATTCTTTCATAAATTTGCATCTATTCACTAAAAAAAATCACGTGATCTTTTAAAAAGATAATTGCAGGAACAAATGTGTTGCATGGCTTTTGATGAACAGACACCAGATGATCAAACCTTACATATCGAAAAGGATAAATGGATTTTGGATAGTGGATATTCATAACACATGACTGAAAATTCGAAGATTTGGAAAGATATGGTTTACAAAGATGGCGGATCGGTAAATTTTAGAGACAATTCTAAAGGATATCTGATTGGCATCGGCAATGTTGGTAATTCTAAAACTTCTACTACTTCTAATGTTTTGTTGGCTAGAAATTTAAAGTGTAATCTGTTGAGTATTAGTCAATTGTGTGATAAGGGTTTCAAATTGAATTTCGTAATAGATAATGTCACATTGAAGATAATAAGTCCAACATTATCTTTGAAGGCATTAGGAAATGAAACATCTATATAGTATGAAATTCTGAAATGATAATTTATGTCCATTGGCTGAAATCTTTGGATTTGACATAAAAGATTTATTCATTTGAATTTCAAACTAATATCTAAAATCGCTAAAAATGATCTAGTTAGAGGTCTTCTTAAAATGAATTTTAAAGTTAATAATTTATTCGATGCATGTCGATTAGGAAAACTTGAAAAAATTTCTTTTAAATCAAAAGATATGATTTCTACCTCTCAACCCCTTAAACTTCTTTACTTAGATCTTTTTGGTCCCTCACAGATACAAAGTAACAACCCATAAATTTGAATAATTTTCTTTAAGTATTTAATTTAATTTTTGTGAAATTTTAAATAATAAAATTTGAAAATGAAAATTTAATATTTGGAATACATCTAATTAAACATAGCAAATGGTAAATTTTCATCAAATAATATGAAAGTTATTTTATTGTGTAACTTGTTTCAACTTAAATCAGTTAATATTAGGTGATAATAAAATATTTTCCAAACCTAAATATTTTTATATAATATAATTCATCTTCTGAGAAAGACGTCGTAATTCATTTTGGCAAATTTGGACTACTATTGCTCCATTTATCTTATTTTCGGCGTTTTAGCAGCATTTTCGGTACCGATTATCGACTTTTGATAGGATGATCGCATCGTTGATATCTATGTACCATTTTGTTCTCCTCGTCATGCTGATCTCCGCAATATATTTACTTCTGTATTTTGAGATTCGGTATGCTACGAGAGCAATAAACTGATCGTTGTAACGGTACCATAAATTCTGGCTTTATTTTTTTTCTTTTTTCCTTTCGGTTTCAAATTTGAAACGTGCAGTCCAAACAACAAAGTAAAGTGCTTTAAATCTTTCATCTGAAATGTAGCTCGTGACCATTCAAATTTTCCATAGGTTGAAATTAAACGGTCATCAACTTTTATTATTAGCCTTGAATTCAAGCGTATTGACTTCCTCTATTCCCAACGCTAAATTTAATTGCTTTTCGAACTGTTCACCGGCCTTTATTTTTTCCCTGGATTGACGGGGTGACTTTTATTATTCCAATTTATAACTGTTTAATTATATATTTTTTGCTTGTTCTTTCATGTGTGTGTATGTATTTTGTTCTTACTGCTCACTTTCTTTCCTTCCCCATCCTCTTTCGGTTCTAAATTTTTAGCGAAGATTTATATATGAAATATACAAGTGTGCATATATATATAAAGTAAAGTCCTTTGAAAACTATTTATACCTCTTCCCCCACTTGTGACATCAGCTCACCATTCCTTGATGTGCCTTTTGCCTGCCCTCACCCTTCCATTTGCTGAACCCACTCACGCATCCACTGACCAACATCACCGTGCTCCGCCCGAACACCCTACCACGGCCCAAAATCCACCTTCTCTATCCCCACTTCCCATGCCGGCTGAAACCATCATCCTATCTCCACCTCCAAATCAAAGCCTAGTCGAGCCTTGTTCTAGCCAGACTCCATTAGGCCGACCACTTCATGACACCATCACATTGCCAAAACATTGTTGTGACTTTTCCTTTGCCAAAACTTCCCTGTTCCAGGACCTTTTGCCTCCTAAACACCTCTTGCCTTCCATTTCCTTGCCGTGACCAAAAAAAGCCTATGGCCGAGCCTTGTCTTGACCCAAATCCTCATGTAACCGAGCCTAAACCATATGGCCGAACCATTGGTCATGTAGCCGAGCCTATGCATTCCTATGGCCGAGCATATTAGCCTTTAGGAAAACCATTCATGTGTTTTATAAATTATATTTGCATATTTTATTTTGTTTTATTTTATTTTGTGTAGAGTTTAATTATTTACATATGTTCTTATTTATGTTTCCTAAGATTTGGATCTAAGGTTATAACAGAAGTATATATTTATGTATATGTTGTTTATATAAATTTTATATAATTTGTTAGTTTATAATGTATTATAGTTAGTATTGTATGTTGCTGCAATATTTATAAGTTATATGTGAGATAAAGTAAGGTATTATATATATGGGGTTTTGATCTTGGTTTATATTTTCATTTACAGTTTTAATGTATGTATTCACATATACATAATGGTTTTGGGTAACAGTTTAGCAAGTAATATAATACTATTTTAGGTATCTTATAAATATAATATTGGTTCAAGTATAAAATATTGGAAGCTTTTAGATTTTATATTATATAGTATAGTGTGCCAGTTCCCATTTTTTGTAATAGATAGGATATATTTATATTATATTTACAGTGGTACTTATATATATATATATATATATATATATATATATATATATATATATATATATATATATATTGTTCAGTGAATCGTGGTGTTAGGTTCTGCTGTCCTGTTATATATATGTTTGATTTTAAACATATGTTTAGATTTTAAACTTAAAATGGGTTTGAATTTAGAATATGTCTTCATATCTACAAATAGTTGTATATAGTTTTTTATATATATATGTATGTATGTATATGTTCACTTATAACATTTATCTTCGTCAATCCAGTTTTGATTGATTTCATCTATTCCTTAACTTCAGTCTTGTACGTCGAATTCATTCCAATCTTGCTTTGCTTTGAAATTCATGCTCAGATTCGCAACACATCTCATTCTCGTTCATCTCTAGCCTCGAAAGATGAGCAATCACTCATGATTAACATTCTTATATTTATTAAATTTGATTTTAATTGAAACGACAATTGAAATATGCTGTTGTTAGTTATTTTACATTGCTATATATATGATGTTATATGTATCCGTTCATCTGTTACACCTGACATCATTATCTGTTAGTTATATTGATAATATATGCATGTTATATTATTACCAAATCTGTTATCATTCTGCAAGTTCCCTATTAGTATAGAATTCACTATGGGTTGAAATGATACGTACCTGAACGATCTGTAGAATAGGAGAAAATTGTTATGGGCTGAAATGATAAACCCCAACGATTTTCATTTAGATTGAATTTAGGATTACGGGTTGAAAAGATATATACCCATATATAAGTTTAAATTGCAGAATGAAATGATATGTATCCGTATTAATTGACCATAGGATAGAAAATTATATACAGACACCGTTGGTATATATTGAAATGATTTCTATGGTTTCGAAAAGAAATACATGGTTTATAAATATTGATTTCAAGATATTATATATAAATGTATTTTATAAAGTTTAAATTCTTGATTTTAAAATTATATGTTTTGAAAATTTTAAAATTATAAGTTATTTTTAGAATTACAAATTTTAAGAATTTACTTATAATTTTACTATTTTAAAATATATGTAAATTAATTTTATTATAAAATAAGTTTGATAATAAGATATAATTCAATAAAGTTTGATTCAATTCATACATATAATTTAAGTATTTATTTAAAATTATATTTTCAAATATAGAGTTTATAATAATTTTTAATAGGATGGAAAGATAGATTTGAAATTGATATGAAATGGTATTTAATTAAGAATTTTATTTAGTTAAATCAATTTGAAACTAATTGGATTTGAGATTTTAAAGGATATGATTTTATAACCTGATTTTTGGTTTAAGGTAATTAAATGAATATTTCAAATTTAGATAAATTGAAGGAAATATTTAGTTTATTTGTAATTTGAGGTTTTATTTAAATGATATTGGATTTATCAAGTGAATAATTCAAAACTAAATAATAATGAAGTTAAACTAAGATATATATGAAATTATCAAATTTAATTTTGAAATTGTGGAATGTTTAAAGCTTTGAAATATATTGAAATTGAAATGGTTTATTTTAATATTAAAATCTATATTTGAAATCAATAAATTTGAAATGGTTTATTGAGAAACTGGATTGAATTGAAATTGTTGAATTGAGATTGAATTAAATTTGAATTTTTGGAATTCGAGTTGATTTGAATCGATTTGTGAAATTTGATAAAACTATTTTATTATATAAAGTATTTTTAAATTATATTTAAAACCATTTATATATTTTACTTTATAGATTATTTTCATATAAACTATTTTAATATAAATCATTTTAATATAAACTATTTTTAATATAAACTATTTTAATATACTAACTATTTTATTATAAACTATTTTAACTTATAACTATATTATATAAACTATTTTATTATATATAACTATTTTAAAATCTAAAATGGTTAAGTGGGAAGTATTATGATTTCAAAGAGTTATAATTTCCAAAGTTATGTTTTCAACCGTCATGATTTCCAGAAGTGTTATAGTTTCTAAGCTTTATAATTTCAAAAGTGTTATAACTTTAAAAGTGCTATGATTTTTGGAAATGGTTATATTTGAAGTGGAAAATGATATCGTATTGATATGGTTTTGAAATGGAAATGATATTTTGGTTTTGATGTATAAACTATTTTGAAATGACAGTGGTGTTATAATAAGCATTGGTTATTAAAGAGACCGGGATCAGATATTGTCATACTCTCTACCAATATCGAAAAGCACTTTAACAATTGTGTACGTGGTGGAAATTCTAGAATGAAGTAGGATGGTTTGGGGATGATTCTATATGGTATTTACGTAGCCCCGACTCTTATGAGTCAGCTTGATGTGCCTAAAACAGGAGCCACGCCTGGCCAAGTGAAGTCATTCCTCCTATTGGACACATTTCTTCGATACCATTCTACTTCTTTTGTGATTTGATTCGGTGCACCCTTTTATTTGGGAGTGTGTCACAAGGTGGGCGGTAGTAGCAGCTATGCATTACCACCAGTCCGGATATGCAAACGGTATATTTGTTTGCGCCAAAAATGGTCACAAACCACAAGTATTGTGAAAGCACCAGACAATGAATATAAATCAGCTATATTCAAGTACAAGTCTCAGATCTAAGCGAGCAACAAACAGTAATCTAGAAATAACGATAAGAAACGTAAGATTTATAGTGGTTCGGCTATCTTCGGCCTACGTCCACTTCAAATTTTTATCTTTTATTGATGTTCTTTGCTGATTACAAATGATTGCAGCAGTTACAATGATTGAATTTCGAGTATCACATCAATGGAAAGAAGTAGAATCGAATTCGGCAGAGTCTGGACGTTGAATAGCCAAAAGATCCTCTTTGTGTAGGCTTCAGCGAGCTATTTATAGGCATAGGAGGCTGAGATCGCGCTCAAACTTCGGGAGACTTCTTCTGGCACGTGAGTGGGCCCAAGCGATCGACCCCACCAAGTTTTGACTCGTTCTCGATCAAAAAATGATCCAATCGAGCTGAAACTTAGCAGGATTATCCTTTAGCGTGTATGCAAGCTGCTGTGAAAATTTCATTGCATTTGGATCAACAGTTTTGGAGATATGGTCGATACGAAATTGAACTCCTCGATGGATGTTTGGTTTGAATCCATTTATTCGAACCGATCACCTCGACTCAATGGCAATGCGTGTGAGCAGGTTGATGTGATGGGTACGAAGCGGTCAGCGCGTGATGGATGCGAAGTCATCTGATGGATTCGAGACAGATGGATACAAAGGACTTGCATCCCTGACCGATACGAAGACGATGGATTCGAATGGAAGCTCATCCATGGATACAGACCGTGTCTAGCTGGATGGATACGAAACAGGACGTTGCTGATCGATACGAAGCGCATGTCCTGTTGATGGATACGAACTCGATCGATGCGAGCCAAGGTTCCTCAATGGATACGAACTCGATCAGTGCAAAGTCGATGGATACAAAATGTGACGTGATGATGGATACGGATTCCATCGATACGAAGCTAATGCTGCTTGATGGATACGAAAATGTAACTTTTTTCATCAACTTGCATTGATCATATCTTGAGCATATGAACTCGGATTGACTTGAAATTTGGAATGCAGGCTTCCATGGCTTTGCTTATCTTGTCTTCACAATCGCAGCCTGATCCGGACTCAAAAAAATTCATCGATATCCATGGTTATCTTGCAATGTATAGTTGATATTCATGACTTATTATTATCGATTTTCAGTTAATTTTTGGGTATCTCAGCTTTTCCAAAAGGTGGGAAAACACTTTGCCCCCCAAAACATGCCTTTTGGTAAAAGGTGTGTTTTGATCAGTCTCAAATTGAATGTAGTGAGTACATGTTTTATTCAGAGCTTATAGCATTTTCAATCAAGTCCATGGCTGTTCAAGGCCAAATTGTTATCAATTTCTTCCTGTGGAAGTCAAGAATGAAATTATACAGTCTCTCCGGACTATCGGTGGTCACACCGGACCCTTGCCAAGCCCATTCCAGACTTAGCGATCGAATAGAAAGATCATATTGCACTCCGGCGTTGCTCTCTATCCCTTGCATTCCGGCCCCAGCTATAGCATATAGTGATGTCTTGGTTGTTCTAAACCGATCATAGCCTCTCCGTGCTCTTGCTGGATCCCATCCTGTCACTCTCCGGTGAAGGGGAGGCAGCGTTAAGTGAGTCGATCCTGTCGCTCTCCGACGAAGCAACTCACTTCTTGCACTCCGGTTCAGTGTATCTGAACATTAAGCGATGTCATGGCCTAAATCGTGGGCCAATCACAGCCTCTCCGGGCTCTTATCGAATCCCGATCCAATCACTCTCCGGTGAATGGGAAACGACGTTAAGTGAGTCGATCATGTCACTCTCCGGCGAAGCAATTCACTTCTTGCACTCTGGACCCCGCCTCTCCGGGTAAGGTCGTAAAACGATCATTTTCATGTTGGTATTTAACATTCATCCTTTAACTCTTTGGTCAAAGGTTTGTTTCAAGAAATTCAAGTTTATTTATTAAATTCAAGTCCTGGATGTTCAATCTCAAACATCAGGAAAAACTAAACATTGCCTCTCTGGGCAGATCGCTCTATTTCCATCTCAGAGCATGCCTAGGGATCTCTCCGGTTCTTGTACATGAGTAAGCGAAATAGCTGTTTATTTTTAAAATCAAATCTAAGAAAACAAATCGACCAAACTCCAAATCCCGAACTTGGCCCTTGCCATCGTAATCAATTGATGACGAGTCGTGATCCCGATCCAGGATCAGTTCTGTTTAGTGGAGGCGGCAGTTGTTCAGGCCTTACGGCCGCTGTTCGCTCTCTGATATACTGTAGCAATCTACCACTCCTGGCATGTTCTTCCACCTCATCTTTTAGGTAACGGATTCATCGGTAGTATGCCCATCCAGCTCGTGGAATAGACAATATTTTCCGGTTCTACGCTCCCGCTCAGTGGGATCTCTCCTGGGTGGTTTTCGATAGGGGAGCTGTCCTCGAGTTTCCGTGTAAATTCTTTCTAGACTCGCTGTCAGGTCTGTGTATTGTCTGAATCTGGGTTCTCGGAATTTCTTCCGTTTATCAGGACCATCACGTCTATCATCCTGCTTTCTCTTTCCTTTGTCCGCTCCGGACTGTTCCCTAGCGGTTCCTTCGCCCTGCACAGCGTTTATTTCTCGCCTTTCGGCTCGTGATTCTTCCAGCCGAATGAATCTTTCAGCTTCATGATAAAATTCTCCAAGGTCTTGTGGTGGATCTCTTGCCAGAGAATCCTTGAATTCGGTGCCTTCCCTACTCCTGCCACCGCCACCATCAAAATCATCGATGGATCCGGGCGATCTACAGAAGCCACCATCGCATTGAATCGCAATAAGAAATCTTTTATGGACTCTCCGGTCCTTTGCTTGACTGAAGGTAGAGTCATCACACTCTTGGGTCACATCACGTGGACCCTAAACTGTCTCATGAAGCAATCTACAAGCTCGCCCTATGTTCCGATTGATCTAGTCTCTAGCTGTCTAAACCAAAGCGCCGCTAAATCTGACAAGTATAGAGGGAAGCATCGAGCCATCACTTCCTCGGATGCCCCTAGCACTTCCATGTGCCTAATGTATCGAGTAATATGCATCGTTGGGTCTGACTTCCGGTCATAAGGATCCAGCATAGGTAGTTTGAACTTTGGAGGGTTCCTTGCATTTCGGATATTCGGAGTGAACAGACTCCGACTGATTTCTTCCAATCCTCCACTTGACAACCCTCCTCTCATGATTCATCGCACTAGACCAATCATTCTTTCATCTCCATCTGGGGGTTGCCCCCTTGTCATGTTTCTATCCTGCCCCCCAAGTCTCGAAGGGAACTCTGGCACATACTCTTCATGTGGCTCAGTAACAGTGGCGTTGACTCCAGCCTACTGAGCTTCATCTATGGGTCTTCCAGTGTCTGATCCTGAGGGTCTGCCCCTAAGTCCTTGTTGATTACTATCAGGTCCTGCATTCCGGTCCTGAACCTGGCCTTCATTGGCTTTCACAATCCTGACTCCTTGTCCTGCACTTGCAGCCACTGTAGTTGGCCCAAGGTTCTGCACGTTCGCTGCTCTCATCTGTTCAAAGAAATTCTGCAACATCTCCTATTGGCTTTTCATCATTCTTTCATGCATTAAATTAGCCATAGCCTCCATCTAATCCAGGGTGATGTAGATCGAAGCTTAGCCATCTGCAGCTCCAGAGGATGCCTCCTGGCTTCCTCCTTGTTGACTTCTCTCAGCTCTTTGTCTTGTTTGTCGAGTCATTTTCTCTAAGTTTGAATTCTTCAAGCTTTTCAAATCTGAACTTCTATCTGATGTAGCGGGTGCTAGTTCCTCTCAGTGAAAGCACCAAAGTGTTTGCGCCAAAAATGGTCACAAACCCCAAGTATTGTGAAAGCACCAGATAATGAATATAAATTAGCAATATTCAAGTACAAGTCTCAGATCTAAGCGAGCAATGAGCAGTAATCCAGAAATAACGATTAGAAACGTAAGATTTATAGTGGTTCGGCTATCTCCGGCCTACGTCCACTCCAAAGTTTTATCTTTTATTGATGTTCTTTGCTGATTACAATGATTGCAGCAACTACAATGATTGAATTTCGAGTATCACAGCAATGGAAAGAAGTAGAATCAAATCCGGTAGAGTCTGAACGTTGAATAGCCAAAAGATCCTTTTTCTGTAGGCTTCAGGGAGCTATTTATAGGCGTAGGAGGCTGAGATCGCACTCAAACTTCGAGAGACTTCTTCTGGCACATGAGTGGGCCCACGCGACCGACCCCACCAAGTTTCGACTCGTTCTGTGATCGATACGAAACAATTTCGTATCGATCAAAAAATGATCCAATCGAGCTGAAACTTGGCAGGATTATTCTTTAGCATGTATGCAAGCTGTTATGAAAATTTCATTGCATTTAGATCAGCAGTTTTGGAGATATGGTCGATACGAAATTGATCTGCTCGATGGCTGTTTGGTTCGAATCCATTTATTCGAACTGATCACCTCGACTCGATGACAATGCGCGTGAGCAGGTTGACGTGGCGCACGCTCTTCGCCTCGATCTGAGTTTCACTCCTAGTTGACCGTGCCGACTCTATAATTCTCGCCTTGTTCGTATCGAATTTGACACGTCACCCAGGTTTGTTGAGTCGATGGATACGAGCCACATAGCTCCTTAATGGACACGAAGTCAATCGATGCGAACCAGAGTCTTTTGATGGACACGAAGTAAGGTAACCTGATGGGTACGAAGCGGTCAGCGCGTGCTGGATGCGAAGTCATCTGATGGATTCGAGACAGATGGATACGAAGGACTTGCATCCCTGACCAATACGAAGACGATGGATTCGAATGGAAGCTCATCCATGGATACAGACCGTGTCTAGCTGGATGGATACGAAACAGGACATTGCTGATTGATACGAAGCGCGTGTCCTGTTGATGGATACGAACTCGATCGATGCGAGCCGAGGTTCCTCAATGGATACGAACTCGATCAGTGCGAAGTCGATGGATACGAAATTTGACGTGATGATGGATACGGATTCCATCGATACGAAGCTAATGCTGCTTGATGGATACGAAAATGTAACTTTTTTCATCAACTTGCATCGATCATATCTTGAGCATATGAACTCGGATTGACTTGAAATTTGGAATGCAGGCTTCCATGGCTTTGCTTATCTTGTCTTATCAATCGCAGTCCGATCCGGACTCGGACAAAATTCATCGATATCCATGGTTATCCTGCAATGTATAGTTAATATTCATGACTTATTATTATCGATTTTTAGTTAATTTTCGGGTATCTCAGCTTTTCCAAAAGGTGGGATAACAATATCTACCCTGGCATTTCCTCGAGCGCTTTATCGCATACCCTATCGCGCCTTCTATGAGTTTGTTTTGTACCGTACTTATGTGATGTCCTTTCGGTAAACCTCCAGTTTACGGAGGAGATTACGGCATTGTATAGACTACCGAAATATATAAAATGTGTTAAGGGGAATATGGGTAAGCCTTAACACTATTTTGATACTTTTTACTTTACTATAGACATTATTATAATAGCGTGTATTACTACATAATAGATAGTTCCATATATCCTTAGAGGATAGTTATCCCAACATTCTTTAAGTTACTTGTATTTCAGTTGATATTTCACTTGAATTGGATTTATTGATATAAGAATGCTAATTCTGACTCGAGTGTTTTTTGTTTTTCCTTACGCTCGGATCAGACTGAGTGTCACAGCATTTGAGACTCACCTTTGGAGATGGAGCTTCGCTTAGAGATCCATCTATCTATTCAGCTTCCTATTGTTCAGTTGGCTCCAATGATATTTTCAAATTTTCTTATTTGACTATTGTATTGAGACTTCTATGTATTCGAGTCTTCTATTGTATCTTGTTTTAACTCTGTTACATAAATTTATATATATATATATATATATATATATTAGCTTCATGAACTACTATTCTATTGCTTCCGCTGCCTATCATTATATTACTCTTTGTCTGTGATTCTGTGATTATTTTATTTACCGTATATGTTGAGTTTTGCCAAATATAAACTAACAATCTAATATTTTGGGCAATTTAAGTCCGACATGTGTAGATGCGAATGGAACGAAATACCGGGTCGTTACATATAATCTATAAATCATAGTAGATATATATTTGTAATCATAGATGATTATTCTAAGTTTACCTAGATAATTTTCTTAAAACTTAAAAGTGATGCTTTTTGTATGTTTAAAGTCCTTGTTAAGCGAATTCAAAATCGAATTACTAGTAAAATTAAAACTATTCAGTGTGGTCACGATGGAGAATTCAAAAATGAAAATTTTGAGAATTTCTGTAATAAAAAGTACAACTCATAATTTTTCATTTCCAAGAACACTATAACGTGAGTGGTAGAATATAAAAACAGGACAATCCAAGAATGCACTAGAACTATGCTAAATGATAGTAATTTACCTAAAAAATTATGCTGAAGTAGTTAGCACTGCATATTATATATTAAATAAAATTTTAATAAGACCATTAGCTAAGAAAACACTACATGAATTATTCAATAATAAAAAGCCTAAAGTATCATACTTTGGAGCTTTTGGTAGTAAATGTTTACTTTGAATACAAAAGATAATTTGAATAAATTTGATGCTAAATTAGATAAAGGAATCTTTATTGGATATTCAAATAGAAGTAAAGTTTATAGAGTTTTCAACACTAGAACTAATACTATTGAAGAGACATTACATGTCTCATTTGTTGAGAACTTTAAAGTTTATAATCTAATTGTTGATGAAGAATAAAACATTGATAACCCAAACGAAATTAGTAATAATGAGGTTACCGAAAATGAAAATAATAATAATTCAGAAAATTAATATCCTAATAAAAGAAAAGGATACTTAAAAGATCATCCTATAGAAAATATACTTGGAAATATTGAATTTATTGTTAAAATTAGAAATCAACTAAATAAAATGAGTAACGTTGCTTTTTTTCAACTATTGAACCAAAAAATCCAAAGGAAGCATCAATTGATCATTTATGGATTCTCGCTATGCAAGAGGATTTGAATCAGTTTATAGGAATGATGTATGGGAATTGGTTCTAATACTTAAGGATAAATCCATAATAGGAACTAAATGGGTATATGGAAACAAAATGAATAAACAAGGAGAGGTTGTGAGAAATAAAGTTCGATCAGTTGCACAAGGTTATTGTCAAGAAGAAGGAACAGATTTTGATGAAACTTTTGCACCCGTTGTAAGATTAGAACCTATACGAATTTTAATTGCGTTCGTTAATCATAATAATTTTAAATTATATCAAATGGATGTTAAAAGTGAATCTTTAAATGGTTTCGTTAAAGAAGATGTATATGTAGAACAACCCACACTTTTTGAAAATGAAAAACTACCTTATCATGTTTATAAATTAAAGAAGGCCTTGTATGGTCTGAAACAGGTACCAAGAGCTTGGTATGATAGACTTAAATCCAATCTGTTACAATCAAATTTTGAAATAGACAAAGTAGATAGTACAATTTTAATTAATAGTGATAAAAATATATACAGTTAATATAAATATATGTAGATGATATCATTTTTTATCTAAAGTAATGACTAAGGAATTTGAAATGAGTCATATGGGATAACTAAATTATTTTCTAGGACTACAAATAAAACGATTAAGTAATGGAATTTTATTAGTCAGGAAAAATATGCTAAAGATTAAGTAGGGAAATTTGCTATATCAAATACCAATGGTAAACCAACTCCCATGGCAACTAACGAAAAATTAAATAAAGAAGAAAATTCAAAAGAGTAAATAAAAAATTATGTGGAGGAATGATTGGATCACAACTCTATATAACTGCTAGTGGACCTAATATAATGCATAGTGTTTGTCTATGTGCAAGATATTAATCTCAACCTAAAGAAACTCATTTGAAATCCTGAAAATGAATTTTGAGATATGAAAATAGCACATTAGACTATGGAATCTTTTACCCAAAAGAAGATTCCGTTGAACTAATTTCATACAGTAATGCCGACTATGCAGATTGCAAATCAAATCGAAAAAGTACAAGTGGAACTTGTCATTTTTTGGTACACTCTGTGGTTTCAAGTTTAGTAAGAAGCAAAACTCTATATCTCTTTCTACGATAGATGTAGATTATATTTCAGCAGCATAAGTTTGTTCATGGGTTATCTATATGCGACAAACATTAAAAGATTTTGGTTTAAAATTTATTTGATCACCAATATACTGTGATAATACAAGTACGGCCGATCTATCTAAAAATCCAACTCGTTATGCTAAAATTAAACATATTGATGTAAGACACCATTTTCTAAGAGATAATGTAAACAAAGAAATAATATCACTTGAATTTATAAACATTGAAAATCAAATAGCTGATATATTAACGAAACCCCAGAATTAAACATCTTTTACTAAGTTAAGAAGAGAGTTAGGAATTTGTTCTCTATCGGAAATACAAAAATTATGAAGTAAAAATTATAAAATATAAAGAAAAACCAAATAATAAATACTATAACATATATCTCGACATATACTATCCCCCTATGTCAACATATAATAGTAATTTTTGTCTTTTAAATTTCCCTCTAAATTCGAATTGGGGTTTATATAACAACCATTTTCAACATCCTTCTTCATTTCTCTGCATTCTCTCTATTTTAAACTTTTGAAAAAAAAATAAACTATAGCCTCCTCTAATCCTAAACAATCTGGAGAAGAAAATTCATCATTTTCCTTCCCTTTTCCTACCCAAGGCCCCTTCTAGAACACTACCATGGCCAAAGTTATTAAATTGGAAGGGGAAGAATGTTCTGGAGATGTTGATTGAAATACAAGTTGTACAACTTCGTATGTCCAAAGAACAAGAGAAACAAAGTAGAATTCTTCGTAATTTGCAAAATGTCTTTTAGATAATCCTATGAATACAATAGTTATTGAACATGATTTTAAAATTTTGGCCATTCATAGCCTCATTCAAGGCAGCGATTACAAGAAAGAAAAGGAAGAAGAGAAAGAAGAAGAAGAAGAAGAAGAAGAAGAAGAAGAAGAGAAAGAACACATGGAGGAAGATGGCGAAGTTCAATGCATCGAAGAAGTATGTTTCGATCGAGATGGAAATCTCGCGAAAAAAAGAGGAACTTCTGTCTTCATTATCCCCATTGTCATATTCACATATCCCCGACCATAAGGAAATCAAGATAGGATGGTACTTGTCTTCTTTAATTTGATTGTGTTGTGTGTATATTTAATTTTATTTAACATTTGTCGTACTTACTTATCTGTACATTTTAAGATGTGATTGGATTATGGTGTGGTATTGAATGAATATATAGATTAGTTTGGTTACTATTAATGATTTGTGTTATCACTTATCATTTCTTATATATTATTTTGTCATATTTCCATTTCTTGGTTATCTCGTTTTAAATATCACCTACTATTGTTATATAAATTGTTCTCATCATTATTATATGCCATCAGTCTATAATATTTTATTTAGGGAGAGTCAGAGTTAGAGTAAGAGTTAGTGTTAGAGTTATGGTTTTAGGTGGTTATTTTTGTTGATAAAGGGGGGAATATACAAAACAAGGTATAGATTAAGAGGGAGCTTTTTTAGCTAGGGGGAATTATATTATATTTTATATACATAGTTTTCATCATCAAAACGAGGGAGATTGTTATTATCTTAGGTATTGATAATAATAACTATAGACATTATATAAAATATAAATACAAATGTATTATCAAGTTATATATAGTATATAGTGTAGGATATTACATAGGTATTGATTAATAAAACTGTACAGTATCAAAAGTAGATTCAAGATGTTGATATAGAGTTTCAAGAGTTGGAGAATGAAGACTCTTGAGTATTGAAGAGTTTAAGATTTCAAGCATTCAATAGAGTCATAGAATTTATGTTAAAACCTTAATATCACTTTTCTGATCTCTCTCCTTCTCTAATTTTGTTTTTAATTGGTTTTAAAATAATCTTTGTAAAATATTTCTCAAAATGATTTTCAATCTCTTACACTTATAAAGATATTATTTTAGTGTTTTTAAGTTTATATATATATATTGAATTGTTTATATACTTTAATAAGTTATAATTATATTGATTATATATATGTATGTATATTATTTACATTATTTAAAATTTTCAAAATTATTATATAAAGTTTTATTATGATTAAAATAAAATATGTATAAAGTATGCTTAAATTATTTTACAAAGTTTCATACTATTTTACAAAACAACGAGTTTTCCAAAATAATATTTTAAAATATTTTTAATTTTAAAAAGAGCATGTCTACATACACTATGTATGTTTGTCGACATAGAAGCCAATTTTTTCAAATTTCAAATTTCAAATTAAGTGTCTTTTCATCGTATCTCTTCATGAATGAAAATGACCTTGTTTGTCTATAAATACCCGACTTCCAAATGAATTTTTAATCATCATTTTCTTATTCATCTCTCCTTCTTCCACCCTCTCATTTTCTAAATCAAAATATACCCAAACTCTGCCAAAATTCAACCAGAGTCAAATTCAATCATTACTAGTTTGGTTCTTCTTCATCCACTCTTTGATTTCTCTTATCTCTCTCACTCAAACCGAGATCAAAAGGCTACTCAAGAGTTATAGGATCAATTGTAATCAAGGTCGAAGATCAAATTCTGTAAAACTTTATCAAAACATATTGTTGTACTTATGGGTATGATTGTAGCCTATAAAATCAATTGGGTGTGCTTAGTAGCCCATAAATCTAATAGGATGCTTGTAACCCAGAAATCAAATGACTCTATCCAAAGGTCGAGATTCTAGATAGTGTGTCTCATAGCCTTGAAATTGAGATTGTATTCGCATTTACTAATTGAAAGAAATCCATACAAGGAATGTGTGGGACTGGATGTTGGATAACTCCAAATCAGTAAAAATCATGTTGTGTTCTTTCCTTTTTACTTTTATTGCATCTACTTTTATCTGCACTTTGATTCTGTGATTGTTAATTACATCAATCCACGTAGAATCTTAAAGAATTTGAAAAATATTCATATAATCTATTAAAAACTATTCACATCCACTCTGTGGTGTTAATTTAGCCTTAAGATACCTATTCCGCTAACTCGCATATACATACATACATATAATATGTATGTATGTGTGAACTGTTCCTTTCTTTTACTGCTTATACTGTCTTATGTGCACTGTCCTTATGTGATGTGTGTGCATGTACCCTGAGTGGCATTCATGTATGTCGATCCATTTCATTGCATTGATTTACCCTGTGCCTTCCCTTTATGTGTTAGTGTTATAGAGATGGTACCTGTTGTGTCTCTGTGTACACAATACTCCCTTGCGCCTTGTTGCTTGTAGTTTGGGATTTGCTATAATTCAGACAGATGGTTGTGATAATGATACCTTGCACATGAGCTGATCTGTGTGTATACTTGTATATCCTTATGAGTCCTTCCTTGAGTTGATGTTGTATGCTTATGTTTACTTATGTCCATTGTTGTTGTAATGTATACTTGTGCATGTTTAATGCCTTGTACATTTCTTTGTGCTTGCTGCCCTCTGTTGTGTCTGAATCATGGTTTGGATTGAACAATGTTGTTGCACTTTGTATTTTCTGCACCGAGTTGTCTACTATGACAAGTCAGAATGTGTGCGCACATTGGGTGGTGTCTTGCTTTTGTTTTGGTGACAGTTTCATGTGCCTGTATGCGTTATCCATTCTATGTAGGCGTAAATGGCTTGAAATTGAAAATGATCCGCTTGCATTGAGCCCGAGCTTGCTTGGGCTTGACTTCATATATTTATTCCTGAAATTGAATTTGTGCAAATGGATTTTAATTATGTGCATGGCCTTATAGCATGTACAATGATACACCTACGTGTCATATGTTGTTCGTGCACATTTATTTTTAATTCTAGTTTTGAAATATGAAAACAAACAACCCAATTAACTAAGGCAATATTATATTTAATCACATTCTTATTTTTTGCAATTTCAGATTATTTCTTTTTCCTTTTATTGTGTTGTTTTTTTTGACAGTCATAGTACATAATTGGACAAAATCTGGAGCAAAAAATACCAAATCAAATTCGAGCGTGAGTGAGTGAGTTTTATATGAGAGTGTGTTGTATATGAAAGTGTTGTATTTGAAAATGTAATATAGTGGAAGTTGTGCAATAAATGTGTACTATTTGAAATTGAAATAAGATAAAATATTTGTTCAACTGAAATTCTTAATAAAATATTTGTTTAATTGAAATTCTGATTTGTATATTTCATTCTATGGTATTGAAATATTACTATAACAAATACATTTAATATATATATATATATATATGCTAATTACCATTAAACAAAAATCATAAACTATTATATTCTACATAATAGTTTCCAAAACATAAAAGGAATTGAACAACTTAAGCATTTATAAATTCATGATAAAAGCATTCAAATCTAAATTATACAAAGAATAACAACAAACAATCAAACTAGATAAAGATCTAAAGTATATCAACCATGAGTAACATATTGTAAATTAAGCTACAAAACAAAAAAAAAAGGCATCTGGAATAAATCAACATGATGAATATACAATAATTGGGTGAAGAAAAGGGATTTGAATTGCATGTTACAAGATGAACAATCAAATAAAAGAAATGAAGAACATGTGTCTAAAACATATGAACAAGAGAAATATATAAGTAGATCAAATCAGAATAGTTATTAAGGATGTAGCCAAAATTTGCACCTTAAATGATGAAGGTCGCTCTTAGATTCTATTGAATTGATCTTTAGATTTGCAAGAATCAATAGTGATAACAACCGCCTTTTATTTCGATCTAATTTGGATACTAATTTTAGGATTATTTTTTCATGATGCCATAGAATTTTGAACTGTGAGGTCGTGATGTCATATAATTTTGACCATGTGTGTGTGTGGATATAAAAGAGAAAGAAAAGTAAATTGTCAAAAGGAATTTTTGGAATGAATAAAAGATAAGATATTTTAAAGGAAGTACTGAAACCTTTCAATTCCCTCATTTAAAATCTTTTTTTTAGCTTCTCATAAATCTCCTCTCCCCCTCTTTATATTTTAGGTAGTGAATATAGAAATAAAGAGAAAAGGGAAAAATCATTTCATGGATGACATTTAAGTGAGTCATAAAGAAGAGAAAAGGATGAAGAATTGTTTTCTTCCATTAATTTTTACTTTGGAGGTTCAAATCACATTTGAAACCTCAACCCCCCTCATCCATGGTCGGTAAAAAGGCATATAAGCCCTAAATATTTTCCAAATCCACTTAACAAGTGATCTATTTAAATCCAATTTAAATATTCTATCAATATCGTATATCGATACGTGCATTTATAACTTTTGTTTATGCATTGTGATATTTAAAAAAATCAAATAAAATTTAATAATTAATATTTCATAAATATTTATTTATTTTAATGCATTTTCAATGATTATAAATTAGCAAAATCATGTGGTTTTTCGTTGTATTCGTCATTACGGTTGTGCGGCTCAAAGGTGTAAATTCTATTAATGATTAATATAAAATAATTTAAATATTAACATTCACGTGTCACCTTAGTCAGTGATGTGGCATTTTAGCTGAATTTATATCTTACACATTTTCTGATAAAATGCACTTTTACTTATTATAAGCGGTACCTTGTAGTAATGACTATTTGCAACAATCTCTTCGTCTACACTACATCACATTAGGACTTATGGAATTTTATTTTGGTCAAAACTGCAACATCGTGTACATCCAACTTGCTTAGTCCAAACACAAAATCATTGGTTTAATAATAAGTATTATTATTAACCGTACTATTTTAGCCGGAGGCTTTGACTTTAAGATGACTACAGTTGACCGTGGTACTTACCCCATTTAATCTAGGAGATGAATTTCTATTCAATAGCGTCTCCCTTTCAATGCTTCAATTTAGACTGAATTATAGTCATTCGATGGATGTTGTGCCATGATTTAACTATAATCAAAGTGGAGTGTCCACATTGAAGTTCTATAGTATTCTCAAATCGAGAGAACCAAGTAATATCGTAACTTCGAGATTCTCTATTTGACCTTTGTTATATTAATCGACATAAAACCCTCGAGTGAATCATTCCATAGATATGTAACTCATAGGTGCTTCAAACAACTATGAGTAATACACTGCCTAACATTTGATAAGCTTATGCACTAGTCTCAATAGATGTATCAATACCTGCCTCCAAACATCTTGACTAGGGATATTTAATGTAACGATCCGCCTTTTCGATCCTTAGAAGTTGACACTAATACACCATGGTACTCACGTACCGAGCATCCAAGTGCCAAAGAAATAGACTGTTAGAATGAAAAGAAAAGGAAAAGGCAGAACACAATCTCACATCATAACGAGTAATTTATAATATTGAATTTCTTTACGAAAGAAATAAATTTTAATATTCAGACAACATCAAAGTCTAGCCTATCATCGGCCTGGATAGTTATAGCAACATGTCCGTACAAATATTGATAAATACAAACAAGAAACATAGCGAAAATAAAAATATAGAAATACCTCTTGAATGCCTCCAGCTGGTCGTTTGAAGCTCCAAAGCATCCAAATCTAATTTTGAAAAAAATACTCGGGTCTGACCCAAGTATTATAAGAAAATAACATCCGGATCAGTTTGGTAAACCAGGATAAGAAAATCAAGTCACAACAATTTGTTATATCTTATAAAACCTTTCAAAAAAAAGGTACCTTGTAAGACCACGCCATGCATAAACATGGACAAGTTTTACCCAATGATAACCAAAACTTTTTAATTGAAAAACTAATATATAATAATGGCTAAGGTTTAAAATAAATTATGAACCTAGCTGGAATGCATGCATCTCACATTCCAGCATAGTTCGGCACAACTAAGTCTGTACGATGCTTATCGAAGAATAGATTCCATCAATGACAAGTCTATTGGGGTACCGCCTGCCATAGTACACATCTAGATAAAATGCACCAAGGGCCTTACAAGGACCTCCTATATGGCAAGACCAGCCTACACCTTACTGGATAGTACTGAATATTTCATCACCCCGATTACTTTACAATCTTTTCTTGAGAGCTCTCATACACAGCCAAATCCATAAATAACAATCTAAGAGGGTGATGATAATACCTTAGTGGCTGCGATCTATATAGCCTTGCGGCATATACCATGTTTTAATCATTCCTGATTGTTGAGGCTAGAGGCTATGTTTTACTTTTTTAGCAAATCCCATTAAGAATGCTAACACCGCTATCCAGCCAACAATGCAAAGCCAGCATTCATCCATACAAGTTGTTTAGGATAAGAACAAACCAAAGGTGCTACTTATACTACATCCTTTTTGAAATCACCCTCAAGATTAGTAGCAAGTAGCTTTTGCACTTCAAAGAGCTTCATCTTTTATTCCATCATCTTCAAGATGTCTTTAATTAGAACGCTTAAGTTAGTTCAAAATGGTTTTTAGATAATTCATTCTTATCTGATCCCTGTCTATTCGAACCAACATTCGATAGTTTCCCGTAACTCAATTCCGAATCTTTTAGAAATATACAAATAATTCATAAGAGCAGAGATCACCTCCTAACTATTTAAGTAGACAGATTTCCTTATCATTTGTCCTAGAAGAACACAATGAGTTTATATGTACAGTAGCATCAACAGGGATAACTATACCATATAATTCAAGTATTTCTCCTAAATATTTCCAGAGTTAAAATTGATCCAGATTTGATAGTTGGGTATTTAACTATCAAATCAATAAACAATCGAACATAGATATAATTCCATATGGGATCCACTAAGCCTCCTTTAATTAATCTTCATTGATTAAAACACAGTAGGCATTTATAAAAATATCTTATCTCATCGGTATAAGTATATTCTTAAACCATTTACTTTCTATACTTGATAGACTTTACCATATACTTATACAATGGTATAATAATATCCATGAAACATTTAAAGAAAGATTTCTTATTTTCAAAATCATATTAATTGGATCAAAACAATGTCATTCAAAACATTGTTTACTATATACCTAAACCACTAATCCTTTAGTGTTAAGTAAGTAAAATGTTTCCATACCATCAAAATTGAGAAGGATTATTTATTTATTTCATAAACTTTATTTTTGTAAATGATCCAATTCATATGAAATCAAAGTTTTATAAACTCAAAATTTCTGTTCCAAATTCCCAAGATCTCTTTCCAATTTATACTTAACAAACCCTCCATAAAAATAGTTCTGTTTGTAAAATAATTTATTACTTTAAACATCTTTTATTTAATGAATTGATTACCTTTAAAACCTCCCTAATAAATAATATATTAAGTTTAAAACATCATTATTAAGTAATTAATTAATTTTTAAACATAAAAATGAATAAGTAATAAAGTTAATCACTATTAAATAAATAATTAGTTTTAACTAAAACGACTATTAATAAATAATTTAAAAAATTTAAAAATCATTACTAAATAATTAAATAACTTAAAATATCATTAATAAAATAATTAATAATCTTTAAAATAACTAAATAAAATAATTAATTAACTTTAAAATAATTATATAAAAAATAACAAATCAACTTCAAACATCATTATTAAATAAATAAATTAACTTTGAAATATTATTATTACTCAAGTAATATTAACTTAACCATTTAAATATAGAAAACACATTACTTCAAAATATTATAAAGCTAAAGTAAATTTCAAATCCATTTCTTTTTAAATTTTGGACAGAGGTTAAGCGGCCCTAAATGGCACTTAAACAGGCTGCCACTCATTTACAGTTCAACAATCCAGATCATATCACTGATATTTGCATAAGTAACATATATGGAAATAAAATTCATAAATTTCAATCAACATATAACACATCACTATCCAAGTCCACTAATATATAAATAAATGTTCAATTTAATGAAATAGCAGAATGAGGATTAATTCTGCTAAATAGGTGTCCAATATAATCAATAAAATTTAAATAGCAGATCGGTATTTTATTCTGCTAACAAAACATCAGTGATAAAATATAATTACCAAATGGCATAATTAGTTTCTATGCCTATTAAATTATAAATATTTTACTCTTTAACAAATCTACCAAATAATTGTAATAAGGTGTTCTATTAGATTATACAAACTTAACGTCGAAATCCATGGGTTAAACCGATCTAAATTGAATGAACTATAAATTTCCAATGTTAACCCTTTAAAACTGTATATTTTAATTAGCTAAATTATTAACCCATGCTCCAAACAAGTCCCAATAAACTATACCAAAACCCACTGCTTCCTCTTCTCTAATCCCTTTCTCAAATCAAAAATTCAAATTTCCCTAACCAAAAACTGGTGCCAAACCAAAATCCATGTGTACGTTCATGCATGTGCATGACACCGAAATGACACCGCCGACTGCCTATTGTCCCACCAATCCCATGCCCAAACTCTTCTGGCTATGCGTGACCCATCTGCACCGTCCCTGTCTACCCCAATAGCCTTCATCACCATTCGACCACTTCAACCCAAATTTCCAAAACTGGAATTCGCATGGTCCAACTGAAACCATTCACGCCCACAAAAGAAGCTCGATACGCCGCCTCAACTAATGCCAGGTCTCACCAGCACCTCTAGCAGTATCACCATCCACCCACGCCTCCCCTCCCCAAGACTAACCATGGCCCACTCGGTGGCCCACTGTGCCGCCACGATGCCAAAGTTAATCATCCAAAAACATAGAGCCTTAAACCCAAACACGAGCTCGACAGTATCCCTCCAACCATCATACTCCGTGTGACCACCACCATGCCATCGACTCGACCTAAGGTTGCTCCAACTTCCGCCATCCCTCCTCTAGACCACCACCTTGCTTGAATTTGTCAAATGAACGAAAAACACCTAAAGATCAACCACAGCCAAATCCTACAGTGCTAAACTCTGCAAACATCCTTAAGAATCTCAAATCGACGATACGAACCCACTTGTACTGTAACGACCCGTAAATTTTCGATAATTAAAATAGCTAATTTAATAAGATTTCGTGATTTAATGTTAGAAAAAAAATTGTAAGTCGTTTGGAATAATAATAACTAGAATGAAATGCAACAAGATTTTATCTAAGTTAATTATTTATGAATTGAATAAAATCCCAAATCAATTGAAATGTTATGTAGTCAAAGGTAATTGAATGAATTTGTATTGAATAGGTAATTGTGACACTTGTTTGTAAATAATAAACTTATAAGAAATTAAAAGTTAACGGTGATAAATATTTAAGTTACCTATTCATTTAGTTGGTCAAATTAAATTTGTGAACAAATTGAAATTGAAATGAAAGTTCATATATTAGTTGAGTGCATTATCTCTAACTGTGGATTAATAATAATGTAGAGTTCATTTGATGTAATATAGTAAATCGACTGATAATGGAATTTTATTTAAAAATCCAATATTGAAATCCGTCAAATATTGAACAATTAAATTGTTTAAATTTAATATTTGGAATTTGTTGAATAAATTGAATAATGGGATTTGAATAACTGTTTAATGAAAATGGTTGTTCTAATTTGAATTTGTTAAATTTTACAAGTTCGTTTGAATATTTCAAAAGATAGTGATTTAAGAATAATCAAATTTGTTTAAATTTAATATTACAAATGTTTGAATAATTAAATTCCGAATTTGATACGATTAATTTGATATTGAAATTTAATATTGAAAATAGAGTGAATAATTGAAATTTGGTTTAATATGATTCAAATTGGTTTCCAAAGGGAATGTAAGTTATACCGGGATTATAATAGAGTTAATAAGATTTTAAAATTGAAATTATTGGATAATGGAATAACGGGTTTAATATGATTAAAAATGATTTATAAAATTATATTTTATCATATTGGAGTTATAGTGATGTTATAGAACTTTTAAAACTGAATTTAAAATTTATTTGTGAAAATTGAATATTTTAATATTTAATTATCGACTGAAAAATAGCCAATTTTTGAACAGTCTCAGAATTGGACGAAACTAGTTCCATTGGATCCGTAATAATTTGTTATTATCGGGTTTCAATTTTCGTAGCAATCGGAGTTGTCGTTTGACCGTGGCAGCTCGAAACGCATCGAAATTGTTTTAATATTAATTTGGCGAGTTAAAATAGTCATTTTTCAAACGGTCTCGGATTTCGACGAAACTAGTTTCATCGGATCCGTAATGTCATATTATTGTAAGGTTTCAAATTTCGTATCAATCGGGTTTATCGTTTGTCCGGGGCGAGCCAAAACGCCTAGAAATTCGTTTAATCAGTTTAATTTAAATTTGATCGTTTATTTCCGTAACTCGCACATATGATCGAATTAGCCTCCGAAACACGTTCCATTATGTTCGGAACATGGGTAAACCTTAGAAATGCCTGCCGGCACGCTTCATTTGGAGTTCGTCTGGAAAAGTCGATAAATAGTAATAATATATATATATATATATATATATATATATATATATATATATATATATAATTTTATATATACGCGCATCCTTCAGAAACCCTAGGTTAAACATTCGTAGCCGCCACTTCCTGCAATTGATGGCCGAAAATCAATCTCTTTCCCCCTCATTTTCTCCAAATCTATGCATCGAATCGAGAAGTCGTCAACTAGAAACTTGTAGAGGTCGTTGTGTACTACGAATCCAACGGTCGATATGAAGAATGGTGCGACGTGGAGGGAGGTAGGGGCTGTCGTTCGCATCAGGTTGCGCGCGCATTTCGTGGCCCTAGGTGTGGCCGAACTTCAAGTATGCATAGGCGTGGGTAGCTCTCACGTAGGCGGAGGGAATGGCGCTCTCTGATCAACTTATCGTTGCTTGTGGTGATTGCAAAATCAAAACCTAATTTGAAGCTAATGGGTTTCTTGGTGCGGCTGGGACCTGTAGAAGTAACGTGAGTTGAGGGAGAAGCAAAGGGACGGGCTGGATTACAGGGTGATGGATCTCAGGGCTTAGATTGATTTAGGTTGAGAAAAAATTAAATTATGTTGTAAAATTATGAATATAAAATCGTGTAACTTCTAAAATTCATAACTTTTTCATACGAGGTCGAAAACGCGCGAAACCAATTGCGTTGGAATCGTATGGACGAGCACTACGCAATGGAGCTGGATTGGAATCGTTTGGAGCTAAAGAAAATTTTGAGTTGAATCGAACGTCGTTCGATTTGATTTAAAATCGTAAAATCAAGGTGAGTGTTTTATAACGCTCACAACGTACTAAATATCTTTATACTAGTTAAATTTGATATTATGAAGTGTTATGTTTTTATTTGTCGTTGTTTGATAAAATTTAATTGTCATATAGATTGTCATCTGAATTAACCGTGAAATTAAATTGACAGTTAAATTGAAATTGAAATTGAAATTGAAATTGAAATTGAATTGCGATTAAATTACCTGACATTGATAACTATGAAATTGCTATGATTTATACTATCTATTGGATGATTTATTTCGATGGATGCTATTGGTTGATATTTGAATGTTTGGATGTTTATTGTTTATATATATAACCTGTTATGCATACATATGACACTATGATTGATTTAAGCGATATATATTCATCCCTGACATTTAATTGAAATAAATAATTACTTGGCCATAGGATAGAAAATTATATATGGACACCGAATTGGCTAAATTAATAATTTTTGAAATCGTCGATTTGAAATTTATTTAAATGTTTTGATGTAAAAGTTATAAATAGAAATCGATTTATAGAAATTGAATTCATCGAAAAAATTGAGTTTGGAATGTTGAATTGAATTTTGGTTAAAGGAATTTGGTTAAATAATTAAGTTGAGACTTTGAAATTTGAAATTGGATATGATTGAATGTCGAAAATTGATTTGTTTAAAGATTTAACCTTAATTCGAGCTTTGAATATTACTAAGTAAAAGTGATATAAAAATGATATTCTGAAATTGAGCTTGTAATTGAATCACATTTGGAATTTGGATTTAAACTTGAATATTGTTGGAAATTTTTGTTAAGTGTTGTAAATTGATATTTTGAGTAATCAAGCTCCAAATCGATATAAATTGAAATGGAATAAATTAAGGGTGAATGGAAACTTGAATTAATTCCAAGTAAAAATTGACGTTGATTGAATTGAAATCGAAATTGAATCGGTAGAATGGAAATTGGAATTGATTTGGATTGGGGAGTTATAATTGAAATGGATTGGTTTTGAAGCTGTTTTATTTTGTTTTCCAAATTACTCAGCTATATAAATTATTTTGAATACTTAAACTATTTTAATCTATTTTAAATCTACTTAACCCAATTTAAATTATTTTAAACTAAATTTATCTATTTCAAATCCATTTTAAGATTTTAAAGTATTTTAACTATTTTAATTATTTAAAACTACTTTTAAACTACTTAAAACAATTTTCTAAAATTCTACGCTGGTCAATAAGGTGAAATGTGTATATTTAAATCTTAAATTTAAATACGAATTGAGTTAAATGAAGTTGCAGCCTAAATTGAAATTCGAAATGATTTTGAAATCGCAATGAGATATTGATGCGAAAAATGATTTTTGAAACGAAATCTTACATTTGAAAAGATACGATGTTATTTGAAATGAATTTGATTTTTGAAGCGAACGTGATATTTTGACATCAATTATGATCGATTTGAAATGTAAAGAGCCAACGGTGTAATAATACGTAGTTATTAAAGAGACCGGGATCGGATATGGACATACTCTCTGTCGATACCGAAAACCACTTTAATAACTATTATACGCGGAGTGTTGATCCAGAATGAAGTGGATGGTTTGGTGAACGCGTTGACTGAAGAAAGAGAACGATTATTGGATGACCCCTGACATGACTGAAACAGGAGCCGCGCCGGGCCATTGAGGTTCGCCACCTCTAGCGGACACGCTTCTTCGATACCATTTCTATTACATTTGTGATGCGATTTGGGTGCACCCCTTGATTTGGGAGTGTTGTTTCACGGTGTTGGGGTAGCTGCTGGCTATGCTCAACATCAGTCCGGATCACGCAACTACTAGTATCCTAGTTGGTATCGCCTCATGTACCTTGTCATACTGATTATCCTATTCGCGACCACTATGTTTTGATTTGTACCTTGAGTATATGGATTGCCCTCTGGTGACTTCCGGTTTTGGGGAAACTACGGTCTTGTATATGCTTTTGGGAATATAAAATGTGTTAAGAGGGATTATGGTAACGCCTTAACGCTATTTTGATACTTTATATTACTGACAGGCATTATCTACTTAGCATATATTACTACATAGTAGATAGTTTCACGGATCCTTGAATATTGGAAAATCCCGTAACATCTCTTGAGTTATTGCACGCACGTTGACACTGGATAGGAGATGTCAAACCCCATAAACATCTATGACGCCGTTACACTCATATTTATTTACGATTGATTTAACTTTCATAAGGGTATTTTAGTTCTGACTCGAGTGTTGTCTTTTCATTACGCTCGGGTCAGATTTGAGTTTTTCAGATTTTGAAGATCTATTCTGGAGGACGAAGACGAAGATTTGGTATACTATTACTATTATTGCCCTTGCACCATGCTGTCTGCTGCATTATTTTAATTGTTCTGTTGTATATGTATAACTCTGATAAATGTTGTATAAATAATTGTCAAAGTATAGTAAACAGCTTCATGAACTGTTTATTTGACTATTATATTTTATCGTTCCGCTGCGAGATTCTGTGTTGTTTAATTTCCTTTATTTCTCTTTCTTTTCTTTTCTTATTTACCCTAATAACCATCTGCCCTTTTGAATGGTTTGGAATCGACATGTGTATTTGATCGTCGGTTTAAACTGTCCAAAAAGGCGGGTCGTTACATGTACCCTCCATTTTCCATTCCACGATTGAAACAAATCTCACCATATCCTGAGACTTTCTGAAATCTGGAAAATTTGATCACCCTAGTCGATGAAATGTCAAGAACCCATTTTTAAAAACAAATATAGACTGTAATGACAACTCCACAATTGATTGTTTTATCTAATTCTAAACCAATTGAGACATATGGAATTTTGAATCTAATACGGAAAAGGTCACTTTATATTTGTCAAATAATAGTAATTAAAAGGGGAAGATGTGATTATTCCTGTTAGTTTCCAGTGAGAATATTTCCCATTTTCAAAACAAAATATGTGCTTTGAACCAATATTTAAACATGATTGATATTTTAAAACAAATCAACTAAGCTATAAATTTTCACAACATTTATCGCATATATAATATAATCAAATAAACCAAGAAATGAAGATCTCACCTTGCACAGTTACTATAAAATCCAAGCTAAATTGTTTAAAAGAAAAAGATGCAATTTTTTCTTTAATACTCTTGAGTGATGTAGAAATGAAAATGAGAATAAAAAGATTAAGTATGAGTTATAAGATAAGGATAGTGCATATATAAAAAGATTACATAACTAAAGAAAAAATAAAATAAAGATGCCCTTAAATTACAAATTCAACTCTTATATCAAATCTAAGCTACCCAAGTACCATTCCATATGAAAGCATGTTGGGTAATAGAGTAGCTCAAGTCCTTTTGTTAACTTTTTCACTTAAGGAACCTTACATCTCTTCGTATTCAAAATTTATATATATTTTTTTATTATCGTTATTATTGGCTTCAAAATTGGCCGCCAGCACCCAGTTATGTGAAAGCACCAATATTCAATCATAGATCTCAGATAGTATCTAATATAGAGAATATAATATGAAGAACAAACAAATTAAAAATGAAAGTAGGTAAAAAGAGACAAGATGTATAGTGGTTCAATTAAATCTGATCTACGTCCACTCCATAATATCCTTTTATTATACTATCACTTTTTATAGTTACAGCCAAAAATCCAAGAATAAAATGGCAAAATGTAGCTTGGGTTGAAGAAAAAGAGAAGTACAAAGAAAATCCTTTTTCTAATGCTATGCCTGTTGTATTTATAGGAGAAGATGTGAAAATATCTCACTCAAAACCTAGATCTGGAACCGTAAAGCCAAAGCGAGCTTACCCAAAAAGTTTGGGGCCCATCAAAGCCTATAATAGGGACCCCTGCCAATCCCTATTTTTGTGGATTCATGAGATGCGTTCCCTATGGTGAGTCCCCCATGATGTTATCACCTTGCCCTCCAAATTTCATATACATCGTGCTTACATGTCTTGAGATATCGATCGATCATCACCGCATTATGTCATGAACAGGGATGGGGGATGATCCCTATATAGGGATTAGGGCTGATCCCTCCAAGTAGCTCTTTTGGGGTTGCAATCTCTATGGTGGATCCCCCATGTTGTAACGTACTTCCTATATAAATTTTATGTTGATTGCTTTTGTAGATTTTTAGTTATTGGTTGATCATTGCTGCAAATTCAACTAAACTGATCCTTAAATAAGGATTGGGGTCAATCTTTACAGAGGGATATGGGCTTATCCGTATAAGTTGATCTATTTATCATGTGAATTTATTTGATATGTTTATCAATAAGTATGGTCGATTTGTGCTATTAATTAGCCCAACATAAACCATCAAACATTAAAATACCCACTAAACCACTTGTTAACTCTCATAAAAATTTACCATGAAATTGAAAATAAAATTTATTCTAAGCATGATCTATTTACTATTGATTAGTAATATAGACCATCTAATTTTGATTTTAAATTCCACTTCATTACCAACATCATATGAAGATGAAGAGATAATTTGTGTTTATATTTGTTTAAGCATAGCCTATTTTGTGTCAACAAAATAGGCTATCAAATTCAATGCTAAAACAACAAAATTAAACCACATCAAATATTATCATTAAGCATAAAAGGAGATCACAAATTATCAAAATGTTGAATCTACATGATTAAGAGAGCTTCATTACCCCTAAATTGAAGGGTTTTAGCTTCTCATAATTTTTATCATTTCAACAAATGTAGAGTTCAACATGAAACAAAAATAAAAAGAAAAGGAGGGAAAATTAAAATAAAATGAGAGCTAATTTACTTGCATAAATAAAACTACACTACTAACATGAAAGGAAATAAATAAGAAATAAAATAGAATGAATTAAAATTGCATAAATGTAAATTACATAAAGAAGAAAATGGCTAAGTAGCCATGAAATAAAAGAAGAGAGTTTATATTTATTTTTGAGCCTAAAACTAAACTAACTAAAGAGGAAGCTAAGAGCTTAATTACATGAACATATGAGGTATTTATACAAGCTTAAACCGTAATGCGTATTTTAAGGGACTACCCAAATTGCCCTTCAGGAAGTGTGGCTACCAAGTTATCATTAGCCTCTAATTAATCCATCATCAAGTACGCATGTAACTTTAACCTCCACTAACTTATGCATTAGCTCCTAATTGTAAATTAAGGTAAGTGGGTAGGTGCGGTCCTTCATGTTGTATGAATTGATTTATTTCCATCTTCATTTGTTTCATTCTCTTGTGCATGCATGAATACATGAAGCCACTTGTAATTTCCATCAAATTTTCCTATAAATTAGAATTAATTGTGCAAATAAATATTCCCAAAATTAATATATTCACAAAAGTGACCATTTTGCCCCTATATGAAGATGAATAAATTATAATTTGAAAATAATTTGAATTATGATTTAAACATGTTAAAACACCATATATGCTCATTTATTTAATTAAATTTGATTAAATATGGAAGAAAATATATGCACATTTACGTGCACATCAATCGTGATGTCTATTGGATTAAATCTGCCTGTATACTACCTTGCCAAAAGGTGGGTTAACACTTCGCCCCTCCTCCAAAACTTGCCTTGCGATAGGAAGGTGTGTTTTGAATTGCCATAAATACAAAATTGGAAGCCCATAATCCATCGATAGCCATATTACCTAATAGGAATCCAACCCGCTGCCAATCCGAATCCTTGATCTCTCTAAATCATTAGTGAATCTATGGCCATTCCATGTCGACATCCAACCCTAAATTCACAATCTCTTCGGATCATTTTATCCAAATCTATATCCATCTGAAGCCAAATCCATTACCGTTTGAGGTTGATATCCAAATCCATAACCGTTTGAAATCTTGGAAGTCGGTAAGCTAGTCTACGATCTCTTTGGATTGTTATCCAAGTTCATGGTCTCTCCTAATCGATCGATGGTCCCTCCAGACCCTTGCTAAGTCCAATCTAAACTTAACAACGAGTAAGCTGATCCTATCGCTCTCCAGCAAAGCAACTCACCCATTGCACTCCGGCCCTTTTTGGGCATATAGAGATGTCACGATCCTCCTCTACGGATCATAGCCTCTCCGAGCTCTTGCAGGACCTCATCTTGTCACTCCTCGGTGAAGGGGAACAATGACAAGTAAGTCGATCATGTAAGTCTTTGATGACACGGCGTTACTACTTTCACTCCGGTGTACCTGAACATTAAGCGATCTCCTGGCCTAAATCCTAGGTCGGTCGTGGTCTTTCTAGACCCTTGATGAGCATAATCCATACTCGACGACCTTAGTAGGCCGATCTTTCACTCTACGGCGAAATGACCTACTCCTTGTGTGGCATAATCCATACCCAACATCCTATTGGGTTTTATTCTCCGACCTCGACTTTCTGGTGGAGGACTTAACCCATATGCGAGTGCATCCTGTCGCTCCCTGGCAAAGGGACTCACACCTTGTGTATACAGCCCCATCACTTCGGTCGAGACAATAATCGCATCTTGTTTTATCCATCGCAATAATGTGGATCATAAATAACATGATAAATAAGAGTTCATACATTCAGAGTCAAAAAAACTGAAAAAGCAAAAAAGGGTTCCTCTCCGGGCACGATAGTTCTTCATCATCTTAGTGTATGCTTAGAAACCGTCCCAGCCCCGTACATGTGTAAGTGACTTAGCCGACTTATTATAGATTTTATTATTATTATTATGTCTGAAGCCCAAGTCCTAAACTCGGTCCTTATCATCACGATCAGTTGATGACGACCTATGACCCCATTCTAGGGCCATTCCTTTTTTCGTTCGATGCGGACGATGGCTACTCTTGTTCCACCATCGTTGTCCAATTCCTCACGGCGATCTACCATTCCTGAAGTGCTCCTCAATCATATCCTTTAAATGTTTGCATTCATCTATAGAGCGGCCGTTCAATTCATGGATAGGCAGTACTTTCCAGACATACGCTCCTGCTCCGTAGGATCCCTCCTTACCAGTTTCCAATAGGGGTGTTGCCCCCTAGTGTCCAGATAAATCCATTCTAGGCTTTCCGTCAAATACGAGTAGGAGGAGAACTTCGGCTACTACTCTTTCCATCGCCTTTTTGTCCCATCATATCCATCATCCAGTTTCTATTTTCCTTTATCATTCTTGTTTGCATTTCCTGACGACCCTTTATTTTGCATAGCGTTCACCTTCGATTTGTCGGCCCATGCATCTTCCTGCTGTAGGACCTTTTTGCTTCATGACAATGCTCCATGAGATCGATAGATGGATCCCACACCAATGAAAACTTGAAATCCGTGCCATTGGCAATTCCTGATACAGCTGCCCTCAAAACCATGAATGAATCTGGCCGATCCACCAATGCTGCCATGGCATTAGATCATGTTAGAAAACTCCTTACAGACTCTTCGATCCTCTGTTTCAGTGCTTCCAATGTCATAACATTATTCGGTCACATTATGTGGACCCGAAACTGCCTCACGAACCAATCTACCAACTTCTTCACGTCCTTATCGTTCCATTCTCCAGCTTCCTAAACTAGCATGCGGCTAACTCCATTAAATAAAGTGGAATACAACTTGCTATGACCTCCGTTGATGCCCCCACTTCCATGTGTCGTATAGATCTCATCAAGTGCATAATTGGGTCTAAATTTTCGTTATATACTTCCACCGTTGATAGTTTAAACTCCAGTGGATTTCTAGCATTCCTGATATTAGGAGTGAAAGGATTTCTATTTACATCCTCTAGATCCCAGTTCACCAATCCTCCATGCATAGCTCGCCTGATCATCTCTACAAACCTGTCATTGTCATCCAGTGGTAGTCTCCTATCATCATTTCCAAACTATACCCCGAGTCCACAAGGGAATTCTAGAACGTACACCTCCGGACGAGTATCCAAATTTCGATCTGCACCAAGCTCCTTGGGATCGGCCGCAGGTTCTCCAGCATCGCGATCAACTAGACCCGAGGGCATGCCCTTAGTCTTTGGGGATCGGGTCGATCCCTCTATGATGGTTGTCGACTAACCCCGGCTACTCTATTCCATTCCTTTATCAAATAGCTCCATCTCCATGTTCCCGGTTTTGATTTCCAACGACTCCTACGGCTTTAACTTCTTGATCTAAGTTGTCATCAACTCCTGCTACTATATTCCCTTGGTTCTTCCCTCCAGCTTATCCAATCTATCGAAATAAATTATGTATCATCTCCTCTTGTCTTTTTAGCATCCTTTCCTGCATAGCATCTATCATCATTTCCTTTTCATCCCTGGTGATGTCGATAGTTGCTTGATTAGCTCCAGCTCCTGAGGAATCCTCCTGACTCCCTCCATGGTGGCTCCTTTTCGATAGCACTCTCCTTGTTGATTGTTTTATCATTACTTCAAATCTAAGCTCTAGATCTTTTCCAAGCTCTGAATCCAAATTCCAAATACATGAGGGCTAGCTTTCTCGGTGAAAGAAATAGAATGTTAGCATCAAAGTTGGCCACCAACGCCCAGTTATATGAAAGCACCAATATCCAGTCATAGATCTTAGATAGTATCTGATGTACAGAATATAATATGAAGAATAAAAAAATTAAAAATGAAAGCAGGTAAAAAGAGACAAGATTTATAGTGGTTCGGCTAACTCCATCCTACGTCCACTCAGAAACAATCCTTTTTATTGTACTTTCGTATATAGTCACAATCCGAAATCCAAGAAAAAATTGGCACATTATAGCCTAGGTTAGAGATAAAGAGAAGCAAAAAAGAAGATTCTTTTTTTGATGCCATGCCTACTATATTTATATGGGAAGACATGAAAATATCTCGCTTGAAACCAAGATCTAGATCCCTAAAGCCAAGACAAGCCTGTCTAGGAAGTTTGGCGCCTACCGGAGCCCATAATAGGGATCAGTGCCGATCCTTACTTTTGTGGAATCATGAGGTATGATCCCCATGGAGGGTCCCCTATGATGTTATCTCCTTACTCTCCAAATTTCATGTCGATTGTGCTTATAGATCTTGAGATATCGATCGATCATCATCGCATTGTTGGTAAACGGGATGAGGGCCAATCCCTATATAGGGACCAGGTCCAATCCCTCTAAGTTGCTCCTTTAGAGTTGTGATCCCTATGGTAGGTCTCCAATGTTGTAATATACTTCCTCTTTAAATTTCATGTTGATTGCATTTTTAGATTTTGAGTTATTGACTGATCATTGCCACAAATTCAACTAAAACGATCCTTGGTCAATCGCTATAGAGGGGTAGGGGTTGATTCCTCCAAGTAGGTCTATTTGTCATACGATCCCTAGGGCAGGTTCCCTCTTCTTTTTTTCAAAGCTTCATTCAATTCGCCTTGTGGTTATTGAGTTATAGAGCGATCATCATTGAGTTGTGTTGTGTACATCCTGTTTAATCTGATCCCTTTATTCTGATCTCTCTATTCCGATCCCTCTTAGGTTAAGTATTATTTCCATACTTAGAAATTTTTTGAGAGCTATCCATCCAAATCCATTCAACTATCATCCATCATTCCAAATATAATCAATCTTCAATCCCGTTAACCATTTCTCCAGGCTTTCCTCCTTGACGATTGTGAAGTCTATTGGGTTAAATTCGCCCATGTACTGCCTTACCAAAAGGCAGGTTATTTAGTTATTCCTTTTATATTCCAAAATATGAACTCTTCTCCTTTAAACATCTTAAATATATTTTTAAACCATATATAAGGGTATTACTATTTTCTATAACTTGTCGTTCGATAAAAAGATGAAAATCCAAAAGACGTGTTTCAGTCACATTTTCAGTTTTCCGTCGAACTACCTATTTGTGTAAATAGAATTTAAAATTAATTTTATGTTATTAGTTATAAATTAAAAGAGATATTTAATTAGTAAAACCATTAATTGAGTATTTAAATTAAATTAAATATTCACAAATCAAAGTGATAAACTTCCAGGTCATTACATTTGAAATAATGTGTCATTTTTATGTGATAAACTTTTGATGATTACAACCCACTATAATTGCGATCACATAACATATCATTGAAGAATTTTCTATTTATTATACTTTAAATTAATTACTTAATTAATTATATCACTATGTAATAAGTATATAATAGAAAGAAAACACATTCAATTTTTAACAAGATTGGTTATCGAGATGATATATATAACAAATTATATAATTGTCCATTGGGCATACCCCTAACTTTATCAATCTCACACTTGCTCTTGGGGTCAATTCTGGAATCTTATTCCAACTCCTTCATTCGATTTTCTCAAAAACAACCTTTATCATGTGGAATTTTTTGAAGTGCGCTTCTCGACTACTAGTTAGTTCTATGTTCTTTCGTGATTTGCGTCATGACATTGTTATCATATGATAATGAAATAGGATTCTCAACATTTAGAATCACCATAGCATTATTCAAGGCGGTTTAGCCTTTGTTTGAATTAGTCATTAATTATTGTTTGTAACATTTCCACCTTAAAATCCTTAACTTAACATTGAAACTTAGGATTGACATTCCACATTCGATTTCACTTATGAGGTTCGAGTCTGCGCATGCCTTCATAAGGAGTTCATCATTTCTATAAACGTTTCTCTAGTATTTCATAAATATTTGAGAATACTTCAAACCATCATATTATAATCTTATTTCATATTCATTGATTGCTCTACATGTCAAATACATAAGCACAATGTGATATTATAGACAATATAACATGTATGATAATTCCTATTGTCGATGCGTAAGGAACCATAAAAAAGAAACCCGTTTTTAGTTGCACTTATTGCTAGCATTTTATATCTAAGCATTACTAAATTTGGTTTTCTAATGCATATTATTTAGTTTCAACACTACAAAAAAATTTCAAGTCGCCCGCTATTAACCGGGTTTTTTACCAAGCATAATTCCACTTGAAGTACAATGACAAGACGAAAAGACTCAAGAGCTTGGAAACACAATCGGAGGGATAGAAGATTGCAATACAGAAAGTTCCATATGATTTTGGAACTAAGTCAACAACTCGGTCCGAGAGCTTTCTCTTGGTAGCAAGAGGTCCATTCACTAAATTTTACCATACAAACTCCATGCACTCCATGTTATACTCTAACACTCGAGGTCAAGTGCTTTTCTCAAAGAACAGTCGAGCGATTCTCAAGATCGATGAGAAGAAAGCCAAAGCAGTAAGATTGTTCAAGTATTATCAAGATAACGATCGGAATTAACTCAAAGTCGCTGGAGCAAAACTCGAAACAGGTCAAGTAGGAGATTGAAGAACGGTACAACCGAAATTTGAACATTTATACCTAAATAAAACATTCCCTATCGAGAGCTTTATCTCAATTAGAGAGGATTTATTGGCCAATTAGGCCTACTTGCACACTTGTGCAGCATTAGTCTAACCTCTGGACTTCGCTGCAAGCAGACTTCTGACTCCAAGTCGTTGTTCCTCTAAAATACAAACCCTATTGCATCTAGAAAAGGATATGATTTCCTACTGGTATAGACTCTATTATTTCTTCATCTCCTTCCTCCTTTACAATAGTCACCTAGGAAGCTACTCTTGGTAGTTCTAGGTTTTAGAATCTATCAAGCCATTGTACTAGTGACTTGAACTCTCTAACTCTACTCTCTAACTCTCTGTAAGCAATAATCAACAAGGCTATAAAGTAGATATAGACCAGAGATTGTCAAACCACTATAAAAATATTGTGTCTCCATGTTCTATTTCTTTTATTTTCAATGCTATCTGTGAGACCTATGTATCACACGTTCCCTATAATATATCTTTGGGTGCGTTGATCCATTTTTAGCATCAATATTTTAGTGCTTTCACCGAGAGATCGATTCTTAGGGTTAATCTATCTTTCTACTATGGATTATGGAGAGATCCAGTGTTAGATCTAGAAGTCCTACTTGAAGAGTTTGAAGATTTTCTATTGGAAATAAATGGAACTTGAAGAAGAAGGTTTCATCTGCTAGATCCGCAAGAGCGGTTGTTGGTGGTGTTAAAGGAAAAAAAATCACCAAATGAAAGTTAATAGTTAAAACATAGTACTAGGCTCTTCTTCTTAATGTGAAGTAGTTATCAGAGGAGATCATGATAAGATGATGCAATAGCTTTACCAGAAGATAGTTGATAGCCAAAAAGCTCTAATGGATAAGATGGATGTTCTGCTAACCTTGAAGCCGACAAGGACAAGGAAAGTTAGAAGGGAAACTTCTCTTGCAATAGAATAAGAGAACTCTTCAGTTTCTGGCCAAAACAGAAGGGATGTAAAGAAAAAACAGAAGGAAGTAACTATCGAAGTTGCAGGAGGAAGTACGAATGTTCCCCCTACAAAGAAACCAAACGATATCAAGAGGCTTCCTCTTGATACTGACATGAATCTTTAGGTAAAAACGCTTTAGGTGGTTGATGCAATGCTTGTTTCTAGATTTGATGATGTGGCGTTGCTGGATGATAATGATGATTTTGAACCAGATGATGGAGGAAATGCTGGCATAGTTAAAATAGCCACAACTGAACCAACCCTACGACAACGGAATATTGTAGGAATGGTTCTCCTAGAGACTGGAGAACCTAGGTTCCAAGCGGTAAGCCAAGCCTGTTTCTAGGGACAAACTCTCGATGCAGCCCTTGATGATCGCCCTACGGAACATCATACTAGTGCGGAACATATAGCTAAAATGGTTAAGCAGTTGGTTGAAGATGGCAGAGGCGAGAAGAATGAGGATTGGGTTTTGGTCCAAGCAGAGCTCCATTCATGGAAAATATTCTGAGAAAAGATACTTGAGGAAGTTTACGATGCCAACAATGTCATCGTACAACGAAACCACCAATCCTAGACAACATTTGTTCAAGCACAAGTGACACATCAATGGTGTCAGGGCTACTAATGTTGTGTGATGCAGATGTTTCCCTATTTTCTTGGAAGGGGTCGCATCGATGTGGTTTACAAGGATTGTGATAAGATCCATTTCGACCATTCATGAGTTGGCTAAGAAGTTCTTAGAACTATTCTGGCTTCACGCCCCCCGACCTAGGGATGTTATGTCATTATTAGGTCTCTCCTAAGGACCTATGGAGTCGCTGAAAGGTTTCCTAAATTATTTTAAGGTTATTGTTACTAAAGTTAGTAACTCGAAGGAAGATCATGTACTTATGGCTTTGGTCCGAGACATCCACTCGGACATAGATTTTGGAAGATGGATGAAAATGAAACAATCAACTACTATGTAAGAATTTTATCGAAAGGAAAATCAGTTCCTATGCTTGGAAGAAGCAGGACTGGCCGAAAGAAAGGTTGGTCATGAACTGTAACGACCCAGGATTTTCGATCCCGAAAATTCCAGATAGTTAGGAAAAAGAAAAAAAGAGATAGAAGAAGAAGAAGAAGAAACATCAAAACACAGATTCTCACATTCGCAGCAGATAATATATAATAACAAATAATAGCATTTTTATAAAGAAATGCTGTAATTGTTACTTTATATACAATTCATCAGAGTTATAGAAATACAACCATTACAAATAAATTGGACAGTTATACAACATGTCCAGACTACTAACAATACAAATCTATTACAGCGGAAAACTCCATACGTTCCTGCCATCCAACTTGCCACCTGAGCTCCAGAACGTCCTAACCTGAAAAGTTGTAATACTCGGTCTGACCCGAGCATTACATCAAAGTAACACCCGGGTCTGGCTGGAAACCAGCGTGAGTAAACCCATACAATATGAAATACCAAGTTATAGATCTCACTTAAATATCAGGGTAACTCGTGCTTACCTACGAGTTCTTAATTGTTTTTAAGTCAACTACTTATTACACAATAATATCAAAGAACTGTTGCTCAGGGCAAATATTCATGATACTTAATTTATTCTTGTTCCAGCCTGTTTGATTGCACACATCAAATTTATAAAGGATTACTGAAGATTACTAATCGAAGTGGTTTCAGGATTTACTAATATCCGACCCTGGTCTCTTCGAATTCAATATCATTTCTAATACAAATAGTTATGTTTAAAACAATACAATTCATATCCAGGATATCATACCACACAACAGTTCAACGCAGATAGGTAACCTACATTATCTCAGTTCAAACCATCATATCATATCACAATACATCACAACTCAATATCAGAGATATTCAGACAAACTAAGGTATTCAATTCAAGTTTATCATCTATAGGCAAGATTAATTGTCGATCAATTCTTAACTAATTTAATTCAATCACCTTTTATAAATTAAATTAATTATCTTAAATCCTGCTTAATTAATTTTAATTAATCACAAGTCTCTTCTTTAATTAAATACACTGATTAATTAACCTTTAATTAATCATATTAACCATTCCTTAATTACTTGCACAAATCACCCTTTAATTAATTTCATTTATTAATTTATCCCAAATAACTTCCATTAAGTAATTATCCTCTAATTACTTCTATTAAGTAATTTTCCTTTTATTAATTACTACCAGAAATTACTCTTTAATTTCTGACCCTAAGTAATTACACTTTATAAATTACATCAAGTAATTATACTTAATCAATTTCTTTTAATGATTATCCTTAATTAATTAACTAATTAATCATCTTGAATTAATTACATTAATTAATTATTAATTAAGTGATTATACTTTTATTACTTATTAATAAGACTAAATTAATTAAGATAAACCATTTACTTTAATTAAACACTTATCTAATATTAAATTAGATGATTGAAAATAATTTATACAAACATTTGGGAAAACTCTTATTAATTAAAGTATAATTATTCTTATCTTTATCACAACTTAATTCAAAATTATTATTTTTTTAATTTTGAAACCTTCCCATGCAACAAATCTAACTCGAGACAGTACCAAAAAAACCCGAGCAACCAACAATTTTTCCTGAGAAAATGCTCATCAATCCAGACCCGTGCCAAACTACAATCTTCCCCGAGCAACCCACACGAACAACTTGAGAAAACTCCTCTTCCCTATTCTAGCGAACAACAGCAGATAAACAAACGTAAACTGTGCATGTGTACGGCACCTCCATTGCCTCTCCGACCATGGTCCCGACCTCGCCGAGTCATCGACCTCACCACCTAAACCTTTGAACACCCAGATCGTCGTAGCAGCCAGAAATAAAAAATGGAACCACTCGACCAAAAATGGAACCTAACCAATCGTCTAAAACCCCCTCGCTCCATCGCCATCAACCACTAGAACCCCCAACCTTCTGTCTGACGCTTCGCCGAACACCTTTCTACCTAATCCCCCTTTCGCGATAAAGCCTGAAACACCCTTGACGGAGCAAATGGATCGAGAACGATGACGAAACAAATGGGACTAAAACCCTAAATCGACCCCATTAACCATCAACGATGATCGAAAATTTAATTGAACATTTTTTTCCGACATCCCTAGCCTACCACTTTCCTCTGGCCTTAATCCCTAACCCTCCGATCAACCAGTTCACTAGAAAAAGACGAAAACGCCAATCCCGATCAACAAACAATATCTCGTGATTTATAAACCTAAAATTCATGATTTTATTTTTAAAAAACACCATTTCAGATTACAAATCAGATTATATACTTGAATACATGATTTATTTAAATCGAGATTTTGATCTGTTCAGGCTTTTTTATTGAAATCCTTCACTTTATTGAAAACTGTCTTAAAATTTGCCCGTGAATATTTTTAAATCAAAGTACCTTATCATTTCAATCAGGTTTGATTTATACATCCAGGTCTAGAAAGAATCCAGAAAAAAAAATAGAATTTTATCAAGGTTTTAAAACCTATTCAATTAGAACAGAGCAAATAATATGTATTCCAGCATGCACATCCATATATACATTCAGTTTATATTATACAATCATGCAAACCAATTTATCACACTTTACTTCAGATATTAATTTTATGCATCTAGATTTAAATCAGGTTTAAATCCTTTAGAAAGGATTGCTTACTCACTATTTCAGTTCACACAGGGACTTGTTATTCATGTCCCAGTCATGTATATAAATATTCACACACATATATACTTGAAAATCATTTTTAAATAACATGCACATCATTATTCAAATCATATTAAAAGGATCATCACATCCTCGTTCAAGATATATCAGATTTTCCAAGTTTTACTCACCTTATATTCTGGACAAGGAACGGTTTTTGATGATGATCTGGAAATGCTTTTGTTTCCTGAAACTTGATTTGATAACTGATTGAATCTTGCTATGAGTTGTTGTTGAGTTGCAACTCAAACTGATCTCCAAGTTTAAAAATGTTCTTGATGATTATAGTTGATTTCTTGAAATGATTTTGTTGTTTGATTTAACTTTCAGGTTTGAGAAATTTGATTTCAGGCTTTTGTTTTCAGGTTTGAGTTTTGCAGGCTTTATTTTTGATTTGTATATTTTGTGTTATAGACTTGAAACGAAGATAGAGGGAAAACAATTAAAGAGAGGGATGGAGATAAGTTATATAGCTTAGCTTGATTATTTTAAAATAAAGAGAAAATAAAGGACACTTGTTCAATTGGCTTACAAATGTCATTAACATGTTGTAATCAATTTACACTTCTATTTAGATAATATCTTTGGCTTACATTTGCAATTTCCATTTGTTAATATGTTTTAGTATGTTTATTAATTACTTAAATCTATGTAATACATTTATACATGTATGTTTTAAATCTTTATATATTTATAAACTACATTTATTTCAAGTATAAACTTTTAAAGAAAATTATATAAAACCAATTATATTCTAAACAAAATCATATATAATATTTTTTTTAAATCCAAAATATTTAAGATATTTATCTTTTAAATTTCAAATTTAAATCCAATTTAAAATCAACTCAAATACATATATATATATATGTATATATATTTAAACAAACACAAATTTAATTTGTTTGAAAATAATAATTTTTCTATTTAAAATCTACTTATATATATATATAAACCATCATTATTGTTTGTATTGAAATAAATGACAATTTTACCCATTTTAAATAATTTATAAAAGAGATTATCATACTCGAATTTGCTTGAAAATTTTCTTGAATATCACAGATATCTTTTAATATATTTTCAAATTTATTTACATATCCAGATATCTTATATTAAATTAATATTTTAAAATTTTAATCCTGTTAATTACCAATTTAGTAGATGTCCAAAAGTCCAGGTTATCACATTCCTTCCCCCTTTGAATCTTTTCGTCCTCGAAAAGGAACAAAGCCAGAATTTAAAATTATCCTTTAAACATTTTTAACTATAAACTTATTTTATTTCAAAACTTATAAATACTTTAAAATCTATATAATATTACTAAAATAGCTTTTAAAAAATACTTTTTATAACTTGATGTTTCAACAAGTCCATCCTCGTTCTCACAGAAATTCGATCATACGTTGATCAAGCATATGACTGAGAATCTATACGTACTTGGTAAACCCGTTTTCAACACCCAGTGAAAATACATGGAAAATAATTTTATTGAAAATATAGAAAACATTTTTGAAAATAGAGGAAACATCTTTGGTGAGAAAGCTCTGGAAATTATCACCTCATACATGGTCGCAGTTAACCCGATGGTTACGTTACCATCCCGGCAAAATCCATAGATAACTGTAGGCATTCCGCGCCCATCGATTACGCCAAGGAACCCGTAACATAATGCAGCTACATCTGGGGTTATGTTGTTATCAAGTAAAAACCCATATAACTGTAGGCATTAGCGCCCTCGAATTTCGCTGCCAAAAGAATGAAACTTCATATATTCCAGAAAATTTTCAAGCAAATTCAAGTATGATAATCTCTTTTATAAATTATTTAAAATGGGTAAAATTGTCATTTATTTCAAAACAAACAATAACGATGGTTTATATATATATAAGTAGATTTTAAATAGAAAAATTATTATTTTCAAATTTATTTACATATCCAGATATCTTATATTAAACTAATATTTTAAAATTTTAGTCCTGTTAATTACCAATTTAATAGATGTCCAAAAGTCCGGGTTATCACATGAACAATTGTAATACCCTATAAAATCAGTAAGAATTAAATAAATTAATTAAATTAAGTAGGGTTAAAATGGAAATTTGGCAAAAATGTTGGAATTTGGCCACAAAAATTGTGTCACTACGTTCATGGTGAAATTTTGATCTGTTTGGATATATAAAATGCTGTAAAATGGAGCTCAAATGAAGAAATTATGAGCATTTGAAGTTTTTAGGTTAAAAATAATTTAATTCAAATTCAAATAAATATTAAATTTTAAATTTTAAAATTAACTAAGATTAGACTCGGGGATTAAGAAATCGTTAACGTTAAAGTATAATGAAGGAATTAAATAAAACCAATGATACAAAAATAATTACGTTCCTAAAATAGGCAAAGGGGTCGATCGCCGTAAATGCTCCACTAAAGCTCTATGAAATATCTGATATCGTGCATAGCACTCTTCGATCGCTATGTTGTTTTAATTTAGCATTATCAAACAGTAGATTCGCTTTAAGCCTCGCTATTTTCCTCTACATCAGTTAAATCAAAACTTTTTTACGCCTTCTTTAGCAATATTATTATACAAAGGTTGATTTGACTATTTCTCTTTTAAACTAAATTAAAAAAGTTAAGGTAAGGATAAAATTTAAGATATGAGTGCTCGATATAAGTCAAAAATCTATTCTAGTCATCATCTAGTTTGCCTAAATCATGATATACTTCAATTTTGTTAAATAAGATGAAACAATATTTCTTTTTCCTATGCAAATGATATGAGAATGAGAATAAATTAACTTTAAATATTTGGTTTTATATTAAATAAAGCTTTTTACACCTTCATTATTTTTAGCTACAGCCCATATATAATTCTTTGCACCTCCACCACTATAAACCACCGAGCTCTTTAATTGCAACGGTCGGCCATCGACCTTACCAGCGACCGATGCATATAGGGTGGTCGACCACTCCTGTTGGTGGTGGCTACGGTTTTCTTATCAACGAACATTCCAGATTTATCCATTTTTAACCTATTTTCATCTTATGGTTCTGGTACGTTTCAACCCCTATAACTAGGACCTTACCCTCTTCACTTTTATTCACAAAAATATATGGGAATTCAAAGAACATCTGCTATTTTCTCTCTTTAATTAGATTCATAAATTCAATTAGGAATTCAGCTAAGGATTATATTTCATTTCTAATTATTCTTTTAACATATTCTCTTCCCTTCTAACCTCTCCGAATCTAACAAAAATATATATACCAATCCCTTGTTGTGTATATGTATCAAAAGAAGAGATCTAAAAAAGAGCACTTTGGCATTGCAAATGCATACAGGAAAGGCTAAGGATAATCTATGAGTGGAAACCTTAATATTTTTATGCTAGTAATTATTTAGTGTATTATGGATTTGAATATGGTTTAGGGGTTTAGGTTTATGAAAAATAAAACCCCAAAACTCCTATAATTCGAAATGTCAATTCTTATTGAAATTCTTATTTGTTTACATTAAATTGTTGGAATATGTATTTTTTTCAATTTCGTGATTTTAATTTATATTCCACTCCTCTTTAATTATAATTTGATTATGAGATTTCAATTACCATTTATTCCATATCAAAATAAAAGAGAAATGTTTAAATTCTTTATAAAAGAGGGGTTGAATGGAGATTGAAATCAGAATTGCAATTTCTATTTTTGATATTATTCCATGATTTGATGTGATAGATTAAGTTGAAATTTTTATTACGTACAAGTCGGTTTATTATAGTTTTTGGATGAAAGTTGAACCTTTGTTAAGGATATTTAAATCCCTTATTATGGATATTTGAAATTTGACACCATTGATAATATGGAAAAAGACATGTATCATTTTTATTAAAAAGGAATTGACATTTAAATGTTAGTAAGGGTGTAATCTCCACACGCTTAGAAAATAATGAATGTGTATTAATTTCTATATCAATCACCGTAAATAGCATACAATATATAATATAATTGTGTAGTTAATTAGGTAATAATTGTCGTTAAATCCACCTTAGGAAAAGAGTTGAATTGTTAAGGCAAAATAAGAAGAAATTCTTATATAGCTTAATTAACGGACACGGTGAGGTGTGTGATAATATAATAAGAGTATTGTAAAATATAACAAAGTCATAGGTGATGCGAGGTCAGCCAAAAGACGCATGGAAGTCTACCTAGCTAATCTAGCTACCAGCAGTGTGACTTTGTGGCTGAAGTGAGACATCACCTATGAAAAGTAACTACGATAATGCGAGGTTAGTCCCAATTTTGTAGGGTAAATCTACTCAATTAATCTGGCTATCAGTACATACAAATAGTTGGGCTAATGTGAGAAGTCACCATGGGTATAGGTCATAAAATAAAGAACCCGCTTTGGGTTTTTAGAGGTATTAAGTGGTTGTCTGAGGTTCCGCCTTATTCCCTAAATGAAGTACTAAATGGTTGGGATTAGGTTTAGGTACGGTTAAGAATATCTCGGAAAGGTATGCTTCAATAGGAAGCATTTAGTGTCGAAAGACATTTCCATGCAATGTCAGCTAGATAGATGCCTATGCGTAGCCTGCCTTGGGAATAAGTATTAAGTGATGGAGGCCTACCTCAATTGAGTTCTTAAATGGTCAGAGTCTGCTTATTTTCCATTAAAGGTCTTAAGTGGCTTGGCTTCTATCTCTCACATTATTAGACATTTATGATGTTGGTTATGGGTTATGCGATTAGCAAATCAGCTTTAAGAATTGAAGGTATTAATTGGTTGATTGAGGGCCTGCCTCCATTCCTTATATAAAGTATTAAATGGTTTCAAAACACATTAGACTTATTCCTATTTTGATATATACTGCCTAGGTACTGAAATAATAAGGCTTGAGGTTTTTATTCATCAAACATTTGTTGTTCTAACTGCCTCATTACAACACAGGTTAAGGGGTGATGACGATGATGATGCTTGAGGATGCCTTTAGAAAAGCTATCTTTATTTATTTACAGTACTTTTACTGTACCTATGAAGGAAAACTTTTGAACAAATGATGTAGTGGTTATTGTGGAGACTATATTTTGTTCTGTATTATGACATTTGAATTTATTTTGAAATAAAATGGTACAATTTGCTACTATTAATTTGTTCCTTCCACTGTGAAAACTGAGTGAATATTTATAGCTCTATATTATTATTACTTTTACCAACTAATAGCCAGACTTGGAATGGGTTTGAGTTTCAATGGGACTTTTCTGGTATGGAATTTAGGCATATTTTGGGGGAAGTTATTACAACAATTGAAGGAAGTAATCTAAAGAAATATTATAGTAAACGCTATAAACTCTGGTGATTAGAAGAAAATAAGTCAAAACTCTGGTAACGTGCATAATGCCAATGCGAAACGTCCAAAGAACTTCAGATTGGAAGACTACACACCCTTAAATGACACATCAAAGAATATATATCTTTCTACTCAAAGAACTGAGCAATATAAGAAGCTACCATGGATGGAAGCAATATAACAAGATAAATGTTTTAGGAAGTAATGTCGCTTCCATTAAACCCATGGGCACAACACTAATGAATGCCGACATCCGAAAAATTTGATCGAGGTGCTGATATTGAAAAACAAGCTCCAGTAGTATGTTAGGGAACCACAAAATGCCAGGGAAACTGCAATGCCCCAGGTTCTACCTACTCATGGAAAACTGCCTGGACCGAGCGGAGAGGGGTCCAAGCGAGCTAATGAAAGATAGGTCATTAAATAACCTTCAAGCTAGTCGGTCACCCAGGAATGAAGCAGCAATCTAAAACAACACTTTTTCATTCACCCTTATTTAATTTCCTTTTGAAATGAGACTTCCAGGGACAGTGGGGGCATTGCAAAATGGCAGGACTTGTCACTTATTCTACTTATTAATAAAATATAATTCTTTAACCAATGGAACCATGTCCTTGGAAGCAAAATTCCTATGTCATGCAATCGATAACGTAGTCGAGAAAACGCTCCTCTGCCCTCGAATGGTGGATGGCGAGTGTAGACTTACTAAAGATCAAATTGACGGGTCATATTGATCCTTAACCTTCTAAGAACCAGCCTTGTCCCAAGACTGACGACGTCGAGAAGGTCAAAACCATCGAGCGATGGTCACATTGATCCCTGCCTTCTAAGAACTGGCATTGTCCCAACGCTGGCGACATCGGGAAGGTCAAAACAATCGGGTCGACAGTCACATCGACCCCTGCCTTTGGAGAACCGGCTTTGTTTCAAGACTAGCAACATCGAGACTTTCAAAACCATCGGGTCCATGGTCACATCGACCTCTGCCTTCTATGAACCGAGGTTGTCCTAAGATTGGAATTGTAGGGATGGTTTAGACCCTTAGACCTACAGGTCATATCGAACCTAGACCTTCTAAGAACCGGTATTATCCCAAGACTGGAAACGTCGAGAAGATTTAGACCGCCATATCGATGGGTCATATCCATCCCTAACCTTGTATGAACTGGCGTTGTTCCAAGATTGGGAACATCGAGAAGGTCTTAATCGTTGAGTCGATGGTCACATAAACCCCTCGCCTTTTGAGAACCGGCATTGCTCCAGCAATGTCGGGAAGACCAAGACCACTACATCGATGGGGAAAATCTGCCCCAATCATTTGAGAACTGGCGTTGCCCCGAAAACATCAAAAAGGTCCAAATTGCTAGGTCGACGGTGAAAATCGACCCATGCCTTATGAGAACCAGCGTTGCTCTGGAAATATCGAGAAGGTACAAGTGATCGGATAGACATGAAAAATCTATTCCAACTTTCTGAAAACTGGCATTAATCCGGCAACGTAACTGATAGATTGATGAAAAATCAATCTTTGCCTTTTGAGAATTGACAATGCTTCAGCAACATTGTGAAGGTCCAAGCCACCAAGTCGACGTGAAAATCGACTAAGACCCTTCAAAGTTTGACATCGCCCAGAGGTAGGCAATAACGAAAAAAATTAGTTGATGCCTAGAGATAGGCAACAGTAAGGAGAAATCCACAGGATAGAGCTACTTATGTATTAGTTTTCTATGATAGAAATTGGTACATGACCGGGATCTCAATATTGAACTTGGAAGAATTTGTTACAACGAAAGATGACGACAATGCATCTTTACGGTATGTACATCTAGAATAACATTGATTGATGATGTCAACTTGGAAGAATTAAAATGCAATCAAGGAATTGGCAACATTAAGAATATGGTGCTTTGAATCAAGCAATAGAGTAAGTAGTATTCAAAGATAATGAATCAGAATAGAGGCAATGAAATGAATTGCTCGGAATGTCAAATCTCCCGTAGATGCCCAAGACTTAACATTTATCCCGGTGTACAGAGGCACATACACCAATACTAGGTCGAAAGAAGTCGATTGAGCCCAAACAGGAATAACCATAGAATCGGCTAAAACCACGGTTCTATCGTGCAAAATAGAGTATGTTGGTAGTAAAACACAGAGCTAAGTGACAAGGTATACTAAAGCAATTATTGAAAAATTATTTACATGCACAGAGCTATGTTAAATAAGCATATTGCATGGAAACAAAAGTATATAATATAGGCAACTGCAATATAAGCAATCATAAATATACACATGCAGTCATACGTAAATAGGCACAATACATAAAATGCAAAAAAGTAAAAAGAAGAAATATTGCAAAGAAAAAGCTAAGCTTTCATTACTAATAATCTTTTATGTATAAGTCAAACAGCAGGGGTCATACCAGCATAATCACTGCCCATTGGAAACAAAAAAGACAAAATACAAACTGAACCACCAAAACAACACAAAAAACGAATGCTCAACTAGCATACACACTATTGAGTCTTCCCCTTCTTGCCACTCCGGCCGTCTTTACCAGTGCTACCCAAATGTGTCTTGAGCTTCTTCCTCCCTTTGCTCTCTACGCTAGCGGGAATCTTGCCTTCTAAGTGTGTTGACTCTTCTCCGATAGCAGCATCGGTTTCTCCAGAATTACTAGCAAGCACATCTCTAAGTTTTGATATGTCAGGATTGATATTAAACAGAGTAATCTTAAGCTGGTCAACTCTAGTTTCCTTCTTCACTCTAATCTTATCTATATCCTTTTTCAACCTCTCATCCATATTTTCATGCTTAGCCAGGTCAGAAGCACAAAAAGGCGCATTCATTTAAAGCATAAGGTGATCTCATGAGCGTTGATCCAGTCCTAATGTGAAGAAGGAAATTCCAACCATACAAAGCAGTTGAAGAAATGTCAACTAAACAGGAGAAACATACGGAAGAAGTGCCTAGACTATCGACCTGAATTCAAAAGATAGCAATCAAGGCCTTGTCTCGATCTAGAGCACCCTTTGTTTTTAACAAAAGCATACTCTGGAGGGCAAGTGTAAATCGGGTTTTTTAACTGAAGGGAAATCTGCTCGAAGTACAATGACAAGATGAAGGCGAAACTACTTGAGAGCTTGGAAACACAATCAGGGGGATAGAAGATTGGAACACAAGAAGTCCATATGATTTTGAAACTAAATCAACCACTCGGTACCAAGAATTTTCTCTTGGTACCGAGAGGTCCTTTCACTCGATTTTACCAAACTCCATTCACTTCATGCTCTAATCTAACCACTTGGAGTCAAGTGCTTTTCTCAAAGAATAGTTGAGCAAATTCTCAATATCGATGAGAGGAAAGTCAAGAAAGCAGGATAGTTCAAGTATTATCAAGATAACTATTGGAATTAAATCAAAATCGATGGAGTAGAACTCAAAACACATCAAATATAGAGATAGAATAACGGTGTAACCAAAGGCTAAAGGTTTACATCTATGTAAACCACTCAGTATTGAAAGCTTACTCTTGGTATCGAGAAGGGTGTTTAGCCAATTGGGCCCAGTGCACACTTGTGCGACATTGGGCTAACCTTTGGACTTCGCTACAAGTGGGCTTCTAACTCCATGTTGTTGTTCCTCTATAAATTAAAACCCTACTGCAACTATAAAGGGATCTGATTTTCCACTGGCATGGACTTTACCATTTCATCATCTCCTACTGCTCTCAACATAGTCACCTAGGAAGCTACTCTTGGCAGTTCTAGGCTATGGAACCTATCAAGCCCTTATATTAGTGACTTGAACTCTCTAATTCTTTATAAGCAATAATCAGTAGTGCTTTAAAGTGTATGTAGACTAGTGATTGCCGAACCACTACAAAACTCTTATGTCTCCATGCTCTATTTCTTTTATTTTCAACATTATCTGCTAGATCTTGGTCTCACAGGTTTCCTATAACATATCTTTGGATTTGGATGCTGATCCCATTTTGGTGTCAATAACTGCCTATATTTTTTAAGCGCTCTACTAAAGCAGTTCTCCCATCCCTCAAAACTAAAAAAATTCCCCTCTAACTTATTTCCTCAACGCTCCACTCCTCTATCACGCTTGTCGTCTCCTTTCATCTTACATGCTTCATACAAATCAATATCGAATAGCCCTATTTTCACAAGATTTAAATATTATATCCTCCCACATGGAGAATATGATGAAACCACCAACATAGGCTACCGCAAGTTCGAACAATTAATCTTTCCCTAAAAAGAAATGACGTTCAGGTGGCTACATCCTGCAAGGAGAGGATGCATGAGATATTACATCCTAGAAGGCTTAGTAACATCAAGAATGTCCACAAACAATGGTGTTCTCGAGTGGAGCATTGGCTGCATTCGTATAGAAATATCTACAGGCAAACCTATAATTCTTAGAAGAAAAGAGGTATAGTTTTTTTATATTCTGTTAGTATAGTGTCATTCACAATGCCTATTCTAACATGTTTTCATTTCTTATTTAATTTTTCATAAATTAAAGTATACTTTGGCTGTAATTATTTTAAATTTGATATTATTGTAGTTTGTTTTGATAGATTTAAATTATTATCACATAATTGGTCTCATAGCAAACAATGCTCTACACAGAAGACAAATATTCCTCTATAAAAGAATTCCACTCTTATTTACTTTGGTATAGCAACTTTTAGTCAAATTGCTGCATTATTCAGAATAATCTATCAAACTTGTAAAATATTAAGATAGAGAAGGAATAGAGTATGCATGAATGCCTAATTTAAATCAAAACAATGACGTATGTATGTTACCACAATTGTGATGGTAAGAACAAGCTTATTTGTCCTTAAAACTCAACATCTATACAATTGATTATTTTAGTGCTTTTATATGCTGTACGCTACATTTTATCCATATAGGTCAAATAAAGTTGAAGTATGTAGGAACACTGTTTTTTATTTCCATGGTAGTAAATTTATAACTTTGAAATCGATTTTAATTTTTTAGCTTTCAGAATTAAACGTTAACCAAAATTGTGTTTCATTTTATCTTTATTTTGTTTTGAGAGCCAGAAAATATGAATTATACATTCAAATTACGCGTTTTTTCCTTTTCTTTAGCATGGATTGAATGAATTTTCTCAGCTGTGATTTTAGTTAAGTTCAAAGCCAAGTACACCCTAGCATCCCGACACAGATATCATAAGCTTTTGTGCGGGAATAGCAAAGCTATAGTCAATTTCGTAACGCTAAGAGAAGGATAGCTGTATATGTGAGAACTACTCTGCTAGTTTATTTTGTTAAACTCTAGTTTATTTTGTTAAACTATATGATGATACATCATGTTTTTTCATGCTTCTTTTCTATGTTTGATCATCATGTTTTGAATGGGATAATATGTTTGCTTGGTTGTGTAATAATTCACAATAAATACACGTCGAATTTACATGAAAAAAATCACTTTCTTTCATGAATTATAAAAGTGTTACAGCATAGTTAAACCTCTTTGAAAATGAATAAAAATGGTTTTAAATGGTTTACAAATGTTTTATAAATATTAAAACTCATTTCACCAAATTTTTGAAAAGATATGAAATTAGAGTCAAAAAGGCACATCTAGTAACGGTAGTTCGCGATTTCGCGCCATAAAAGTTAAACAAATGTATAGAGTGGAATATAGCTCAGAATTATTTGATATAAAAAATTTCTAGACTCTTATATACTATAGTTTCTAAATGAAGTAGAAAAGTCAAGATTTCATCAGTAAAATTTAAGATATGTCCAAATCAAGTTTTTAAAATTATCGCGTTTTGGCAGTTTGTAACATATGAATTTCAACTCTTAAAAGTAGATGTTTTAAATCTTCAAAAATATGAGATAGATTCTAAAATATTTTAAAAGAGTTTTAAATGGAAAATTTGAACATATAAAAGGCTTAAATGGGATTTGTGATGCGAATCCCTTAAAAGTACTATTCACCGGCAATTCAATAAAGGAATTTGAAATTTTCTTAAATAAGATTTGAACTTGGGTTTTCTTCCTGAATCCTTTATAAATGTTTGCCTAATAATAAATCAAGTATTTTAAAGGGTTTAGAGTTGATCAAATAACTTGACCATCTTATGAATGACAGAGAGATGGTCTCTAGGCTTGTATTTGACAAAACCAGTTTGCTACTATCCCTAGCTATCCGGACTGGCCCGATGGAGGGGATAGTAAATTTGATTTACTAGGACTGCATCCTGCTAAGATTAAAGAAAAGGAGATATGGAGTTTTCCAAAGGTTATATAAGATTTTAAATAATAAGATGTTTGTTGATATAGGTAACATTCCGGTTAAATTCTGTATTAAATCCCAAGGAGGGAAACCGTACTACCTGTGTGAATTTAAAAGGTGATTTCTCTATTATTCGATAAACAGCACATGTTGAATACGAAAATTAGTATTGAGTATAATTAGTATAATTACTTTAGATCTCCTTTTACTTAATAATGTTTTCCAATGTAATTAAAGAGAAATGATTAGGTATTTCCAAAATTAAAAAGAGGTTTACTAATCCCATATATGTTGAAAAAGAAAACGGTTTAAAGACATATCTCTAAGAAGATATTTTACTTGGATAAAAGATATTAATTAATTGAATAATAATCACTCATATACTTGACATCTTCTATCGATAATTGGTTCATTGAAACCGAGATCAGATTTGGCGATTTCTATTCGAAAACCACTTCGAACAAATATATGTGTTCGATGGTGAAGATGTGTTAAAGATAATGATTTTGAGGATCGAGATCTTCATAATGTAGGGCTGCTTTCCACTAACCTCTGAGATAATTCCCAAATTATATACATGGTGGTAGTGGTATCTTCATTTTGAAATCTTCGATGCAAGGACTGCTCACTACTAATCTTTGGGGTGATTTCCAAACAGAATGTAGTAGGCATATTGCCTTTGGTTTGTCTTGGTCCTGAATAAATTGTATGGACGAGTGTTAGACATTGCATTTTTATGACCCCGTACATTGATTTTTACAAACGTACCTCTATTTGATGGTGTAGTAGGTAACCCTTCTTATACTTAACACCCTTCCTAAGGCATATGAACTCGGAGGTTGTACTTTTATGGAAATCAATAGTGCGTTATTAGAAATGGCAATGTGGCATTCAAAGTGGGATTTGCTTTGTGAAAGGTAATACGTTACCATAGGACTCATACCTGGAAATGACTAAAACATGGTATACCGTAAAATTATATGGATCACATCCATTGGGGTGTGTTCAACGCCTTTCTAGATTATCCTCTATATATTGGTTTTGTTGTGTATGTTGTGGCTACGGATAGGTCGGGAATGACCTGCATAATGTTATATTCGGTAATATTCAGGATCATTGTGTTAGTCACTGGAATGGGTTAACTGGTCTTCCTAGATGTAGAGCATCATCTAGAATCCTTAGTACATTTCTCTAGAGATGTATAGTACATAATGTGGTCCCTTACCTTGTCATTGTATGAAAACCATTTCCCAATAAGTGCCTTCGGACTAGTTGTATACCTATTATGCTAGAATTTATTTAATGTAACAATTTCGGCTATGATTAATATGTATTTGTAATCTAGACACTATTATAATATGATTGGATTTTACATAGCAATGTTTTAGTTATCATAAGGTAAAAACCTGTCCATGTTTATATGCGGCATGGTCTTATATGAAACCCTTTGTTTCCATAAATATCCGTATTTTGAGTTTTCTCACACCAGTCCCATGATTGATGCAAAGTTTATTTTATTAAACTCTGAGTGCCCTATTTTTTTGGGCAGCTAAATAGTTTAGCTATAGCTTGGAACATTTTGGAGGAGTTTGGAGCACGAGCTGGAGTTTCCTCTATAGATGGTTATCCATTTCCATTTTTGATGCATGTTTTTACTGTTTGTATTCAACATCAGTAGGGACAAAGATTTATAACTATCCAGGCTGAGATTAGGACAGACACCGATGTACATATTTAAATTTCCACTGTAAAGATTATATAGTTGAATAATATATGTTATTTTGTTTGTGCAAGATTTTGTTCTATCTTTATTTTTCGTTTTACCCTCGATCAATCTGTATTTTCGACAATTGGATATTCGGCACGTGAATACCGTGGATGAATTAGCATCGTTTCCAAGGGTTGAAAAGGTAGGTTGTCACAGTTGGTATAGGAGCTTAGGTTGAGCTAACACCTGAGCTGGATAAGGGTAAAATCTCATCAGAGATAGAGTTAGCAATACCCTATGTTGAGTAACTCATTAGAGACAGGGTAAGTGACCCCCTAGAATGAGTTAAGAGTATTATATAAGAACAGGCATATGTATAAATGATATTTGTTTTGAAAATATAGTAAATAAAATAATTTTACCTAGGGTTATATTTCAAATATAAAGAATATCTTTTGGAAGAGATATTTATTTATGTTGCTATGTTATAAATTGGATAATTGTTTAAAATCAAGTTAGTTAAATCTAAGTTTGAACATCTTGTAATTAAAATTTCACAATTTGACTATAAGATGTTTAATAATGATGATGAGAATATTAAGAATCTTAACTAACGGGGGATCTCAATAAACTTGATAAATTGGATAATGTTTGTGAAATAAGGATTTTTAGAATTTTAATCTAAAATGTTTTTGAAAAAGAGTTTTCACAATATTTTGAAAGGTGATAATAACAATGTTTAGGAAATATTTTGGCAAAGATTTCAAAAAACAATTTGGAAGAAATAAAACATTTGGACGCAAATATCATGGGAAGAGATCTAAGCTAGATAAAATATCATTAATAATTGGTTAAACAAGAGCCTCGGTTTGTGTTATGATATTCCAAATAATCTTCTAAGTATTGATAGAATATTGGTTTGCGGAAGCATTATCAAGTGCTTAGTAAATTATTCTCTTTATCACTATGTAGTTAAAATAGATTTACATTAGGATAAACCTAAATTAATAATAAGTAAATACCTAATTAAAATGTTAATAATCTGACATTAGATTGGGTTAGAGTGATAAAATGCTTAGCTTATGTCTTTAAGTGTTTATTGTTTATATATTTAGAAGCCTTCTAGTTACGGGGGAAGTTATCTTAAGGGGGAATCCTTAAGGGCCAAATGGAGTGAAAAAGATGATGTGATAATTCTTTATAGTGACGAAGAGGAACCTGAACAATTGCTACCTAGCAATGGTTTGCCATTTATAGAGAAAGAGCTTGATCAGTGTACTCGTCTAAATGAAGATGGTTATACTATGGCTGAGATGCTTTTTCCACCAGAGACTTCAGAGCTTGTTATAATATCCAGTGATGAAGAAACAACCCAGGATAGTCATGGTGTTGGAGCCCGTGGAGTTGCACTTGGAATCCTCAGACAGAATGTGGATAACAATTCCAAAAAGTTCGGAACCAGAATAAGATGAGAATGTAATTCACGAAGAAGTAGCTACAGAGGAAGAATACGAACCAAAGGAATATCCAAATGCCGCAATAAATAGTCAAGACCATGTTGTATTTGATGCGTGGATGGACAAAATATTGAATGAAGTGGATAATAGTAGCGATTATAATAGCATCATTTGTGGATGGGTGAGAATGATATTGTCATTTGGGAAGAACAATCCCTAGTTTTAGGCATCGTTTGGGATGATATGGAAGAGTTTGAGGAAAAGTTTGAGAATCTTTGGAAAGAGGAATGTCAAGGTCTAGAGGAGTTGGCTAAAGGAGATATTTTACCAGGAGTTCCGATTGGATTGGGTCATGTTCCATGGGTTCCTTAAGGACAGCATTGGCAACCAATGGGATGGAATTTACTTCATAATAATGAGGATGTGAATAAAGCAGATGACGAGCTGGAAAGTGAAGATGAAGACTATATTAGGGAAATTGTCATATATGAGTTAGGGAATTTAGATGGACCATCAGCATCAGAATTGGAAAGGATAGTTGGGTATTATGTTGAGATTTGAAGATTAGTTGACAGCTATATAATATAGAATTTTAAGTAGTTGTGTATGGTGGCTTAAATATGTTTATAATATGGTTGTGTATTTTCGGTATGTAAAATACCTAAGTATGGTTTGGATGACTTATGTAAGATAAGAATGACTTATCTAAGATATTAAGGCTTGTATAATATAAATATGGTCTTTTGTTATGACTTCTCTCATTTGTAGTTACATAAATCACTTAAGAAAATTTATAAGAATTCTTGATAAAAAAAATAAATTTAAAAGGAGAGTTTTCTTTGTAAGACAATACTTTATCTTTATGAAATATTTAAGAACTTAAACCAAAAATTTGGAAAACATAAAGAGCCCATGTGTCATACACGGATTAATTCGTCACACGATTTAGCCTAAGATTTGGTTATAGGACTTTGACGTTCAAAAAGAATTTATCACTCGATGCTCGATTGTGAACACTAACGATGTTTTTTTTATCATAGTTGAGAGCTATGCATAGAATATAAATGTTTATGAGCCTGATCAGAGTCCACACAAGAGATTCAGAGGATCAATACTAGTTCATAAGCAAAGTGGTATATTCGAATTTAAGATCGAATCAGATATACCATACTGATAATCTATGTGCATGCATGTGTTTGCATTTGGAATTTTTTTCTATTTTGGGTAAGTATTGCCGAGTTTTAGGTTTGGTAAAATTGCAGGGATGAATTCTTTTAAGGAAGAAGTATGTAACGACTTGTAAATTTATAACTTCGAAAAATAATATTTATTTTTAAATATTCAAATATAAGATTTTTTAACAAAAACTATAATGTCTTGAACAATAAATAGCGATGATGAACTTTAAAAAAAATTATATTTGCAAGTATAGATATTTGGGGTTTCCACTAGAAAAGTAACAAAAATCAGTTTTCGATAAAATTGATATTTTCTCGACATTAGGTGATACGAAACTGGACATACACTTATTTCTCCATTTAAGAAAGAATATGTAATAAAATTATTTATTTATTTTTGGAAATAAAATGTCTTTATAACATCATTAATGATGTCACCATTTTTAAATAATCGACTTTTGAATTTAAGTTGAGTCTAAATGATATAAAAATTATTTTAAAATCAAATGAGGCCCTTTAATTTATTAGATAATAATATGAATGTCATTTTTAAATTTTATATTCATACACACGCAAATATACATACATACATACATACATGCATGCATATATATTAACTAAGAAGTAACAATACTAGAAATTTGATTTCGGTTCATAACGGTTTGACAAGAGGAAGTTGTTCAATGTTATGTGTTATATGTGACATACATGTGCACATATACATATATATACATCCATGTATACATATACACACATTAGAATTACATTTACATCTGAAAATTACTAATGGTAAACTAAATAAAATATCGTGATATTTATTAGAGGAAATCTAAGCTAATGATGACATGTCTATACCTTAGTCCATATTCTCATCCAAGTGCATTCCATAGGAGATAAGGGAAGTGATGGAGATGATGTAAGGGGGTGGGTGAGTACACCCGAACCACATCGAGGGGGAGTGGGGGTGTTGAGGTGGAATGTGGTGATGTGATTTGTAATGATGTTGTTTTAGATATTTTACGCATCTTTGCCTATAAAAGGAGAGGCATACCCTCTCATTTATTCACACTTCTCTTCAAAAATTATTAACCTTTCTTCATCTTCATCATGATCCTGTTAAAGGCTTCCATGACCTCTTAAGAATATTTCAAAGTCGAGCCGAAGTTCTGTCGAAATAGATCATAATAAATAGAGAGATATACCATCTAAGTTTGAAATTAAAGCAAGTGATCTTCTCCTCTTCTCTTCTTGCTTGTCCGAGCTCATCTAGGCTCCTCAACCCTCCTAAGTTCAAATTCGAGCACGCTCTGGGATCTCGAAATAAATATCATAAGCTTTGGTGCACGAATAGTGAAGCTATAGCCAATTCCATAACACTAAGAGAAATATGGCTATATATGTGAGAATTAGTCAACTAGTTTATTTTATTAAACTATATGATAATATGATATGTCTTGCCATGCTTATTCTCTATATTCGATCATCATTTTTTGGATGCAATAATTTGTATGCTTAGTTATAGAAATAATTCACGATTAATACACATCGAATTTACATAAAGAAATCACTTTCTTTTATGAATTGTAAAAGTGTTATGACATAGTTAAACATCTTTAACATGAATAAAAATGGTTTAAAATGGTTTATAAATGTTTCATAAACAGTGAAACTCATTTCGGAAAAGTTTTAAAAAGACATGAAATTAGAGTGAAAAAGGCGCGTCGGGTAATGGCAGTTCGTGATTCATGCCATAAAAGTTAAGTCAATGTGTTGAATGGAATATAGCTCGAAATTATTTGAAGTAAGAATTTTTTAGGTCATTATAACTATAGTTTCCAAATGAAGGAAAAAATGAAGATTTTATTTTGAAAAATTTGAGATAGTCCAATTCATGTTTTTAAAATCATTATGTTTGGTAGTTCGTAAAACATTTCAAGTCTTAAAAATAGATATTTTAAAATCTTTAAAAATATGAGATGAATTCTAAAAATATTTCGAAAGATTTTTAAATGGAAAAATTGGACATATAAAAGGTTTAAATGGTATTTGTGATACAAAGCTCTTAAAAGCACTATTCGTTGATAATTTAACAAAAAAATTTGGAAATTTTCGATATAAGATTTAAACCTGGGTTTTCTTCCCGAATCCTTTATAAATGTTTTTTTTAAAATAAATCAAGTATCTAATGGGTTTAGAATTGATCAAATAACTTTACAGCCTTATGGGTGACAGAGAGTTGGTCTCCAGGCTTGGGTTCAAAAAGCCAATTTCATGCTCTCCCTAGCTATCTGCTCTGGCCCGACGGAGGGGATAATAAATTTTATTTACTCGAACCACATCTTGCTAAGATAAAAGAAAAGGAGATTTGAAGTTTTCCAAGGGTTAAACCATGTTTTAAAATATTAAGATGTTTGGTGATATAGTTAACATTTTGGTTAAATTTTGTATTAAATTCCAAGGAGGGAACTCACACTATTCGCGTGAATTTAAAAGGTGATTTCACCGTTATTCAAATCATAGTACGGGTGAATATGGAAATTGGTATTGAGTAATTAGTATAATTTCTATGGATCATTTTTTACTTAATAATAATTCTGTGATATTTTTAAAATTAAAAGGAGGTTTAATAATCATGTATATGCTAAAAAAGAAAATGGTTTAAATACCTATATCTCTAAAAGGATATTTTACTTTGATAATAGATATTGAATAATTGAATAATAATCACTTACATACTTGACATCTTCTATCAATAATTGGCTCGGAGAAACAGAGATTAGATTTAGGTAATTTCTATCCAAAAACCACTTTGATACGTGTTCGAAGATGAAGATATGTTAAAGAAAATGATTTTGAAGACGAAAATCTTCATAATGTAGGGCTGCTTCCCACTTACCTCTAGGGTAATTCTCAAATCATATATATAGGGCAGTGGTATGTTCATTTTGAAATCTTCGATGTAAGATCTTCTCGTAGGTAATCCTAGGGTAATTCCTAAATAGGATGTAGTGGGGGAAGTGCCTTCAGTTTGTCTTATTCCTAGACAACTTATATGGACGAGTGTCTGACATTGCATTTCTAAGACTACGTACATTGATTTTTACAGGCGTACGATTGTTTGGTGGTGTAGGAGGTAACCCCTCTTGCATTTAACACCCTTCTCTGAGGCGTATGAAATCGAGGGTTGTAATTTTATGGAAATCAATAGTTTGTTATTAGAAGTAGCAATGTGGCGTTCAAAGTGAGATTTGTTTCGTAAAAGGTAATACATTATCTCAGGCCTCACACTCGAAAATGGCTAAAACACGGTATGTCGTAAGGCTATGTGGGTCGCACCTATTAGGGTATGGTCATCACCTTTCTAGATTACCCTCTATATATCGAATTTCTTATGTATATGGTGGCTATAGATAGGTCGGGAATGACCGGTGTGATTCCATATTAGGTACTATTCAGAATCATTGTGTTGGTCACTAGAAAGGGATAGGTTGGTCTTGCCAGATGTAGATGAATATCTATGGGTATTCGGTACATTTCTCTGGAGATGTACTATACGGAAGGTAGTCCATTACATTGTCATTATATGGAATCCATTCTCCAGTAAGTTCCTTCAGACTAGTTGTATACCTATTATGCTGGAATTTAATTAATGTTACCATTTCGAGGGTGATTAATATGTATTTGTAATCTAGATATTGTTATAATATCACTCGATTTTACATTGCAATGTTTTGGTTATCATAAGGTAATATCCCGTTCGTATTTATGTGTGCCGTGTTCTTATGAGATACCCTTTATTTTCATAAATATTCGTGTTTCGAGTTTTCTCACACCAGTCCCATGACCAACTCAAAGTTTATTTTCTTAAACTCTGGGTGCCCTATTATTTTAGACAACCAAGTAGTTTATGTCTAGCTTGGAACATTTTGGAGGAGCTTAGAGCAAGAGCAACATTTTCTTATGTAGATGGTTATCCATTTCCATTTCAGCTGCATTTGTTTACTGTTTATATTCTGCATGGACAAAGATTTATAACCGTCTAGGCTGAGATTAGGATAGACTCTGATGTATGTGTTTAAAATTTTCGCTGTAAAGATTATATATTGAAGTAATATATTTTATTCCATTCGTGTAAGGTTCTGTTCTATCTTTATTTTTCTTTTTACCCTAGATCAAGCTGTCTTTTCAACACTTGAATATTCGGCATGTGAATACCGTGGATGTATTATTGTCGATTTCTGAGGGTCGAAACGGTGGATTACGATAGTCATACTTGCTAATTAGTTAGATGGACTATACCTTAAGGATATGGGACATAAAACCTTATGCACCTTAGATAAGTGCATCAAGATATTTGCTGGGCACCGAAATAATTTTTAGAAGAATTTACTGAAGTGTGTATTTGTACCAAAATTGGGCACAACACTCTTCGAATGTGTTTGAAGAGATAAAATGATGATTATAAATGGAAAATGAGGAAGATCTAACAAACACGCCAATCAATCAACAGGAAAAACACATAGAAGCACACAGATTTAGAGTGGTTCGACGCATAGCCTATGTCCACTATGAAATAGCTGACATTTATTGATTTTTGCTTGTTGGTGACAAGAGTTACAATAGTATAATCCAAGTACAATGATATTTTTGGCAGTATCTAGATGTAAAAGAGCCAAATGTCCTTTTTCAGTAGGTCTTGGGCTACTATTTATAGGCGTAGGCAGCGAATATCTCTCTCGGATCTCGGAGGACTTCTTCTCTCACGTGGGTGGGCCCACGTGATTGATCCTTGGTCGTTTGGACTCGATCCATGATCGATACAAATGTAATTCGTATTGATTAAGATTTAGCCCAATCGAGACGAGATCTATCATGAACATTCTTGAGGTTGCACTCAAGCCCCTGTGAAAATTTGATAGCATTTTGACTTGTAGATTTCGAGTTATGATCGATGCAAATTTGAATTTGTTGAAGGCTGCCGAGTTCGCATCGCTTCCAGGCATGTGCTAACAAATGACGTGGCGCTAACTTTGAGGATTGGTCCACTTTTCATGCCGAGCGGCCGAATCAATCATCTTTATATGTTCTCTTTGTATTGCTTTCATTGAGTGGCTTTGTATCCATGTTGTTCGTGTTCATTTATATGCCTGGTTCGTATCCATTAATTGCTACGCTGTTTATATCGATGATTGTTACTCCATTTCGTATCAATCATCGAGGGTGTCATTCATATCGATCCATCTTGCATTATTCACATTGATCACTGGCCGATTGATAGGAATAGGGTGCATCGGTGGATTGATACAAAACAATGGGTTTTTATGGCTTTGATGGATATGAAATAGACGTAGGTGGATCGATACGAATAAGATGAGGGATGATGTATGTGAAGTAATATGAGTATTGGTGGATACATAGTGGAATATACCTGATGGATTCGAACTAACGGATGTTTAGTGGATACGAATAAGGTTCCTTGGAGGGATACGAATGAAAGCGATACGAAGGAGGCAGAATGATGGATATGAAGGAGTTGATTTTCAAAGTTTGCATCGATCATACCTTGAGCATACGAACTCCGATTGACTTAAAATTTAGAATGTTGGCTTCCATAGCTTTGATTATCGTGTCATGTTAATTGTAGCTCGATCCAGACTCGGACAAAATTTACCAGCATCCATAGCGAACCCGTGTATAACCATTTTTTTGGGATGAACTATCTTTGGTTCCCAATCAATTCCTTAGTGTCACGGCCTGGCCAAAAGGCGGGATAACATTTTCCGGATGATGCTCTTTGAAAAGCTGCAATCTTCATTCTGGAAAGTCCTATCTGACTTGTTGAATGGTTATTGTCTTCTTGTTGAAAGATGTAACCTTTGATTAATCTTCGGTACTAGAAATAATAGATGGTTGACTGCCAATTATTGTACTGCACACTGTTGTAACTGAGTGTCGAATGATAGCAAACTGTTGTTCGCTGTTGTAATTTCCACCAGGTGAGCATTCAACTCCTGTGAATTTTGAAAATTGAATGGTAGTCAGACATACATGCACGTATGTAAACCTGACTCCCGTTAACGTTTGTGCGTTCATGAGTCATTGTCAAGTTTCATATCGATCCTCTCCTGGATTGATGTGAAATTCGAGTTGTAACAATGCTTGATGGTCGCTTTAGAGTGTCCCCTCGTGTCGATCCTCTCCTCGATCGATTTTGAGAAGCTGAAAAAATCTTCTTCGTATCGATGGCAAGTGATACGAACCAGTTGGCTCTTTAAAACATCTCGTATAGGTGGATACGAAGTCTGGTGGTATTCGAAGTGATGGACACGAAGTTGTCACTTCGTATCGATGGAGTCGAACAATCCAAATATGACTTCGTAGTGGCGTTCGCCTCGATGAAAGCTGATGGATATGAACAGCTGTTGCTTTTGATAAAGGGCGCATGGATGCGATTTGCTTTTTTCGCATCGATTGAGGAGAATACTCGTGCCAACCAGTCATGGCTATAGGTAGTCGAATCATTTCATTCTTTTATTTCGTACGCATATAAATAGAATTTTTTACATAGAAATTTTATGCTTGCTCTCATTTTCTAGTGTGCCTTCATATTGATTGAGAAACCAGAAAATAGAAATTACTCTTGCTTTCGAACCGAACCAAACATTAATCCCTTGAATTAATTGCTGAAATTTGGTAATAATTGACCAAATTCAACCTTAATATAACGAGACTCGAATTCTCATGCCATCCCACTTACATTCATGGGTGAATCAAGTGAAGAGGAGATCAGAGATGGTCAGAGCGAGGTCGAGGAAGGTCAGAGTAGTCTCTGTGTTGATTGGGGAAGATGAAGCATAGAGGGATATGAAGTACTCATGGAAGAGACACTCTTCTTTGACATTGCATCGATGGGAGAAGAATACTCTCATATCGATCTGGGATGAGGAATTCGTATCGATCTTGGATACAATATAACCTCGCATCGATGGGAAAATCTAGCTCCGTATCGATGGCTGGTTGACCTTCGGATCGATTGACCGATGCGAAATCTAGGCCATGATGATCGATACGAAGGTGCCGCTTATGATCGATACGAAGTAAGGTATTTTGTGTTGATACGAAATGGCCTCGGACGATCGGTACGAAATGATGCTTTATGACCGATACAAAGTGATAGTTCGTGGATCGATATGAAGCGAACTCTGGTGCTCGATTAGAGTTTAATTTTTTTAACCGATACGAAATTCCTTGCATACTTGAACACATGACTCCGATGAGCTTCTACCATGCATAATTAGACTTAATCATTTCATTACATATTTCACCGCCTTTCGATGCCGTCGATGGAACCGTAACTTAACCAATTTGATGAACTTTAACTTGTATCAGTCGTCGAAGTTAGGATGGCACGGTTGTGACAGTCAGCAATGACAGTCATTCCAACTGGATTTTGAAGTATTCTCGTTCAAACACCTTGTTATTCTCTGTAGAATTTTCTTAAGTACTTTACAATATTACAATGCACAACACAATCATGCACTCACACTAGGGAACACATGGGATTATTGTCGTCTAATGATGGTTTTTACTGAGTTGATTAGCTATGGAACCCGGGAGTTCACAACAGCCGGAGGCTCAAAGTTCACTTCCTTTGGTAATAGAGATGTCGGCCATCATGGCCGAAGTCATAAGTCCTGCTCCGAAGGAGCTACCGAGAATAGTCTTTATCGAGAAACCACAAGATTCCGCACCATCTAACGTCTCTGAAGACATGTGGGAAGAATCAGCTTAAGATATGGTCAATCGTTAGATGATGTTCTGCTACTAGGACTAAATGAAAGGCCACATACTCCCCCAGAAGGGTCCACCACATTTAATAGACATTTGTGCACAATTGGACCACTCCCTCCATTTAACCAGTACATTTGGGAGGTGTTATCTTACTTCGTAATCGCTCCATCACAGTTGCATCCAAGTGGATATGCATTGTTAAACAGTTTATTCATTGTTTTTATAGAGCATCTCTTGCGCCCCCCGACTCTGGAGAAAGTCAGATTCTTGCTCAATGTCAAGAGTCGGGGACATAATCCTTCATTCAAATTCCTAGAGGCGGTCAGGAATTGCCAAGTTATGGCTAGAGCCTGGACCAGGCTTAGCTACTTCAAGACCGAATGGTTCTATGTTTGGTCCCCGCCAGGGTTTGCTAGAGGGTGGTTAGTTAGATGTAAGTTCCGCAATTTCTCTAGTGACTAATGGGGTAGTTGTACTCGATGTTGAGTTTAACATTTTCTTTCCTTTACAGCCACAATTCCACGACCCGAAGGTGCTCGATTTAAAGAAATAGTGAAAATTCTTCAAGGGGTTCCTGGTGAGATCAAGAGATCGACTCGATGCTTACGGATGGAAATTTGAGAGCCATTAGGCTAATCGACCGAGACCAGAGCATAAAACTTGAAGGGGTTTTAAGGCAGCCTCAGTAGGACGGGCTAAGCATAGGGTACCAATGATTGTAATAGTTGAGCGGGGTGATGAAAAGGATACGCCCAATGAAGACGAACCCGTAGCAGCGCCCCTGATAGTTTACGACATTCAGAAGGAAAGAAGAGAGGCAAGCAGTTGCTCGTAAGCTTCATAAGTCTTCAAGATGGAAATCTATGGTCATGTCCCTGCCAACCGTCAGTGTTAGAATTTCGAAGACACTTTCCTCACAAATGGATAATCCTTTCGAAGTACTCGTCGACATTCCAATTCCGGACTATGCGTCGCTCCAACACGACACCATATTGAAAGGGCTTCAAAGTGCTTTAGATTTAGGCGAGTCACTTCCTACGTGTATGGTCGACATAATCGGCTGGTCAGGGGTTTCACACATGCTTACATACACTTTCACGGCACTGCATGATTTTCAATCATAAGCTATTCATTTATGGAGATTATTAATTCTGCTTCTCTTTCTATTTTTCAGTTACGATGACAAGGCAAGAATCCATGCTCGGTAGCCTTTGCTCGGCACGCCAGTCGTCTAGTTTATATTATGAGTCCCCCAGAAGGGAGACTGATGGAGACCACGATTGCGGTTATTCTAGCCATAAGCGTTACGAATGGGAGAGGAAAACAGAGAGAGATATAAAATATAGGCTTCGCTCCCAATCGCATTCTCTGCCACCTTGAACCCCAACACAACCTTCTGATCATGGAAAACAACACTTGGAACCTTCACGCCAAAGACCGCCTTCCCAAGTACCAAGTTCAATTCACAGTGTCAGAGGATGGAAACTGAAACTCCCACCATCACTAAGAAAACTGTTACAGAGCCCACTGGGGAGGAAGCGATCAGAATCGCCCAGATGAAAAAATATTTTTCATACATCTGTTTTGACGGCTTCACCTTCCCTCTGTATTTATAGAGAATTCTAGTCGAGGCAAAACAAAATATGCATGACTATATCCATGATGTTTACAGCCAGTACCGAGAATTAATGAAGGTTGCAGACAAAGCATCGGCCGTGGTCTTTGAGTGGGCAAAAACAATTAAGAAATTAGAAACTGATCTCGCTCAAAAGGACCGCATAATTCAGGTGCTTCATGATGAGAGCGAGTCCATGAGGAACTCAGAGACAGAGGCCAGCACAAGGGCTGATGAGGCTATTCGACGGATGGAAGAGATGAGGCGGATGCACTTAACCCTGGTTGAGGAGATGGGGTATCGGACCACCACAGTCGTGGACGAAACGGACGGGGAGCTTAAAGAACTCGAAGAGCTTAAAACTAAATTTGCTAAAATCATCTAGGAGAAAGATGATGCGAACAAAGCTGCTCAGGAGGCACATGAGCAGGCTGTGGTGTTTAGGAATGAGAGGGATGCGGCAGTGCTTAAAATCCAGCAAACATAAACCAGGGTAGAGAATGAGGTGAAAGTTGCGGAGACCAGGTTGGAGGCTGACATCGAAGATCTTCTTATCACATACAACGCCAACGTCCTGAAGCACGAAACCTAACATGGCTTGAAAAATATCCTTCACACTTATATAATGCTTGGTGCCGCTTAGTGGAAGATGAAAAAGCTAAGCATCAAGCTGAATCTATAAATGAACTTGAATTGGAGAATCGGATGCTGAGTGAAGATAAGAGAAGGGTTCTCCACGACATCACCATTACATATGACAAGGAGAGACTCGCTACTCAGCATTCAAAGGCTGGAGAAGGTTTTGGCGTTCAGCCCCATGATGCGGGTACCAAAACTCTTATGCCAACCCAACCTAAATCTACATCTGCGGTTGATCCTCAGTTTGTTCCTGCATATAATCCCGATCAACCGTAGTTGTCTCCAGCTCGCGAACATGTCTTTAAAGCTTCTCCGCCACATGCGAGCCAATCTGAGGAAGGTATTCTGAACATTTCTTGTGCTCATTCAAAGCCGAAAACGTTGACTGAAGTAATCACTAACTCTTTTTCCTTGTCTCTATTCACCGTAGGAGCTACATCAATTAGGCCCCCTGTAACCCAAGAGTCTCTTCATACACAGGAGGCCCTTATTACAGAAGCGACCACAACAATGGACACTGCACCAACTGACATGGTAAAGGAGAGCACGTTTACTTCTGATGATCAGATTGTGGAGGAGCTTCTTGGCCACCAAAGCGACCCTTTTGCTGATCTACCATTTTTCATGGGTAGAGGCGCACCTGAGATCAGCTCCTTAGGCCAAACTGCTAGAATTCCAATTGTTGTCTAAACAATCCATGAAGAGGAGATGATAGGTGAGATCAATGCCGAGATGGAAGCTGCTATGTGGGCCAGTGGTATTGGAGGCGGGATGGTGTGCCCTGGTCCAGCTCCTTTGCGAATGATTTCTCCTGGAGGCACGGTCGTCGACACCAGTGTGCCTCTCCCGCCTTCCAACATCGATCTTGTCCTTCCAACTCCGCCTTTAGAAAGTATTCTAATCCCTGTGAGTTTGGAGGAGAAGGTTACCATAATGCCCCCGACTGGAGACCAACCACCAAAAGGCAAGGGCTCAAAGAGGCATCCAAGCGGTGATTCCAGTGGGTCGACACCGAATAAGATGAAGAAGAGAGAATAGACATGTCTTCTCAGCTCATTTTTGGTCGATAGATAGGAATTTCCTTTTTTTTTGTAGGCCATGTATAGATGCATGTTTGGCTCTTGCTAGTAGGATTTTTGAAATAATTTTGTACTTATCCTTCTCTACAAAGAATTTTTGAAATAAAATTCCATTTTTTCTTCAGCACAGTTTGCGTTTATTTTGCTTAAGTATTTCAGCGTTCGAACTTCCGTTCAACGTACTTGCAGAGTCTTAGCCTTTGAATTGGACCCTGGATTAGTTGCTATGTTCTGGAGTCACGGCTTCGGGTCACGACCGAATCGCTATGTCAAATTCCAATATTGCTGTAACATTCCTGAAAATTCACCAAGTTTAATTTAGCAATTAAATTTATTTTTAAAAATAAATTGTGAATTATTTAGAGATTTCTAGAATAAATAAATGATTTTTGATTATAAATGGAAATTTAATTTGAAATTTAAGCATAAGTATTTTACAAACAAATATTGGATTTCAAAATAAAGTGTATTAAAAAAATAGAAATTAAAAGCTTTGAGATTAATAAAAAGTTAATGACAGTTTGTTTCCTAAATTTTTAATTATATTAATATTTGGAAGAAGTAATAAATTTCAAAAGACTTATGATTTAATTCTCTTATATAAATAAATGTAACTATTTGTTAATATGAAATCAAAATTTTTAAATCCTTCTTTTCTTTTAAAAGTTGTACAAAAATAAATAAATAAAAAATGTATGAATGTAAATTGTATAAATATATAAGTGTATAAATATGTTGAACTAAATTAAAGATTGAATGTGAAGAAAAAAATTGAGATAAGATCTTATTATTGTAAATATAGATATAAAAGAAAACACAACACATAATAAATAAATAAAAATGTATTTATTTAAATGAGAAACGTAATATAAAGTTATATTTAAGTGTTATTAACATGAAAATGTAAAATGCAAACTTATGTACATAAAAGACTTAAGTGAATATGATATAAAGTTTATTTTTAAAATTCTTTTGTCGTTGTAAAAGTATAAAGAATAAACACACATATGTAAGTATAAAATTTGCACAAGTGTTTAGGCCTCATGATCATTTTTAACAAATGGCATCCTATATGTTTAATTGAATAAAATATTGAAATTAAAAATTATAGAAAACTCTCCATCTCCCCATATTCAAATCCTATAACATCTCACCAAATCTGAAAAATACAGTAACAAGAGATTGAGTATCTCATATCTCAACACCTAAGGAAAAAAAAGTAAAACAAAAAAAAATCAAAGCAGTTTTCAGTTTTGAAACAAAGATCAAAACTGAAATCCAAAAACCTGAAATAAGTAAAAGCTTCAACCTGTTGCAAATCAAAACTTCAACTGGTTTCAAGTGCAATCTGGAAATAGATTGAAGTCAGCAAGCAAAATTCCATATTTAAAACAAAATCTGTTCAAAAAGATAGAATGCAAAAGTTTTCAACCTAGAAGAAGATTTGAGCAAGCAAATAGTTTTCAAAACCTGGAAGCAGGGAGATCAAACAAAGCAAATAAATTCAACAACTTCAAGACCTGAAAACCAAAATCCTAAAGCAAATAATTCAAACTGTCAAGAACAAAAGAAAAAAAATCAAAAATTCCAGATGTTTAAAGGTAAGTTGTTCTCTGCCTTCCTCTGTTCTCTGCTGAAACTCCAAGGTAAGCAAACATCTAACCCTGATTTTAACTTGATGTTTTCTGAAGTATGATATGAAATATGGTTGAATGATAGTGTGAACTTGCCTGCATGTTTGAATATATAGATTGAATTGTACATACATGAATGTCTGTTCTGGGTTTAGAGGTTTTAGACTTGTTAAGATAAATAAAGTATAGAAGAGAATCTAAACCTACTTCTCTGTTTCTTCCCATCAATGTGAGTAAACCTAAATTTTAAAAACAGTTTAATCTGTGATTCATAACTAGATGTTGTGATGTTGTGATGCATTGTGTAGAAATATGGTTGCTTATGCAGGAATGCATTTGTATGATGTGCTGTGTATAATATGGATGCATGCCTGTATAGTGAAGATGCTTCTTTCTGTTCTGAATTAACAGGTTAGATTACAAGTTCAAATACAAAAATCTTTCTTCCAAATCTATATCTAGCTACGATTATTAAATAGAAAATGATTTTTACAATGTAAGTTCTTTTAAAAAGTTAGATTCCAGGTGAACTATTTAGTCTATAGTTCAAAAACAAGTTTTACAGTAAAGAATAAATTTAAAACAGAAAATCAAACGATTCAATTTCTTGAATTGAATTCATAAACTAGTTTATCATTGCAAATGATGATTTTTGAGATGAAAATCTTGATTTTAAATTTGGGATTAAGTGCGACAATATGGGCTGTTTAGTTTTGGGGGTTTTCGGCAATTGTCGATGGTCTTTGTCAAGGAGAAGCTCGAGTTTGTGATCAATGGTAGTTCTAGTGATGACGATTATTAGAAAAATATAGGAGGATTTTTATGGCGAATGTAGTGGTCAGGTATCGACGTAATAGGGTTTCGTGGGCTGTTTCGTGGAGTTGAGGATCGGGGTGATCTCGGTGTCAATAGAGGTTCGAGCTCGATCGAAATGGTGGTGATCGCGACTTGATAATGGGAGCCTACTTTGGAGGGAGTACGGTGGGTTCTAGTCATTGTGATCGACGGTGGCTGGGAAGTTGTTGTGTGTGCTTTGTTTCAGTTTCGATCGATTGTCAAAATTTCGATCTGTTATAAAATTTTGATATCTAGGTGCTCGAATCGAAAGAAGGGATGACCGGTGACTTGTTGGTGATGGTCGCAATCGCTGGAGCATCGCCAGCGACCAGTACACATGCACATGGAATCACTTGTATCAGCTGTTTCCAAAAGATGGTGGAAGAAGAAGAACGCTCGGATCCGAACACACGAAAAACAGAGTTCGACTCGAAGTAAGCTTGAAATTGAAATAGTTCGGGAAAAATATTAGGTGGCTCGAGTACTTCTGGGGAATGACTCGTGTTTTTCAGGGTATTGGAGTTTTAAAAGTAAAGTAAGTTTGTAAAATCTAACTTTAAAGTATATTAAAAATAAATAAGTTTTAGAGTAAAATAAACCAAGTTTTCGAATATAATTTATAAATAGTTTTGAGTCATGCTTCAAGGATTTGATTTTAAATTAAAAATAATGAACTTATTTCAAAGATTTTTACTTAATGATGATTTTTGTAATGATTTAAGATAAATGGATTTTAAGGACCATTAATTTCTAACTTAACGATAATTACTTAATAATAAGGATAATTACTTTAAATGTAATCAAATGTTGTTTTATTTATAAAATTAATCATTTAAAGATAATTACTTAATTAAAAGTAATTAATTAATGATTAGAGGATAATTAATAATTGAATGGTTAATTAAATAATTAAAGGATAATTATTTAATAATTAAAGGTTGATGAATTAAAATTAAAGGTTGATTAATTTATTTTTTTATAGTTAATTAATAAATGATTAAAGAATAATTAATCAAAATGAATTGTAATTTATTAATATTAATTAACTAGGATTAGTAAATTATTCATAAGTAATTAAATCTGATTTGAATTAATCAGACAATTTACTGATTTTACTTTTGGATGTTTGGATTCTATTGGATGATTGAATTGTTTGATACCCCGATATGTTCTGTTTTGATTTGAGTTTTGTTTAATGTAATTTATTATCTGTGATACATATCTGTGATCTGTGAATAAATGATAAGCGTTGTAGTTTGTATCGCTTATCAAATATAAGCGTTATATTTTATACGGCTTATCAAATATATTGCCGTATTTGAATCTGTGCTGATTGATGTTGTAGCACTTTTATTTTGTAAAACCCCTGGACCACACTTATACACACACAAATATGGATTGCATGTAGAAATGGGTTAAGTCACAGATTCTGAAATAGTTTTAAAGATCGAATTTTGGAATCCAAAATAGTTTTGGAATTGAAAGCTTTTGTAAATACATTTCAAAAATAAAGTTATTTTGAATAACTTGATTGAGTTTTGAAATTTAAATAATTTGATTTCAAATTTAATTCAATATTTGAAATTGAATTCTACGATTTGGAAAATATGGTTTAAAAAGGTTATTCAACTTATAAATGTGTTTATATGGGTTTCTAAACCATTTTAAAAGTGTCGTTTTGGGAATTTGAATTTAACCCAAAGATTTTAACTAGTATAAATGAAATCGAATTTTTCCAAAACGAAAACTATTTTATTTTCAAATAATAAAAGCTTTCACATAAGAAAAGAATTTCCAATTCGTGTTAAAAGGATTTCAAGTCTAAAATGGAATGGTCTTCCAAGTTATGAATAAATCTTTGGAAATGGGTTTGAAAGCTAAAAGTTAAATCTTTAATTTAAAGATTTGGATGAGTTAATCCTAATTGATATGGAAACTGTTTTGAAATCTATGTATGGATCTTTGTGAAACTGGCTGAAACTTTGTGAAATAAATCTTTTTGTTTAAAGATTTGAAACAGTAATTTGTTTAAACCATTTGAAGAAAAGATTTTGGGGTTTTATAAGTTGTGACTTAACTGAAATCCCATATCCATATATTTTTAAATATTGTGCTCACTATTCGGTTTAGCCAGGAGAGGACCTTGTGTCATATAACTCATTCCGAATAGTGATACGACGTTATGGATTGTATTTGAAGACCGGTGTTGAAGACCGGGTGTCTTCGAGAATGATAGGATAACCTGTCGATTGACTCTGCACTGAGTTGCTCCAGTATAGAGTTCTCCCTAAGTGACGGGAAGTCCGATCGGAATTGTGGATGCCTGGATTTGCAAGGGCTTCTTCGAAAGTGCCTTCGGTTCTGTTCGAACCTGGAACGGACTTGTATGGTTGTATGTCCGACATTACACTTTGAGATATTAAACTGATCTCTATCAAATACATTTCTGCTTGGTGGCGGAGAATTCATTCTCTTAGCTTAACACCCTTCTCTGAGACGTACGAGCTCAGAGGTTATGTAGTTGATGGTTATCAGTGATATACTCCCAATTTGGTAGTGTGGCATGATGAGTGCTGTTGTGCATCATTTGTTGATCAAAGCATGGCTTTTGTATAAATCGTAGCTTTGTGGACGAGACTGCATCAGGAACTCACACGTTGGAAATGGTTGAAACAGGAAAGATGCGGCAAGGTTATGAGGGTCGCGCTTTTTAGGGTGTATCATTCCCTTTTGGAAAAGGGTGGTATCATGGTATGGAGCCCAGATATTTCACTCATGTGGATACCGCAGATCTATTACTTTGTGATTGCTTTGTGGTTGTTGGATTAGAAGTACCTCGGATAAAGGTCCTAAAGGACCGAGGAATGGCATGCTCGAGTAGTAGTTACCTAGTTACAGAGGTAACCCGACCGTGTGTTGGCAAAGATCCGGTTAGGTTCTCCGGACGTCTTGCCAGAGGTGTACCCATGTGGCAGTAGGAAGTTCCTTAGCCTAACCATTTGTTGGAAATCCAATCTTCAATACGCGCCCTGTACGGTTTTAGTTGTAGAACCTGCCATTTACTTATGGTGGCGCCCCACTGTTTAGATGGTAGCTATAGTAGGCATACGATACTGGTTGTATGTTGGCTAGGATTTATATTATACTTTCGAAATGCTTTTCTACACTATGCACTAGTAATAATATCAAAGAAATTTCCTCGTATCAATCATTTTTGACTATCATAAGGAGAAATCTCCTCCAATTCTGCGTTTGCATTTTGTTTATGGCGGAAGGCCTTATGGTAGTTTCATTTTCTAAAAAGCATTGCGGATTTATTTTAAATTCTCTTGTTGTCGTTTTAAAGACCAAATGTTTTTTTCTGTTTGCTCATACCAGTCCCATGACCGACCTGTAGTTTATTGTTCCTTTCCTAAACTCTGGGTGCCCACCATTTTTCCACATGGGCAGTCTAGAGTTGGGTTTTTCAGATAATCAAATAGTAGGTGTATATTCGATAGCTTTCAGCCTTAGGATTTGGCAATCGCATTTGGATCGTGTTGCTTCACTTCATCTTGATTTGGAGTTCGAGCTATTTCTGGATTGGTGCTTTGGAGATGGAGATTATTGATACTGAAGTTCTCTTTTGAAGACTACTTTCTCTATTGGAGATATTGTTCCGCTGCTGGTGTTATCTTTTCTTTCCGCTGCTATTGTCTTGTATCATATCTCTGATGTACAATGATATCCATTGTATCATTCTGTTGTATCTGATATTGTATCGATGTTGTATATGATATATATTATTCATTTCTTCCGCTGTGTTGTACTTAATGTGTTATAAGCTCCGGCGAACCAGGTTCGACATTTGGATCTGCGGCATTTGAATACGAGTGTCGTATACGGTGTCGATTTTCGAAGGTCGAGTCAGGGTCGCTACAATTGAATTGTCTCCACTAGTGAATGATACTTAAGTTCTGCCCCCAGTTTCGGGGACAAATTTAAAAGATCGGTAGGCCATCATTTTTTTCCATTAATATATCAAGCCCAACTCCGTTGAATCGAGGCTGAAACAAGATGAGTTCGGGCAGTCGTATCACACCTACTCATCCATTGGTGATTGCATCCATGCTCTGGGGATTGCACTTATATACATTGGTAGTCGGTCACGCCCGCTTATGGTTTTAAGATATGTCCGCGCTCCGACGACTTAAGTTATTTTATGGACGATCAGCCACACCCATTTGATATTTAGAACTTCGTCCACACTCTGGGTACTTAGATTGATTCGTGGGTGGTCAGTCACACCCACTTTATTTATACTTCGACCCACACTCCGGGGGATCGGAGTTGTCTTACGGGTGGTCATTTCATCCTCGGCTTGTGTTTATACTCCAATCCACACTCTGGGGATTTAGGGTTGGTTGATGTTTATACTTCACTCCACACTCTAAGGACTTAGAGTTAGTTGATATTTTTACTCCAATCCGCACTCTAGGGTCTTAGAGTTAGTTTACAGACGGTCAATCACATCTGTTGTGAGTTTTAGAATTTTGTTCGCACTCCGGGAACGGTGGATTTATCAGTTCATGGATGGTCGATTCACATCCACCCTAAGTTAACAAGTGAGTTTGTTAGATGGATGGGTTTATCCTCCTCAAACTTGGTTTGAGTATGGGTGAAGTCGTTTGGTAGACAGATCCACCCTCCTCGAAACTGCACTTGTAAGTCTATACTCCAGTTTGCACTTTGGGAATCTGTAGTTAGTTTGAGGATTGTCTTGTATCAATCCTTTTTTGGCTTTAGTGTGATGACTTTATCTCGAGCTTGGGTTTCACTTAGCAAGTGACTGGTCATATCACAGTCACTCCCTATCGGTATAAATCCCACTGTAGGGTGGAACTTAGCTCTCCGTGCATTGTGATGGTCGTATGACGCATTTTAAAAATCACTACTCTGGCTCAAAGAGATTACATTTTATTGTTGAAATAAAAAATACGGCAAATTCAGTTGCCTCATTACAAATTCAGATTTCAAAATGCATAAACAAATTGCCAATGAAAAGTAGAGTGAATAAATAAATAGAGCCTGCTATGTGTAGTAGCGACTAAGACTCTTGCTGTTCCAGGCACTCGGCAGAGTAAGACCGTCAACAGTCGATAATTTGAATGTGCCGTCTCTGAGCTTTCATTCGATAACATAAGGCCCTTCCCACATTGGTTTCAAATGTGAATGAATTGAGTAAACTCTGTTAAGGACAAGATCGTCGAGTTCAAAAATTCGAGGTCGGACCTTGGCATTGTACAATTGGACGACTCAACTTCGATATGCGGCTGCCTTCAAATTAGCCTCTTCTCACTTCTCATCCAATAATTCAAGAGATTCGGCCGGTAATATAGCATTTGTTTTTGGATTATAATATGTCACATGATGAGAAGGTATTTCCATCTTGAATGGAATAACGGCTTCAGAACAGTAGGAAAGAGAGAATGGAGTGTAGCCGGTCGCGGATTTGTGGGTTGTCCGATAAGCCCATAGGGCTATAGGGAGTTCATCGACCCATTTGCCCCCCGTTTTTTCCAGTCGTTTTTTCAGAATGGACTTTATAACTTTATTGATGGCTTCAACCTGTCCATTCTCTTGAGGGTGTGCAACTACAGAGAAATTCTTCTGGATGTGGAATCGTTGACAAAAATTCTTAAATTCAACACCGTCGAATTGGACTTCGTTATCAGTGATGATGGTATGTGGAAGACCAAATCGACTTATAATGTTGTGTACAACAAATTTGATAACTTTCTTTGTTTTGATGGTAGCAAGGGGCACGGCTTCCCCTCATTTGGTAAAGTAATCAACTGCAACGATGGTGTACATCGCGCCACCTTTGGCTAGAGGTAGAGAACCAATAATGTCAATGCGCCATAATGCAAATGACAATGGACTGACCATCTGAGTTATTTCGATAGGTGGGGCTCATGGAATCCGAGCGTATTTTTGACATCTGTTACATTTTCTGGCGTACTTCGAAATCATCGCGATTTAAAGTCGGCCAATAATATCCATATCAGAGCACTTTCTTGGCAAGAGCTTGCCCCTCGGTGTGATCATCACATTCTCCTTCATGTACATCATGCAATGCTCATTTGATTTCGCCGTGGGCGACCCACCAGAATAAAGGAACAGAGTACCCTCTTATATATATGACTCCATTTTGAATAGTGAACCGCGAAGCCTTTTTCCAGCCTCTTATATATATGTCATCCATGACTCCTTATCGAGAATGACTTCAAATACCCAGCCTGTTTCCATCTGATCAATGCTCGGGGAAGATAATATCTCCATGGGAACAATTCCCATTTGTTGTGCCTCGCTTGTACTAGTTAGCTTTGCTAAGGAATCGGCTTTCTAATTGCATTCTCGGGGTATGCAATAGGTGGCATAATAATCGAACTGATCCAATATTTCCAGAACTCAAGCAAGATAACCAGCCAGTCTTCGGTCTTTGGCCCGGTCCCCTCCCCGAACTTGACACACGACCAATTATGAATCACGGTAAATCTCCATAGCAATAATTCTTAAATCTCTGGTAAGTCTCAATCCAACGAGTAGGGCTTCTTATTCGGCCTCATTGTTAGTTGCACAAAAATCGAACTTTAAGGCATAACATATAGATCGGCCTTTAGGAGTTTCAAGTACAAATCCGGTGCCTGAGTAGCGATCATTTGATGCACCATCAGTATGTAGCTTTCGGATATATTTTGGAGATTCACCGGTTTTGGGAAAGTCCTTCAGGATAGTGAATTCAGCGACGAAATCTGCTAGGACTTGTTCTTGAATGGCTCGCCTTGGTGTGTAAGTTATGTCGAACTGACTCGGCTTGATATTCCACTTAAGTAGCATACTAAATGTCTCAGGCCGCATAAGGACCTATCGTAACGGCTGGTCGGTGTGGATGGTGATAGGATGAGCCTAGAAATACGGGCGAAGCTTCCTTGAGGCAATGACAAAACAATAAGCCAGCTTTTCCTGCTTTGAATAATTTCTCTCTGCTCTAGTTAGTCGTTTGCCAATGTAATATATTGGCCGTTGTATCTGGTCTTCCTTCCAAATTAAGGGAGAACTGGTTGCATTTTCTGACACCACTAAGTAGATGTACAATCTCTCATGATCAATAGGTTTTGACAGAATGGGTGGTGTGGACAGGTGTTGAACCAGTGTACGGGATGCACCCTCGCACTCTGTAGTCCATTCAAAATTTCTTTTCCCTTTCTTGATCATATCGAAGAAGGGAACACACTTTTCGGTGGATTTTGAAATGGACCAGCTCAGTGCTGCTACTTTTCCGTTGAGGCTCTGAATCTGCTTTATAGTCGTTGGAGTCTCAAGATTTCTGATTACCCAGATCTTCTTGAGATTGGCTTCAATTTCTCGAGTATTGACATAAATCCAAGGAATTTTCCAAATGCAACCCCAAAGTGGCATTTCAACTAGTTGAATTTCATTCTACATTCTCGGAGGATGTCGAACATTGATTCCAGGTCTTTGATACGATCAGTAGAGAACCGTGAATTCACAAGCATGTCGTTCACATATACCTCTATGGTTTTTCTGATCTGGTTGGCGAACATTCGATTAACTAAGCATTGGTAGGTTGCCCCGGCGTTCCTGAGTTCAAAAGGCATGACTTTGTAGTAGTACAGTCCCAGAACGGTGACAAAGCAGGTATGCTCTTAATTAGGCAAGTGCTGAGTATCTGGTAGAAGCCATAATACTCATCTATAAAGGATAAGAGTTCATGTCCAGCCATTGAGTCTACGAGCTGATCGATTCAGGGAGGTGGAAAACACTCGTTAGGGCAAGCTTTATTCAAGTCTGGGTAATCAACGCATGTTCTCCATTTCTTGTTAGGTTTTATGACAAGCACAGGATTGGACACCCATTCCTGATATAATGCATCTCGGATAAATCCGTTCGACTTAAGTTTATCTACCTCTTCCTTAAGGGTGGCAGATCTCATTGGATCCATACCACGTCTTTTTTTCTTGACTAGGACATGAACTGGGTCAATATTCAATGTGTAGCTCGCGATGCCCGGAAGATTCCACACATGTCAGAATGCTTCCAAGCAAACACGTCGAGGTTTGTCTGGAGAAATTCATCTAATTCCTCCTGCATCGATTGGCTTAGCTAAGATCCAATCTTTGTCATTTTAGAATCATCATTATCGTCGATCGAAACATCGGTCGTCAGCTCATTCGAAGAGGCTTGACTGTCTTTACTTTCGGCTTCACTTTCGGTATCTCTCGGGTCAAGATCCCTTGGGAATTGGTTGGGGTGCCCGGACCTTAGCCTAGGCGTTAACTGTCAATTCTCAGCAAAGCGGATGTGGAGAGATTCCTCTACGCTCTTTTCTTTTTCTTTTTTCTACGCCTCCCGCACCTCAGAAACATAACAGGCCCATCCATCAGCCTGGTCTCCCTGAATGACTCTAACTCGGTTGTTGGTAATGAATTTTGAAGTCAGACACCAAGGGGCAATGGCGTCACCAAACTCAACTAGGGCCGATCGGCCCAAGAAAGCATTGTATGCCGAGTCTATATCCAATACAACAAACGGTAACATCCGAACTCTCTGGCGTACTCCAATTTTCAATTCCACAGGTAGCTCCACCACCCCAATGGGTATAGTCGCACTTCCATTGAAGCCATGAATGCGAGATTGACAAGACTTCAAATCCTTTTCTTCCATCTTCATCTGATCATAAACTCGCTTAAACAATATGTTCACTGAACTCCCACTATCTACCAAGATCATCTTCATCCAAGCAAGACCTATTTGAGCTGAAATGATAAGTGGATCAATGGTTAGGGCTTCAACTTTGTCAGCATCCCTGCTTCGGAATACGATGTCATCTGTCATCGTTTTCTATTGGTTAGCCAAAGCCCCATCTTCCAAATTACTACAACATTCGAAGCTCGCATGCCTAATAGAACTAGCATACGACTCCATTTCCTTCCAACTCCGACCTTTTGGATGAGGACCACCACTAACAGTATTAATCACTGGCCTTCCGCCGGTACACATTTTCCAGAGACATATTTAAAGGAGTATAATTGTCAAACATAGGAGCCCTACGGCTCACGATTCTGATCCTGTTTCCTGTTTTGATTTTCATTGCCTTTCTATTGATTCTGTTCATTTTGTATGTCCAATTGCACATTTTCGAAATTCTCCCCGGTTTATTTAACAGCAACATTGCTTTGGATTCCTTCCACACTGGGCCCTGCGTCATCCTTTTTCGTAGACTGTTTCACATTCTCCCTTCTCAAGAACTGGGCTGTCTTCGAATAGAAATGGTTCAATGATGCAGGGTATTTCCTGGCCAACCAGTTGCCAAATTCAGAATCGGGCTCGATCCCCTTAGTGCCATCAGAATCGAGTTGTCATTGGGATTACTAATCTCAGCGCATGCAGTGTGAAACCTCTCTAGATAACGTCTGAGTGTCTCTCCTGGAGCTTGAGTGAAACTAGACAAGGTATTAACGTCTTTCGGCCATGTGACATGCATGCGAAACTGTTCAACAAACTTCGTTGCCAACTGGTCAAAACATGAGATAGATCGAGATGGCAGACGAGTAAACCACATGTTGCTATGCCCCCAGGAAGATCGAAAAGTTTCGGCATTTGACCGCATCATCAGCTCATGCGACATTCATTAACCATTCGTACTTTAAAATGTACTGGTTAGGATTAGAGCTCCCTTAATAAATGGGTAGAGTTGGCATTCTAAATCGTCGAAGTGGTTCAGCGTAGAGTGTACAGTAATAGAATACTTTAAAATGGAGACGGAGCCTGGAGTCTGCCGGAGTCGGCTTCGTCTCCATTATGGAGTCGGTTGGGGACGACGCAAAATTCTATTGAAGTTTGCGTCGGTTGGGGACGGCGTGCAACGACCCAAGTCGGCTAGCGTCGGCTATTTAATTATTTTCTCAATCTAATTCTTATATACATCGATTTCATTTGAAAAAATAAAAAACACTACTAAAATGGCCAAAAAATTAAAATTGACATGTATGATTATTAATATTCACCCAATACGGGTCGTGATAGGTTAAATTGGTATTTTTGATGATATATGTTCGTGTAATTCAAAAAGTTACCGTTGTTGAAAATTTAACTCGCGTGATAATTCGTTGCAACTTTTAGTCAATCCGTTATACAAATTTGATAAAGGTGGTTATATGTAACATTTATAAGAATTAAAATAATTTTTTAAACCGATGGGTAATCAATTACGAATTTTTAAATGTATTTGGAAATATGTGGCGTAAAAATAAATTCATTGGATCTTATGTCGATCTAAGGTATTTTGGACATGCTTTCAGAATATGGTTTAAAAATACATGAATCTGGGATGTCGATCTTGAATTTCAAATTTATCGCCGTTCATGGACTTTCGGACAAAAAACCCTTCATTCGAAGGCCGAACGACCTTCAAACAAGATCAAATTTGAACAGTGATGGTTTGTAGTGTTTAATCGAATCCATACGGTTGGATTCATAAAAAAATCATCGCCTACAAAATTATCCAAGAAATCTTTCATATTCTAGGAGTTAGCTATAACACTTATAATATAAGTGTTACAGTTAACTCCTACAAAATGACATATTTTTTGGGCAATTTTATTTTCGATGATTTTTTAGCGAATCCAACGTACGAATTCGATTAAACACTACAAAGCATCCCTGGTTCAAATTTGGTCTCGTTTGAAGGTTGTTCGGCCTTCGAACGAAGGGTTTTTGGCCAAAAGTCCACCAACGGCCATAAATTTAAAATTCAAGATCGACACCCCAGATTCATTTATTTTTAAACCATATTCTGAAAACATGTCCAAAATACCTTAGATCGACATAAGATTCAAATAATTTATTTTTATACGGCATATTTTATTTTATATAATTTTGTTATTTAAAATACATTTAAAATTTCATAATTGATTGCCTAGCAGTTTAAAAAATTATTTTAATTCTTGAAAATGTTAGAAATAACCACCTTAATCGAATTTGTAAAAGGATCAACTAAAATTTGCATCGATTGGTCGTGCGAGTTAGATTATCAACAACGAAAATTTTCGAATTGTACAAGCATATATCATCGAATATACCAATTTAACCTATCATGACCCGTCATTGGGTCAATAATAATAATAATAATGAATGTCAATTTTTTTTATATTGTAGTAGTGTTTTTTATTTTTTTAAACGAAATAGGTGTAAAAAAAGAATTTTAAAATAAAATATACTGGCCGACCATAAATGACTCAAGTCGTTACTAAACGGGCCGATGCCAGCCGAAGCCAGCCGACTCCATATCGAGTATATAAGTTTCAGCCGAGATCTTCTTCTTCAATTTCTTTGCTTAATAAATAAACGATTTTTTTCTTCCCCATCACTGATTCTAACCATCTCAACCGTCACCCTCCATCGCCGTCGCCGTAGAAGCATAGAACTCGCTGGAATCTCCTCTTCTTCTTGAATTTGGTAATTTTTAAACCCTAATTTCGAATTAAATTGTTTAATTAGATTTAAATGTACATTATTGTGATGATAGTTGGGTGTAGGTATTGCTAATTTGGTGTATTAGGTTATTTTTAGTATGAAATTGTTGAATTTGAAAGTGTGATTTGGGAATAATTGGGTGTAGATATTTACAATTTGAAAGTGTGAAAGTGTGAATTGAGAATTTGAAAGTGTGAAAGTGTGAATTTGAATTTTATTCCCGATCGATCCCTTATATTTTATATTTGGATTGAGTGAGGACAACTTGGTCATCGAGTGATGTTTGGTTGGCCTATGCTCCTTGTATTTGGATTGAGTGAGGACGACTTGGTCGTCGAGTGTTGTTTGACTGGCATGTGCGCCATGTGTTTGGGTATTTGTACCTGGAAAGTCTAAGTAGCCAGTTTAATCGGGCCGTGCCGATATTATACGAAGGGCGTATCGCCTCGATACACTACCGTTTATTTCTGGCTCCATGGTGAAGCGACTATTTGAATGTTTATTGCTTTATATGCAACAAACATCTTAATATAAATGATCTAAAGGAAATAATTTATAAATAAACTTCTTACTTATTTTAGTCTATCTCTAATTAATATAAATAATTTAAATGAAAATAAGCAGCTTATGAAGAAGATCTTGAGCTAAATAATGAATTAATAATAACTGATGATCATGCTGATATAGGGCCTTTGAATGATGAATCAAATATTCTAATAGAAACGTTTCAGACTTTAGAGGGAAATGACGATATAGAGTACGAGACCGAGTTAGAATCAGAAAATGACGAAGATTGATTATTAATTAGTGATGATGTAATGTATATAAGATGGAAATTTGTATCGTTTGTTGTATTATGTCAATTCCAAAACCTGTGTTAATGTAATGGAAATTCGTATTGTTTGTTGTATTATTCTTTTATTATTCTGCTGTGAGATATATGTATTGTAACGACCCGTGATTTTCGATCCCGAAAATCCCAGATAGTTATGAAAAAGAAGAAAGTCATAGAAGAAGAAGATCAGAAACACCAACATATCACATTCGCAGCGGATAAAATATAATAATAAATAATAACAGTTTACAAAAGAATACTATATCCATCGATTACATTTCAATACATCAGAGTTGCACATATATACAGACACTGAATATACACGAATCAACATGTCCCAGGTTTACAGTGGGAATACTTTATACGTTTCTGCCATCCAGCTCGACTCCTGAGCTCCAGAACGTCCCTACCTGAAAATTTGTAATACCCGGTCTGACCCGAGCATTACATCAAAGTAACACCCGGGTCAGACTGGAAACCAGCGTGAGTAAACCCATCTAACATAGAATACAAAAGCATACAACTTATATAAAACCTGGGGTAACTCGTATTAATTTACAAATTCACAATTTGTTAAAGACATCACTTATTTCACCCATCAATTTTCTAAGTACCAAAATTTAGATTAAATAGTCCAATTCACTTAAGTCATCTCATTCCAGCTTATTGATTTCACATTATCGATCTATAAGAATCCGAAGTGGTTTTCGGGTATTTCTAATACCCGACTCCGGTCTCTTCGAATCCCATGACACCTTAACCCAAGTCCCAAGTGAATTCAATTTTAACATAAGATGCCAACGTTTACATAGTAATTTATCACCGATAGATAATCATATTATCACTGATCAACCCAAACATATTCAATAACAAAACATTTCATATCACATATCTAAATACCAAATAATCTGGGGCATTCAATATCATCCAATCATTCATAAGCAAGGTTTATTAGTCACACCATTTCTAATTAATTTAAATAGATAAATTAAATTAATTACTTTAACTACCCTTGAATCCTGCTTACTTAACATCAATTAATTACAAATAAATTAGTGGTCTTTTAATTCTCATTTTAATTACATAATGTAACTACCCTTTTGATTAATTACACAAATTAATCAACCCTTAATTACCTTCATTAAGTAATTATCATTAAATAAATCACATTTAGTAAATACCCATTAATTTCCCTCTGTGACGACCCGGAATTTTTAGACATTTGAAATGGGAATATTTAATTAATTTTAAATATTCGAAAGTTAATTATTAACTTTAATTTCAAATATCAATATTTATTGAATAATTAATTATTAAATTTAATTTCGGGATTGGGTAAAAATATTGAATCTTGATTTTAAAGCTGGTTAAAAATAATTAGAAGACTTATTTAATTTATATTAATAATTCTGAAGATAATAGAAGATGTAAAATTGAAATTAATAATGGTTTGTTCAGTTTTAAAATTTATATCGTTTAAATTGAATTTAAAAATAGCCTTCCGAGGCGCAGTCTCGGAACCCGACGAAACCAGTTCCATTGGATCCGTAATACCGAATTATTATCGGATTTTAAATTTCGTAGTGATTGGAGTTGCGGAGTGAGCATACGGTATATAAACGCATGGAAAATCTACTGAGTTAAATTAAATCTAAATAGATATATCTGCTATTCTTTAAATCGACATATAGTACAACCTGCCCCCCTCTTGTCTCCTTCGTACCCTCGTTTTCCTTTTCTTCTCCAGTACTCAGAATTTGCCGTGGGAACAAAGGGAAAAGATGAAATCATTTAGTTCAATATTAATGATGGCCGAACGAATTATTATTATTTTTTCCTCGTTCGTTCGTACTTAAAAAAAAATTGGAGGCCGTTCATTTCAAATCGGGTATCCCTCCTCAGTTAAAATCAAGTCCAGAGTATAATTATGGCCGCGAGCTCAGGGAGATTCGAGCGCGAGCTCCAAGAGTATTCGATGATCGACTATGGTAGCTGCGAGCTTCTCTACTTCTCCATCGTTCAGGAGGCCGTATCGATTTGGGGGCATCGCGTGGTGGATTTAGGGCACGCGAGGAGGAAAGGCTAGGGTTGGAAGAAGCGGCATTCCTAGGGTTTAACGATGAGGAGTTGGGGTTCGAGCTTCTCAGGGGATGGCAATCAGTGAGGCGGCGTCGCGAGGTGATGCTCGTAGTGAAGTATTCGGGGGCACGTTCTCGCGTGGATTGCGAGTGTGGAGTGTATCGCGATGGAAAGCATCTGAGCACGTCGTGAAGGTGGAGGGTTCGTTCTCGAGCAGGAATGGTAAAATTTAATTTGTTTTAAGTTAAAATTTAATTCAGGAATTATTCAATCAATTCAAGAAAAAAAATTTATATTTAATAGTATTGAATTTACCAGTTTTAGACTTCCATCTATTTATATATATATATATATATGAATATAAAGAAGGAATTTTTAAATTTGTGTTTAGGTAATTATTGTATTTAATAAACTAATTTAATTCATCTTAGTTACTGAAATAATTTATTTTCAGAAAGGAAAAATATGTTTATTGGATAAAAACGGTAGAGAGGTGAGATAAAGAAATTTTTATTAATATTAAGGTTTTAAATTAAGCTGTTTTTAAACTTTATTATATATAAGTGTATGTATGCAGAATTTTTACAGCGAAGAATTTTACACAGATGATTTTGGAATTTTATACATATAAGAATTTTAAATACGAAGAGTTTATGTAACTTTATTTATCTTATCTATAAGAATTATATTATCAGTTTAAATATATATATGGAATTTCAAAAATAAATAAATATATATATATATATATATATGTAAATATGAGTATTTATTAAAGAAAAACTGGTTGTAAATTTAGTTTTAATTAAATAAATTTATTAAGCGGATTTGGTTTAGAATCTAAGATATTAGTCTAAAATAAAATCATTGGATAATTAAAATTATTATATGGCAATTAATTGTTCGATTGACCCAAATGTTAATAACATCATTTAATATTTATACAAGGTCAATAATCGTGGGTTCAAAGCGAGAATGAAGTGGATTTGCAAATTTAAGAATCAAAGGTGAGTTAATCTCACTCAGTTTAAATTTAAATTTAAATGATTAAATTTAAATAATTGTTTGAATGGTTGAAATTGATTGATTGATGTGATATAGAATGATATATTCTGAAATTAGTAGATAATATTGTGCTAACATTTGTGGATGCAGGGAAACAGGTTGGAGGGATCCAACTGGATTCCTCAAATTTATTAGATTATTTAATATTCTGTGTGATGAATATTTGATATCGTGTGATTGTTTTATGGATAACTGGAATATTGGATAGTATGGTTGGATGGAATAACTCAGTATAAAGAGTTACCAAAATCTATGGAATTGGATTTTTGAAAGGTAATAAAAGAGTAAAATTTTAAGTAAATAATTCTAGTAAATTGGAATAAATTGAATAATGAAGTGAAAATAAAATAAAATAGAGTGATTTATAAACTCTAACAAAATATGGAATATGAGGAAATTGAATTAACAAAGGAATAATAAATTCTGGAACTTAAGTGAATAAAAGTCATTATTTTAAATGTAAGGATTAAATTTAAAGGTAAAGAAAGGAAATTGAGGAATCTGAATTTGGTATTTTTCAGTTTAAAGATTTTAAAACATAAATTGGAAATTAAATCTAAAGTTAATAAATTTTGAAATAAATGAAGTAGGAGAATTTATTTCATGGTAAAGTAAATGGAAATCAATTGTAAAATTGATTTAGGTGTTAAAATTTAAATTTAAAGTGAAGAGAGATTTTGGGACTTTATGACTGGGTTATAAAGTGAAATAAAATGTCGGTGGATATTTTTTTAAATTCAAGGTAAGGATTTATTAAAGGAATGGGTATTTGTTTAAAAATAAATGGTGATTTATTTTTAAGAAATGGGAAACAGGAGAGGATTTCCCTGGATAGCCAAGTATGGTTTTCAAAAATATTTAAAGTTTTTAAAATCGTTTTAAAAAGCAGGTTTTGGAAAGTTTATTTTTTTCTAAATCTAAATTTTTAAAGCAAGTATATTTTTCTAAATCTATTATTGAAATAACTATATAAAGTAACTTGGTATTGAGTTTAAAAGAGGAATTTTAGTTTATATTTTATAAATTGTCTTATACAAAATATTTTGTTAGTATATTTATTTTAATAAAATATTTAAGTTATAATTTTAAAAGTTGTAAGTATATTTTATAAAAAAAAATGTTTTTAAATTATTTTAAACTTAAGTGTTTGTACTTGGCGTTCCAAATGAAATAATAATTGGGAATGTACCCTGGGAAAGGAAAACGGGTTTTGAAACTATTTTCAAAAGTGGTTGAAATTGGAAATATATATCTCGGGAAGATATTTTGAGATTAATAAATAATTTGGGAAATTATTTATTGGGTGATGGATGTTGTGAATATTAATTGATAGTTAAATAACCGACTATCAATATTGGCCAAATGCGCTGATCGTTTCGAAGAGACCGGGATCGAGATTTATTTCTCGAAAACCACTTCGATCCGGTTTGTACGTTTCGTGCGAAAAACGTGTTCGGAGTCGAAGATGGAGCAGTGAAATGCAAGGGCTAGTCGCTACTAATCCTGAGGATGTTTCCAAAATGGATGTAGTAGGAATAGTGCCTTCGGTTCCGTTCGAACCCGGGACGGACTTGTATGGACGAATGCTTGCGAAACATCGTCAGGTGGGCGATGGGCATTCTAAGTGAAACGTTCTAAAAGGTAACGCTTAGCCTCAAGCCTCATCAAATGGGAATGACTGAAAATCAGGGGATATGCAGCAAGGTTAGGTGGGTAGCACCCAAGCAGGGTGAGGTCATTCCAGTCTAGATGTCCCTTATTTCTTTTTCGGCTTAGTGGTGCGGTTGCTGATCCCAACCGCGGGGTGATCTCACTCGGGACTGTCCAGTAAGGGATGGTTCCGGCCTTGTGTTGCAGGGGATGAAGGGAGTAATCCTTGGTACGGTGATCTAGGCCCCGTACTGTGATAGGTGGTACCCCAGTGCCTAGTCATTAGTTGGAAATCCATTCTCCCTACGAGCCTTGTACGAGTTTTATTTGTATTACCCACTTTTGTGGCTAGTAGCTGGAATTTAATAATGTAACAATTTCGGCTATTTTATAAGTACTTGTGTATAGACCCTATTATAATATCAGAGGATTTCTATAAAATTGTTTTAGCTATCGTAAGGTAAAAACCCGACATGTTTATTTGTGGCGTGGTCTTACGAGATGCTTTTCTTTTCAAAGGATTTTGGAAACTTAAATAATCAATTGGGTGTGATTTTCTCACGCTGGTAATCCAGACTGACTCGGGTGTTATTTAACTGTAATGCTCGGGTCAGACCGAGTATTATAGGATACAGGATATGATGCTTGGAGCTCAGGAGACGAGCTGGATGACGAAACGTACTCTCGTACTTGTATATTTATATACGTATTCCGCTGTGTTGAGTTGTTGTGTACCCATTGTATGATATTGATGTTGAGTTGTGACTGATGTATTCTGATGATGTAATGTATGTAAACAGATATATTTGATTTTGAGTAAAGATTATTTACTATCTATTATATTTTATTCCGCTGCGATGGTTAGATTCTGATGTTGATTTTGTTTTCTCTTCTTCTACCTCTTCTTCTTAAACCCAAATGGTTCGTATTTCTGTGCAACTTGAGTTAATTGTTGTAGAATAGTGTTGACTCAAGGGGTACGGATTTGCGGGCTGTTACAGTTGTATCAGAGCATAGGTTGGCGACAACCTTGGCTCTGGTGGGAATTACTCAAATAGAGTCCGTAGTACTCTAGAATGAGTTTGAGTGTATTAATAGATATGAGCGCGTAATTGTTAGTGAACAAAATGATTTTTATATTGTGTTGATTGGTTTATTGAGTGGTTTATGGATTCTGGTCAATACGAGTAATTAACGTTATTGATAGGGATCTCTAAACACTTGAATAGAACAATTCGACACAGTATTGTTTAAAATAGGGTAAATGAAATAATTTTACCCAAATTATTTTTGTATATGAAAGAAATAATTTTCAGAAATTATTATAGTATTTGGATGCTTGATTGTTAAGGAATGATAATATTAAATTATTAACGCTATTGTGTAAAAATTGAATAAGAAATTGAAACTTATAACCAAAGTTGAAAAATAAATTTATATAACAAAATGGAATTTGAAATATAGATTATAAATGTAATTTTTAAATTTGAAATAACTTCATATATAAATAAGATTATAATTTTGAATTAGAATTCCAGAGAATGAAAATAAATTAAGATGAAGATTCCAGAGTAAGTTTGGAATTTTGGGGGAAAAGTTTAAATTCCTTTGGATTTGGAAATGGTTTTCAAAAGTTTTGAAGAAATAATAGTGGTATTATTTCGGGAATATTTTTGAACTGAAATTGAATCTGGTGAGATTGGAAATTAAGAATATTTGAAATGTTTTAAAGGGAAAAAAGCATCGAACTCTTTCGGTCACTGGAAAATAACGTCGGTGATGACTGCAGCATCATCGATGTTTATTTTCGAGTTTCTAAAAGAGAAATTGCTGCCAAATTGTTTTAAAATGGAATTGGTTGTGAACTGGATTTGGTCTTGAAATTCAGAGGACAATTGAATTTACCAAAGGATTTTGGATATAGTTGATTTCAAAGTTGATTTTGGAATTTTAGGAATCGTTTAAAAACTCTGGAATCTTATGTAAAAATGTTTGTGGAATAATAAAATATATTGAATAAATAAAAATGTATATTCCCAAGATAAAAGTAAGAATGTGAATGAGATTGATTGTGGATAGATGGAAGTGTGAATATAAATGAAATGTGACCTATAAAATTTAGAAATGAGATTAATAAGCCAAAATAAAATAGTTTTGAATTTGGAAAGTGAATGAAAATCCAAAACTTAACTTATAAAATAAATAGGTTGAACTCCAGTAAAATAGATAAAGAAATTTTGAAATAAAAATCAAATATTGATTTAATGTATGTTGAATATCAAATTTTGTGGTGACAAATGTTGAGTTTGTAAGTGAATTATGGGATGAATATTCGATGTAAATAATATGGAATGTTCCAAGATTAATTAATGGAATATGGAAATGGAACTCGAATTGTTTAAATAAAAATTTGAGTTGCGGATAAATGATAAAATTTGAAAGAGATGTTGAGTTATTAATAGAAATTCAACTTGAAATTGTAAGTGAATTAAATTTGAATTGAAGTTGAATGGAATTGAATTAATATAAAAATGATTTGTATTGCCAATAAAAATCCAAGTAGGGATAAATTGGAAATGGCCTCATTATAAAATGAAAGGAATTCCGAAATAAATTATTGAATGTGAATTAGAATTCATATTGATTCAATGAAATATACTAATTTAATTTAAGCGAATGGAGCTAACAATGAAATTGGAAATGAGCTCGAGTAACATATAAATTCAACTTAGACCAACGATGAATTAAAAATAATTGGGAGTGTCGTCCAACGAAATGAAATTGGGTTATAACAGTGATGGTTGGAATTTGTGAATCAATTCCAAGTAGGTTGAAATAGAATGGAAAAGACCTTGTTATTAATAAAATCAAAATTCTATGAATGAATAGAAATTGACTAAATATTGATTTTTGAAATCGGTTGAATTATAAATGGTTTATAATAAAACCTGTTTGGTAAGTGGAATGAAATTAGTAATTAAGTTGAGTAACTCAAGTTATATTAACAAGAGCTTGGCTTCGAATAAAATGGGAATTCATTGAATAAAATTTTATGAGTTGATAGAAGTGAAATAAAATTTATTTTGAATCACTTGGAATAAAAATAAACTCGTTTGGATTCAAATGAATTGGAAGTAGGCAATGAAGTGTAAATCATTTAATTGGAATGTAAAATGAATTAAATGAAATGGCATTGGAATGGATTGGAAGCATTCAAAATAAATGTCGAAATGTTTCACATGTGCTTGTGGAAGTATATGATATGCATCGTTTATGAAACCCATGTTTTAATTATTTATATTTAAGTGAAATGCTATAAATTTGTGTAATTGTCACTTACATATTTATATTGAGTAAGTACAGGTTCAGGGAAGCCGTTTGGCTGGATTTGATTGCGCAATTTGCTAAAATAAATCGCCGCTTGCTTAAAAATGCTAAAATAAGGTACGCCTACGCAATACAAATAGGAAATATGAACTGTTTTTCTGTTTTCCGACCGTGTGGGTCGATGTATATTGATTTCCGACCTGAGGCCGATGTATATATGTTTTTGTGCATCCTGCGATATCGCAGAAGTCCCTCCGTACAAAGGAGACTCTGCCAAAATTTTCCGTAAATTTTGGGAGTTAGAAATTTTTTGAAATTCTCGAAAATTTTCATTAACGGCAAATGATCTAAATTTGCTAAGCAAATAAAATTGAAATTGGATATTGAAATCTAATTGGAATGTAAATGTAAAGAGAATGAAATTGAAGAAACTAAAGAAGTAAAGTTTGCAAATAAACTTTAATTGAGATTTAAATTAATTAGTAAGTGCAACTAATACAATATTCAAAGTGGAAACCAAAATTTAAACTTAAATGAAATTGTAAAGGCAAAGAGAATGGTAATGGAAATAAACTTCAATAGTAAAATGAAGATTTATATAAGAATTATATACAATATTCAAATTAAACTTAAGGAATGGAAAATGAAATTCTTAAGTAAATTTGGTATTGGGAAAAAATTATTCCAAGAGAATAATTGAATGGAAATTAACTGAAGGTTAAAGTGATAGCTGGGAATGTGAATAAAAAGAGAATTGGTGTAGCTAAAAATAAATTGGGCTAATTACATAAGGTGTACGTATATTATTTATTCGCATAGCTATATTGATCCAGAATTCGAGCACAGATTTTCGAGATAGTTATATCGATCCGAGTTAGGATTTTTCACTCGATTTTCGACGGCGAACCTGGATATGGATTGTTGATTGATTCTGGAAATTCTCTATCATAGTTATGACTATGCAAGGAGAATGACGGTTTCTGATCAAGAAACCAGATCTGAGTCCGCACTAGGAAGTCGGGTGGACGATACTAGTTCGGAAGTGAAATGGTGTGATCGAGTGAACGATCGAATTTGATATTGCGTACGAATGGTATATGTGCATCGTACGGGCTTGAATAAATAGATATTGAAATTTGTAAATGTTTTTGAATGTTGTGATGGATATTGTTGCTTAGTTGGATATACAGGTGTATAAAAGCAAAGGATAAATAAAGATTTTGGATTTTAGAAGATTAAAATTAATGGCCCGACAAAAAGGTATGTATTTGAATTTCTATATGAAATTTGATTGGGTTTTTGGATTGAGCCACTTGGCTTTTGTTTTATTTTTGGATTTGGGAGGCCGTAGAGCCATTTTGTAGTTGTACCGAGCTAGCCGCGCAAAGGAGACGCTGGCGAAATTTTTCGAAAATTTAGAGAGTTAGAAAAATTTTGAGAAAATTTTGATAATTTAAAATTTGAATTCAAATTTAAGATTTGAATTGATAAGTAAGTATGTAATATGGTTTAAGGGTTATGGATAAGTTTAAAAGGCTAGGATAGAGTTAGAGTGTCTTTGATAAAAAGATTTGTTTGCTAAGTTGTTAAAAATTGTTTGGTTTGAGGAAATAGTTAATGGGTTATGGATCAGTCTTCCAACTAGTAATTTCGGGGACGAAATTCTTTTAAGGGGGGAGGAATGTGACGACCCGGAATTTTTAGACATTTGAAATGGGAATATTTAATTAATTTTAAATATTCGAAAGTTAATTATTAACTTTAATTTCAAATATCAATATTTATTGAATAATTAATTATTAAATTTAATTTCGGGATTGGGTAAAAATATTGAATCTTGATTTTAAAGCTGGTTAAAAATAATTAGAAGGCTTATTTAATTTATATTAATAATTCTGAAGATAATAGAAGATGTAAAATTGAAATTAATAATGGTTTGTTCAGTTTTAAAATTTATATCGTTTAAATTGAATTTAAAAATAGCCTTCCGAGGCGCAGTCTCGGAACCCGACGAAACCAGTTCCATTGGATCCGTAATACCGAATTATTATCGGATTTTAAATTTCGTAGTGATTGGAGTTGCGGAGTGAGCATACGGTATATAAACGCATGGAAAATCTACTGAGTTAAACTAAATCTAAATAGATATATCTGCTATTCTTTAAATCGACATATAGTACAACCCGCCCCCCTCTTGTCTTCTTCGTACCCTCGTTTTCCTTTTCTTCTCCAGTACTCAGAATTTGTCGTGGGAACAAAGGGAAAAGATGAAATCATTTAGTTCAATATTAATGATGGCCGAACGAATTATTATTATTTTTTCCTCGTTCGTTCGTACTTAAAAAAAAAATTGGAGGCCGTTCATTTCAAATCGGGTATCCCTCCTCAGTTAAAATCAAGTCCAGAGTATAATTATGGCCGCGAGCTCAGGGAGATTCGAGCGCGAGCTCCAAGAGTATTCGATGATCGACTATGGTAGCTGCGAGCTTCTCTACTTCTCCATCGTTCAGGAGGCCGTATCGATTTGGGGGCATCGCGTGGTGGATTTGGGGCACGCGAGGAGGAAAGGCTAGGGTTGGAAGAAGCGGCATTCCTAGGGTTTAACGATGAGGAGTTGGGGTTCGAGCTTCTCAGGGGATGGCAATCAGTGAGGCGGCGTCGCGAGGTGATGCTCGTAGTGAAGTATTCGGGGGCACGTTCTCGCGTGGATTGCGAGTGTGGAGTGTATCGCGATGGAAAGCATCTGAGCACGTCGTGAAGGTGGAGGGTTCGTTCTCGAGCAGGAATGGTAAAATTTAATTTGTTTTAAGTTAAAATTTAATTCAGGAATTATTCAATCAATTCAAGAAAAAAAATTTATATTTAATAGTATTGAATTTACCAGTTTTAGACTTCCATCTATTTATATATATATATATATATGAATATAAAGAAGGAATTTTTAAATTTGTGTTTAGGTAATTATTGTATTTAATAAACTAATTTAATTCATCTTAGTTACTGAAATAATTTATTTTCAGAAAGGAAAAATATGTTTATTGGATAAAAACGGTAGAGAGGTGAGATAAAGAAATTTTTATTAATATTAAGGTTTTAAATTAAGCTGTTTTTAAACTTTATTATATATAAGTGTATGTATGCAGAATTTTTACAGCGAAGAATTTTACACAGATGATTTTGGAATTTTATACATATAAGAATTTTAAATACGAAGAGTTTATGTAACTTTATTTATCTTATCTATAAGAATTATATTATCAGTTTAAATATATATATGGAATATCAAAAAATATATATATATATATATATATATATATATATATGTAAATATGAGTATTTATTAAAGAAAAACTGGTTGTAAATTTAGTTTTAATTAAATAAATTTATTAAGCGGATTTGGTTTAGAATCTAAGATATTAGTCTAAAATAAAATCATTGGATAATTAAAATTATTATATGGCAATTAATTGTTCGATTGACCCAAATGTTAATAACATCATTTAATATTTATACAAGGTCAATAATCGTGGGTTCAAAGCGAGAATGAAGTGAATTTGCAAATTTAAGAATCAAAGGTGAGTTAATCTCACTCAGTTTAAATTTAAATTTAAATGATTAAATTTAAATAATTGTTTGAATGGTTGAAATTGATTGATTGATGTGCTATAGAATGATATATTCTGAAATTAGTAAATAATGCTGTGCTAACATTTGTGGATGCAGGGAAACAGGTTGGAGGGATCCAACTGGATTCCTCAAATTTATTAGATTATTTAATATTCTGTGTGATGAATATTTGATATCCTGTGATTGTTTTATGGATAACTGGAATATTGGATAGTATGGTTGGATGGAATAACTCAGTATAAAGAGTTACCAAAATCTATGGAATTGGATTTTTGAAAGGTAATAAAAGAGTAAAATTTTAAGTAAATAATTCTAGTAAATTGGAATAAATTGAATAATGAAGTGAAAATAAAATAAAATAGAGTGATTTATAAACTCTAACAAAATATGGAATATGAGGAAATTGAATTAACAAAGGAATAATAAATTCTGGAACTTAAGTGAATAAAAGTCATTATTTTAAATGTAAGGATTAAATTTAAAGGTAAAGAAAGGAAATTGAGGAATCTAAATTTGGTATTTTTCAGTTTAAAGATTTTAAAACATAAATTGGAAATTAAATCTAAAGTTAATAAATTTTGAAATAAATGAAGTAGGAGAATTTATTTCATGGTAAAGTAAATGGAAATCAATTGTAAAATTGATTTAGGTGTTAAAATTTAAATTTAAAGTGAAGAGAGATTTTGGGACTTTATGACTGGGTTATAAAGTGAAATAAAATGTCGGTGGATATTTTTTTAAATTCAAGGTAAGGATTTATTAAAGGAATGGGTATTTGTTTAAAAATAAATGGTGATTTATTTTTAAGAAATGGGAAACAGAAGAGGATTTCCCTGGATAGCCAAGTATGGATATTAAAGTTTTTAAAATCGTTTTAAAAAGCAGGTTTTGGAAAGTTTATTTTTTTCTAAATCTAAATTTTTAAAGCAAGTATATTTTTCTAAATCTATTATTGAAATAACTATATAAAGTAACTTGGTATTGAGTTTAAAAGAGGAAATTTAGTTTATATTTTATAAATTGTCTTATACAAAATATTTTGTTAGTATATTTATTTTAATAAAATATTTAAGTTATAATTTTAAAAGTTGTAAGTATATTTTATTAAAAAAAATGTTTTTAAATTATTTTAAACTTAAGTGTTTGTACTTGGCGTTCCAAATGAAATAATAATTGGGAATGTACCCTGGGAAAGGAAAACGGGTTTTGAAACTATTTTCAAAAGTGGTTGAAATTGGAAATATATATCTCGGGAAGATATTTTGAGATTAATAAATAATTTGGGAAATTATTTATTGGGTGATGGATGTTGTGAATATTAATTGATAGTTAAATAACCGACTATCAATATTGGCCAAATGCGTTGATCGTTTCGAAGAGACCGGGATCGAGATTTATTTCTCGAAAACCACTTCGATCCGGTTTGTACGTTTCGTGCGAAAAACGTGTTCGGAGTCGAAGATGGAGCGGTGAAGTGCAAGGGCTAGTCGCTACTAATCCTGAGGATGTTTCCAAAATGGATGTAGTAGGAATAGTGCCTTCGGTTCCGTTCGAACCTGGGACGGACTTGTATGGACGAATGCTTGCGAAACATCGTCAGGTGGGCGATGGGCATTCTAAGTGAAACGTTCTAAAAGGTAACGCTTAGCCTCAAGCCTCATCAAATGGGAATGACTGAAAATCAAGGGATATGCAGCAAGGTTAGGTGGGTAGCACCCAAGCAGGGTGAGGTCATTCCAGTCTAGATGTCCCTTATTTCTTTTTCGGCTTAGTGGTGCGGTTGCTGATCCCAACCGCGGGGTGATCTCACTCGGGACTGTCCAGTAAGGGATGGTTCCGGCCTTGTGTTGCAGGGGATGAAGGGAGTAATCCTCGGTACGGTGATCTAGGCCCCGTACTGTGACAGGTGGTACCCTAGTGCCTAGTCATTAGTTGGAAATCCATTCTCCCTACGAGCCTTGTACGAGTTTTGTTTGTATTACCCACTTTTGTGGCTAGTAGCTGGAATTTAATAATGTAACAATTTCGGCTATTTTATAAGTACTTGTGTATAGACCCTATTATAATATCAGAGGATTTCTATAAAATTGTTTTAGCTATCGTAAGGTAAAAACCCGACATGTTTATTTGTGGCGTGGTCTTACGAGATGCTTTTGTTTTCAAAGGATTTTGGAAACTTAAATAATCATTTGGGTGTGATTTTCTCACACTGGTAATCCAGACTGACTCGGGTGTTATTTAACTGTAATGCTCGGGTCAGACCGAGTATTATAGGATATAGGATATGATGCTGTGGAGCTCAGGAGACGAGCTGGATGATGAAACGTACTCTCGTACTTGTATATTTATATACGTATTCCGCTGTGTTGAGTTGTTGTGTACCCATTGTATGATATTGATGTTGAGTTGTGACTGATGTATTCTGATGATGTAATGTATGTAAACAGATATATTTGATTTTGAGTAAAGATTATTTACTATCTATTATATTTTATTCCGCTGCGATGGTTAGATTCTGATGTTGATTTTGTTTTCTCTTCTTCTACCTCTTCTTCTTAAACCCAAATGGTTCGTATTTCTGTGCAACTTGAGTTAATTGTTGTAGAATAGTGTTGACTCAAGGGGTACGGATTTGCGGGCTGTTACACCCTCCTTAATTTATGGAAATAAGTAATTATCCCTTACATAAATTGATTTCATTAAGTGATTCCCTTTAATAAATAAATCAACGTTGAATTAATAACTTAATTAATAAATCACATTAATAAATAAATGTTAAACTGATTACAAATTAATTAATCTTTAATTAATTATCTAAATTATTTCTTCCCTGATCACCCAAATTAACTAACTATCCTTAATATATTAAATTGTTTGCGCATTTTTCAACATTTAATTCACCTTTAAAATATAAAGGATTTAACCTATTATATGATTATCCTAAACAAACAATTTGGGAACATTTTAAAATTTTGGGTAAAAACTAGATAAACCTTGCTAAACTTGTTAAAGAACTTGGTTTAAAATCTTCTTTGAAACTTACACGTTTCTGACAAGCTTCCAATACTAGATTCACAACAACACACAAATACCCAGGTCTAACCCATGAAATTCCAGAGAAAGCACGCTACACTCACGAACCATCTTCCTCCCTTTACCTGCTTCGAGTCAAACACAGGGATATTCGATATTGCACCCGAGAACCCCATTTTCACCACTTCCACAGATATACGACGTCCCACGTGCACGTGCACGCTAGAACCGACCGCCTCCAGCCCTCACACTGATCGCCGACAGGTCGGCGATAACCTCACCCTTGTTTCCCACAACCAAGAAACCTGGAACTAACCTTAATTCAAAATCGAAGAATTCAACCAACACCGGAACCTACACACTCGACCAAAACCTTCCCACTCCGTTGCCACCAGTCACTAGGGCCCACGGCCTTCCGTCAGAGGATTCGCCAGACACTCCTCTACCCATTCCCCTCCTCCAGCCTCACTCGATGCCATCTAGCAACCAAAATCTGCCACTAACCTCCCTCGTTCATAACAAGCCCCAAAACCCTAATCTGGCATCGCCACGCCACCACGAGGGTTCAGAAACCAAACTCCTATTTTTTCCACGATCACTGATTCGTGACCCTCCTCCTGACATAAACTCGCTGCTGACAAACCATGTGATCGCCAGAAAATGTCCAATCATCGATTTCGTATCCACTTAAAATATCACAATATAAACGCATCTAAAAATCTTGATACTTTTATCAAAATTACCCATTTTGGAATTCGAATCAAGCTATAAGATCAAAACTTTAAATGTGGAAAATTTGAATTTCAGACTTAAGTTAATTTTTTTACTGTAATCTCTTGTTTTTGGAATAATTTCTAAATAAACTTATTTGGAAACATTTTTTTTTATAAGATATCATGATTTCAATCAGAGTTTCTTCGATCATCAATGCTTGGAAATACTTGAGTAACGAGTTAACATTTTTTTTTAAAGGAATTGATGGTCTGAAATTCAAGAATAGAGGCCAGGAGTGTTTCACACAGTCACGCACACATATAATCCAACAAATCAAAACTATAAATCAAGCGAACACATTAATAATCATGCACAACTTGTTTGAATTATTTCGATGATTAAATATTGCATGCATAAATTTTACAAGTACTTATACTTTGAAGGATTTATGTTTACTTACCCTGTAAAGGATAACAGAATCATATATATATATATATATATATATATATATATATATATATATATGAGAACGGACATGCACAAATCCTTCTACTTATTTCACGTTAACATATGAATTTATTTGTGCAACCATTACTTTCACATCACTACCAGAGATTATGCATCAGATCTGATGTTAAAGAATGTAGTTTACTCACCTGTAAACCAAGAATAGAGAGCCTATAACCCTTGAAAACTGAGAGTTATTATTGGGTTTAATCTGATCTAAATGTTGCACTTTGAATCTCTCTTTTTATTGTTTGCTTTCCAGTTAGATTATGAACACATATTCGGATTTGAATGATTTTGAAACTTGATCTTGTTTGAGATGGTGCAGATTTGAATTAACTTGTTCTTTGATCCTCTTTCTCTCTTAGTTTTCTTTCATTCCAGGTTTTTTTTACATTTTCAAATTTAGGAAGATAAGACATGCCACTTGTTAAGTTGCATGTAAATATAACTACATTTGTTTTAACGTATATTAAAATTGGTTCCACTTGTCTTTTATTCATGCACTAATTCAATTTTAAATGTTAATTATATTTAACTTATGTTTAAAATATTGCACATTTTTAAATCTATGCTAAAATCTTTTATATGTGTAAATATGTATGTATTAATGATTGTTTTGATTTTGAGAAAAAGTTTTCAGGTTGTAACTGTTTTGAAATGAGAATAGGTAAAAGAATTGAAGAAATGAAATATATGTTTATATAAGATTAATTATTAAAAATAAAATAAGATGAAAATAAATGGATGACACTTGTTATTCATCCAACATTTTTAATTAGCAAATGTTTATCATCTTACACATGTTATTAAGGTGATTTCATAAATTAACACTTGTTCTTATGCAATTTTAAATTATTTTAAAATGTTAATAAAAGCTTTTATATTTATTTTTTTATAAATAAATACTTTCTTAATTTATATAAATTAATTCTTTTTAAGAAAATATTATAAAACAAATCTCATTCAAATAAAAATCTTATCCATATATGTTATATCCAAAATATTTTTAAGATATATATCCTTTAAATTCAAATTTAAATCCAAATCCAAATTCAAATTTAATTTAAAATCCAACTTAAAAATCAAATAAAATATACATATAATTAAATAAACACATTATTAAATTTATAAATAATTATTCTATTTAAAAACAACTTAAATATATATATACATATATTTGAACAACACTTATTAAATTTGAAAATAATAGGTCGGTTTAAAATATATTTATATATATATATATATGCACGGCACATTTTTATTTTTGTTTGAATAATAATTTTTCCAATTTAAAATTAATTAAATTACGATATTATCAAATAAACACTTATCCAGATATTTATAATTCAATTTTTATCATATTTCCAAATTTATTTACACTTCCAAATATCTTTTATTATCAGAGTTTTATCTGTTTAATTGATTAAAACAGTTAATTACCATTTATCAGATGTCCAAAATCCGGGTTATTACATTCCTCCTCCTTAGAATCTTTTCATCCTCGAAAAGGTTCGAAGCCAGAATTTATTAAAATACTTAATATTAGTTAAATCACTTTTGATCATTTTTTTTAAAACATTTAGAAAATCTATATAATGTTGCCAAAATAGTTACTTTTATAACTCGATGTTTCCACAAGTCCATCTTTGTTCTCACAGAAATTCAGTCATACGTTGATCAGGCGTAGGACGGAAGATCTATAAGTACTTAGCAGACCTATTTTCAATACCCAGTGAAAATACTTTAGAAAATAATTTTATTAAAAATATAGAAAACATTTTTGAAAATAGAGAGAATATCTTTGGTGTGAATGCTCTGGAAATCATCACCCCCATCCATGGTCGCAGTTACATCCTGGGTTACGTTGCCATCGTAGCAAAAGTCCATGTAACTGTAGGCACTCCACGCCCCTCGATTACGCCATGGAACCCACAACAGATCGCAGTTACATTCTAGGGTTATGTTGCCATCGCAACAAAAGTCCATGTAACTATTGGCTCTCAGCAGCACACACGATTTTCGCTGTAAAAATGAAACTTCTCCACTCCTACATAGGTCGCAGTCTACTAATATAAAATCAAACGCAGACTGTTGGCTCTTAGCGGCATACACGACTTTCGCTATGTTACCATAGGTCGCAGTCTACGGATATAAAATCAAACGTAGATTGTTGGCTCTCAGCGGCACACACGACTTTCACTATGGTATACTCTACACATTATCCTCAGGAACTAGTTTTGTCCGGACTCCTCACAGGATCAACTTTAGAACCCCCCTTGGGGCTCAAGGCAGCACCACCCGGTGGCACTCCTAAGAAGTTCATTTCAAGGGAGCACCTTTTTCCCAGAGCCATCATCAAAACATTTTATACTATACACATATAGTATCTTTCAAATCATACACCTAGTATGATCTCACACAAAGCTCCTTTACACAAAATTGATTATCCCAAAATCGATAATTCTCAAACTAGGCTTTCCAAATTTCAATATTGATATTACCCAAAAATCAAAAGCCTTTCCAAATCCAAAGGTTCCCAAAACCTTTTCCCAAATTCCTCATAATATTTTATATATATATATATATATATATATATATATATATAACTTTAAAAATCTTTGGATCATTTCAAACTTGTATAAAATTCCTTTCTCTTCCGGCTATAGATTCAACAAGGGGAGATTTATCTTATATAACAAAGATATATAAATTTGTTTATTCAAAATCAAATATTCAAATTTGATTACTCTATAAAGTCACTTACTTACTTCCATAAAGTAAATTTCTACCATAGAAATATCCAATTTCCACTTTTACTTCATTATATATTTTACAAAATATACCCTTCATTTCAAAAACCATTTCACATTTCTTATCCACAAATTCCCAGTATAAATTTCATTTAAACCCAGTACGATGTACACATATCATCCGTACGCTATACCAATCTGATCGCTCACTCGATCACACAATTTCACTTCCGAACTAGTATCGTCCACTCGACTTCCTAATGCGGGACACAGATCCGGTTTCTTCATCGGAAACCGTCATTCTCCTTGCATAGTCATAACTATGATAGAGAATATCCAGAACCAATCAACAATCCATATCCTGGTTCGCCTTCAAAAATTGAGTGGAAATTTCCAACTCGGATCGATATAACTATCTCGAAATTCTGTGCTCGAATCTGGATCAAACCACTATGCGAATAGAATAGTATACGTACAATCCTCATTGGTTACTAGCCAAAACAATCCCTTTTTCTATTCACATTTCCTCAAATTCCTATTTACTTATTCACATCCGTTTCAATCCCATTTGGATTAACACGTCTATTCTTATCTCAATTGGGTATTTAATCATAAACAGTTTGCACTCTGACCAGTTTATATTTTGAAAATAGCTTTAAAATTTTAAAATAGATAAGTAATTGAAAAATAATTATTAATTTGTAAAATAGCTGTAAAATAATTAAGTAATTGTAAAATAGTTGGAAAATAGTCAAATAGTTATAGAAATTTTAAATAATTGCAAAATAACTATAAAATAGTAATTAGTTATAAAGTAGTTGAAAAACAATAATTATTTTATAAATCAGTTGAAAAATTGCTTAGTAGTTCCAAAAATAATTGTAAAACAAGTATAAGATAGTTTTAGTCTTTAAAAATAAAGGTTGTATAGTAAATAGTTTAGAAAATAGATTTATATTAAAACAATTTATTTTGAAAATAGTCCAGAGTCAAACTGTTCAATTCCCAATCTCCATTCTTATCAATTCAAATTAAATTTCCACTTCCATTTAAATTGACCCTATTCCAATTTAAATAACTCCAATTTCCATTGGACTTTATTTGTCCCCAATCCAAGTTGAATTAATTCTCAATTTCTATTCAACTTCAAATCAAATTCCGTTTGAATTTTAAACCTATTCAACTTTAATTACAATTCCAATTAATTCAAATCAAATTCAATTTGAAATACTTCAATTCAAATTTCAAATTTTAAACCATCTCGAATGATATAAATTCGAGTTAAATTCTCTAAATGTTGATTTAACCCCTTAAATCAAATTAATCTTTATTTATTTTTATTTTTATTTTAAATCAACCATCCGAATCTTTATACAATTTAATTCTGTGTCCAATTTTCAAAATTCCATTGTAAATTATCTTTACTTAACCTTTTCCAAAGTTCAAATAAGAGTTTAAAAACAATTTTATCTTAAAAATTTAATTTATTATTCGGTTTTATCTTCCAGTTTTGAAATTAGTTCTTAAACAAGTTTAATTTACAAATTCAATTATTCAAATTTTCAGTTCAAAGTAATTCCATATCCTTTATTTCAAATTAATGTTAGATTTCCCTTTTATCTCAATAATGGATATTTTATCACACTTCATTTCTCATTCATTTAAACAAATCCAATTTGCACTTTAAAGATTTTTAATAACAATAGGATGATATCATCCAATTTATTCAAAACATTCATCCATTTCCAATCTACAGATCTCAAACCCATTTTGAGATCACACAAACTTCCAATTAAATTAACCATTTTACTTCCAAAGTTAAATCCCAATTTCATATTGAAATTTCCAATTCAGGTTGCTTGCTAACTTATTTAACTTTCCCAAAGTTAAATTCAATTTGCTTAATCCATCCAACCTTACCCAATTTGAATTCCCTTTTCAAATTTTAACCTTCACATTAATAATCTTATAAGTTCAAAATCTTATCACCTTGGATATCACACCTCATTTCAAATTTAAACTCAACATTTAGAGTTTATTTCAGACCATCTTTGATATTGTGTACATTCCTCATATATACATATTATTTCCTTTACACACTAAATCATCCTTAAATTTTTAACCACCTTGGGTTTTTAATTCAAATCAAATTTTTAAACAACCCATTGTCTGCAGCAAGTCCCTTTTATTCAAATAATACTTATTCATTATTTCTTTTAGCACTTTGAAACAATTTTCAAATTTCTATACCGAGATTTAAAATTTCACAATTTAGGTATTTCAATTTTGATTTATAAGTCATACTTTACCTAAATGTTTACTTGTTTAAAACATTTCATTTTGCTTATTCATTAATACACATCTTATTATTAAACACACAACAATCATGATAATAACCAAGATTATCATATCTGAAAACCAATTCATTTTTATCTTTTTTTATTATTCTGAAACTTTTCCCAAAATTCAAGATTTAATTTCAGTTTGAATCCATTTCAAACTTATCTTTATTTAATTTCAATTTGGTTGTATTTCTATTACCTCTTAATTTAATTCTAATAATTTAACAGCCAATTTCCTTAATATATAGTAGAATGAAATATTGCTTTATATATCAAAATATAATTTTATATAAAATCATTTAATATCTTTATATAAGAAAATAACAAGTACGCTCTCATACACACACACACACACTCAACTCATTCTAGGGTACTATTGACCCTATCCTTAACGAGTAATCATTGACCCTATCCTTAACGAGTAATCCCACCAGAGCCAAGGTTCTAGTTTAACCTCTGCTCTGATACCAACTGTAACGACCCGTGATTTTCGATCCCGGAAATCCCAGATAGTTATGAAAAAGAAGTAAGTGATAGAAGAAGAAGATCAGAAATACCAACATCTCACATTCGCAATGGATAAAATATAATAATAAACAATAACAGTTTACAAAAGAATACTATATCTGTCGATTACATTTCAATACATCAGAGTTGCACATATATACAGACACTGAATATACACGAATCAACATGTCTCAGGTTTACAATAATATAATAAGCGGGAATACTCTATACGTTCCTACCATCCAGTTCGACTCCTGAGCTCTAGAACGTCCCTACCTGAAAATCTGTAATACTCGGTCTGACCCGAGCATTACATCAAAGTAACACCTGGGTCAGGCTGGAAACCAGCGTGAGTAAACCCATCTAACATGGAATACAAAAGCATACAACTTATATAAAACCCGGGGTAACTCGTATTAATTTACAAATTCACAATTTGTTAAAGACATCACCAATTTCACCCATCAATTTTCTAAGTACCAAAATTTAGATTAAATGGTCCAATTCACTTAAATCATTTCATTCCAGCCTATTGATTTCACATTATCAATCTATAAGAATCCGAAGTGGTTTTCGGGTATTTCTAATACCCGACTCCGGTCTCTTCGAATCCCATGACACCTTAACCCAAGTCCCAAGTGAATTCAATTTTAACATAAGATGCCAACGTTTACATAATAATTTATCACCGATAGATAATCATATTATCACTGATCAACCCAAACATATTCAATCACAAAACATTTCATATCACATATCTAAATACCAAATAATCTGGGGCATTCAATATCATCCAATCATTCATAAGCAAGGTTTATTAGTCACATCCTTTCTAATTAATTTAAATAGATAAATTAAATTAATTACTTTAATTACCGTTGAATCCTGCTTACTTAACATCAATTAATTACAAATAAATTAATGATCTTTTAATTCTCATTTTAATTACATAAAGTAACTACCCTTTTGATTAATTACACAAATTAATTAACCCTTAGTTACCTTCATTAAGTAATTATCATTAAATAAATCACATTTAGTAACTACCCATTAATTTCCCTCCTTAATTTATGGAAATAAGTAATTATCCCTTACATAAATTGATTTCATTAAGTGATTCCCTTTAATAAATAAATCAGCATTGAATTAATAACTTAATTAATAAATCACATTAATAAATAAATCTTAAACTGATTACAAATTAATTAACCCTTAATTAATTATCTAAATTATTTCTTCCCTGATCACCCAAATTAACTAACTATCCTTAATACATTAAATTGTTTGTGCATTTTTCAACATTTAATTCACCTTTAAAATATAAAGGATTTAACCTATTATATGGTTATCCTAAACAAACAATTTGGGAACATTTTAAAATTTTGGGGAAAAACTCGATTAACCTTGCTAAACTTGTAAAAGAACTTGGCTTAAAATCTTCTTTGAAACTTACACGTTTCTGACAAGCTTCCAATACTAGATTCACAACAACACACAAATACCCAGGTCTAACCCATGAAATTCCCAAGAAAACATGCTACACTCACGAACCATCTTCCTCACATTACCTGCTTCGAGTCAAACACATGGATATTTGAGATTTCACCCGAGAACCCCATCTTTCCCCACTTCCATAGATATACGACGTCCCACATGCACGTGCACGCTAGAACCGACCGCCTCTAGCCCTTGCACTGATCGCCGACAGGTCGGCGGTAACCTCACCGTTGTTTCCCACAACCCAGAAACCTGGAACTAACCTTAATTCAAAATCAAAGAATTCGACCAACATCGGAACCTACACACTCAACCAAAACCTTCCCATTCCGCCGCCACCAGTCACTAGGGCCCACGGCCTTCCGTCAGAGGATTCGCCAAACACTCCTCTACCTACTCCCCTCCTCTGGCCTCACTCAATGCCATGTAGCAACCAAAAACTGCCGCTAACCTCCCTCGTTCATAACAAGCCCCAAAACCCTAATCCGGCATCGCCATGCCACCACGAGGGTTTAGAAACCAAACTCCTATTTTTCCACGATCACTGATTCATGGCCCTCCTCCTAACATAACCTCGCTGCTGATAAACCACGTGATCTCCAGAAAATGTCCAATCATCGATTTCCTATCCACTTGAAATATCACAATATAAACGCATCTAAAAATCTTGAGACTTTTATCAAAATTACCCATTTTCGAATTTGAATCAAGCTATAAGATCAAAACTTTAAATGTAGAAAATTTGAATTTCAGACTTAAGTTGATTTTTTTTACTGTAATCTCTTGTTTTTGGAATAATTTCTAAATAAACTTATTTGGAAACATTTTTTTTAATAAGATATCATGATTTCAATCAGAGTTTCTTCAATCATCAATGCTTGGAAATACTTGAGTGATGAGTTAACATTTTTTTTTAAGGATTTAATGGTATAAAATTCAAGAACAAAGGCCAGGAGTGTTTCACACAGTCACGCACACATATAATCCAATAAATCAAAACTATGAATCAAGCAAACACATTAATAATCATGCACAACTTGTTTGAATTATTTCTATATGATTAAATATTGCATGAATAAATTTTGCAGGTACTTATACTTTGAAGGATTTATGTTTACTTACCCTGTAAAGGATAACAGAATCACACACACACACACACACACATATATATATATATGAGAATAGACATGCACAAATCCTTCTACTTAATTCACGTTAACATATGAATTTATTTATGCAACCATTACTTTCACATCACTACCAGAGATTATGCATCAGATCTGATGTTAAAGAATGTAGTTTACTCATCTGTAAACCAAGAACAGAGAGCCTATAACCCTTGAAAACTGAGAGTTACTGTTGGGTTTAATCTGATCTAAATGTTGCACTTTGAATCTCCCTTCTTATTGTTTTCTTTCCAGTTAGATTATGAACACATATTCTGATTTGAATGATTTTGAAACTTGATCTTGTTTGAGATGCTGCAGATTTGAATTAACTTGTTCTTTGATCCTCTTTCTCTCTTAGTTTTATTTCATTCCAGGTATTTATTTATTTATTTACATTTTCAAATTTAGGAAGATAAGACATGCCACTTGTTAAGTTGCATGTAAAGATAACTACATTTGTTTTAATGTATATTAAAATTTGTTGCACTTGTCTTTTATTCATGCACTAATTCAATTTTAAATGTTAATTATATTTACCTTATGTTTAAAATATTGCACATTTTTAAATCTATGCTAAAATCTTTTATATGTGTAAATATGTATGTATTAATGATTGTTTTGATTTTGAGAAAATGTTTTCAGGTTGTAACTATTTTGAAATGAGAATAGGAAAAAGAATTGAAGAAATGAAATATATGTTTATATAAGCTTAATTATTAAAAATAAAAGAAGATGAAAATAAATGGATGACACTTGTTATTCATCCAACATTTGTCATTAGAAAATGTTTATCATCTTACACATGTTATTAAGATGGTTTCATAAATTAACACTTGTTCTTATGCAATTTTAAATTATTTTAAAATGTTAATAAAATCTTTTATATTTATTTTTCTATAAATAAATACTTTCTTAATTTACATAAATTAATTCTTTTTAAGAAAATATTATAAAACAAATCTCATTCAAATAAAAATCTTATCCATATATGTTATATCCAAAATATTTTTAAGATATATATCCTTTGAATTCAAATTTGAATCCAAATCCAAATTCAAATTTAATTTAAAATCCAACTTAAAAATCAAATAAAATATATATATATATATATATGTAATTAAATAAACACATTATTAAATTTATAAATAATTATTCTATTTAAAAACAACTTAAATACATACATACATATATATATATATTTGAACAACGCTTATTAAATTTGAAAATAATAGGTCGATTTAAAATCTATTTATATATATATATATATATATATATTTGCACAGCGCATTATTATTTTGTTTGAAATAACAATTTTTCCAATTTAAATTAATTAAATTAGGAGATTATCAAATAAACACTTATCCAGATATTTATAATTCAATTTTTATTATATTTCCAAATTTATTTACACTTCCAGATATCTTTTGTTATCAGAGTTTTACCTGTTCAATTGATTAAAACAGTTAATTAGCCATTTATCAGATGTCCAAAATCCAGGCTATTACATGTATGTGATTACTAATCAGACATGTTTTCTAATTATGAAATGATATATGTTTTTTTTCATTATATGAAATGCATCATATATATATATATATATATATATGCATGTTTCTAGCACATATAATATCACATAGCAAGCGGTCCCAAGGTTCACGAGGCCCTGCTCTTGGTGAGGGTAGTAGTGGTACGTCGATAATCGCCGAAGAGCATACTTAGTGCCGAATACCGATGGAGGATAAGTATTTAATTTACTGCAACTTCATTATATTATTTTGTGCATGCTACTAGTATATTTATGATTTATTAACTGACAATATCAAAATGTATTCAAGGGTTTTGATTTACAACCGTCCGAGCCCATTCAAGCTGTGTCTCGCAATAGCTACCGTAGTAGGATGACGGACTCATGGGAGCAGTGGGATAGGATCCCACTTTATATCAGAGATGTCTTATGGGCTCACCTCTAGGTAAGTATAAAATTCTAATTATTTTGAGATTGGCATATTTGATCTTTGAAAATTAATATACAATTTATATAATTCATTTAAATCTCAGCATGTAGGCGTCCTTTATTGTGGATCCCGAAGAACTCGAGACGTTCAAGAAGCACTGGGGGAGGAAGATGAGAAAAAACTATAGAGGTACACTCTCCAAGATGAAAGAGGCCGATAAAAAGCCAAATTAGATGAGTGGAAACTTGTATTCGCGGTTTGTGCAATATTCGAAAAGCGAAGATGCGAAGGTAAATTTTCTACTTTCATATATCTGTAATTATAATTCGTTTAAATGTTTATATAATAAACTATTACAAGCGGTGGCATCGAGGAACTTCGCAAACAGGCTTAGGAATCCTGTAACACACCCCGGTGGATCCAAGTCTTTTCAGCTATATAGAGAAGGAATGGTAAATATAAAAATTGTTATTTGTAATTTACTTATAACATTGTTTAGTTATATAAATGTATATATGTATATATATATACATTCTTTAATCATATCTAATTTCAGACGAGGGAGAGTGATGGTGTTGCACCGTCTCATTTGGACATCTTCACCCGAACACGCACCGTCGAGCATACAGATGAAGATGGCGTGGTAACATATGAATCGAACTGATCCAATATTTCCAGAACTCGAGCAAGATAACCAGCCAGTCTTCGTTCTTTGGCCTGGTACTCACCCCGAAATTGAAATACGACCAATTATGAATCACAGTAAATCACCACAGCAATAATTCTTAAATCTCTGGCAAGTCTCCATCCGACGAGTATGGCTTCATATTCGGCCTCATTGTTAGTTGCACAAAAATCGAACTTTAAGGCATAATATATAGATCGACCTTTAGGAGTTCCAAGTACAACTTCGGCACCCGAGCAGCGGTCATTTGATGCACCATCAATATGTAGCTTCCAAACATATTTAGGAGATTCATTAGTTTCGGGCAAGTCCTTCGGGATAGTGAATTCAGCGACGAAATCTGCTAGGACTTGTTCTTCAATGGCTCGCCTTGGTGTGTAAGTTATGTCGAACTGACTTGGCTCGATATTCCACTTAAGTAGCCTATTAAACATCTCAGGCTGCGTAAGGACCTGTCGTAACGGATGGTCGGTGTGGATGGTGATAGGATGAGCTTAGAAATATGGGTGAAGCTTCCTTGGGGCAATGAAAAAACAATAAGCCAGCTTTTCCAGCTTCGGATAATTTCTCTCTCCTTCAGTTAGTTGTTTGCTAATGTAATATATTGGCCGTTGTATTTAATCTTCCTCCCAAATTAGGGTAGACTGAATGAGTAGTGTGGAAAGGTGTTGAACCAGTGCTCGGAATGCGCCCTCGCATTCTGTAGTCCTTTCAAAATTTCATTTCCCTTTCTTGATTAGATCGAAGAAGGGAACACACTTGTCCGTGGATTTTGAAATGGGCCTGCTCAATGCTGCTAAGGCTCTGAACCTGCTCAATGCTGCTAAGGCTCTGAACCTGCTTTATAGTCTTGGAGTCTCAAGATTTCTAATTGCCTATATCTTCTTGGGATTGGCTTCAATTTCTCGAGAATTGACGATAAATCCAAGTAAGTTTCCAGATGCGACCCTAAAGTGGCATTTCAATGGGTTGAGTTTCGTTCTATATTCTCGGAGGATGTTGAACATTGATTCCAGGTCTTCGATATGATTAGTGGAGAACCGTAAATTCAAAAGCATGTCGTCCACCTATACCTCTATGGTTTTTCCGATCTGGTTGGTGAACATTCGATTAATTAACCGTTGGTAGGTTGCTCCGGCATTCTTGAGTCCAAAGGGAATGACTTTGTGTAGTATAGTCCCAGAACGGTGATGAAGCTGGTATGCTCTTGATTAGGAAAGTGCATAGGTATCTGGTTGCACCTAGAATACGCATCCATGAAGGATAAGAGTTCATGTCCAACCGTTGAGTCTACGAGCTGATGGATTCGAGGAAATGGAAAGCTGTCTTTAGGGAAAGCTTTATTCAAGTCTAAGTAATCAACGCATGTTCTCCATATCCCGTTAGGTTTTCCGACAAGCACAGGATTGGACATCCATTCCTGATATGATGCATCTCTGATAAACCCGTTCGACTTGAGTTTATCTACCTCTTCCTTAAGGGCGGCAGATCTCTTTGGATCTGTACCATGTTTTTTTGCTTGACTGGGACATGACGTGGGTCAATATTCAATGTGTAGCTCACGATGTCCGAGAGATTCCACACATGTCATAATGCGTCCAAGCAAACATGTCGAGGTTTGTCTGAAGAAATTCATCTGATTCCTCATGCATGTGTTTGCTTAGCTGAGATCCGATTTTTATCATTTTAGAATCGTCATTATCATCGATCGGAACATCGATCGTCAGCTTGGCCGAGGAGGCTTGACTGTCTGTACTTTCGTCTTCACTTTCGGTGTCTCTCGGGTCAAGATCCCTTAGGAATTGGTTTGGGTGCCTGGGCCTTAGTCCAAGCATTAACTGTCAATTCTCAGCAAAGCGGACGCAGGAAGGTTCCTCTACGCCCTTTCTTTTTTCTTTTCGCTGTGCCTCATGCAGCTCAGCAACATAACAGGCTCGTCCAACATCCTGGTCTCCTAAACGACTCCAATTCGATTGTCGGTAGGGAATTTTAAAGTCAAACATCAAGGAGCAATGGCAACCTCGAACTTAGCTAGGGACGGTCGGCCTAAGAAAGCAATGTATGGTGAGTCTATGTCCAATACAACAAATGGTAACATTCAAACTCTCCCGCGTTCTCCAATTTCCAATTCCACTGGTAACTCCACCATCCCAATGGGTATAGTCGCGCTTCCATTGATGCTATGAATGCGAGATTGACAAGGCTTCAAATCCTTTTCTTCCATCTTCATTTGATCATAAGCTCGCTTAAACAATATGTTCACTGAATTCCCACTATCTACCAAGATCCTCTTCATCCAAGTAGGACTTATTTGAGCTGAAATGACAAGTGGATCAAAGGTTGGGGCTTCGACTCTGTCAGCATCCCTTCTCCGAAATACGATGTCACATGTCATCGTTTTTTGTTGCTTAGCCGGAGCCCCGTCTTCCAAATTACTACAACATTCGAAGCTCGCATGCCTAATAGAACTAGCATACGACTCCATTCCTTCCAGCTTCAATCTGCTAGATGAGGACCACCACTAACAGTATTGATCACTAGCCTTCTACAGGTACGAGCAGGTTCCTCCAGTCTCACCTGATTTGGTATTTGGTTTTGATTTGATGGGCCAACACCTCCAGACTGCGGCTTCCTAACAAACTGCACCAACTTTCTTTCTCGTATCAACTTCTCAATTGTATCCTGCAAATGACGACACTCGTTTGTGTTGTGGTCATAACTATCGTGAAATCTGCAAAAATTTCCTGTCTGGATCTGTTTTTCCAACAATTGCTTTGGAGCAGGTTTCTTATACAGGATAGTATTGCAGATCTACAAGTACATATTTTCCAGAGACATATTTAAAGGAGTATAATTGTCAAACATAGGAGCCCTATGTCGTGGCTCATGATTCTGATCCCATTTCTTGTTTTGATTTTCACTGCCTTTTGGTTGGTTCTGTTCATTTTGTACATTCTATTGCACCTTTCCAGAACTCTCCCCGGTTTTTTAACAGCAAAATTGCTTTGGATTCCTTCCACACTAGGCCCTGCGTCACCCTTTTTCCTAGACTGTTTCACATTCTCCCTTCTCAAGAAATGGGCTACCTTGGAATAGAAATGGTCCAATGATGTAGGGGGTTTTTGGGCCAACCAGTTGCCAATTCAGAATCGGGCTCGATCCCCTTAGTTAGTGCCATCAGAATTGAGTTGTCATTGGGATTACTTATCTCAGTGCATGCAGCGTGAAGCCTCTCTAGATAACGTCTGAGTGTCTCTCCAGAAGCTTGAGTGACACTAGACAAGGTATTAACGTCTTTCGGCCTTGTGACATGCATGTGAAACTGTCCAACAAACTTCATTACCAACTGGTCAAAACATGAGATAGATCGAGGTGGTAGATGAGTAAACCTCATAGTTTCTATGCCTCAAGGAATACCGAAAAACTTCGGCATTTGACCGCATCATCAGCTCGTGCGGCATTCATTAACCATTCGTACTTTAAAATATGTTGGTTAGGATCAGAGCTCCCTTCATAAACGGGTAGAGTTGGGATTCTAAATCGTCGAAGTGGTTCAGCGTAGAGTGTACATTAATAGAATACTTTAAAATGGGGACGGAGCCTGGGGTCGGCCGGAGTCGGCTCCGTCTCCATTATGTAGCCAGTTGGGGACGGCGCAAAATTCTATTGAAGTTTGCGTCGGCTAGGGACGGCGTGCAATGTCCCGAGCCGACTAGCGTCGGCTATTTAATTATTTTTCCAATCTAATTCTTATATACACCTATTTCGTTTGAAAAAATAAAAAACACTACTAAAATGGGCAAAAAATAAAATTGACATATATGATTATTAATATTCACCCAATGACGGGTCGTGATAGGTTAAATTGGTATTTTCAATGATATATGTTTGCGTAATTCGAAAAGTTATCGTTGTTAAAAATCTAACTCGCACGACAATTCGATGCAACTTTTAGTCGATCTGTTATACAAATTCGATAAAGGTGGTTATATGTAACATTTTAAAGAATTAAAATAATTTTTTAAACCTTTGGGTAATTAATTATGAATTTTTAAATGTATTTGGTATAATAAAATTATATAAAATAAAATATGCGACGTAAAAATAAATCCTTTGTAACTTATATCGATCTAAGGTATTTTGGACATGTTTCCAGAATATGGTTTAAAAATACACGAATTTGGGGTGTCGATCTTGAATTTCAAATATATGGCCGTTCATGGGCTTTCGAAAAAAAAACCTTCGTTTGAAGGACAAACGACCTTCAAACGAGACCAAATTTGAACAAACAATGGTTCGTAGTGTTTTAATCGAATCTGTATGGTTGGATTCGCAAAAAGAATCATCGCCTATAAAATTTTCCAAGAAATATATCATTTTCTAGGATTTAGCTATAACACTTATAATTTCTTGGATAATTTTATTTTCGATGATTTTTTTGCTAATTCAACCATACGGATTCGATTAAAACATTACAAACCATCCCTAGTTCAAATTTGGTCTCGTTTGAAGGTTGTTCGGCCTTCGAACGAAGGGTTTTTTGTCCGAAAGTCCACGAACGACAATAAATTTGAAATTCAAGATCGACACCACAGATTGGTTTATTTTTAAACCATATTCTGGAAACATGTCCAAAATATCTTAGATCGACATAAGATTCAAAGAATTTATTTTTTATGTCGCATATTTTATTTTATATAATTTTATTATACCTAATACATTTAAAAATTCATAATTGATTACCTAATGGTTTAAAAAATTATTTTAATTTTTAAAAATGTTACATATAACCACCTTTATCGAATTTGTATAACGGGTCGACTAAAAGTTGCATCGATTGGTCGTGCGAGTTAGATTTTCAACAACGAAATTTTTTGAATTATACGAACATATATGATCGAAAATACCAATTTAACCTATCATGTCCCATCATTGGGTCAATAATAATATTAATAAATGTCAATTTTTTTATATTGTAGTAGTTTTTTATTTTTTTAAACGAAATAGGTGAAAAAAAGAATTTAAAAAAATATATATGGGCCGTCCCTAAACGACTCAAGCCGTCACTAAACGGGCTGATGCTGGCCGACGCCAGCCGACTCCATATCGAGTACACATCTTTCAGCCGAGATCTTCTTCTTCACTTTCTTTGCTTAACAAAAAATGATTTTTTTTCTTCCCCAATATCGATTCCGACCCTCTCCAGCCGTCACCCTCCATCGTCATCGCCGTGGAAGCCTAGAACTCGCTGGAATCTCCTCTTCTTCTTTAATTGGTAATTTTCTAAACCCTTATTTCGAATTAAATTGTTTAATTAGGTTTAAATGTACATTATGTGATGATAAATGGGTGTAGGTATTGCTAATTTAGTGTATTATGTTATTTTTAGTATGAAATCGTTGAATTTTAAAGTGTGAATTGGGAATTGGAAATTTGAAAGTGTGAAAGTGTGAATTTGAATTTTATTCACGATCGATCTCTTATATTTTATATTTGGATTGAGTGAGGACGACTTGGTCGTCAAGTATTGTTTGATTGGCCTATGCGCCTTGTATTTGGATTGAGTGAGGACGACTTGGTCGTCGAGTGTTGTTTGACTGGCCTGTGCGCCATGTGTTTGGGTATTTATACCTGGAAAGTCTCAGTAGCCGGTCCATTCGGGCTGTGCCGATATTATACGATAGTGTTTCACCTCGATACGCTACTGTTTATTTCTGGTGCCTAGGTGAAGTGATAATTTGAATGTTCATTGCTTTATATGCAATAAACATCTTAATATAAATGATTTAAAGGAAATAAATTATATATGAACTTCTTACTTATTTTAGTCTATCTCTAATTGATATAGATAATTTAAATGAAAATAAGCAGCTTATCAAGCAGATCTTGAGCCAAATAATGAATTAATAATAACTGATGATCATGCTGATATAGGGCCTTTGAATGTTGAATCAAATATTCTAATAGAAGCATTTGAGACTTTAGAGGGAAATGACGATATAGAGTGCGAGACTGAGTCAGAACCAGAAAAGGTTGAAGATTGATTATTAATTAGTGATGAAGTAATGTATATAAGATGGAAATTAGTATCATTTGTTGTATTATGTCAATTCTAAAACATGTGTTAATGTAATAGAAATTTGTATCGTTTGTTGTATTATTCTTTTATTATTCTGATGTGAGCTATATGTATGTGATTATTAATCAAGCATGTTTTCTAATTATGAAATGATATATCTTTTTTTCATTATATGAAATGCATGATATATATGTGTGTGTGTGTGTGCATGTTTCTAGCAGATATTATGTCACATAGCAGGCGGTCTCAAGGTTCATGAGGCCCTGCTCTTCGCGAGGGTAGTAGTGGTATGGCCGATAATCACCAAAAAGCATACTTAGTGCCGAAGACCAATGGAGGATAAGTATTTAATTTATTGTAACTTCATTATATTATTTAGTTCATACTACTAATATATTTATGATTTATTAACTGACAATATCAAAATGTATTCAGGGGTTTCGATTTACAGCCGTCCGAGCCCATTCTAACTATGTTTCGCAACAGCTACCGTAGTAGGATAACGGACTTGTGGGAGCAGTGGGATAGGATCTCACTTTATATCAAAGATGCCGTATGAGCTGACCTCCAGATAAGTATAAAATTTTAATTAATTTGAGATTGTCATATTTGATCTTTGAAAATTAATATACAATTTATATAAGTCATTTAAATTTCAACGTGCAGGCGTCCTTTATTGTGGATCCCGAAGATCTCGGGACGTTCAGGACGCATTTGGAGAGGAAGATGAGAAAAAACTATAGCGGTACGCTCTCCAAGATGAAAGAGGCTGGTAAAAAGCCAAACTGGATGAGTGAAAATTTGTTTGCGCGTTTGTGCAATATTGGAAAAGCGAAGACGTGAAGGTGAATTTTCTACTTTCATATGTCTGTAATTATAATTCATTTAAATGTTTATATAATAGTTAAATTATACAGACGGTAGCATCGAGGAACTCCACAAACAGGCTTAGGAATCCTACAACACACCGCGGTCGATCCAAGTCTTTTCAGTAATATATAGAAGAAATGGTAAATATAAAAATTGTTATTTGTAATTTACTTATAACATTGTTTAGTTATATATGTATATATGTGTATATATACACATTCTTTAATCATATCTAATTTCAGACGAGGGAGAGAGGTGGTGTTGCACCGTCTCATTTGGACGTCTTCACCCGAACACACGCCATCGAGCATAAAGATGAAGTTGGCGTGGTAATATATGAATGGTCAGATGCCAAATCAGCGAATATCCGGGCATAAAGACTAATTTTTTTCTCTTATTTAACAGTACATTAAATTGAATATTCATCTTCTCAAAATTATATTTCTAAACATAGGAGAGATGCGTTCAAGAGATTGCTCAAGTGCTTGCAGAGTCTGGCAGGGAGCAGTTGACCGTTAAGGAGATGGACAAGATATTCACTCGTATTACCGACCCTCTAACCAGAAATAGACAGTATGGATATGGCAATCAAGCGGTAATATTTATTGAATTTAATTAATTCATTAATCAGTTTATAAATTGTATTGAATATTACGTATAAACTATAACTATGAATTTATTAGTATACAGGCCGCGACGCAAGACGCTTACAATAAACAACAGGTTGAAGAACAATAGCGGCACTGCAAGCACAAGTCGTCGAGTTGAACGATTGGAGGAAGACTGGACTGAAGCAGCAACTAGACGAGGTGATTGCTGCTTACTTGGCAGAGCATGGGACGAACGTGCCGCCATCACAGGGATCTGGCGCTGCTGATGATTGGAATGAGTGGTAGTAAGTTTTTATATATGTTTTCTAATGAACTTTGAATGTCTTGTATATTTGATAAACTTTTGGTTAAATTTTGTAAATATTATGGATATTTGTGATGATGGACGTTTGGAGATGTATATTGATGTTTTTTTATTCTTAGTTGGGCATATATGTGATGTATATTGTTGTTTGGTAAAGTATATTTGAGGAATATATATGAATGTGTGGATGGAAAGTAGAAATGGCTATTGGAAATGCAGAAAAATTTACCCATATTAGTGTCGGCTGGAGTCGGCTTGGGTCGATCTATGGGTCATTTATTATTTTACACGTGGACTAAGTTTAGCGTCGGCTGGAGTCGGCTAGCCGACTCTAACATAGGGGACGAACCCATCCTCGTTTCCGTCACCATTTCACTTGGTGATGAGCTATTGAGCGTCGGCCTATAACGTCGGCTCGAATCCGCCGAGTCGGCTCAAGTCGGCTATATGCCGACGCTAAACAGTCTTCTCCTTGCAGTGATATCATCGGTGAAAAGGGTATGGCTCCGGAAGATTCTTCAGTCGTCATTGGTGAGGTATTTATGAAGGGATAACAGTGTGCATGGGCGCCAGGTGGTAGTAAAGCGATGGATGAAAGTTCGAATAGAATGGTCGAGAAGGATTCTGTATAAACTAGATGGGCATGATGGGCCAGTGAATGAGACGGAATATCCTCCAACTAAGCCTATTATCAGTTTAGCAATGATAAACAAATATATCTTAGAGAGCTTTTGAAGCAGCTTTGACTAGGCTCGAACAGTTTAGATACCAAATTGTCACTACCTAACCAGGAACTTCCTCACGAAATGATGATTTCGTGTCAAATAAACCGATAGAACGATAAATGCTTAGTTCCGTTGATCGTGATGATGCTGGAATCTAGCCATCTCCAACCCGTTGATCTCGCAAGATGCCGTGTTGAAAGATCTACAATTCGATCGTTGATCACTCGCAAGTGATACCGAGAATTGGCTTCAAATTCGTTGATTCGCTCACGAATAACCTGAAGATGGAAAGGAGAAGGAGATCATACTCAACTTCCAACAATGGTGGCCAAAGCTCACACACAATTTTATTTCAAAATCAACCACCTTACAAATGACAACACACCCCTATTTATAGGAAATTACAACACACACGCGACTCAACACTATACAACTCACGACCTAACACATACGACTTAACTTCAGACGACTCACGACCTAACACATACGAGTTACAACATCACACGAATTAACCACATACGAGTTACAACATCACACGACTTAACCACATATGAGTTACAACATCACACGACTTAACAATACAACACATATGCGACTTAACAACACGGCACACATGCGACTTAACAACACAACACACATGAGACTTAACAATACAACGCACGACCTAAAAACAATGCATGCGACTTAACTCATGCGACTTAAGAAGATGGCGCAGCTTCAGGAACGACTTAAGCGACATAAGCGACATAAGAGACCCATGTGGCATAAGAGACATAAGAGACTTAAGAGATAGCACAGCTTCATGCGGCATAGGACTTAAGCGACATACGACTTAAGCGACATAAGCTTCATGCGACATAACTGAGCGACTTAAAGCAGGCGACCTATAGAAATGCGGCTTGATTTCTTGAGCCGTTATCTTATAAGGCACGCGACTCATGGAATGCGACGTAAGGATGATCGGGGCGGCTTAAGGTGGTTGAATGGCGACTAAAGGTGGTTGGGCGACTTAAGCAACATAACTCGCTTATCATGATGCGCTTCATCATCCTCCCTTGGTTGAAAAGAATTCGACCCCGAATTTACACTTTCCTCTTCTTCGACATACTTATTCTCATGATATGGAATCAAGTGTTTGACGTTGAAAACGTCAGCGGTATGGATATGATCCCGAAATTTTAACTGATAAGCATTCTCATTAATCGTTTTTACGATTTCCAAAGGGCCAATCTTTCTAGCAGCTAGTTTGTTGTAAGTACCAATAGGAAATTGATCCTTAATCAATACTGCATATACAAAATCTCCTTCTTTGAACTCAACATTTTGTCGTTTAAAATCTGCGGATTGCTTATATTTCTCATTCGCCTTGAGCAATCGTTCCTGCACAACCTTGTGGCACTCTTGCAATTCATTCACAAAATCACTAGCTCGTTTGATCACTCCTTTCTGCTGTGGTACTATAGATAAATCTAATAGTCCCTTAGGAATTGTTGAGTAAACGATCTGGAACGGACTAAATCCAGTGCTACGATTAACTGCATGGTTGTGTGCAAACTCAGCTTGACACAGCTTGGAATTCCAACTCTTCAAATTGTCATTCACGAGGCATCTCAATAGATTACCTAGGGATCTATTCACAATTTCTGTCTGTCCATCCGTCTGTGGATGATAAGCACTACTAAATTTCAGCTTTGTCCCGACCATTCTCCATAGACTCATCAAAAAATGACTCAGAAAACGAGTATCTCTATCTGATACAATAGGTTCAGGCAACCCGTGAAGACGATAGATCTCTTTGAAGTATAACTGTGCGACATTAACTGCATCTGCAGTCTTCTTGCATGCGATAAAATGTACCATTTTTGAAAACCGATCAACCACCACGTAGATAGAATCATTGCCACATTGCGTCATCGGCAAGCCCAATACAAAGTCCATACTAACATCAATCCATGGTTTAGTAGGTATAGGCAATGGCATATATAAACCTGCATTTGTTGCGGTCCCCTTTGAAACTTGACAAATATGGCACCTCTGAACAAACTTTTCAACTTCCTTCCTCATTGACGGCCAAAAATAAGACTTTGAGATCAACTGCGTAGTACGGTCGCGGCCCACGTGTCCTTCTTCATGTAATTCTTGGATGATTTTCATTCGTAGACTGAAATCTGTAATACACAACTGATTTCCTTTGAATAGAAAACCTTCAACCAGCATATATCCAGCCATGTTTCCCTGCTTGACTTTGTCTAGGATTTCGAAAAAATATGAATCTGATAATAACCACTCTTAAGGTCGATCTTAGAAAAGATTACAGACCCACTGAGTTGATCCAATAGATCATCAAGTCTTGACATAGGAAATCTGTATTTGACAGTTATTTTGTTGAGTGCCCTGCTGTCTGTACACATTCTCCATGAACCATCTTTCTTCGGTACCAACAGAGCTGGTACAGCACAAGGACTGGGACTCTCTCGAACACGCCCTTGCTTAAGCAACTCCTTAACCTGTCTCCTCAACTTTTCATGCTCCTTTGGACTCATACGATAATGCGGCCTATGCGGTAAAACAGCACCTGGCACTAGATCAATTTGATGTTGTATATCCCTCAGTGGTGGTAATTCCTTGGGTAATTCCGCAGGAAAGACATCTTCAAATTCATTTAACACCGGTCTAACCTCCGTAGGTATTTCAAGATCTTCACTTATGTCATACCCAACCAACATAAACAATTCAGCACTATCTTCCACTTCTTTAACAAATTATCTCGTAGATAATAGACTAGTTGATTCCACTTTCTTCTCTGACTTGCTTTCACTTTGTTCGCGCTTCTTAGGAACTAAGGTAACTTGGGTACCTTCGAACATGAAACTGTAGCTGTTGGTGCGACCATTATGTTATACAACTCTATCATATTGTCATGGTCTTTCCAATAGTAGATGACACATATCCATATCGACAACGTCACATCATATATCATCTTTGTATTTCTTCCCAATAGAAAATGTAGCAAATGCTCGTCTTCCCACTGTCACTTCTCCACCTTTCTTTAGCCATGCCAGTTTATAAGGTCTAGGGTGTTTTTCAGTCTTCAACCCTAACTTCTTGACGGCTTCTTCAGAAATAATGTTATCGCAGCTTCCCGCATTAATAACAAATCGACAAACCTTTCCCAAGATAGTACATGTAGACTGAAAAATATTGCTTCTCAGCCAACTAGAATCATTCTCATGCTTTGGCACTAAACAAGACCGCCTTATCATCAAGTTACACCCTTCGTCTCTTGACAAAACTTCTTCATCTTCATCAAACTTCGATGGTTGAGAATAATCAATTTCAGCTTCCACATCCTCATACTCGCATTCCTCTGCGACTAATGCTCTCTTCTTCGGCTTTGTACATTCATTACTTTAATGGCCAAACTCCTGACAATTATAGCACTTGATACTGTTATTGGCCTTTGCTTTAGCGGCTTAATTGACAATTGGTTTATTGACTGCCTTGGAAACATTAGCACTGTTACTAGCACCCTTATTCTGGTTGTTAGAACCCGCAAACACACCAATTCCTCGTCTCCCTTGTTTCTCCCAAGCTAGAGCTTTCTGATGTGCTTTAGCAACAGACATTGTATTAAACATATTAACCATGTCTTTAATTTGCATTCGTAACCCTCCAACATATCTAGCTGTTAGCTGTTTCTCGGTTTCCAAATATCATTCCTTGCAATCAATTGATAGAATTCATCTGCATAGTCATTCACTGTCTTCGTCCCTTGTCTCAAATTCTGCAAACGTTGATACATAAGAGATTGATAATTGTACGGCAAGAAAGTCGCTTTCATCATCTTTCTCATCTTCTCCCAAGTGACAACTTTTGATTTTCCCATTCTCTCCTGAGTTAGTTTAGTTTGTTGCCACCAAGCTATAGCTCTTCCCCTTAGTTTTGTAGCAACTAATTGGACTCTGCGATTCTCAGGCACCTCCTTGAATTTCAAAATTTCTTCGACATTCGACAACCAATCAAGAAATTCTTCTGCTTGCATACCACCTTTGAATGCTGGAATTTCCATCCTCATACCTGACTCCCATTTACGATCATTTTCTGAATCCAGATATTGATCTCGCACTTGGCCTCGATGTCGATAATGAATACTACCTCCATCACCATCCTCCTCAAAATCATATGTATTTCGATATCGACCCTGACCATCTACGTCCCTACTACTACGCATGTCCCTTCTACCCTGTCTTTCAGCATCATGATATGGTTCATTTTTAAACCCACATTGAGTTCTTCCCTCTTCATTTCGGTAACCATGGTGGTCTCGCATCATTGAAATTGATGATTCTCTCCTATCTCGATAAGACTGGGGTGACATCCTTCTTTCTTTCGAAACCGATGGTGAAACCCTATTTCCACTCTGGTTCGAAACTGATGATGTTCTCCTTTGATTGTGATTCATGTCGTTCATCGATTTCTCCAATTTTTCAATACCCTAATTGAACTTTTCATTGATACGTTGCTCCATCTGCTCAGCTTCTTGTCTTCTATACAAATCTTCAACACTATGATAGCGATTAGCACGTCTCGGAGGCATGATCATTAAACAATCTCGTTTCCGTCTCTGATTTGGCTTTGATACCAATTGACGCAGCTTTGACTAGGCTCGAACAGTTTAGATACCAAACTGTCACAACCTAACAAGGATCTTCCTCATAAAATGATGATTTCGTGTCAAATAAACCGATAGAACGATAAATGCTTAGTTCCGTTGACCGTGATGATGCTGGAATCTAGCTATCTCCAACCCGTTGATCTCGCAAGATGCCGTGTTGAAAGATCTACAATTCGATCGTTGATCACTCGCAAGTGATACTGAGAATTGGCTTCAAATTCGTTGATTCGCTCACGAATAACCCGAAGATGGAAAGGAGAAGGAGATCACACTCAACTTCCAACAATGGTGGCCTCACACACAATTTTATTTCAAAATCAACCACCTTACAAATCACAACACACCCCTATTTATAGGAAATTACAACACACACGCGACTCAACACCATACGACTAACGACCTAACACATACGACTTAACTTCAAATGACTCACGACCTAACACATACGAGTTACAACATCACACGACTTAACCACATACGAGTTACAACATCACACGACTTAACCACATACGAGTTACAACATCACACGACTTAACAATACAACACATATGCGACTTAACAATACAACACACATGCGACTTAACAATACAACACACATGCGACTTAACAATACAACACACAACCTAACAACAATGCATGCGACTCAACTCATGCGACTTAAGAAGATGGCACAGCTTCAGGAACAACTTAAGCGACATAAGAGACCCATGCGGCATAAGCGACATAAGAGACTTAAGAGATAACACAGCTTCATGCGACATAAGACTTAAGCGACATACGACTTAAGCGACATAAGCTTCATGCGAAATAACTGAGCGAGTTAAAGCAGGCGACCTATAGAAATGCGGCTTGATTTCTTGAGCCGTTATCTTATAAGGCACACGACTCATGGCATGCGACTTAAGGATGATTGGGGCGGCTTAAGGTGGTTGGGCGGTGACTTAAGGTGGTTGGGCAACTTAAGCGACATAACTCGCTTATCATGATACGTTGCATCGGCTTTAGTTCTATGAATTTAATTATGTATATGAATAGCTGCTGCTGAAGGGTCACTACAAAAAACGCTTCGTATAGCGTCGGACAGGGGCAACGACTAGCGACGGCTAAAAAAGCGGTCGTCGCTAGCCGTCGCTAGATGTTGCTCGACCTATATATTTGCCAAACCCGAGCTTTCTTCTTTCCCATTCTGCAAACGAAAAAAAAAACCTACCCGCCGCCCCGCCGATTCGGTACTCAAAAATTCGCTCCCTACCTCCCAAATTGATCCAGTATGTGTTCTAACCCTATTTTGTATTCAATTAGGGTTTAATTTGGGTTTATTTGCATGTTTATTGGGTTTAAAATTGGTTGTTAATGGCATGTTTATGGGTTTGAGATTGGTAGTTATGTGGTATATGTATGATGATAGTAGTATTGTAGGTTGATTTGAGAATAAAATCATTTTATTTCGAAGTTGAAACGATGATTAACGCATACTATTATGATGTTGGTTATTGTAGAATTAATGATTGGTGATGTGATTTGGATTAAGATGGTGATAACATGTTTAAGATGCTTATTGATAAGTTTATTCAATGTTGGTTGACGATTAGGTGAAAATTTAATTATTTAGCATGCGTTAGTTATAAGTGTAAGTACACTACAACTGTGTATTTTGTTTAAATATATCATTTATGCTCACTTGCAATGGTCATGCTAAAGTACTCATAGCCTAAAAGAATTACAATGATTCACTTTTGTCTCATTGTGGAATTTCCAATTAAACGTATATAGTTTAAAATAAAAATAATTCAATTTATTGTAAGTGCTAACTTCTAATTTGATTTAAAAAAATTCGTTATTTAAAATTTGACTTAGTTAGCCAAATTTTAAAGTACGTGTTAAAATGTGAAATTTACTTGACAAATATTTATTGAACGTATTATTAAAATTTTTATAGTTGTTGAAATATAAATTAGAAAATTTGTTTTATTTGTGTGAACCCCTTAGACAATTTTTGGCCCCGTGTGACAAGTGTTGTATATGATCGTTATATGGATGTTCGTTTTTACACAGAACGGACATCTGTATTCATCTGATACAATATTTGTTGGATTTGTCGCAGTATTGGACAAGTTACAAACACAATAATGTAATCGCAGTTTATAAATCATTTCAGTTTAAACGGTTAATGAAATTTCGATGGCACTTTCTTTTTTTTCCATGTGTACATGCATTTGTGTACGATACAGGGAATAAAGGGAAGTGCTGCCGAAATTTTGTTGAATCGTTTAATCCGAAATAAAGCAGACTGGTGGGCTGTTTTTAAAACAAAGGCAAGATTTACATTTGATGGAAATAATATTCCAGATGAAGCAGCGTATCAAGCAGATCTTGAGCCAAATACCGAAATAATAATAGCCGATGACATCGATGTAGGATCGTTGAATGATGAAGCGTGCATTTATTAGTAACGAAGAAAACGATATAGAGTACGAGACCGAGTCTGAATCAGAAGATGATGAAGAATGATCACAGATGGCATCGTTTGTTGTATTATGTGATGTACTATTCTGAGTTATGTCATGTGTTATATTGAGCTATGTATTCACTTATGCAATGTACTATTCTGAGCTATGTATTCACTTATGCAATGTACTATTCTGAGCTATGTATTCACTTATGCAATGTACTATTCTGAGCTATGTAATATTCTGAGCGATGTACTATTCTGAGCGATGTATTATTCTGATTTATGCGTTATCGTTTTATTGTATGATTATGTGATGCTCATTTGATCATTATGCTTTTATATATAATATATGATTGTGGCGGATATGGCTGATAGAAGACGTAGGAGTACATCTCAGCCTTCTCCATCTCAGTCTCCTAGAGCTGCAGCGGGTCCTAGTAGCTTAGCGGCAGATACACGCCGAGTTGCAGAGATTATTCCGAAGAGTGTTGGGTAAATGTCAAATTTATTTCAATTATATTATTTAAAATATATAAACTATATAAAATATGCACGTTAACAATTACAGGGGGTTCGAGGTGGAACCATCACAGTTTATTTTATATGTCTCGAAGAATTCATATAAGGGTCGGATGTCAGCAGCTTGGCCGCATTGGGATAACATTCCAGCTCATATTAAAAATGCTATATGGGCCGACTTGATGGTAATTACAATTTATATATTTCTATTGAAAATAATATGTTGTATGTAATTCAAAATAAATTCAATATGCAGGCTGTTGTACAAGTGGAGCCGCATGATTTAGATGTTTTTAGCAATAATTGGAACCAAAAAATGCAGAAGAATTATAGAGAGACAATATCAAGGGCGAAGAAGGCTGGCAAAAAGCCAGGTTGGATGAGCGATGAAGTGTGGAACGGATTTCTCACATATTGGGAGTCAGAAGCAGCTAAAGTAAGCTATGATGAGAATGCTTACAATTATGTTAGTTGCATTATTTTAATCGTGTATCTAAATTAATAGGAAGTATCAGCAAGAAACCAAGCCAATAGGAATAAGAATCCTGGTTTACATCGAGGTGGCTCTAAATCTTTCCAACAGCATAGGAGAGAATTGGTAAATATAAAATATATTTAGCATATGGTGATGCATATCTTCATGTATAACATTTATGCTTATTTTCAATATATCTTATTGGTGTATATCTTCAGTTTGCAAAGTACGGAAGGGAGCCTACAATGGCTGAGTTTTTTAGAGCCACACACGCAGTTGAGTCTGTTGATGATGAGGGGAATGCGACCTATGATTGGACCGACAGCAAAGCTGAAGCAGCGATGGTAAATATGCTAACTCGTGATTCAAATTGTATATATGTAAATTGTATACCAATTGTTTCAAAATTATGTTTGTAATTGCAGGGGCGATATGAGGCAAAGGCATTGGCATTGACACAGGCGAGTGGAAGAGCGGAGCTTACAGTTGAGGAGTCCAACAGGATTTGGGATTCCGTTATTGCACCGCCTACTCGAAATAGGCGTTATGGTTTCGGCAATCAGGAGGTAAACCATTTCATTAACTTCATATTAAAAGATCCACATTATTCTCACATCGATACAAATTTCCCTCCAATGTTGTGAAGTAATAGCTTATTTTAGCCCAATCAAGTACATTTATTTAAATATGATACAATTGCATATCTAGATCTCATATCGATCAATAAATTTATAATAATTATGAATACATATAATATCATTAATTTTTCAAAACATAGTCAAATTTAATACTTCATATTTCATAAATATTAAATAAATGTAATGGCTTCAAAAGAATTCCCCGTTTCAACTGTGAAAATTTTGAATGTAAATTCGATCAATAATTAGTGTCAAACTATCCAAACGCTAACGTTCAAATATCACTTAGCACATCGTGTGACATCGTGCCTAAATTTGTCGCTTACATATGTATAGTAAATTCTTATTTTAATTTAATTGACATTAGTAAGTTGTGACATTTATGTACATCAATTCTTTTCGTCTAAATGATATTACTTTGCACTTATGGAATATGATAATGATCTAATTTCAAAATTGCTCACATTCAACTTTATATTCCAATTACACATACTTTGGCATAATAATTATTATTGTTATTGACACATACTTTATAGTCCAAATACACATAATAATTATTATTATTATTATTTGACAACAGTCAAAGCATATAACTTCATATTAAAAGATCCACATTATTCTCACATCAAAAGAATTATTTATATACTATCCAATTCATTCAAAATTCATGTAAAATGCTATCGTATTAACTTCAGTTATTTCACAGGCTATTAATTTTCAAAGAGCTTATAGCAAATCGATGGAGGAGGAGCGTTTTGCTCAGATGCAGAGATAGCTGGATGAGTTCAACGATTGGCGAAAGGGCCAATTGGCACAGCAGATAGATGAGCGCATTGCAGCATTTTATCAGGAGCACGGCTCTATGCCTGGAGAGCAGGGAGATGGATCTGATGATGCCGAGGATGATGAGGAGGAAGCTGAAGATGAGGAGGATGATGATGCATAGTTTTACTATTCTTGTGGGTATGTATTTATGTACATATTTAGACTAGATTTGATACTTGGACTTGGATACTTGGTATTTTGGATGATGTTTAGGTTTGGTTATATTTGGATTTGATCATTGTACCTTGATACTTAGTTTCGTTTTGTATATTATGTTGGTTTGGTTGGTTTTTGTGTTTTTTTGGTTATATTGTTGAATATTGATGTTGTGGTTATTGTTGAGATGTGTTATTGTTGATATTATTGAGGTTTGAGCTTTGAGATGAGGTTTGAGGTTTGGAATGAGGTTTGATGGAAGAATAGCTGCTGTGTGCACAGCACGTTTTGCCTACTAGCAACGGCTAGTAACGGCTTTCTGCGCAAAGATAGCGACGGCCAGCGACGCCTAGTAACGGCCAGCAACAGACTTTCGGAAAACAAACTAACTGCCACGTGGCGTTGACACGTATACGTTGTCGTCGCTTGCCGTCGCTTTTTTAGCGAAGGAGCCGTCGCTTTTTTAGCGACGGAGCCGTCGCTATTGCCGTTGCTTTTCCTAGTGGCGACGGATTGAATAGCGACGGCAATTAGCGACGGCTAGCAACGGCCGCCGACGCATTTTTGCCGTCGCTATACGCTGCCTTTGTTGTAGTGAGTGAGGCAAATCTTTATGCTGAAATTTTCATGTGCGAAGCTGCTGTATGTGTTAACGTGAAATCTAATCTACGTGCTTAGGTTTGTTTTTATGCTGAATTCATTATGTTAGCTAGTGTTGTAAACGAGCTTGTATCGTAGACTACAGTTAGAACTTATGTTACAATTATATTTGAACGAGTTCATGCTTTTTAAGAGGTATTTCTGGATTATAATACTTGGTTATAAGGTACTTATATTTGACTTTGAAGCTATCCTTCTAATTTTCCTCATTTATTTGATTGTTCTCTTTTTTGAATGGGAAATTATCTTAGTACATAAATCTTCATTTTTATTTGTTTCATCCCATCTACTTTTATTGCTTGAGGACTTTTGTTGATTGCTAAACACACATCTTTTATGTACGTAGACTTAGGAAGTAGAACAAGAAATTTCCTTTGTGATGTCAGCCTTACTGATAAAAGCGAAGGGCAATTCTACAATAACCTTTGCCGATGCCTATTATCTATAGATGTATCTTGCAATTTTATCTATAACAACACCAACTCTTGTAAATTCACCATTTTTACAGTAGAAGATGAATATAAAGTAAGTTTCATAGGTAAGTTGCCAAATACCTAAAGATTGAAACCCAGTGCACATTGCACATGATAGAGGGGACGCCTATCAAAACTAGTGCTTTATGCTCTTATCGTGCTAAGTTTTGACTTGAAAAATACCTACAAAATTTTCCAAATCCATCTTCAAAAGTGTGTTTTTTTTTTGTTCATATTTTCTATTCTGTTTACAAGAATTCTTTAGAAATAATTGAAATGCCAAGTTCCTTTCAACCATTTACTCTGATGTTGCATCCACAACTATTATCTCGAATCAACCTCTCCCTTGCACTTCATTTAACTTCTCTATACACGTAGATTATGCAAAAGAGATCTTTCCTAGAAACTCGAGCACTTATAACTGAATAGCACTGAAACATGAATCTTGGCTAAATTGAAGTTGAGGCATGCTAGTTCTTGATTTATGCTGTCTAAAAATGGATGTTGTAATGATTTTAAAGCATGAAGGCAGCAAGGTGAAAGCTAAACAATGGTGAGTCTATGCGAAATTGTATATATTCTAAAATGAGGTACGTATCAAGACTTGTAAAAAACTGAGATAGCTAATAATATTATTTAACCACCCGGTGCTTTGTCAATATAGATCAATGTCCATGCACACATGCACGCATGTAAACACAAAAAATAAATAGAATCATATTTTGAGCATTTTCATGTATATTCTGATACTGATTTTGTGTTTTTCAATTTAAAATGGAAACTCTAAACCATCCTCTGGTCAGCTTCTGACAATCATATTTTGGGTACTAATTAGACGAGAATGAGAAGTGACCGGAAATGGAGAGAATTTTGTAAAAGAGCAATTAAACTTGAATAAGAAGGTGAAGGCGAATAAGAGTACTTAAAGTAGGTTTAGTTCAAGTGATTATGTTCAGTGTCAAGAATAGGCTTCTTTCGTTGCCACCTATGGATGCAAATGGTTGGTTTCACTACAAGAAGGGTTTGTGATAATTATCAGTGCCTTCGGATAAATTAAGGTAATCTTTTTTCCCCACAATGGAGAATTGTTTTCAACAATAGTTTTTACCTTTTTTTGTGTCGATGATCTACATTGAGAATTTTAGCTGTTGTTTTTCTTCAACCTAATGGCATTTTATCTGATGTATACAAGTGTTTGTTGTATTGTGGTAAAAGTAATTAAGCTGATTATGGTCCCACAAATAAATAAAATAGTGATGATATTAGATCAATTGAGAAGAGCAATATTGATTGGTATTTTGAATGCAAATACTTTTTGTTTTGAAATTTGCTCATTAGTTTTCAAATATGTAATCTATCTGGTTATCATAATTATAAGCATTTATAGCTTGCATGTACCATACCATATATGCTATGCTGTTTCAAGTTTGACATTTATAAACTATCCGTAGAAGACATTACACTCAAACTCGGATATATGTGCATAAGACCTTGTTTTTGAACAAAGCATGCGTCATCCGAAACCCATCAACAGGCCAAACCCCAAACGGGTCCAACACCGACCCATGGACCCTCTTCATGGTGCAGCAAGTGGAAGACCTGAAACACATCCTACGGTTCCTACCCATCCAGTTAATGGAAATCATGCTAACAGTAGTCATCAACCAGCACTCCTTCCTTATCCATTTAATGTCTATAGCTCAAACTGTCAAATCATTGACTTCCTTGCCATCGGTACACTGTTTTCATTATTTGCATCCTCTACACATTTACCTGTGGTTTGATTTGTGTTCCCTGTTAGCAGGTGAGATTATAGATTGTTATCTTGCTTGTTTATTGCAATATATTATCTTATATGGTATTAACTTAATGATCCATTTTATTGTATTTATTAAAAGAATCATTATTTGGAGTTGGCAATGTGTTGCTATCAAATATCACAATTAATTAATTTAGGAGGAGCAGGATATCTAAACAGAATTGTTTCACAAATTTATCTTTGTTAGCACTATTTGTTTATTTTGTATAGTATTATGCATACGCTGTGCTCTTCAATGGCTATGCAAATAATATGCATAACTTGCTTGCTTGCAGAAACTTTTTTAATTTATTTTCTAACAATCAAACAAGGTAGCGACCTTTTTACTACAACTTGAATTAAGAAAAATAAGTTTTCGGATAAAAAATGTTTTTTTTAAAATAAGGTTATTGCTAAATACATACATACACATACACACATATATGCATTTATATATATACACATTACTAGAATACTTTAAAATGGGGACGAAGCATGGAGTCGGCCGGAGTCGGCTCCCTCTTTTTTTTGGAGTCGGCTAGGGATGGCTTATAATTTTATTGAGCATTGCATCGGCTGGAGTCGGCCGGAGTCGGCTGAAGACGGCTATTTAATTATTTTTCTAATCTAATTCTTATATACACCTATTTCATTTGAAAAAATGAAAAATAGTACTAAAATGGCCAAAAAAATAAAATTGACATGTATGATTATTAATATTCACCCAATGACGGGTCGTGATAGGTTAAATTGGTATTTTCGATGATATATGTTCGTGTAATTCGAAAAGTTATCGTTGTTGAAAATCTAACTCGCATGACCAATCGATGCAACTTTTAGTCGATCCGCTATAGAAATTCGATTAAGGTGGTTATATGTAACATTTTAAAGAATAAAATAATTTTATAAATCGTTGGGTAATCAATTATGAATTTTTAAATGTATTTGGTATAATAAAACAAACTATGCGGCGTAAAAATAAATTCTTTGGATCTTATGTTGATCTAAGGTATTTTGGATATGTTTCCAGAATATGGTAAAAAAATACACGAATTTGGGTGTCGATCTTGAATTTCAAATTTATGGTCATTCGTGGACTTTCGTACAAAAAACCCTTCGTTCGAAGGCAGAACGACCTTCAAACGAGACTAAATTTGAACCAGTGGTGCTTTGTAGTGTTCTAATCGAATCCGTACATTTTGCAGCTTGTACAACTGCTGTAAATCCAGCTTCTCTAAAATTGAATTTTGATTTCATAGTAATATATTCGGCAGTAACTGACAATTCTGTTCTGCTACTGCAACCTTCCCACAACGGTCTTTTCGCGAGTAAATCATAAATTCTTTTCACCCCCTCGGTTGGTTCTTCTTCGACATTTACATCATTAACTTGAACAGTAGGGAACATTGACCGTGCTGCATCTTCCACCATATCTACAATTGGATTCGTCGTAACATTATCTTTTTTCACCTCAACCTCGGGCACTATAGAATTAGATAATTTTGCGACCTATGTCATTTTGTAGGAGTTAGCTCTAATATTGGGTGTAGGTAATTTAGTCTATATCTAACTAATATAAACGATTTAAACGAAAATAAAATAGCAACAAAGCCTTTAGTCCCAAAAGACTTTGGTAGATTAGAAAATACCATAATAATCACATAAAACTTCAGATGCAAAGTCCATATGCATATAGAAATAGAAAAGAAATGCTGTCGGAATTTCTAATATATATATATATATATATATATATATATATATATATATATTTAAATTAGGAAAAATATTCAACTATCTTCTCGATCGTACCTAGATGTATGAAAGTCGAACATGAATGAAAGGTTCAACGAAAAAACATTTTAAGGACGGTGTACATGAATTTGTTAAATTCGCTAAAGCTAATAATGAAGAAGGCGACAAATAAATTCGTTGTCCGTGTCGTAAATGTCAACATTTGCATTATCGGGAACCAGATTTAGTTATTGTACATTTGTGTAAATCCAGTTTTGTGCCAAACTATTATTTCTGGGATCGTCATGGAGAAAAAATTGGTGCATATAATTCTATAATGCCCGAGGTTTAGGTGAATAACAATAATGTTACGACGAATCTAATAGTAGATATGGTGGAAGATGCAGCATGGTCAATGTTCCCTACTGTTCAAGTTAATGATGTAAATATCGAAGAAGAATCGACCAAGGGGGTGAAAAGAATTTATGATTTACTTGATTCTGCGAAAAGATCGTTGTGGGAAGGTTGTAGTAGCGGAACAGAATTGTCAGTTACTGCAGAATACATTACTATGAAATCAAAATTCAATTTTACAGAAGCTGGATTTACAGCAGTTGTACAAGCTGCAAAATGACATATGTCACCCAATAATCTGATGTGCGATAGTCATTATAAAATGACAAAACTAATGTCTTCTTTCGGTTTGCCCTACCAAAAGATAAGTACATGTATAAAATGTTGTATGTTGTATTGGAAATATGACATTAATCTTAAGGAATGCAGAATATGTAATGAGGAAAAATACAAAGCAAGAAAAAAAGGAAAGAAAGTTTCATACAAGAGAATGCATTATTTACCCATCATTCCTAGACTTCAAAGGTTATATGCGTCGTCTGCGCCAACAGCATCATATATGAGATGACACAGTGTGAGAATGCAGAAAGAGGAGACTTTGATACATCCATTGGATGGAGTAGCATGGAAACATTTTGATAAGACTTATCATGCGTTTGCCGTAGAGAGTTGTAATGTGAGACTTGGTTTATGTACAGATGGATTTTCACCATTCTCTCAATTTGATAGTAAATATTCATCTTGGCCTATTATCGTACACCTTATAATTTACCTCCATGGATGTGTATGAAAACTTCATATATGTTTCTTATGATTGTCGTCTCTGGTCTTGATGATTTGACACAAGGAATCGATATTTATCTACAGCCATTGATCGAAGAGTTGAAAACATTATGATATGAAGTGGAAAATCGAACTAGCATAATTGGTGCAAACAAAGTATATTTTGTGAGTTACCTTATTAGAAGCATCTCTTACTACGACATAATATTGTTGTGATGCACAACGAGAAAAAAGTGTTTGATAATGTATTTAATACAGTTTTGAATGTCAAGGGTAAAACTAATGACGATATCAATTCAAGACGTGATATAGAACAATATTGTAAACGTCCTGAACTTCATATAAACCCTAATGTCAGTAAAAAAATCAAAAGCATGCTATGAGCTAGACAACAATCAAGTAAACTTATGTTGAAGTGGATTGAAGGGACGAGATGTCCTGATGAGATTTCTTCAAATCTTCATAGATGTGTTGACCTAAAAAATAATAAATTGAGTGGGATGAAAAGTCACGATTGCCATGTCATGATGGAAAATTTCTTACCCATCGTTTTCAATGAACTATTGCCCGTAAAAGTGTGGAGTGCTATAACAGAATTAAGTCTGTTTTATAAAGAGCTTTGTTCGACCACGTTAAAAGTTGAGCATATTCGTAAACTTGAAAATGACATCCCTATACTTCTCTGCAAACTTGAGAAAATATTTCCTCCAGGATTATTTAATGTAGTGGAGCATTTAACTGTTCATCTTCCATATGAAGCACTTCTTCGAGGTCCTGTGCAATATGGATGGATGTATCCATTTGAGAGGTAATTATGAATATTTGAAATAATAATTTGAATTTGAATTTGATGCAAGTAAATTTTAATCGAATAAATTTTGTAATAGGTACTTTAATAATCTCGAGAAAAAAGCTAGACAAAAAGCACAAGTTGAAAGTTCGATTTGCAAATCATATATCGAAGAAGAAGCTTCATTCATTTTCTCTCACTATTTCAGTGACCATATGAACTTATCATTTGCAAGTGTTTCACGTGATGATGAAACCGTTGAACAAGATTTTTCTGAATCGATGTTTTCTATTTTTAGACAGAATGGCCGAGCTGCTGGAAAATGTGTGGAAATATGTTTAGATGATAGAGATTACCATATAGCACACACGTGCGTTCTTCTTAATTGTGCTGAAGTTGCATGATTTATCAGGTAAATATTGAATGATAATTCTCGATAATAGTACATATTTGAATTATTTAAGAGTTACCCAATTTAAATTGATTTTGAATTTAATAAACGAAAACATATATTTGCAGTATTTACGAATCAGAACATCCACTTGGCGATCTCATCAAAGAATTTTCTAACTGGTTTACGAAATACGTTTATGATCAAAGAAATTGTATCGGTGATGAAGGATTGAAACGTCTTACAATATAACCAAAAAGAAATGTCAACATTTATCCAATACTCTTCGTGAATGGATTTAAATTCAACACCAAGGAATACAGTGCTGAAAAAATGACTTATAAAACGGTGTATTTGTCAAAGGGACTAATGATCCAGATGAACATATAAAAGATTTTTACGGCGTCATAACACAGGTTCTGGAATTGACATATTCTTTCCAATATGCAGAAAAAGTATTTTTATTCAGATGCAGTTGGTTTAGCAATGTTCCGGGCTCGGGTATCAACGTGCACAAAGACTATAACTTATTGAAATAAACCATAACTCACGTTACTCAAAGTATGATCTTTTCGTGTTAGCCAAACAAGCATTACAGGTTTATTTTGCTCCTTATCCATCACTAAAATGAGATAAAGCAGACAGGTCGGCTATTTTTAAAACAAAGGCCAGATTTACACTTGACGGAAATAATATTCCAGATGAAGCAGCTTATCAAGCAGATCTTGAGCCAAATAATGAATTAATGATAACTGATGATCATGCTGATATAGGGCCTTTGAACGATGAATCAAATATTCTAATAGAAGCATTTGAGAATCTAGAGGCAAATGACGATATAGAGTGCGAGACAGAGTCAGAATCGGAAAACAACTAAGATTGATTATTAATTAGTGATGATGTAATGTATATAAGATGGAAATTTATGTCGTTTGTCGTATTATGTCAATTCTAGAACCTGTGTTAATGTAATCGAAATTCGTATCATTTGTTGTATTATTATTTTATTATTCTTCTGCGAGCTATGTGCATGTGATTATTAATCAGGCAAGTTTTCTAATTATGAAATGATATTATTTTTTTCATTATATGAAATGATATATATGTGCTCGTGTTTCTAGCAGATATTATGTGACACATCAGGCGGTCCCAAAGGTTCACAAGGCCCTGTTCATGGCGAGGGTAGTTGTGGTACAGCCGATAATCGCCAGAGAGCATACCTAGTGCCGAAGACCGATGGAGGGTAAGTATTTAATTTGCTACAACTTCATTATATTATTTAGTGCATGCTACTAGTATATTTATGATTTAGTAGCTGACAATATCAAAATGTATTCATGGGTTTCGATTTACAACCGTCCGAGCCCATTCTAGCTGTGTCTCGAAACAGCTACCGTAGTAGGATGACGGACTTGTGGGAGCACTGGGATAGTATCCCACTTTATATCAGAGATGCCATAAGGGCTGACCTCCAAGTAAGTATAAAATTCTAATTAATTTGAGATTGACATATTTGATCTTTGAAAATTAATATATAATTTATATAATTCATTTAAATTTCAATGTGCAGGCGTCCTTTATTGTGGATCCTGAAGATCTCGGGACGTTCAAGACGCACTGGGGGAGGAAGATGAGGAAAAACTATAGAGGTACGCTCTCCAAGATAAAAGAGACCGGTAAAAAGCCAAACTGGATAAGTGAAAATTTGTATGCGCGGTTTTTGTAATATTGAGAAAGCGAAGACGCGAAGGTAAATTTCTACTTTCATATGTCTATAATTATAATTCGTTTAAATGTTTATATAATAGTTAAATTATACAGACGGTAGCATCGAGGAACTCCACAAATAAGCTTAGGAATCCTGCAACACACCGTGGTGGATCCAAGTCTTTTCAGCAATATAGAGAAGAAATGGTAAGTATAAAAATTATTATTGGTAATTTACTTATATACATTCTTTAATCATATCTAATTTCAGACAGGAAGAGAGGGGGAGTTGCACCATCTCATTTGGACGTCTTCACCCGAACACACGTCGTCGAGCATACAGATGAATATGGCAACGTAACATATGAATGGTCAGACGCCAATTCAGTGAATATCCGGGTATAAAGACTATAAATTTTTTCTCTTATTTAACGGTACAATAAATTGAATATTCATCTTCTCACATTATATTTCTAAACACAGGAGAGATGCGATCAGGAGATTGCTCGTGTGCTTGTAGAGTCTGGCAAGGTGCAGTTGATCGGTTAGGAGACGGACAAGATATTCGCTCATATTACTGATCCCCCGATGAAATAGACTGTATGGATGTGGCAATCAAGTGGTAATATTTATTGAATTTAATTAAATCATTAACTAGTTTATAAATTTTATTGAATATTACGTATAAACTATAACTATGAATTTATTAATATACAGGCCGCCATGCAAGCTGCTTACAATAAACAACAGGCTGAAGAAACAATAGTGGCCCTGCAAGCCCAAGTCGACGAGTTGAATGATTGGAGGTAGACTGGATTGAAGCAGCAACTAGACGAGGCGAATGCTGCTTACTTGGCAGAGCAAGGGATGAATATGCAGCCATCACAGGGATCTGGCGCTAATGATGATTGGGGTGAGTGGTAGCATGTTTTTATATATGTTTTCTACTGAACTTTTGGTTGAATTTTGTAAATATTATGGATATTTGTGAGATGGACGTTTGGAGATGTATGGACGTTTGGAGATGTATTTTAATGTTTTGTGGTTCTTAGTTGGACATATTTTTGACGTATATTGTTGTTTGGTGAAGTATATTTATGGAATATATATGATTGTGTGGATGGATGGTTAAAAGGGGTACTGGAAATACAGAAAAAAATATACCCAGATTAGCGTCGGCTGGGGTCGGCCTAAGGGTCACATTTTTCTTACACGTGGACTATGTTTAGTGTTGGTCGGAGTCGGCTAGCCGACTCGAGCCGACGCAAAACTAAGGGACGGAACCGTTGCCTTTTCCATCACCATTTCACTTGGCGACGAGCTATTTAGGGTTGGCATTTAGCGACGGCTTGAGTTGGCCGGAGTCAGCTCTATGCCAATGCTAAACAGAATTATCCTTATAGTGATATATATATATGTATGTATGTATGTATATATATATATATATTATATACAGTAAAAGATGATGTTGCACACATGACTACTAGAGATTTAATAATTTGATATGTCAAGTGCGTTAGCTATGTTAGATGTTGATGGTGTTTCTAGCTAATAATTGAACCATCATTATGCTCATTATAATATCCATACATCTATTAATTTGCTACAATCCGTGTTTGCATAATCTACATGAAGGTTAATTTTATGATATTGTTTAAGTTTGGTGCATAACTGCTTTGTGTCGACTGCATATTTTATTAGGTTTACTTCTGCTATATTACTATGTTGACTCCATTCACGATTAGATTTAAGGAAAATGTCTTTAAGCATGTAGAAATAGCTAGCAGTAAGGGGTATATATTTTAAATGAACAAAAACAAATCTGGTAATTCAGTGTGTTTTCACAAGCCAGTCCCATTTTGCAACATTTTGGTTCAATTTGGAATAGGCTCAATCTGTGTGTTCATACGTTTGCAAATTTGACCAAATATAAATCTATTTTAGTTTGGTGTGTTTTCATTAACTTACCTTACGTAAACATAGATTGAAGTCTCATTGGTTCATTTAGTTATCATATACATTATATAATACAATTTAAACTAGTTATGTACCATATTTCCTAGAAATTTTTTGTATAAGTTCTCACTGTGAATTATTATATTTGTTTATAGGTACATAAGTTTTTTTAAAGAAATGATTAGCCGCAACAATGATTTGGTACTGGCCTTTAATTGTTAACTTGGTTGTGTAAACTTCTCTATGTACGATTATAGATTTTATGTTAACTTGGTGCTCTTTAAACTACTATATTTATATGATTATGGGTTTTATGTGAATGCGGTTATTTTGTTTAAAATATTTTGTATCGAATTGTTTATATATCGTATTTAATTATGCGATTAATAAGTTTTTTGGTTGTTTATGTGATAATTATATGAGTGATTGTTTTTTTCCTACTAAAATATGTTAATTATTACTATATATTATATATGTTGTGAACAAAATGAAGTGAAAACTGAATGAGCTACTATAGCGAGAGAAATATGCATAAAAAATCAGTAATTTTTGGCAGCATTTAATAAGTGCTACAAAATATATACGTGGTAGACAAAAAGCACTACTACAGTATTTTGTGGTAGCGTCAAAAATACATTTTAGTGATGTTAATACGACACTAAGATAAAAAAAATTAGGTTGCGTTTGCAGAACGCTGCAATATTTCGGTATCGTTTGTGAAAATACAACAAAATAGTTCTGAACTTTTAGTTAAATGTCGTATAACGGCGTTTCCTAAAACACTATTATAAGTTGGACGCTGCTAAATCTTTTTTTATAGTGAACCCATCTTACACGCTCCATATAAACAATTTAATATATTGTCTGTGTATATCGCTTTTGGACATTTCCAACATCATTTTGGACATATTTTAAATCATTATATAGAATTTCTGTTTCAACATACATATACCAAAACTCAAAATCATATCAAGCGATAATTTTATGAGTAAAATCAAAACTAATTTAAGCATGTTGAATGATGAATATGTTGCATTAGATTCAATGACTGAAATTTACAATGTTATTCCATCAATGTTGCTTATCATATTCCAACTATATTGGTCTTCTTTTGGAGACATTTTTGCGACCAATGGATCATATCCCTTCGGGTAAAACCATCAAAATCATATTTTGATAATGTGCTTGGAATCCATTCTAGATTTGCGCATCATGCCATATTGTAGAGTTGGTACTCCTAATGGCTCATTGAAAATTGATATGAATATCATAGTTCCTCTTTATTTTGCGAGAGTTCTTCTTAGATATTTTAATTAGTTGTCTCCTTTTAGGCTTGGTTAATTTCATTTTTTCCTTAGTGATTAGTTTTATTATTGAATTATATCTAAGTCTATTTCATTACCAATAATTTCTAAAGGAAATTCCTTCATCTGAAGTTGGTGTTTCTTAAAACAATAATTATTTCTCAGTGCCATGGAAAACGTATTCATAAATATTATAATTTTCCCATATATATGTATAAAACTGATTTGATTTTTAAGTTTACAAAACTTATGTTTATAACATAAATTGGTCAACAGATATTGATCAGTCCAAAACTCATTTAGGGTGTTCCGTAGAAGATCCCTCACGAACAAGTATTACATGTAGTCTCTTGACTCAAACAACCTGTCAACACTTATCTTGTATGATTTTGTAAACTACGCTTTGGATTAATTAAGTTTAACCTTAGGTACTTACACTTAAGCATAAGACCTTACAAAATGAAGTGAATTCAACTTCACACATCATTGGCCGTACTTTGTCCAACAAAGTCCGATTACTCCTTATCGATACATCATTATGTATCATACGAAGGAATGAATTTTATGATAGAATCTTACTCATTTTAGGTACTTTTAGGACTCTTTTCCAATACACTTGCATATTGATTAAAATGATTCATTTTATTTTCTTTTGCATGTTATGTTATTTACTTCCATTTATACTATATGAACTTATTATAGACATACTACATGTGTATTGGATACACATGATCATGTCTGTGATATTATTAGATTTGCAGTTGCATACATCTCTATGTATCAATCCTAAGAGTTCGCCAACTTTTTTGTTGCTCCCACTGAATATGTGCTTTCACCTTAATCATTTGAGATATAATTCACTAGTACCATATAACTCAAAATTATATGGTTAAACGGTTATTTCTCAAACTTTTAACTAGTCCATTACTCTGAAATAACTATAAAACTTTATATACTTTTGTGTTATGTAGCAAATGCAACAAATATTTTTATTCTAATAGATTAATATCAAAATAAATATTCAAAATGTTAGCAAAATAAAACTATATATGCTTTCGGTCGATACTGAAAATTGTTGTTATTTCATATATAATATTTGGTATATTTATGAAAATAATTTTTCGTATGTTAATGCATCCACCAATAAGCATTATATGACATGCTCCCAATTTTCCGTCATTACTATAATAACGAATGAATTATGAAGCTCCATTTAACTACTTATAATAGGCTATTTATTTCATTTGCTTTAACTAATTTAGATTTTTCAATCAAATACCTTAAACTTACAAAAATAGCTTCTATAGGAAATAGCTTTCTATATAAAAACACAATGGAAATGGAAATAACATTTCCCATTCCATTTTAAGAATATTTCATCATTTTATACAATTCTTATTTCCAGTGTCCCTTTATGAAGCAGAAGGACAACTCATTGTCTTCATCCCTACTATCCCTAAGTTATATCCACTGTTGTACATTCACTTTCCTTCCTAAAATGGCTGAACCACTCAAAGAAGATCCTTATTGTAATCAATCCTATTGAATACACAATTTCACATTATGGTTTATTTGCTTATTTCCAACGAACTAATTTCATGAAGTTTCACACATTTATGTATCACAACTATTCGCCCTATAACATTCATATGTGATCGAATATGGATAATATATCGATATTCTTGTATTGCTTAAGAGTTTAAAACTCATAAAAGACAATACCCGGTCTCAGACAAATAAACTCTTAAGCGACCGAGCTATGAATGTTTTGATGGTTTTGTGAATTGGCTCCTGCATGGGTTTTTAAGTGATAAGATGTTAAAAGATTTATTGGTAAGTATATTTTATATTTCTATATCAACCTTAATTCAGTTCAACTGCATATTTTAACTGATATACGTTTCATAAATTATAATTGTTGCGTAAATTTATATAAGTAGATTATTTTAACTTGTTAAAATATTTTCTTACAATATTAGAAATGTTAAGTTAAACCATTTCATTTTTCTAATAAGGCTCCCACCATATTTTCATGTTTCTCAAAACCCTAAGAAAACATAAATATCTTTTGATTTCCTTGGTAGGTGTTATGACGTGCTTTTATTAGGATTCTCACGTTGAGTTTTCTCAACAAATCATAGGAACATAAGCGATGAATAACACTTTATAGGTTGTATCATATACAACTTACAACCCGTGGTCTTTGTCTTGATCTCAATCTCAACCTTAAATTTTCTTTATAAATCAAAAGTCATCCCCACTAAGTCATGATAGACTAAGTATAATGTATGTACATTGAGTTTGCTTAACAAATACGTACAATTATCTTACCTTGTTCAGTCGTTATATTAATAATACTATAAATAACATCTCTAGTTGAGTTTTCGCAACAACTGGAGAGTGTGCAAGTAATGTATTTAGATGAAAATGGTAGAGGATAACATTTATATTAAAGGTCCATAATATTTAATATATATATTTATTTGAGTGATGGTGATTTAGGGAATAATGTATTTTTTATGAAATACCCTCATGATTCAAGTGATGGACACATATGAAATTACGGTATATGTACTATACTTATATATTTATTCCTTAAATTTAATTTTGGTTACTTTCTAGTTCCACTCAATATTATACATACACAGTTATATAAATATTAACTTATTTATAGATATAATAGTTTAATTTAATTATATAGTATATACTTATTAATTAAATTTTAATTAATTTAATTCTTATTAATTAAACCATATTTAATTAACTTAATTTATTTATATTACTCATCTTAAACCATTTAAGATAATTAATCAACTACAACATTCATATATTCTTTATTCATACATATCAATGCATGTGTACATTTTAATTAATTAACTTTTAATTGATTTTATTTAGTAAATTTTATATAATTAAAATTTTTAGTTAGTTTCAAATTTTAATTTAATTTATCATAAACAATTTTAAGATAAATAAATAGCTGTAGCAAGTATAGTTATACACATATATCAAAATTTATATTTTAATCAATTAACTTTTAATTAATTATTTTATTTAATTCAATTAATCATACTGACTAATTTTCAAAATTAATTATTCAATTTCAAAACAATTTTGAAATTTTTGAATGCATTTTACAACTTTATAAAATATATGTTTTGTATTTTAAATTTGACTTTCAAATTCAAAATATATTTTAAATTTTCAAGCAGGGATTGAAAATTAGCCGAAGTCCCAAAATCAATTCAGGCATTTATATTAGGGACAACTTTTGAGCTTACTTCATCCTTCGGGCCAGACCAATGGCCAAGTGGGGCAGTGTACTTGTTACCCAATCTCAACCTTCGGCACTACCCTTCTAGATGTCTTGCTAAATGGGTAAGCTTTAATCAGTTAGCCTTAACATTGTTAATTTAGATTACAAAAACAATTTGGGTTATGATATGATTGAAAGAACCGTGCCAGTCAAAAGCGGGTTAAATGGTTGAATTAAAAAAACCATTTTAGATTTTTGTTGGGCCTATGAGTAAATGGATATTAGATCCTATCTAAAATATATTGAATAAAATATTTATTTTATTTTATTTGTTATTTTTTTTCATTATTAGGTTTTAGTTTATGATTGTATTAAATACATTTGTTTGTGTAAAGTGCACATGCAACAGATAAGAAGTACACATAGTTAACATGACCGTATGTAGATGTTGTGATTTACAGCAAAACCGACCTATTTCCCCTTTATATATGCCTTTGTTGTTCAAGATTTTTATTTAAAATTATACACACACACAACGGTAGATATATAAATACATGTGAATGTATATATATACATATATACATATACATACATATACACATATATGTATGCATGTATGAATGTATAAAATTAAATTCGACCATTTTATATATTCTGAAATCTAAAATTAAAAATAATGATTTTAGTTTTAATTAGTGCAGAGTTTGAGATTAAGTGTTTAGATTTTACACAAAAGTCCATTTTATAAATTTTAGTTAATGTAACTTACACATATTTGTTTCCATAGGTAAATAATTGCAAGTAATATTTTAAATTTAAAATAACTTATATTTGTAAAAATTATAATTTGTTATATATATATATATATGCATATGCATATGTTTGAATTTAAAGTTAACAGTATAAATTAAATTTTTAATTTAAAAAAGAAAATAATGGTTTAGATTTTTACACAAAACATTAAATTTAGAAAGAAAATAAAAGATTTAGGATTTTACACAAAAGTCCACTCATGAATTCTAGATCGAAGAACTTTTATTCTTATGTAAACAATATTCGAAATAATTGTATTTAAAACATCAACCATATAACATAAAAAATAAATTTCATTAAAAGTATAAATAATTAACATATACAGTTTATTTATATTTGTGTATACAAATGTTTTATAATTGTATAGTGGTTTCTAATCAAAAATTATTATTTTTACAATAGTTTCCAAAGCAAAAAAGGGAATCAAACAACTTAGGTACTTGTAAATTCATGATAAAAAACATTTAGACCTTAATTATAAAAATAACAACAACAAATGGTCAAGTGAGATAGAGGATCTAAAGTGTATCAACTATAAGGAACATATAGTAAATTGGGATATGAAACAAAAAAGTGGATCTGAAATAAATCAACATAATGAATATAAAATAACAGGGTAGACAAATGGAATCTGAAGTGCATATTGTAAGATGAACAATCAAATAAAAGAGATAAGACGCGTAGAGTTCAAAACATGCGCACAAGAGAAGCATATAAATAAATTAAATAAAAATAGTACCTTACAATATAGCTAGAAGTTGCACCTTGAATGATGGACTATGCATCTAGGTTCGATTGAATGATCTCAATATTTCATAAAAATCAATAGAGATAACAACCACCTTTTATTTGATTTAATTTGCATTTTTTTAAGATTTTTGTTAAATGGGCATAGAATTTCGGCCAAGAGAGGTTGGAGAGAAGAGAGAAAGAAAAGTGAATTGTCGGAAGGATTTTTTTTGGAATGAATGAAAGAAAATCTATTTTAAAGAAAACATTGAAACCTCTCAATTCCCTCCTTTAAAACCTTCCATATTTAATTCCTTATTAAATCTCATCAAATCCTCTCTTCCTCTTCATATTTTCGACAAAAAAGACAGAAATAAAGAGAAAAGGGAAAAATCATTTCGTAAATGAGATTTAAGTGGGTCATAAAGAAGAGAAAAAACAAAGATTTATTTCCTTCCTTTAACAGCTCTTTTGGATTTTCAAATAAAATTTGAAACCTCTCCCCTTCCCCTCATCATGCATGGCTAGCCATGTAACAACCCGCATATTTATCGATAAAATATTTAAATATTTTATTTAAATATTTTGTCGTTATTCGGATATTGGTCCGAAAAGCTACTTTTTGCAAATGGTCAAATTAGGACTCGAGACCACTTCCATTGAGTTCGAAATGCCGTTTACAATTTTTTTAAGTATAAACATTGATAGGTTTGGAGTTAGTGGAATTTCACTTACTTTTCCCGCTTTGGACTTTGGGTTAGATTAGCCATTATAACTCAAACCCACTTCTCTCCTTCTCCTCACTCTTCATAAATTTCCTAACAACCAAGCTTTAGCATTAATGCTGAGTGGAAGGGGAAATTAATATTCCAAGCTCAAATTCTCTTGCAAATCCAACATTCAATTCCAAATTCAAGAAGAAGATACTGGATTCAAGCTTGTGATTACTTCTCCATTGCTTTCAAGCTTTTCTTCATAAATTTGGTGCAAAGGTGAGATTTTTATCTCACAAATCTAGCCTATAACTATCTTGGACTGTTGGGAATGAATCCCTATCTTGTTTGCATGTCATTTGCATTTGGTTTGGATTGGATTGGCGAAAAACCCCAAATTTTAGTGTTTTTGGTGAAAAAACTGCACTTAGGTCGTTCTGCCTATGCTAGATCGTTCGCGTGGAAAAGTCTCGTCCTCAAAATAGCTCGTTTCCGACCTTAAAATGGCCTACAACGTTAGGTCGCTCGACACTCAGAATTAGGTCGTAGGTCGTTTGGTTTTAGGTCGCTAGGTCATTGGGCTTTAGGTTGAATGGACCTTAGGTCGTAGGTCGTATGGACCTTAGGTCGTAGGTCGTTCTGACCATTTCTAACGTCTTCGGAGTTAGGTCGTACGGACCTTAGGTCGCTAGGTCGTATGGCTTTAGGTCGCTAGGTCGTATGACCTTAGGTCGTTAGATCGTATGGCTTTAGGTCGACCTTAGGTCGTTAGGTCCTATGGCATTTTAGGTCGTGTGATCTTCTTACCTGTTAGGTCGTTGGACCTACATCCTGTTAGGTCGTTGAACCTTTAGCTCGTAGGTCGCTAGGCCTTATCTCCTTAGGTCGCGTGTCCCATCTTCTTTAAACCACTAGGTCGCTAGACCACGTTTCCAGTTAGGTCGCAGACCTTGTAAACCGTTAGGTCGCGTGACCTATATTCCATAGGTCGTTGACCCATTTAAGTCGATTGTCCCTTATAGGTCGCGTTTCCTTCTTAGGTCGCTAGGTCGCGTGCCTTTAGGTCGCATTCCTTTATTAGGTCGCGTGTCTCTGTTAGGTCATTGACCTCCTTAACTCGCATGACCTAACCCGTAGGTCGTTGGACCTCGATTCTATTTAGGTCGCTGCTTCTTATAGGTCGCTCGGCCCCTTATTTTCTTTAGGTCGTTTGAGTGTTAGGTCGCGAACCCATTTTAGGTCACATGACCTTTACCCTTTAGATCGCTGGACCACTAGGCCGTGCCCCTTTAATCAATATGTCGTACCGTTTTGGACGGGGCGCTGCCCCCTGGACCCCCGCGGCCTGACCGGGCAGGTCGAACCCCGTAGAAGGGGCGTTGCCCCCGCACCCCCACCTTGGGGGGTTGCCACACCCTGGACCCCCCCTCCGTAGGGGATCTTATCTGAAAAACATTCAACAGAACTTGTTGAGCTGATTTCCTTGGATTTTTATCACATCTTCGAATGTGATCTTTGTGATTGATTGTTTCTACAATCGCTTCTGCGATTTGTCACTTTAAAATATAAAGGTTTCAAAACTAGTAGTAAATATCAAAACTCTTTCAATAAAAGGATTTCAACTCTATTTTTAATAACAAAGCTCTTTTCTTAACTCGTTTTCTAATCTATTAGTATATACAAACCTTTACCTCACTCGGATGAGAAATCTAATTAAACGGCTTAGTAAAACAAGTGGTATGAAACGCTTGCGTTTGCTTCGTCGGTTAATTCTTGGACCTGTTCGATTGAACCTCTAGTGACAAATTTATTAGTGAAGATTTACAGTTTGTTCGTAAATATTTAAGTTAAGCTAGTGGTTATGGGACATGAAACTAAACTTTTATATTTACTAACTTAGTGTAGTTGACACTTCTCGTTGATTATGACGATCATTTTATGATTTAGACTAGCAATTGTGCGATGTCTATTTGTTTGCAAGGTTAGACTAGACCTCATTGGTGTGATTCCGACTCACACATATCTCTTTGTCCGCAAGGTTAGTCTAGACACCATTTGTGTGATTCCACTCACACATACCTTTTTGTTGCGAGGTTACGCTAGACACCATTTGTGTGATTCCACTCACACATACCTTTTTGCTTTTTGGTTAGCCTAGACCTCATCTGGGTGATTCCGATTCACCCATATGGGGTAGCTCCCCATGGTCTTCGGACTGTCATGTGATAGGCATCTTTCCCTTTTTAAATAATTTCTGGATTTCTTGTGTTGATTTCTCGAATTTATGTCATTGACTTGTTATGAGTACAAGTTTAGGGTATGATGCCCTCTTTGGATCTTTGAGAAGATTCTTGTGATATCGATTTATCTCTTATTGATTGATCTTCTGTTGATCATCATTTGCATACTTATAGTAGTATGTCAGTATGGATATTTTATGTTTATGCCATATCTTTTATTTTATACCTTGTCATCTGATATTTATAGCTAGACTGATCCGTTTATTATTTTCTTAAATGATACTCAGGTCAGACCGAGATATTACAGGTGCTTCTGCTTGACTTCTTCCCGGGATTTGCTACTCTGACTTTTGGCTAACTATTTAGATTAGCAGTTTTTGTTGTATACACTTGAGACATAGACTCATAGTTGTATTCATTTGTATAGCACGTGTTGCTAATCTTTTGTATTATCGTGGATCTTTTTGACCCCTACTCTAATGTACACTTTCATGTGTTAGTTATATATTCATATCTTCTTCCGCCTTTGTGATATGGATGTCTGTGACTGATTTGTGTTATGCTTATTTCTATGTTTGTTTCCGAAGATTATTTATAGCCACCGTGTGATAAGCAATCATATGGATGGTCGCTCCTCAACAGCTTTATTCTCCGTGGTAGTTGACAGCACTACACCGTAGTGTTCTTGGCTAGCGTGGGTATAGAGGTGGGGCGTCACAAGCTATAAAAGAGGCATATGGTCCTCAAAAGATTTCCTAAGATCACTTAAGAATTAATCAATTTAAATCTAATTTAAATATTTTATCGATGTCGTATATCGGTATCCACATTTACAACTTTTATATATGTTTTTTATTAAATACTAATAGTATTAAAAAAAAATTAGTAGTTCATAAATATTTATTTAGTTTAATTAAATTACAATGTTTATAAACTAAATATATCATGCGGTATTTCGAAGTATTCATCATTACAATTGAGCGACTTGAAGGAACATGATCGATTGAAGCAGATTAAATGAGTGAATATTAAGAATATTTCATTTGATCTTAATGAGTCTATGAAGCCTAAATGGATTTTAGATCCAGTTACAACCCACACTGATCGACATACTGATCCAAAATATAGGATGACTTTTTGTAACATCCCATTCGAAAAAGGTCCAAATTTCGACCCAGAAAATGCCCATCGAAATTAAGACCCATTCCAAAGCAGGCTATTTTGTTGGTAGAAATAACAAAATAGAGCTATCTGTCTATTCTCTCAGGATTCACGATGGAAAGAATAAATTATAAAATCAATAATAGTACCCATTTATTTCAAATCATTTCAACTGTCATGAAACATTATATAATGTCAACTGTTACAACTTTTTGTTCAAAAATTCGTTTCATGGGTATGATAGAAAATAACACAAAATGATAGATAGTAACTATAAAAAACCGGATTTTCGACCTCAAAAATTGATACTAATAATCCACTGTATTACATGCTAAGAAATCGAATACCAGAAACCCGATTATTGCGGAAAGAAAGAAGAAAGAAGATAAGGAGAAAACTAAACAACATCAGTGGAACGAACAATCTATAATATATCACCAGTCTTTTCACAAAAGCAAGCTGTAATATGTATGTATACAAACATCAATCAGAGTATACTAACCTATTTCAGCCTGAACATTCGTAACAGTCTGTCCTCACAATTGCTGATAATACATCAATAAATATAGCGGAAAAAATAACCATCTACGCGAATACATCTCTGGGCCTCTAACTCGCCTTTTGAAGCTCCAAACATCCAAACTAATCTATATTATCTCGGTCTGACCCAAGCATTATAATAAAATAACACCCGAGCCAGTTTGAAAAACCAGCATGAGAAGACACACCCAATTGGATTTAAAGTTATAAGAAAATCTTTGAAAATTCAAGGTATCTCATAAGACCACGTCACACATAAACACGATGAGTTTTACCTTACGATAACCAAAACACTTTTATATAAAAATCCTATGATATTATAATAGTTTCTAAGTACAAATACTTATTAAAATAGCTGAAATGCTTGCATCTCACATTTCAACATAGTTGGACACAGTCAAAACCGTATGGTGCTTATTGGAGAATGGATTCCATATAATGACTAGCCACTGGGGTACCACCTATCACAGTATATGTCTAGAAAATATACCAAGGATCTCGCTTAGATCCCTTGTCAACACAAGATCGTCCTACCCTTAACCTGGATAGTACCGAATATGCCATCATCGTGGTTGCTTTACAATCCTTTTTATCAAGATCTCATGCACAGCCAATCCATAAAAATGTAGCTGTAGGGTATCTATAAAGTTGAAAACATACCTTAATGGGTGAAACCCACCTAACATTTTTGCATCTCCCCTGATTTTGGGTCATTCCCGGTTAATGAGGCTTGAGGCTATGATTACCTTTCAAGAAATTTACACATAGAATGCTTATTGCCATCCAATGACAATGTGCTAATAGCATTCATCCATAGAAGTTGTTATGGGTCTGAAAAACCTAATCTCTAAAATCACCATCTTCACTATCTTCACGATATCAAAATTCGTAACACTCAAATCGAATCGAAGTCATTTTCAGATAATTAAATCTGATCCCGGTCTCTTCGAAACGATCAACGAATTTGGCCAGATTTGATTATCGGTTATTTAACTATCAGATTACACACATAAGCAGTAACTAGGCCAAATCTATAAATCTTTCACACATTTATTTCAAAATTCTTTACAAAGATATATATTCGAATCTCTTCCAACATTTCAATATTTGAAAACAATTTCGAATACTTATATCCATAATAGAATTTTCACAAATCATATCAGCACTTAGAAATATTTCCAAATCTAACTAATAATTCATTACTTATAAAAATATTCCTATATAAATCATATCGTCGCTAAAATACCTCCAAACCTTTGATTCCAATAATTAGGAAAATATTAAATACTTTTTTCCAAAATCATTTCTAATATCCATACATAGGAAATATTCCATACTTATCTCATAAATCTCCGAAATTTTTATTAATTCCCTTTACAATTTCAAAAAATTATCGATTATTTTATAATCCAATTAACAATTAATAACTTCTTTAATGAAATCCGATTCATTTCGAATTCCTCTATCTAAACAATTTGAAATTTTCCTTTTCTCAAATCTCTTAAGTTCCCGAATTCCATTATGAGATTTTCACTTATAAAATCACATCCATTAAATAAAACCCGGCACACAAATCTCGAGAGCATTTAAAAATAAATTGCAATCGCAAACTTTTAATATATACATATAATAATAATAATAATAATAATAATAATAATAATAATAAATTTCAAAAACATGGTTAAATAATTATATAAATATCAGAGCACTTTTAAAATAAACTTCAATAACTAATTCCAATGCATTCATAAAATTTCTAATCGATTTATAAAACTTGTTTATAAAACATACAATTCATTTCAACAAATACTAATATTGAATCACCAACTTCCCAAACTAATTTCAATACAAATAACGGTATTTAAAACTCCAATGTTTAAATTAAAAAAATCCCTTTTAAAAACAAAACTTAACTTCTCTTGATTTATCACAAATCAATTTATCATTTCTAATTCCATAATTATTTCCAAATTCTAAAATAGAATCGCCTATTTCTTTCTATCCCGATTTCCATATCTCATTTTAAATTCACATCGTGAATTTATATTCCTCGTTTGTCAATGATAATTATTCCACTTTATTTATAAACATTGTTTATAAATTCATGAACTCGCTCTCAGTTTTTCTCTGTTAATAACAAATTCATATTAAACAACCCCAATTATAAATATAGTTTCTTATAAATTTCCCTTATTCTCCAATCTATTGAAATATCGATTTTTTAAAACCTTTATATATTTACCCAATATCACTTAAAATTATTGTTTAAAAATCCCTTATATACATTATTTAAAAATCCCTATTTAATATTTCATGAAACAGTTAAGTACAATTTAAAAATCGTTATTTTATCCAAATTATTCCTTTTTAATTAACCCAAAATTCAAATAAAAATTTCACTTCCAAAGTAGCCTTTAAATTTCTTTTCAAAATCTAAAGTAAAATTTATGATTTTTAAAATATAAAAATTAAGGCAGTGCTACTATAACATCCAATAAATCACATCACATCATAATATATTGCAGATTATTCAAACACATCATGTATCACTATAAATGAAATTAAAATCAATATTTTTAAGGAATCTAGTTGGATCCCTCCAATTTGCTTCCCTGCCACCACGGATGTCATATAATCACAAAAATATAATCACCTCTTCGAGGCGGGATATTGCGAAAAAAAAGGGTCATCCGCTATTATGCGTGGCGTATTGTGTCTCATCCGCTCCAATCGGCGGGAAATATACCCAACTACTCATATATACTACTATATATAATAATATAACATCCAAATGTTAATAATTTATCAATCCATCCAAACAGCCATTCAACAATTATTATCAACTATAAATCAAACATGTTATCCAAAGAGGTGAGATTAACTCTCCGAACTTCTATGTTATCGCTGAAACGTTCCGATTCCGTCCGTCTAACGATCCTGACTCGACCTTCGAAAATCGGCACCAAATACGACACTCGTATTCAAATGCCGCAGATCCAAACGTCGAATCTGGTTCGCCGGAGCTTATAACACATTAAGTACAACACAGCGGGAGAAATGAAATAATACATTTGATATACAACATTTGATACAATATCAGATACAACTGAATACAATAGAATGATACACTGGCTATCAATACTCTCAGAGATACAAGAAATAGCAGTGGAAAGATAATGTCTTCAATGCCAAACTCCAAGAACACCATCTCCAATCCAAAGCTAGCTCGAACTCCCATCAACTTACACAAAGATAAGCAAGGTCTGGTCACGAATGCTGAAGTGTAGCAAATGCGATCCACAAATCCAAAGAGCTTCGAAGGCTAACGAATCAATTCCTACTATTCGAATATCTGAAAAACCCAACTCTAGCCTGCCCGTGTGGGAAAAATAGTGGGCACCGAGAGTTTAGGAAAGGAACAATAAACTCCAGGTCAGTCATGAGACTGGTGTGTGCAAACAAAAACAACTAGACTTTAAAACAAGCAAAGAATTTAAGTTTGAAATCCGCAATGCTTTTTAGAAAATGAAACTACCATAAGGCCTCCCGCCACACACACAATGCAAACGCAGAATTGGAGGAGATTTCTCCTTATGATAGTCAAATATGCTTGATACGAGGAAAATTTCTTTGATATTATTACTATAAGTGCACAGTGTGAAAAAAAAACCATTTCGAAAGTATAATATTAATCCTAGCCAGCATACAACATTTCATCGTATGCCTACTATAGCTACCATGTTCAATAGCAGGTTACCGCCACATTCCATGGCAGATTATACAACTAAAACCGTATAGGGCGCGTATTGTTTTGATTGGATTTCCAACAAATGGTCAGGCTAAGGAACTTCCTATTGCCACATGGGAACGCCTCCGGCGGGACGCCCCGAGAACCTACCCGGCTCTCTGCTAAACAAGGCCGGCTACCCCCTTCCCGGGGAATAAAACCTGAGATATGGCACCCCCGGTCCTTTGGGACCTTTAACCGAGGATCCTCTACACCAACAACATCACACAGTAAAAGATATATACTACAGTGCCCACATGAGTAAGTATCTGGGCTCCATACCATGATACCACCCTTTTCCAGAAGGAATCGTCATACCCTAGGGGAGCTACCCCTGAAACCTTACCGCATATTTCCTGTTTCGACCATTACTGGTTTGTGAGGCTCGATGAGGTTTCGTCCACAAAGCTACGCTTTTTCACAAAGCCATGCTTTGATCATAAATGATCAACAAATGATCATCAATCACACAACAGCACTTAGCATGCCACACTACCAAATGGGGAGTATATCGCTGATAACCTTCAACTACATAACCTCTGAGCTCGTACGTCTCAGAGAAGGGTGTTAAGCTAAGAGAATAAATTCTCCGCCACCAACAGATATGTATTTGAAAGAAATCGGCTCTATATCTCAAAGTGTAGTGTCAGACACACGACCATACAAGTCTGTTCCGGCCTCGAAAAGAACCGAAGGCACCTCCGAAGAAGCCCTTGCAATCCGGGTATCCACAATCCCGATCGGACTTCCCATCACTTAGGAAATCTCTATACCGGCGCGACTCAGTGCAAAGACAATCGACAAGTCATCATATCGTTCTCGCAAATACCCGGTCTTCACCACCGGTCTTCAAATGCTATCCATAACGTCGTATCACATATTCGGAATGGGTTATATGACACAAAGGTCCTCTCCCGGCTAAACCGAATAGTGAGCGCAACATTTAAAACATATGGATATGGGATTTCAATTAAGTCACAACTTACTATCCAAAACCTTTCTTTAAATGGTTTAAACAAATTACCCTTCCAGAACTTTTAATAAAAAGGTTCATTTCACAAAGTTACCAATTTTTTCACAAAGGTTAATTCATAGTTTTCAAAACTATTCCATTTCTAATTAGGTTAACTTATCTAATCTTTAAATTAAAGATTTAATTCACAACTTTCAAACCATTTCCAATTCAACTCTTTTATATGAAAGATATACCATTTAAAATTCTCTTCGATTTCAAAACAAGGTTTGATAATTTTCTTCAAAAGTTAAAGCCATTTAAGTAAAAACTCGGGTTTGAATTTAAGTCCCCAAAACAATGCTTTTTAAATGGTTTAAAAACCCATATAAACATCTTTATAACTTGTATTTTTTTTTAAACCATAATTCCCAGATTTTTGTATTCAATTCAAATATTGAATCCAAATTTAAATCAAATAAATTAAATTTCAAAACTTTATTAAGTTATTCAAAATAACTTATATTTTTGAAACTCATTTTTCCAAAAGCTTTCAATTCCAATTTCAAAACTTTATTAAGTTATTCAAGAATTCAAAATTTTAAAACCATTTCAAAAATCTGTGACTTAACCAATTTCCACGTGCAATCCATATTTGTGTGTGTATAAGTGTGGTCCAAGGGTTTTACACAATAGTGCACAACATCAATCATAAGGATATTGATAAGCGGTATAACCCATAACGCTTATCTTCATTCACAGATTCATAGATAAAATAAATCACAAAGATTCACTAATATGATTCGATGTAGGTTTCGGATAACAAACTGGAATTCGACTCCCTGTCGCATCGAAATTTAAATGCCATTCAACGGCCAAGGGGTGCTTACATAGAAACATATCACAGAAATCAAAGATCAATGAAGAGCAACTCACATCACAAAATATCACGAAGCATCACATATGAGGAATATCAACCATCCAAACATCCAATAGAATCCAAACATCCATAAGTAAAAATAAATTAAATTATCTGATCTAAATTAAATCAGATTAATTACTTATGAATAATTTTTTTGTCCTGGTTAATTAATATTAATGAATTACAAATTTTTTTTTGTTAATTATTCTTTAATCATTTATTAATTTACCATTAATTATAATTAATCAACTTTCAATTATTAAATAATTAACCTTTAATTATTTAATTTACCATTTAATAAATTATCTTTAATTAATAAATTAACCCTCAATTAACTAATTACCATGGAATTAATTATCCTTAATTAGTTACTAAAATTTGAGTAACCTCAAGTTAATTACAAAATTTATTAATTCTTAATCAATAGCATCTCTTAATTACTTTCACTAATCAATTAACCTTTAGGTTAATTGAATAATAAATTAATGCTTAATTACTTGATTTATTTATTTAAACCTTTAATTACTTATTTAATTAACCAAAATCAATAATTAATTTGATAAATTATCCATTCCAATTAATCTTGATAATTTAATGAATTAAATCATAAATTCCTAATTGAACTTTAGGAAAAATGTTATTCTTATTTATGATTAAATTATCATTAACAAAGTATTTAAAATAATTTACTTTCAAATTTACTCTTAACTTTCATTCTAAATTTAAGATTAAAAATGAGTACGATTTAAATTCAAAAACTTTCTTTCATTTCAAAACAAAGATTCAAACTTCTTAATTATGCTTTAAACTTTCAAGGTTGTCTAAACATTTTGAATTCCAAAAATTTGCCTTTATTTCAAAAACTAGGATTCAAATAAAATTTGAATCCAGGTTTAAACTTGATTTAACACTTTGTTAAAAATCCTACTTTCAAATTTTAAAACCAGTTAATAAAATTTGGAACATTTGGAACCAGAGTGGTTAAAACCTATAAAAATTTATTTGACCCGAGCCACTTCAATTTGCTTCGAGTAAAACTGTAAAACACAAGCATCCACAACTAAAAACCTGGGCACGCATCCTCCTTACCAAAATCAGCTTCACAGGTGCACGCAACGTGCACATCCACGTGTACGCCGCCTCGGATCGTCGGCGAACTCCACCCTGATCTCCCACACATCGCCATTAACCACGACAACAACACGCAATCACCTAGATGACCCGCTTCGATCGAAAAACGAATTCGACCCCTAAACCCATTCGCCTGGACACGAGCACCACCAGAAAAACTCGCGTCTCCGATGATCCCAGGCTCCAGTTGCCTCGCCATCCTCCCCATAATTCAGCCACGTCTTCCCGCATTTATCGCATGCCTCGCGATCATCTGAAACCCCTCGAGATTAACGCGGTTCCTCTTCAAACCCATACGAGTAAAACTAGGGTTAAAAACAAAACCCACCTTCTGACATCGCCATAGCGTGTTATAAATTCAATCAACATTTTTTCTAAGCTCCCTGATGCTTCATCCATCTTCACCAACAATCACGACCCTCACGGCTCACGTGATCGCCGTGGATTGACAAAAAACATATTTCTAATCATCTCGACAAATCTCAATGCATACGAATCTAAAAATTTTGATTTTGTTGTTAAAATTCATATTTCTCCATTACGAATCTAGTGGCATAATCTGAATTTGAAATCATGATCATGGATTTTGGACTCAAATTGATTTCTTACTGTATTTTCCTATTTTAAATTAAATGCTTAATATAAATTGTTTGAAAACATTTTTAAAATTTAACTCATGTGAGTACAATCAAATGTTCCTTAGAGATTATTACCTAAATCCTTACAGATTTGGAGGTATGATTTGAATTCTGGAGCTATTTTTTTTTAAACCTGTAAGATAACAGAAGTGTTATGCTTCTGTTTTCAGATTTACCCACATGCTAATATACATTCAATATTTGACCACATGCAAACATATATAGATATGGATTCAAAGTTTTCTCACAAAAAATAAAATAAAAATAAATAGATAGGGTTGGAGGTTTGCTTACCTATGTGGTTTAACATAAAGAAAAAAAAACTGCAGACAAGACTATAAACAAGGCAGAGGCAAACTGCCTAATTCACAGACAAACACACACTCAACCTATGTATTCATACAACCATTCTAGCATATTCACATCATGACTCCAAAAATAAATTCAAACATCAAGATAACAGCATGGTCAAAGAGTTTGCTCACCTGGATTTTGACAGGGAACATAGGAATGAATTTGAGCCTGTATATTTTTTTCTTCCTTGCTTGCTTTGCATTTCACTTTGATTTGTTCCAGTGCTTTGAAAACTTTGAATTTGTTTGATTCTTTAACTGCTTCATATTTTGAATTCTTGTTTTATATTTGGGTTGAACTTGCTTCAGAATTGTTTCAGGCTTTTAATCCTGAACTGATGAATATAAAAATTTAAATCCTTGCTTCATTACTGATTTATAACCCGAATTCAAATTAAAAAAAAAGATTCACTTGCCTTAAAATTAATTCCATAAATACTTTGCGTTGCCATAATCATGTCGAACTTTGTTTCAGGTTTGATTATCTTATTTTTTTCCTTCAGATTGAACTTGCATGCTTAAAACTGAGAAGACCTCTACTTTGAACCTTTGCATCAAATCTTCATTTGATTGTTGAGAAACTTTACTTCTTTGATCTTTCACTCTGTTTTTGTTCTTTCCAGGCTAAAAGCTTCAACTTGCATTTGTTTGAATTGATTTTCATTGTTTTGCAGGTTTCTTGCTTGCTTGATTTTCGAATCTATTTTGATTCTTATATTTCCAGTTTTGTTCTCATCAGGTCTGAGCAAAAGTTTTTTGATAAAGATAAAAGCAACTTGACTTGTCTTTTCTTTTTTCATGTTTCCAAGGATCAAATCCAAAAGAATAGATTTCCTTGCCACTAGTAAGTTAAAATATGAATTCTCTTACACTTGTTTGAATTCAAATAAAATTTATTTTTATTTTTAGCCCTTACTTTATTTTTAATTTGTAAACATTCTTCTATGTTTGTAGCCTTTTATTAATTTATTCACAAGTTATTTACATACACTTGTATTTATTTTATTTTATTGCTACAACTTTTAAAATCCATTACATCCAAATAACCTTATATTATTTTCTATTTATTTTTCCTTCTATAACTATTTATACACTATAAGAAAAAATGATTCATATCCCTTTAACATATATTTTATTTATTTATTTTATATACTGATATTTAAATATATTCAATTTAATTTATGTTTAGATCCTTAGTTTGGTTATATTTACAAATTTTATTTTCTTATACACATTAACTATGTTTATTTATATTGTGTACAAGTAAAAATTCAAATCTTGCATTTATTGCTTTTACATATTTATATACAACTATATTTATTATTCAAAATGTTTATAATTGAATTCTAATCCAAATATTATTTTATAACACATAATTTTAACTCATTCTGGAATTTTCATATTTATTCCAAAATAAAAATCCAATTTGTTTTAAATATATTCATTTTAGTATTTTCACATCCACAATATTCATTGTCTATATATTTATTAAATTTCAAATTTAAATTTCCAAATTATAATTCATTTATATGAACATATATATTATTAAATTTGATGAATTCAATTTTTATTTTTATATTTCAAATGTCAATAAATCTAAATAAATTTACAATCAAATCCAAAATAAATTTGATTACCAATATCTTTTTAAGATTTAATCCCAAATATTAAATCAATTATCAAATTATTTTTAGCTAAATTCCAGGAATGTTACAGGTTTCCCCTCTTAAAAAATTTCATCCTCAAAATTTGCAAAGGAGACGACAAGGAATGGGTAGATACATAAAGATAAAGAATCGACTCACAAATCAAGCAAATTACCTATTCTGTATTTGGCTTACCAAATCAGAATATCAATAATAGATACGAGAACAAACTCATTCAATACTGTACAAGGTGCTTGAGTCACCAGATCTACGAAATATACATGGGGCGCAGGTTAGTTCGAAGGAACAACTAACCATTCGTAGAATATATCGAGACTCAAACAATAGACAAATGGATTCAATTCAATTTGAAATATCCTAAAGTATATATATAATTTGTTTCTCTTCGGACTTTGACATTCACAAGAAATTACGATAGAATTTCAAATTTGGTTTTAAACGAAATCATTTTATCGATACAATTTATTTAACTTTCTATTTTAGTTAACCAATTTATTTCAATTTAAATTTTCAATTTCGCTAAAGTTAAAAACGAAAAGCTGATAGAAATTGGACAAAGAGAATACGAAATAGACTTATTTATACGATTCGTAGGGCCACCATCACACCGAAACTACTCCTCGAGCTGCCAGAAGCAATCAAAGAATTTGAAAAGACGAATCAAAGGAGATTGATAAGAAAGATATTTCCACTGTCGCAGGGTATTGACCATTTGTATTGGTATTTCCCTGTCCCCTATCTCGTTCTCTTCTTGCACTCATACTCACTATTAGTGAATAGTAAGAGAATTTACTGAGGCATTCGAACGGATATCTTAGGGATTACTCATCCTAGGGTACACTTCACCCTATCTCTAATGAGCTACTTAATGTGTTATACTCCTGAGCTAAAGTTTAACCTTCAGCTCTGATACCACTTCTAACGATCCTGACTCGACCTTCGAAAATGGCACCAAATACGACACTCGTAGTCAAATGCCGCAGATCCAAACGTCGAATCTGGTTCGCCGGAGCTTATAACACATTAAGTACAACACAGCGGGAGAAATGAAATAATACATTTGATATACAACATTTGATACAATATCAGATACAACTGAATACAATAGAATGATACACTGGCTATCAATACTCTCAGAGATACAAGAAATAGCAGCGGAAAGATAATGTCTTCAATGCCAAACTCCAAGAACACCATCTCCAATCCCAAGCTAGCTCGAACTCCCGTCAACTTACACAAAGATAAGCAAGGTCTGGTCACGAATGCTGAAGTGTAGCAAATGCGATCCACAAATCCAAAGAGCTTCGAAGGCTAACGAATCAATTCCTACTATTCGAATATCTGAAAAACCCAACTCTAGCCTGCCCGTGTGGGAAAAATAGTGGGCACCGAGAGTTTAGGAAAGGAACAATAAACTCCAGGTCAGTCATGGGACTGGTGTGTGCAAACAAAAACAACTAGACTTTAAAACAAGCAAAGAATTTAAGTTTGAAATCCGCAATGCTTTTTAGAAAATGAAACTACCATAAGGCCTCCCGCCACACACACAATGCAAACGCAGAATTGGAGGAGATTTCTCCTTATGATAGTCAAATATGCTTGATACGAGGAAAATTTCTTTGATATTATTACTATAAGTGCACAGTGTGAAAAAAAAAACCATTTCGAAAGTAATAATATTAATCCTAGCCAGCATACAACATTTCGTCGTATGCCTACTATAGCTACCATGTTCAATAGCAGGTTACCGCCACATTCCATGGCAGGTTATACAACTAAAACCGTATAGGGCGCGTATTGTTTTGATTGGATTTCCAACAAATGGTCAGGCTAAGGAACTTCCTATTGCCACATGGGAACGCCTCTGGCGGGACGCCCCGAGAACCTACCCGACTCTCTACTAAACAAGGCCGGCTACCCCCTTCGCGGGGAATAAAACCTGAGATATGCCACCCCCGGTCCTTTGGGACCTTTAACCGAGGATCCTCTACACCAACAACATCACACAGTAATAGATATATACTACAATGCCCACATGAGTAAGTATCTGGGCTCCATACCATGATACCACCCTTTTCCAGAAGGAATGGTCATACCCTAGGGGAGCTACCCCTGAAACCTTGCCGCATATTTCCTGTTTCGACCATTACCGGTTTGTGAGGCTCAATGAGGTTTCGTCCACAAAGCTACGCTTTTTCACAAAGCCATGCTTTGATCATAAATGATCAACAAATGATCATCAATCACACAGCAGCACTTAGCTTGCCACACTACCAAATGGGGAGTATATCGCTGATAACCTTCAACTACATAACCTCTGAGCTCGTACGTCTCAGAGAAGGGTGTTAAGCTAAGAGAATAAATTCTCCGCCACCAACAGATATGTATTTGAAAGAAATCGGCTCTATATCTCAAAGTGTAGTGTCAGACACACGACCATACAAGTCTGTTCCGGGCTCGAACAGAACCGAAGGCACTTCCGAAGAAGCCCTTGCAATCCGGGTATTCACAATCCCGATCGGACTTCCCATCACTTAGGAAATCTCTATACCGGCGCGACTCAGTGCAGAGACAATCGACAAGTCATCCTATCGTTCTCGCAAATACCCGGTCTTCACCACCGGTCTTCAAATGCTATCCATAACGTCGTATCACATATTCGGAATGAGTTATATGACACAAAGGTCCTCTCCCGGCTAAACCGAATAGTGAGCGCAACATTTAAAACATATGGATATGGGATTTCAATTAAGTCACAACTTATTATCCAAAACCTTTCTTTAAATGGTTTAAACAAATTACCCTTCCAGAACTTTTAATAAAATGGTTTATTTCACAAAGTTACCAATTTTTTCACAAAGGTTAATTCATAGTTTCCAAAACTATTTCATTTCTAATTGGGTTAACTTATCTAATCTTTAAATTAAAGATTTAATTCACAACTTTCAAACCATTTCCAATTCAACTCTTTTATATGAAAGATATACCATTTAAAATTCTCTTCGATTTCAAAACAAGGTTTGATAATCTTCTTCAAAAGTTAAAGCCATTTAAGTAAAAACTCGGGTTTGAATTTAAGTCCCCAAAACAATGCTTTTTAAATGGTTTAAAAACCCATATAAACATCTTTATAACTTGTATTTTTTTTAACCATAATTCCCAGATTTTTGTATTCAATTCAAATATTGAATCCAAATTTAAATCAAATAAATTAAATTTCAAAACTTTATTAAGTTATTCAAAATAACTTCTATTTTTGAAACTCATTTTTCCAAAAGCTTTCAATTCCAATTTCAAAACTTTATTAAGTTATTCAAGAATTCAAATTTTTAAAACCATTTCAAAAATCTGTGACTTAACCAATTTCCACGTGCAATCCATATTTGTGTGTGTATAAGTGTGGTCCAAGGGTTTTACACAATAGTGCACAACATCAATCATAAGGATATCGATAAGCGGTATAACCCATAACGCTTATCTTCATTCACAGATTCATAGATAAAATAAATCACAAAGATTCACTAATATGATTCGATGTAGGTTTCAGATAACAAACTGGAATCCGACTCCCTGTCGCATCGAAATTAAAATGCCGTTCAACGGCCAAGGGGTGCTTACACAGAAATATATCACAGAAATCAAAGATCAATGCAGAGCAACTCACATCACAAAATATCACGAAGCATCACATATGAGGAATATCAACCATCCAAACATCCAATAGAATCCAAACATCCATAAGTAAAAATAAATTAAATTATCTGATCTAAATTAAATCAGATTAATTACTTATGAATATTTTTTTTGTCCTGGTTAATTAATATTAATGAATTACAAATTTTTTTTTGTTAATTATTCTTTAATCATTTATTAATTTACCATTAATTATAATTCATCAACTTTCAATTATTAAATAATTAACCTTTAATTATTTAATTTACCATTTAATAAATTATCTTTAATTAATAAATTAACCCTCAATTAACTAATTACCATGGAATTAATTATCCTTAATTAGTTACTAAAATTTGAGTAACCTCAAGTTAATTACAAAATTTATTAATTCTTAATCAATAGTATCTCTTAATTACTTTCACTAATCAATTAACCTTTAGGTTAATTGAATAATAAATTAATGCTTAATTACTTGATTTATTTATTTAAACCTTTAATTACTTATTTAATTAACCAAAATCAATAATTAATTTGATAAATTATCCATTCCAATTAATCTTGATAATTTAATGAATTAAATCATAAATTCCTAATTGAACTTTAGGAAAAACATTATTCTTATTTATGATTAAATTATCATTAACAAAGTATTTAAAATAATTTACTTTCAAATTTACTCTTAACTTTCATTCTAAATTTAAGATTAAAAATGAGTACGATTTAAATTCAAAAACTTTCTTTCATTTCAAAACAATGGTTCAAACTTCTTAAATTATGCTTTAAACTTTCAAGGTTGTCTAAACATTTTGAATTCCAAAATTTTGCCTTTATTTCAAAAACTAGGATTCAAATAAAATTTGAATCCAGGTTTAAACTTGATTTAACACTTTGTTAAAAATCCTACTTTCAAATTTTAAAACCAGTTAATAAAATTTGGAACCAGAGAGGTTAAAACCTGTAAAAAATTATTTGACCCGAGCCACTTCAATTTGCTTCGAGTAAAACTGTAAAACACAAGCATCCACAACTAAAAACCTGGGCACGCATCCTCCTTACCAAAATCAGCTTCACAGGTGCACGCAACGTGCACATCCACGTGTACGCCGCCTCAGATCGTCGGCGAACTCCACCCTGATCTCCCACACATCGCCATTAACCACGACAACAACACGCATTCACCTAGATGACCCGCTTCGATCGAAAAACGAATTCGACCCCTAAACCCATTCGCCTGGACACGAGCACCACCAGAAAAACTCGCGTCTTCGATGATCCCAGGCTCCAGTTGCCTCGCCATCCTCCCCATAATTCAGCCACGTCTTCCCGCATTTATCGCATGCCTCGCGATCGTCTGAAATCCCTCGAGATTAACGCGGTTCCTCTTCAAACCCATACGAGTAAAACTAGGGTTAAAAACAAAACCCACCTCCTGACATCGCCACACGGCGTTATAAATTCAATCAACATTTTTTCTAAGCTCCTTAATGCTTCATCCATCTTCACCAACAATCGCGACCGTCACGGCTCACGTGATTGCCGTGGATTGACAAAAAACCGATTTCTAATCATCTCGACAAATCTCAATGCATACGAATCTAAAATTTTTGGTTTTGTTGTTAAAATTCATATTTCTCCATTACGAATCTAGTGGTATAATCTGAATTTGAAATCACGATCATGGATTTTGGACTCAAATTGATTTCTTACTGTATTTTCCTATTTTAAATTAAATGCTTAACATAAATTGTTTGAAAACATTTTTAAAATTTAACTCATGTGAGTTCAATCAAATGTTCCTTAGAGATTATTACCTAAATCCTTACAGATTTGGAGGTATGATTTGAATTCTGGAGCTATTTTTTTTTAAACCTGTAAGATAACAGAAGTGTTATGCTTCTATTTCCAGATTTACCCACATGCTAATATACATTCAATATTTGACCACATGCAAACATATATAGATATGGATTCAAAGTTTTCTCACAAAAAATAAAATAAAAATAAACAGATAGGGTTGGAGGTTTGCTTACCTATGTGGTTTAATGTAACAACCCAATATTTGCGTCAATTCATAATCGACGTTAAAACGATTTATATTTTTTCGTCAATTTCCATTTTGAAGTTTTTAAAATTTAAATTTAAATTTAAATTACAAATTGTTATAAAGTTTGAGGGGCTTTGATTTTTAAATAATGGTCCACCTTTCTTTTATTTTGGGCCGAGACAATTGTTTAAGCAATAAACCCGTTCTCTCCCCTTACCCATTTCCATTTTTAAACCCTAACCTAAAATATTCGAGAGGAGCAAATAATGGCGGCATCTCCTTGCTCGCCCTCGCGCTCGTTCATCTTCACTTCCGTTCGTGGCAAAAGTGAGTTTGCTCACATCTAATTCTTGGCTCGAGTTATTTGTGTGTTTTGTCGCTTGAATTCTTGGATGATTATTGCTTCGAATTTTAGTGATTTCGATTTGAACTTGTGTGATTTTTACTCACATCTATTTCTACTTAGTCTTCTCGGCACTGTTTTGTTGAGATGTTGATGTATTCGATTTTGTTTTAATATTGGAGATGATTCTGACTTGATTCGATTTTGCTCGATGTTGATAAAAAATTTATGACTTCGGCAATTACAGTAGTCGGTTGCGAATTGGGTTTGATCATGTGGATTTGACTTGTTTTGCCTTGTGCCTTAGATAGTCTGACCACTGCGTTTCATATGTAATGCTGCTCTAATTGAAAATCTGAGGCCAATTTCTTATTCTCAGGCCAATTGATTTTCTTGTTGTTTCATGTTTCCCTTACTGAAAATGCATTTGAAAGTTTGAAATCTTTCACCCCTACAGAAACAAATACATATAGTGTTGTATGTTTGGAATAGAGGCCAATCTCTGTGCCATTATTCTGGACAAACAATTAATTATATATAAGCTTGCCTCTGTACTTGCCTGAGATAAACAACATGTTGTAAATTCCTGGCCAACTGTTCTAGTCGAAACTTGTGTAAATTGTCTTGCTTATTAGTACAACTGAAGTTATGTTGAAAGTTGAAGTTCCATTTATGAACATAAATATACCTGCTGTTATCTATAGGTATCACTGCACCTAATGCCGAGCACATATTTGTGCTGTTGTCAGGCTATATTAAATGTGGGTTAGCTTTGAGATTTGGTGTTTTCTAGATTTCAATTTATTGATTTCTAAATATTTGCTGCTTGAAATTTGATTGGTTGAAGCTCTGTTTGCCTGGTTCACCTCTGTTGATTTCATTGGTGACTGACACTGCTCAGTTGCTTGTATCAACCCCATTTCCAGGTTACATGTAATCTTGTTGAAGTTGTTGAACTAGTGTTCTTGTGGTTTGCTGTAGAAATTCATCACACTTGAATTGCATTTGAGTTTCTTTTCAAATCCATCTTCTTGCTTCTTACTACTATGTGCACTTGATTTAGTTGTACACTTACTGTGCACATTCCATATCATGCCCCTGATATTGTGCATATCATTTTTACCATTATGTCATTCAGTTTGTATCATTATTTCATCATGCTTGCTGTTTGACCTGCTGCACTATATGTTGTGTTGCCATCTTCTTGGTATTTGCAGTTCTCTACTGCCCCTTTAACTTGCTTATGCTCCCTGGAGACGTAGCATTCATTCTTTACTCCTTTGATTTGTCGCAGTCGTTGTACTGCATATATTGGGGACTGTCCAATTGAGTTAGTTCACTGATGCAATCATTTGCATATCACTCGATTGCCCCTTTTATTACATGTTCTTCAAGACAGATTGCATACCGTTGCATTGTTGGTCTTGTAATTATGTCTCGGTGGTGCATTGTATTTGTTGTCGGTTCTTTACTTTTTGAACCTGTCTTTGAGATGTACTGTGACTATCTATTTCATATGTTGCAGTCTTGAGTTTCTTGTAATGGCCATGTGTGTATGCTGCACTACATAGTAGCCATGTTGGTGCATTTTGTCGTGTTGGGCCACCATGTCAGTGCTTTATTAACCTGGTTAGCATGCAGTTCCATGTTGCCATTTCTATATCCATTTTGTTAAGGTGCTGTTCGTTATGTACATTGTACATTGCTCTTCATATTAGTGCTTTGGGTCCTTATTCCTTTTAGTTCATACTGTATATCTATGTGTGCTAGTTGCCATGCACATTCTCCATGTCTGCCTTCTTGACCACTGAGGCCGTGGTATTTGATATTTGAATCTTCATTGATTTCGGTTCGGTATTCATTGGGTACATCATCACTGTAGTGGCGAGGCAGTGCATGCAAGCGTGAACTGCAGCCACACGGTATTCATTGGGTACATCGTCACTGTAGTGGCAAGGTAGTGCACGCAAGCGTGAACTGCAGCCACACGGTATGGTTTTATGATATCTATCTTGTTTTGATTAATTGATCTTTTGCATATTCCATATGCTGTAGTGGCGAGGCAGTGCACGCGTGCGTGTACTGCAGCCCTACTCGACTTAATATTTTAATTGATATTTAAATGTTTTGAACTGTTTTGTTTATTTCAATTCAATATTCTGAATTGCATTCTGATTTGGTTTAAATTACTGTCGTCTAATTATTATTTGATTATTACTGCCTCTATGCACTAATAACTGAGTTTGAATTAGACTGACCCGGGTATTATTTTCTTATGAATTTAATACTCGGGTCAGACCGAGTATTTCAGGTTGTAGATATTCTGCTTTGGGTTGCTGCTAGAGCTATGAAGTTCTTTCATATCTTTTGGAGTAGTCGTCGTCATTTGTAGTAGTCTGTAAAATTGTATAGGAAGATATGTATTCATGTATATTAAATACGTTAATGTACTTGTATATGTAACTTCCTTAGTCGACTGTTGTAGTTGTATCATATGTACCGTGTCATATGTATTGTATCAAATGTATTGTAACTGACATCAGTTATTGTATATATGAGACTTTCTGTTTGATTTGTGTTCCGCATTATATTATCTGTGTGATATTTTATATTTACTGTTCTAAACTATTACGAACCATCGTAGTTCGTTTTATACTGGAACTAGGGTATGTCGATGGGAGAAAATAAATCAGAGATGAAAAATGAAAGAAAATATATTTATATACCACTCCCATTGAGATAACCAATACTAGTATAAGGCCTAACTATTGATGGTCGCTCCTCAACAGCCTTATTCTCCGTGCGAGTTGACAGCACTACACCGTAGTGTTCTTGGCTAGTGTGGGTATAGAGGTCGGGCGTCACAGCTTGGTATCAGAGCCTGGAGTTTAGAACAAATATAAAACATAACTTAGATAGTACATGTGTTACAACTATTTGTCGATGTTTAATCTCACATTTTTATCTAAAATCATTTTTGATTTGTTAGGTATGAATTCCTAACTCTTATTCATGAGCATTGCTGCTATTCTTCGTTGCACATGCTCATTTGAGTTTGCACTGCTAAGTATCGTTGTGTATATGCTTTACCAAGTTGCATACTGCTGCAACTCGTACCCACTTCAATTTGAACTCGCATTGTTTATTCGAACTGCTGTATATATGCATTCTTGTCTCTGATTCGTGTACTTAATGCAGTCTCCATACAATTTGGTTTTTGGGTATCAATCTTTGAGACAAATTGCATTTCAATTGTCGACTCTGTCTGCTTATCCATGGTTTTTGGTTTTCATGTGCCTCTCTCTGATAGTTAAAATTTCTTTGGTATAAAAGAAATTGTCTTGGACTTTGCCTTGTCGATATCGACGTTGACTTGACTTTTACTTTTGTTAAAGTCATTCATGCATTTATGCTCGTTTTGCTTCGTTTTTCCAATTGTTGATCGATTCTTCTTTTCCGATTAGTTGTTATCACCTTTGTCGACTTTGATAACTTCTATTTCAGGAATGTTTGGGTATTCCTACTTTGATGGATTTGGAATCGAATTCTTTGGATTTTATTCACGTCTTCGAATGTGAATCTTAGTGAATTGATTTGGTTTTCGAATTTAATCGATTCTTGATTATTTCCCGATTTGTTGCTATCATTTATTAGCAACTTTGATGACCTTTTCTTCGGGATTTTTGTGAACATACCTTTCGATGAATTCGGTATCGATTTCTTTGGATTCTATTCACGTCTTCGTATGTGAATTCTTGTGATTGATTGTTTCTACAATCATTTTTGTGATTTGTCACTTTAAAAATATAAAGGTTTCAATACTAGTAGTAAATATCAAAACTCTTTTATCAAAATGTTTTCAACTCTATTTTCAATATAAAACTCTTTTTCTCAAACCGTTTTCTAATCTACTAGTATATACAAGCCTTTACCTCACGCGGATGAGAAATCTAATTAAACGGCTTAGTAAAACAAGTGGTATGAAACGCTTGCGTTTGCTTCGTCGGTTAATTCTTGGACTTGTTCGATTGAACCTCATGTGACAATTTTCTAGTGAAGATTTACAATTTGTTCGTAAATATTTAAGTTAAGCAAGTGGTTATGGGACATGAAGCTAAACTTTTATATTTACTAACTTAGTGTAATTGACACTTCTCGTTGATCATGACGATCATTTTTACGGTTAGACTAGGCCTCATCAGTGTGATTTCGTCTCACATATCTCTTGGGCTTTGAGGATTGTCTAGACACCATTTGTGTGATTTCATTCATACATACTTTTCTTTTGATTGCGAGGTTAGTCTTGACCTCAATCTGTGTGATTCCGACTCACACATGTGGGGTAGCGCCCCACGGTCTTCGGGCCATTCGTGTGTCAAAATTAATGGCTTGCAACCATGAGATAGCGTCTCGTTATGCGTTGCACGTGTTGATGATTTTCATGCTCATGTGTAGGTGAGATTCCGTGCTCCCGTTCTCGCTTTGCGTTGCACGTGTTGATATTTTTCATGCTCACGTGTAGGTGAGATTCTGTGCTCCCGTTCTCGCTTTGCGTTGCACGTGTTGATGATTTTTCATGCTCGCGTGTAGGTGAGATTCCGTGCTCCCGTTCTCGTTTTGCGTTGCACGTGTTGATGATTTTTCATGATCATGTGTAGGTGAGATTCCGTGCTCCCGTTCTCGCTTTGCATTGCACGTGTTGGTGAGTTTTCATGCTCGCATGTAGGTGAGTTTTCGTGCTCCCGTTCTCGTTATGCGTTGCACGTGCTGATGAATTTTCATGCTCGCATGTAGGTGAGTTTTCGTGCTCCCGTTCTCGCTTTGCGTTACATGTGCTGATGAATTTTCATGCTCGCATGTAGGTGAGTTTTCGTGCTCCCGTTCTCGCTTTGCGTTACATGTGCTGATGAGTTTTCATGCTCGCGTGTAGGTGAGTTTTCGTGCTCCCGTTCTCGTTATGCGTTACATGTGTTGATGAATTTTCATACTCCGTTCGAGTTTTCATACTCCATTCGAGTTTTCATACTCCGTTTGAGTTTTCATACTTCGTTCGAGTTTTCATACTCCGTTTGAGTTTTCATACTCTACTTCGAGTTTTCATACTCTCATACGAGTTTTCATACTCCCGTTCGAGTTTTCATACTCTTATCTTGTGATTTCTGGATTTCTTGTGTAGATTTCTAGAATTTGTGCTTCACCAATTTTCGTGATTTCTATTGATAAGTTTTATCAATTCTTGTGCATTGGTGAATTCGTGTGTCATTGACTTGTTATGAGTACAAGTTTAGGGTATGATATCCCTTTCTATCTTTGAGAAGATTCTTGTGACATTTTTGATGAACGAAAATTCATTGGTATTATATTTTCATGCCAATTATTTCGATGAAATTTTGACGTATGTCGAAGTTGCTACTGACATTGCTATTTTAATCACGTGTTTTAAAAATTTGTTATTCTTCAAAATTGTTTCAAAATTAAATTAAAATTGTTTACAAAATTTTTACAGTTTACGCTTTCAAAAGAATGAGGAAGCGATTTAAACGTTTCAGAAAAATCGAGGACTATGACCCCTTTCTTTTACTGATTCGCTTAATTCCGGACTTGTCCGTTTGAGAATGTAAAATGTTATTTTAAAATACACAGTTTTGACTTTGAGCAACATTCTATTCACATCATTGCTTCGGGGGTTGAGCGCCTTCGAAATAAAGATGTTTCTCTTATGAAGTTCTGTGACTCTCAAATCCTAAGGATTTCACTTAGGAATCCGGAGAATCCATCGAGCAAACACGTTCAGCCTTATTTTTTCCTGCTCTACAGGGTGAACTTCCTATTTCAAAATTCTCCATCTTATGTCGTTGTGTTTTGGGGTTGTTACCTTTTGCCCATTTATTTCTTAAGATTGCGAGGACGCAATTTCTTTAAGGAGGGGAGTCTGTAACAACCCGATATTCGCGTCAATTCATAATCGACGTTAAAACGATTTATATTTTTTCGTCAATTGCCATTTTGAAGTTTTTAAAATTTAAATTTAAATTTAAATTACAAATTGTTATAAAGTTTGAGGGGCTTTGATTTTTAAATAGTGGTCTACCTTTCTTTTATTTTGGGCCGAGACAATTGTTTAAGCAATAAACCCGTTCTCTCCCCTTACCCATTTCCATTTTTAAACCCTAACCTAAAATATTCGAGAGGAGCAAATAATGGCGGCATCTCCCTGCTCGCCCTCGCGCTCGTTCATCTTCACTTCCGTTCGTGGCAAAAGTGATTTTTCTCACATCTAATTCTTGGCTCGAGTTATTTGTGTGTTTTGTCGCTTGAATTCTTGGATGATTATTGCTTCGAATTTTAGTGATTTCGATTTGAACTTGTGTGATTTTTACTCACATCTATTTCTACTTGGTCTTCTCGGCACTGTTTTGTTGAGATGTTGATGTATTCGATTTTGTTTTAATATTGGAGATGATTCTGACTTGATTCGATTTTGCTCGATGTTGATAAAAAATTTATGACTTCGGCAATTACAGTAGTCGGTTGCGAATTGGGTTTGATCATGTGGATTTGACTTGTTTTGCCTTGTGCCTTAGATAGTCTGACCACTGCGTTTCATATGTAATGCTGCTCTAATTGAAAATCTGAGGCCAATTTCTTATTCTCAGGCCAATTGATTTTCTTGTTGTTTCATGTTTCCCTTACTGAAAATGCATTTGAAAGTTTGAAATCTTTCACCCCTACAGAAACAAATACATATAGTGTTGTATGTTTGGAATAGAGGCCAATCTCTGTGCCATTATTCTGGACAAACAATTAATTATATATAAGCTTGCCTCTGTACTTGCCTGAGATAAACAACATGTTGTAAATTCCTGGCCAACTGTTCTAGTCGAAACTTGTGTAAATTGTCATGCTTATTATTAGTACAACTGAAGTTATGTTGAAAGTTGAAGTTCCATTTATGAACATAAATATACCTGCTGTTATCTATAGGTATCACTGCACCTAATGCCGAGCACATATTTGTGCTGTTGTCAGGCTATATTAAATGTGGGTTAGCTTTGAGATTTGGTGTTTTCTAGATTTCAATTTATTGATTTCTAAATATTTGCTGCTTGAAATTTGATTGGTTGAAGCTCTGTTTGCCTGGTTCACCTCTGTTGATTTCATTGGTGACTGACACTGCTCAGTTGCTTGTATCAACCCCATTTCCAGGTTACATGTAATCTTGTTGAAGTTGTTGAACTAGTGTTCTTGTGGTTTGCTGTAGAAATTCATCACACTTGAATTGCATTTGAGTTTCTTTTCAAATCCATCTTCTTGCTTCTTACTACTATGTGCACTTGATTTAGTTGTACACTTACTGTGCACATTCCATATCATGCCCCTGATATTGTGCATATCATTTTTACCATTATGTCATTCAGTTTGTATTATTATTTCATCATGCTTGCTGTTTGACCTTCTGCACTATATGTTGTGCTGCCATCTTCTTGGTATTTGCAGTTCTCTACTGCCCCTTTAACTTGCTTATGCTCCCTGGAGACGTAGCATTCATTCTTTACTCCTTTGATTTGTCGCAGTCGTTGTACTGCATATATTGGGGACTGTCCAATTGAGTTAGTTCACTGATGCAATCATTTGCATATCACTCGATTGCCCCTTTTATTACATGTTCTTCAAGACAGATTGCATACCGTTGCATTGTTGGTCTTGTAATTATGTCTCGGTGGTGCATTGTATTTGTTGTCGGTTCTTTACTTTTTGAACCTGTCTTTGAGATGTACTGTGACTATCTATTTCATATGTTGCAGTCTTGAGTTTCTTGTAATGGCCATGTGTGTATGCTGCACTACATAGTAGCCATGTTGGTGCATTTTGTCATGTTGGGCCACCATGTCAGTGCTTTATTAACCTGGTTAGCATGCAGTTCCATGTTGCCATTTCTATATCCATTTTGTTAAGGTGCTGTTCGTTATGTACATTGTACATTGCTCTTCATATTAGTGCTTTGGGTCCTTATTCCTTTTAGTTCATACTGTATATCTATGTGTGCTAGTTGCCATGCACATTCTCCATGTCTGCCTTCTTGACCACTGAGGCCGTGGTATTTGATATTTGAATCTTCATTGATTTCGGTTCGGTATTCATTGGGTACATCATCACTGTAGTGGCGAGGCAGTGCACGCAAGCGTGAACTGCAGCCACACGGTATTCATTGGGTACATCGTCACTGTAGTGGCAAGGCAGTGCACGCAAGCGTGAACTGCAGCCACACGGTATGGTTTTATGATATCTATCTTGTTTTGATTAATTGATCTTTTGCATATTCCATATGCTGTAGTGGCGAGGCAGTGCACGCGTGCGTGTACTGCAGCCCTACTCGACTTAATATTTTAATTGATATTTAAATTTTTTGAACTGTTTTGTTTATTTCAATTCAATATTCTGAATTGCATTCTGATTTGGTTTAAATTACTGTCGTCTAATTATCATTTGATTATTACTGCCTCTATGCACTAATAACTGAGTTTGAATTAGACTGACCTGGGTATTATTTTCTTTTGAATTTAATACTCGGGTCAGACCGAGTATTTCAGGTTGTAGATATTCTGCTTTGGGTTGCTGCTAGAGCTATGAAGTTCTTTCATATCTTTTGGAGTAGTCGTCGTCATTTGTAGTAGTCTGTAAAATTGTATAGGAAGATATGTATTCATGTATATTAAATACGTTAATGTACTTGTATATGTAACTTCCTTAGTCGACTGTTGTAGTTGTATCATATGTACCGTGTCATATGTATTGTATCAAATGTATTGTAACTGACATCAGTTATTGTATATATGAGACTTTCTGTTTGATTTGTGTTCCGCATTATATTATCTGTGTGATATTTTATATTTACTGTTCTAAACTATTACGAACCATCGTAGTTCGTTTTATACTGGAACTGGGGTATGTCGATGGGAGAAAATAAATCAGAGATGAAAAATGAAAGAAAATATATTTATATACCACTCCCATTGAGATAACCAATACTAGTATAAGGCCTAACTATTGATGGTCGCTCCTCAACAGCCTTATTCTCCGTGCGAGTTGACAGCACTACACCGTAGTGTTCTTGGCTAGCGTGGGTATAGAGGTGGGGCGTCACATTTAACATAAAGAAAAAAAAACTGCAGACAAGACTATAAACAAGGCAGAGGCAAACTGCCTAATTCACAGACATACACACACTCAACCTATGTATTCATACAACCATTCTAGCATATTCACATCATGACTCCAAAAATAAATTCAAACATCAAGATAACAGCATGGTCAAAGAGTTTGCTCACCTGGATTTTGACAAGGAACATAGGAATGAATTTGAGCCTGTATATTTTTTTCTTCCTTGCTTGCTTTGCATTTCACTTTGATTTGTTCCAGTGCTTTGAAAACTTTGAATTTGTTTGATTCTTTAACTGCTTCATATTTTGAATTCTTGTTTTATATTTGGGTTGAACTTGCTTCAGAATTGTTTCAGGCTTTTAATCCTGAACTGATGAATATAAAAATTTAAATCCTTGCTTCATTACTGATTTATAACCCGAATTCAAATTAAAAAAAAAGATTCACTTGCCTTAAAATTAATTCCATAAATACTTTGCGTTGCCATAATCATGTCGAACTTTGTTTCAGGTTTGATTATCTTATTTTTTTCCTTCAGATTGAACTTGCATGCTTAAAACTGAGAAGACCTCTACTTTGAACCTTTGCATCAAATCTTCATTTGATTGTTGAGAAACTTTACTTCTTTGATCTTTCATTCTGTTTTTGTTGTTTCCAGGCTAAAAGCTTCAACTTGCATTTGTTTGAATTGATTTTCATTGTTTTGCAGGTTTCTTGCTTGCTTGATTTTCGAATCTATTTTGATTCTTATATTTCCAGTTTTGTTCTCATCAGGTCTGAGCAAAATTTTTTTGATAAAGATAAAAGCAACTTGACTTGTCTTTTCTTTTTTCATGTTTCCAAGGATCAAATCCAAAAGAATAGATTTCCTTGCCACTTGTAAGTTAAAATATGAATTCTCTTACACTTGTTTGAATTCAAATAAAATTTATTTTTATTTTTAGCCCTTACTTTATTTTTAATTTGTAAACATTCTTCTATGTTTGTAGCCTTTTATTAATTTATTCACAAGTTATTTACATACACTTGTATTTATTTTATTTTATTGCTACAACTTTTAAAATCCATTACATCCAAATAACCTTATATTATTTTCTATTTATTTTTCCTTCTATAACTATTTATACACTATAAGAAAAAATGATTCATATCCCTTTAACATATATTTTATTTATTTATTTTATATATTGATATTTAAATATATTCAATTTAATTTATGTTTAGATCCTTGGTTAGGTTATATTTACAAATTTTATTTTCTTATACACATTAACTATGTTTATTTATATTGTGTACAAGTAAAAATTCAAATCTTGCATTTATTGCTTTTACATATTTATATACAACTATATTTTTTATTCCAAATGTTTATAATTGAATTCTAATCCAAATATTATTTTATAACACATAATTTTAACTCATTCTGGAATTTTAATATTTATTCCAAAATAAAAATCCAATTTGTTTTAAATATATTCATTTTAGTATTTTCACATCCATAATATTCATTGTCTATATATTCATTAAATTTCAAATTTAAATTTCCAAATTATAATTCATTTGTATGAACATATATATTATTAAATTTGATGAATTCAATTTTTATTTTTATATTTCAAATGTCAATAAATCTAAATAAATTTACAATCAAATCCAAAATAAATTTGATTACCAATATCTTTTTAAGATTTAATCCCAAATATTAAATCAATTATCAAATTATTTTTAGCTAAATTCCAGGAATGTTACAGTCTGAATCCGAGCGACATTCAAATCTAGCAAAAATTCAACAAGCTTTATTTGTTGCCAAACCGATTCCATGAAATAGCGCTCGTCAACACAACCTTAACATGACAAACTACGTTTGATTTGGACCTAAAACGAGTAAGTTATCATGTTAAAGAATATCAAATAAAATAGTATAATAATTTTCTTAATTATATACTTATACAATTAATTACCCATTTTAAAAATAATTAGCCGCCTAAACCATTATTTCCCCAAATCTTGTACGCACTGTAACAGCCGCCCCCTATTCTTGCTTACCGTCACCGCCTCTGGCCAAGTCCGACCATTGCACCACCACTCATCGAACCCCCTAACCTCGCCGCACCTTCCAGCATTGATCCCATCCCCTCCGCTACCACGTGGATTCCACACGAACCCAAAACCCAAACAAACTCCATTTTAGTTCAAACCTTCCCCGCCGCCGCCGCAGGTGGACATACCTCACCAAATTCCAACCGAAAGTAGATCTTCCCCCCATGAACATTTCTCCTCTAGGAACCATTGTCTAAAATCATGCAGAATCACCACAGTCACCCAAAAACAATCTCTCTGTTCATCCACCTTCTATCGCCGCCTCGCTTCGATCCAACAGATCTCCACCGTCCATCACCCTCACCATGATGTCGCATATCTCTCACTAGTTGGGGTAGGAGGCTAGAAATGCCTCTGGTGGCGCGGAAGCTTGAGGGTCGTTGGATGGAGTGAAGGAGTTTCATTCGTTCTCAATATCGTTTTTCAACTAAAGAGTGCAGGCGCGATATATAGCGGAGGGAGGTAGCGGGTATAGATAAGTGCAGCTTTAAACAGGGTAGGGTGGCTGAGTAGGGATGGACATTGAAATTTTATAATATTATTTAATTCCAAAATATCTCACTATAAATTACGGACTCCAGTCGAGGCATGCCGCTAGGCGTTCCTAATGTCATACCCCACTTCCGAACGTAATGAAGCAAATTTTGAGGCCTAATTTGATCATATGACGAAGATGGCCCTCTGAACCCAATTATTATGTTAAATTTTCGATATAAATTTCAACGCTTTTCTATCCTGTATGACCAAACTGTACATCTGATCGCAACGAAATTTGACGGTGTATTATAATTCATTATTACGGACCGAATGACACTGGTTTCATTTAAATCCGAGACTGTGCCCCGGACGGCTATTTTCAGTCATTAATTAAAACAAGTTAATTTCAAAATTAGATAAATCACTTTTAAATCCAATTTAAAAGTTTACTTACCTCCATTCTTGTTAATAGAAATTTAATAAGCCTTTGAAATTATTTACAAGTTTCAATTTTTAAAATTTAACAATTAAGTTATCCAATAAATCGCTATATTTGGAATTTTAGTTGTTTAACCTAAAAAATTAACTTCTTAATATTTAAAATTAATTAAATATTCCAATTTCATATAACAAAAATTCTAGGTCGTTACATTCTTCCCTCTTTAAAAGAATTTTGTCCTCAAAATTGCCAAGGTAGGAAAAATGCCCAAACCCATTCTTTTTCTAAAACAATTAGTTGAATAACTTCCCAAATCCATTTTAGCCTTTAACTTCCCAAAACCAATTTGTTGAAATCTTATTATTACTTTTAATAAATTTCCAAATTTATCCATAGATTCCAAATAATACTATTCATTCAATCATTTCAAATTATAATCCAAAATCACATTTTTAGTCATTAAAAAATTTCTTCAAAATTTCGAACTCTTTAAGTTTTTGAAAATTTTGCTAGCGTCTCCTTTGCGCGGCTAGATCAGAACAACTACAAATCGCTAGTATGGGCCAAACCAACAAAAGAAAACAAAAAACCAAGTGGCTCAACCATAAAACCCTCAAAATCAAACGACAATTTAAACATGTACCTTTTTGTTGGGTAACCCAGTTTTACTTATGAAACCGAAGCATCGAATTAGCTCTTGCTCTTATATCCCGCATCTTATTTCTCAATGATGTCTAATCATATTATTCATAATCATATTAATTTGCACTCACAATTTTCAATACCTGCTTTACTAAAACCGTACGATGTACATATATCATCTGTACGCACATGTCAATCCGATCGCTCTCTCAATCACACAATTTCACTTTCAAACTAGTATTGTTCACACAACCACTTTAGTGTAGATGTGATAATCCGAATTTTGGACATATGATAATTGAAATTAACTGGATTGAATTAATAAGAATAATTTTCTAAAATGATATATATGTATGTGTATATATATATATATTGAAAGTTATGAAATTAGCATATATGTATATGAACTTATTTTCGAAAATAATAATAATAATAATATAAATAAATATATAGAATTCAATCTTTAAACAAATCTTTGGAAAATATATATATATATATATATATATATATGTATGTATGTAAGGTTGGTTTGTAAATATTTAAAGGTGAGATTTAACTAAGGATTGATATTGGTAAACCATATACATAGATAAACTAAATATGATTTGGCATAAAATTATGTAAAAGACATTTTTATCATATAAAGTACAAATGTAAGTAGATTAATAAACATAGTTTATAATTTAAAACGTGATACCTAAATCTTTATAAAACATAAGTAATATAATATAAGTAATAAAAGGGTATACACATTTTAAAATAATAACAATTCTCATGCTTAATTACAAATGTTGATATATAAAGTCTTTTAGTGACGAATGTTAGGTTATTGAACAAGTGTCAAATTATTACCTTTTCTTTTAGTTTTAGAAAAATATTAGATAAAAACAAACTAAATATATTTTTACCTTCCTCAAGCCAATAATTCTCAAATCAGGAAAACAATTTAAAGAAAAAATATATCAAAATCAACGATTTGTAGAAACCTAAATTTATCGCAAGAAATCTGAAGTTATAATCCATCTCAATCTTCTTTCATTCATCTTCTTAACTGAAACTAGTAAGAAAACAAGCAAAACAACTTCAGATTCAAACTGAGATAAAGCAATACAAAGATTCAAGTTTTTTTTTCTTGACTGGGTTGATTTAAAATGCAAGCATCAAACTTCCAGTTACAACCAGAAAGCAATTTTCAGATTTTTAAGGTCAAGACTGCCCCTCTGTTCAACAAACAGGCGAGTGACATCATAATTTAAATGGTTTAAAGTATAAGTATGTTGCATGTTTTATCACTGAAAACAAATATGTTTTATGGATGCATTTATAAGTATATCTCTGAATATTTATATGGATGTATAGTGTGCATTGTGATTGTGTGCTCTGTCCTTCTATTGTTTTCCAGGCTCAAGATTTTGTTTTTTTACCACCTGACCTAGTTTTGTTCGGACTTGATTTATAAGCCAAGGATGTTTGGATTAGTATAGATTAAGTTTTAAAACCTTAATATTGTTAAAATAAAATCTGGTATTTCTGTAAAACCCAGAATATCAGAGAATGTTGAATAATATGAAAATTTCGAACTGTGAAATCTATGGATTCAATATTATGAAATGAAAACATAAACAAAATCATGATTTTTAACACCTAAATCATAATTTTTAAATTAGAAATGAGGGAGAAGTTGGGTGTTGAACAGTAAGAGGAAATTTTGTGATTTCTGGTAATTTATTGATTTTGGAAGGTCGAGTTTCTTCCAGTGGGTAGAGGAGTGTTCAGTGGAGCTTGAAAAAATATTGAATGGCGTTGCAATTCATCGTGGTGGCTGCGGTGATGAGTTCTCGACCAGAACCCTAGTTTTAACAAGATTATTTGTTTTGCTCATCATGGCTTGTTGAAGCGATCGAGTTGAATGAGTTTGTGGGGGATGATAGCATGATGGTTGATGAACATGTGGCCGGAGTTACTACTATTCCGGTGGTCAGAAGGTTGAGGACGAGGCATGTTCCAAGGTTGGGGGCGATACCTGTTTTTGCTATTCCAGGTTTTAGAATAAAACTCGAATTCGAATTTGAGTTGTGGAAGGGTGATTCGTTGGTCGTGTTGGGATGTGGAGGTGGTTGTCGATGTGGTGCGACCATCGGAGGTGGCTGGTGATGATCGTAGGCACGATGCACGTGCACCGTGTAATTTTAATCCCTGATGATAGCCTGGGTAGAAGGTCTCGAGATTTTCTCGAGTAGTTTTGAGTATGCCTAGAAGATTTTTACTTGTGAACTCGAAGCAAAACTGCACTTTGTTTTTGATGGTAGCCGATAGTTTTGAGTAAAGAGGGTTTCATGAGTTACTCGAAGCACGCGGAAGAGTTGCTCGATGTTTTAGGTGGGAGGACTCGAAGCCGGAATTGGGCGTCTGGGGTTAAAGGAGATGTTCAGGTTTTTTAAACAAACCTGTACTGTTAGTTTTACAAATTTTTTACTGAAGCTTGTAAAAGCAAAGAAAGGTTTAAACCTGGTTTAAAATCCAAGAATTGAAATTTATAATTCAAATTTGAGTTTAAATTTTAGTTTTAAAATAAATTAAGACTTTAATCTTGAATAGTTAAGTACTTTAAAAATGATTAAGTAGTTTGAATTTTTAAAATAAAGTTTAAAAGGGTAAGTAAAGTTTTAAAACCTGAAGATTAATCTGAAGTCAAATTTTAAATAAGCACTTCAGTTTTGAAATTCAGGAAAGTTTTAAAATTTAAAATGATTTTAACTATTGGAAATATTTACAGGGTAATTTAAATTGATTTGAATTTAAATATGAAATTGGGTTTTAATCCCTTTAAGCTTCTTTATTAATGAGTATATCTTTAACTTGTGAAATGAAGGGTTTAGAAATGTGTTTTAAAACTTTGTTAAAGATAATTTGAATTCATTTTTAAATCTTAAAGTTAAAATGAAATTTGAAAGTAAATTTAAAATAAATTGTTTTAGTACTTTGATAAATGGTAACTTGATTAGTAAAAAAGTTTGATCTTTAAATAAATTAGAATTTAAAGATTTGTATTCATTAAATTTATAAGGAAATTTAATGGATAATTAATTTATTTGATTAATTAATCATTTGGATTAATTAAATAAGTAATTAAAGGTTTAAACTAATTAATTAATGGTCAAGATTAATTAATTAGGAATAATTGATTTTGTAATTAAGGATTATTAATTAGATTTTAATTAAGAATTAAGAATTAATTAATCAAGTAATTTAGAATTAATTAAGTTACAGTTAACATTTAATAAGTTAATTACTGAATGGGATTAATCAAGGGATTAATTAGAAAATAAATTAAGGATTAATTTATTCAATGAAGTAATTAAGGGTAGATAATTTCTGGATGTTATTAATCAAGGGTGATAAATAATTATGGTTAATAATTAACTAATGAAGTAATTAAAGTTTAATTACTGTATTTGGTTGAGGATAAATTAATTTGTGAAATTAATTAAGGGATGACTAGAATGATATTGGAAGCATTTGATCAATTGTTATCCCTAATATGTGGTTCGTGATGCTATGTGATAAGATATGTTTGATTTAAATTGTAATGATGTGGTTATCTACTGAAGATGAATTACTGTGACATCCTGTATTAAAAGTATAATTGTATTTCACTTGAATAATCTAAGTTAAGTTGACAATGGTTTCGAAGAGACCGGAGTCGGGTATTAGTAAATACCCGAAACCACTTCGATCCTTATAATTTGATATGTGAAACTCATAGGCTAAGGTGGAATGACTTAAGTAAATCGGACTATTTAAATCTAAGTTTTGGCACTTGGAAATTGATGTGTGAAATAGTTGATGCCTATAACAACTTGTGAAGTGTAAATTGATATAAGTTACCCCGGGTATTAAATAAATTGTATGCTTTTGTATTCCAAGTTAGATGGGTTTACTTACGCTGGTTTCCAGCCTGACCCGGGTGTTACTTTGATGTAATGCTCGGGTCAGACCGAGTATTACAGATTTGCAGGTAAGGACATTCTGGAGCTCAGGAGGAGAGCTGAAGGACAGGAACGTGTAGAGTGTTTATCCTCTATGATATATATTGTTATTTATCTAGGACAAGTTGTTTAAAACTGCCTAGTGTTATGAAATTGTTGTAACTCCAATGTAAAAATGTGAATGTATTGATATAGTTCTTCTTTGTAAACTGTTGTATTCTTTGCTATTATATTTTATCCGCTGCGAATGTGAGATTCTGTTTCTTCTTCTTTCTTTTTCTTCTTTTCACTAACTATCCGGAAATTTCAGGATCGAAATTTCCGGGTCGTTACATTTGGTATCAGAGTTGAAGGTTAAGCGAGAACCTTGGCTCTGGTGGGATTACTCATTAAGGATAGGGTAAGTGGTACCCTAGGATGAGTTGAGTATATATATGAGAGCGTACTTGTTATTTTCTTATATAAAGGATTTTAAAAGATTTTATATGAGGTTATATTTTGATATATATATATATATAAAGCAATATTTCTTTCTAATAAATATTAAGGGAATTGGTTGTTAAATTTTTGGAATTAAATTAAGAAGTAATATAATACAACCAAATTGGAATCTAGAATTGGGATTAAATTAAGTAGGTATTATAAATACAACCAAAATGAAATTAAATAAAGATAAATTGAAATGGATTCAAACTAAAATTGAAATCCTGAATTGAAAAAATATATTTCAGAAAAAGATAATAATGGATGGTTTTAGATATGATAATTTTGGTTATTATCATAAATGGTTGTTGTATTTAATAATGAAATGTTTTAAGGAAGTAAACCATTTAGATAAGTATGAGATATAAATTAAAATGGAATTTGATCTAAATTGTGAAGTTTGAATCTTAAGATTTAAAAACATTTGAAATTTGTTTTCAAATTATTTAAAATGAATAATAAATAATATTATTTGAATGAGAAAGTTTGATGCAACCAAGAGTTGTTTAAAGATTTAAAGGAATTTGTTTTGGATTTGAAATCAAAGATGGTTTGAAATAAACTTTAAATGGTGAGTTTTGAATTTGGAATAGGATGTGATACCCAAAGTGATAAGTTTTTGAACTTAATAAGAGGGAAGATTATTTATGAGAAGTTCAAAATTTGAAAATAGAAGTTAAAACTAGGTAAGGTTGACTGAATTAAGTGAGTTAAGTTTAACTGGGAAAAAAGTTAAAAAGTTGGAATGATCAACCTGATTTGGAAATTTGAAGACAAAATTAAGATTTAACTTGGGAAGTTAAATGGTTGATTGGAATTGAGAGTTTGTGTGATCTCAAAATGGGTTGGAGATCTAAAAATTGAAAATGAATGGATGTTTTAAAATAAATTAGTTAATATCATCCTATTGTTGTTAAAAATCTTTAAGTTGTGAATTGAATTTCTTTTAAATGAATGAGAAGTGAAGTGTGTGTTAGGGATGCGAATTAAGGATCTTAAGGCAGAAATAACACTAGAGGGGGGGTGAATAGTGTTTTAAAGAATATATGAACTATATGACTAAATTAAAACTTTCAACACAAATCTAAACAGAATTCTAACACAGAATGGTCACAGAACATATAACAAATGCAAATAGTAAAGTAAAGCAAGTAAAAGGAAAGAACACACCGGATTTTATACTGGTTCTGAATCCTCCTACATCCAGTCCTGCACTAAGGCAATATCCTTGTACAGATTTTTATAAGCCAATATCCAAATTACAACCCTCAATTTCTAAGGCCTTGAGGAACCCTCCTATCTCCGAGTCTGGGGTAAACTCTCTTGATTTTCGGGACACAAGATCACCCTAATACTTCTTAATAACAATCCTTTTGAATGGATAGACTCTATGGACATTTTGAATACAAATTAATCCTATAACTCTGAATAGCACTTTGATATTTAGTAGAGTGATGGAGAATCAAATAGAGAGAGTATCTAAATGATTTCCTATTGAGAATTTGGCAGAATGATGGCACGATATTGAAAATATGAAGTTTTATGGATATGAAATGGTGGAGAAGAAAGAGTGAAGAAAAATAAGAATATATGTTAAAAAAATTCGTTTTGGAAGCCTTTATATAGATGCGCAACAGTCATAACCGTAGGCGAAAGGTTTTCGAACGAATGGACATTTCTTTTGAAAGTTGAATTTTGAATCCAACGGCCACCATGTCGACAAGGGGTATCCCCTCATGTCGACATCCCTTTGTTCAAAAATGTAGAGATGTTGTTTTGTAAAAGCAATTGAATTTAAAACAAGTTGAAACTTTTCTGGAGCAAAGTAAAGTGTTTAAAAAATATTTTGAGATAGAAAATGAATATAAAACATTATTTTAAATATATATATAATTGATATAGACCGTCAATTATATATGTAATATTTAAAATCAGAATAAGTTTTGATGTTTTAAAATTAGAAGTTTTTAAAATCAAAATAGAGGAATATTTCAAGGCTAAAACAAAGCTTGAAAACATGATTTTGAAAGCTAAAACATTTTGAAAACAGATTTAAAAACATTTTGAAAAATCTATTCAAACTGAAATTGCAAGAACCTTCCTACAGAGCTCCTCCATAGGACTCGAGAACTTGTACAAAGTAGTTTAAATGATTTTGATTTTCGTGGGTTTGTAAGCCATTTGTCGTAGGTTTGTAAGCTACTTGTCGTGGGTTTGTAAGCCACTGGTTTCGATAGAAATTGGGTTTCATCCCAAAAAGAAAACTGGAAGAAAGATGAGAGTGCTATTATGAAGTTTTAACAAAATACTAGACACTTATCTTGAGATCTTGAAATCTTGATTCTCTAGAGTCTTGAATCTTGAATCTCTAATCTTCATCTTGATGCTTGAGTCTTTAGACTGATCAGTCTTCGATAATACCTGCATATACTTCCTATTACATACACACACACACACACACACACACACACACATATATATATATATGTATGTATGTATGTATGTATATGTATATGTATATATATATATATGGAAATGTTAGTATATATTTTATAAAGTAAAGTATAATAACTATATAAGGTTGTTGTCATCAAAACATCATCAACTCAGTTCCTAACAGTGTGTTAATATATCCTTTATTAAGATAAAAGAAAAATCTAACGTTAATTTGAAATTAAGGATATGGAATTACTTTGAACTGAAAATCTAAATGATTGAATTTGAAAATTAAGCTTGTTTAAAAATTGGTTTCAAACTAGAAGATAAAATTGGGTAATAAAAATTAAATTGTTTAAAAGCTTTTAATAGAGGTTAACTTGGTTTAAAGGGTTAAACCAACCTTAGTGAATTTAACTCGAATTTATATAATTCGAGATGGTTTAAATTTGAAATTTGAATTAGTTCAAATTGAATTAGATTCGAATTAATTGAAATTGTGATTGAAGATGTATGAGTATAAGATTCAAATGGAAAATTTGAATTGGATTAATTTGAAACGATTTGAAATTGAAATGGGTTCAATCTGAAATTAGTCCGTATTGATTTGAATAATCTGGAATTGTAATTAGAGTTGAATAATTTTAAATTCAAATGAAATTTGAATTGAATTTGGGAAGAAATCAAGAATAATTCAACTTGATTTGGAAATGGAGTTTGAAATTGAGAATAATTCAATCTGGAGTTGAAATGAATTGAAATTGAAACTAGTTCAATTGAAATTTATTTGAATTAATAGAATTTGAGATCAAGGTTGAATAAAGTTAAACTTGGAAAGAACTGGGTTAATTCAACTTGAATTGGGGTTGAATCAATTTCAATGGAAATTGAATTTATTTAAATTGGAATTGGGTCAATTTAAATGGAAGTGGAATTTAAATTAAATTGATTTGGAATGGAGATTGGGAATTGAACAGTTTTGACTCTGGACTATTTTTATTATTAACCTATTTCTCTAAGCTATTTATTATATATACAACCTTTCTTTTAAAAGCCAAACTATCATATACTTGTTTACAATTATTTTTGAATCTGTTTAACAATTTTCCAACTGTTTTATAAACTAATTACTATATTACAACTATTTTACAAAGCAAACTAATATCTTACTACTATTTTGCAATTATTTAAAATTTCTATAATTATTTAACTATTTTCTAACTATTTTACACCTATTTTACAAACTCGTAATTATTTTCCAACTACTTATCTATTTCAAAAAAATTCAAGCTATTTTCTAAATAAACTGGTCGGAGTTCAACTGTTATTTGTTAAATACCCAATCGAGATAAGAATAGAGGTGATAATCCAAAAGGATTGAAGCAATTTGGATAAGTGAATGAAAATCAAAGCGAATTTGAATAGAAATAGAATAGATTTGGCTAATAACCAATAAAGATAAATACGTAGGATGTACATATGTTATTCGATTCGCATAGTGATTTGATCCAGATTCGAGCACAGAATTTCGAGATAGTTTTATCGATCCGAGTGTGATTTTTCACTCGATTTTCGACAGCGAACCTGGATATGGATTGTTGATTGGTTCTGGATATTCTCTATCATAGTTATGACTATGCAAGGAGAATGACGGTTTCTGATCAAGAAACCAGATCTGTGTCCGCACTAGGAAGTCAGGTGGACGATACTAGTTCGAAAGTGAAATTGTGTGATCGAGTGAGCGATCAGATTGGTATAGCGTACTGATGATATGTGTACATCATACAGATTTGAATGAAAATGATATTGAAAGAAGTAATCAAATTTGAATATTTGATTTTGAGTAAACAGAGTAAATATCTTTGTTTTATAAAATAAAACTCCCCTTGTTGAATCTATTGCCAGAAGAAAAGGATTTTTGAAGGTGTTTTGAAGTATAAAAGGAGTTTTATACGAGTTTGAAATGATTCAAAGTTTTAAAAACTATATATATCTATATATATATATATAAAGGATCTTATGAGGATTTTGGAAAAAGGTTTTGGGAACCTTTGGATTTGGGAAGGCTTTTGATTTTTTAGGTAAAATCAATATTGAATTTGGAAAGCCTAGTTTGAGAATTATCGATTTTGGAGTAATCGATTTTGTGTAAAGAAGCTTAGTATGAGATCATACTAGGTGTATGATTTAAAGATACTATATGTGTATAGTATAAAATGTTTTGATGATGGCTCCGGCGAAAAAGGCGCTCCCTTGAAATGGACTTCTCAGGAGTACCACCGGGTGGTGCTGCCTTGAGCCCCAAGGGAGGGTTCTAAAGTTGATCCTGTGAGGAGTCCGGACAAAACTAGTTCCTGGGGATCTTGAGTAGAAGTTACCATAGCGAAAGTCGTGTGTGTCGCTAAGAGCCAACGGTCTACGTTTGATTTTATATCGGTTGACTGCGACCTATGGTAACATAGTGAAGGTCGTGTGTGTCGCTGAGAGCCAACAGTCTACGTCTGATTTTACATCGGTAGACTGTGACCTATGTTGGAGTGGAGAAGTTTCATTTCGACAGCGAAAATCAGAGGCCGCTGAGAGCCTGCAGTTACATGGACTTTTGCTGCGATGGCAACGTAACCCTGGATGTAACTTTGATCTGTTGTGTGGGTTCCATGGCGTAATCGAGAGGTCGCGGAGAGCCTGCAGTTACATGGACTTTTGCTGTGACAGCAACGTAACTCTGGAATGTAACTGTGACTATGGATGGGGGTGATGATTTCCAGAGCATTCTCACCAAAAATATATCCTCTATTTTCAAAAACTGTTTTCTATATTTTCAATAAAATTATTTTTCCAAGTATTTTCACTGGATGTTGAAAACGGGTCTGCTAAGTACTTATAGATTTTCAGTTGTACGCCTGATCAACGTATGACCGAATTTCTATGAGAACAATGATGGACTGGTTGAAACATCGAGTTATAAAAGTATTTTTACAAAACTATTTTGGAAATATTATAAAAATTTTAAAAGTGTTTTAAATTGATCAAAGAATAGTTTAACCGGTTTTAAAATATTTAATACATTTTGGATTCGTTTCTTTTCGAAGATGAAAAGATTCTAAGGCGGGAGGAATATGATAATCCGAATTTTTGGACATCTGATAATTGAAATTAACTGGATTGAATTAATAAGAATAATTTTCTAAAATGATATATATGTATGTGTGTGTGTATATATATATATATATATATATTGAAAGTTATGAAATTAACATACATGTATATGTACTTATTTTAGAAATAATAATAATAATAATAATAATAATAATAATAATAAATAAATATATAGAATTCAATCTTTAAACAAATCTTTGGAAATTTATATACATGCATACGTGTGTATATATATATATATATGTAAGATTGGTTTGTAAATATTTAAAGGTGAGATTTAATTAAGGATTGAAATTGGTAAACCATATACATAGATAAACTAAATATGATCTGGCATAAAATTATGTAAAAGACATTTTTAACATATAAAGTACAAATGTAAGTAGATTAATAAACATAGTTTATAATTTAAAACATGATACCTAAATCTTTATAAAACATAAGTAATATAATATAAATAATATAATATAAGTAATAAAAGGGTATACACATTTTAAAATAATAACAATTCTCATGCTTAATTACAAATGTTGATATATAAAGTCTTTTAGTGGCGAATGTTAGGTTATAGAACAAGTGTTAAATTATTACCTTTTCTTTTAGTTTTAGAAAAATATTAGATAAAAACAAACTAAATATATTTTTACCTTGTTTTCCCTAATTTTCTTTCCTCAAGCCTACAATTCTCAATTCAGGAAAACAATTTAAAGAAAAAAAAATCAAAATCAAAGGTTTGTAGAAACCTAAATTTATTGCAAGAAATCTGAAGTTATAATCCATCTCAATCTCCTTTCATTCATCTTCATAACTGAAACTGGTAAGAAATCAAGCAAAACAACTTCAGATTCAAACTGAGATAAAGCAATACAAAGATTCAAGTTTTTTTTTCTTGACTGGGTTGATTCAAAATGCAAGAATCAAACTTCCAGTTAAAACCAAAAAGCAATTTCCAGATTTTTAAGGTCAAGACTGCCCCTCTGTTCAACAAACAGGTGAGTAACATCATAATTTAAATGGTTTAAAGTATAAGTATGTTGCATGTTTTATCACTGAAAACAAATATGTTTTATGGATGCATTTATAAGGATATCTCTGAATATTTATATGGATGTATAGTGTGCATCGTGATTGTGTGCTCTGTCCTTGTATTGTTTTCCAGGCACTAGATTTTGTTTTTTTACCACCCGACCTAGTTTTGTTAGGACTTGATTTACAAGCCAAGGATGTTTGGATTAGTATAGATTAAGTTTTAAAACCTTAATATTGTTAAAATAAAATCTGGTATTTCTGTAAAACCCAGAATATCAGAGAATGTTGAATAATATGAAAATTTCGAACTGTGAAATCTATGGATTCAATATTATGAAATGAAAACATAAACAAAATCATGATTTTTAACACCTAAATCATAATTTTTAAATTAGAAATGAAGGAGCAGTTGGGAGTTGAACAGTAAAAGGAAATTTTGTTAATTTATTGATTTTGGATGGTCGAGTTTCTTCCAGTGGGTAGAGGAGTGATCAGTGGAGCTTGGAAAAATATTGGATGGCGTTGCAATTCATCGTGGTGGCTGCGGTGATGAGTTCTCGACCAGAACCCTAGTTTTAACTAGATTATTTGTTTTGGTCGGCATGGCTTGTTGAAGTGATCGAGTTGAATTAGTTTGTGGAGGATGATAGCCTGATGGTTGATGAACATGTGGCCGGAGTTGCTACTATTCTGGTGGTAGCTGATAGTTTTGAGTAAAGAGGGTTTCATGAGTTACTCGAAGCACGCAGAAGAGTTGCTCGATGTTTTAGGTGGGAGGACTCGAAGCCGGAATTGGGCGTCTCGGGTTTAAAGAGATGTTCAGGTTTTTTTAAACAAACCTGTACTGTTAGTTTTACAAATTTTTTTTACTGAATCTTGTAAAAAGAAAGAAAGGTTTAAACCTGATTTTAAATCCAAGAATTGAAATCTAGAATTCGAATTTGATTTTAAATTTCAGTTTTAAAATAAATTAAGACTTTAACATTGAATAGATAAATACTTTAAAAATGATTAAGTAGTTTGAATTTTTAAAATAAAGTTTAAAAGGGTAAGTAAATTTTTAAAACCTGAAGATTAATCTTAAATCAAATTTTAAATAAGCATTTCAGTTTTGAAATGTAGGAAAGTTTTAAAATTTAAAATGATTTTAACTATTTGAAATATTTAAAGGATAATTTAAATTGATTTGAATTTAAATATGAAATTGGGTTTTAATCCCTTTAAGCTTCTTTATTAATGAGTATATCTTTAACTTGTGAAATGAAGGGTTTAGAAATGTGTTTTAAAACTTTGTTAGAGATAATTTGAATTCATTTTTAAATCTTAAAGTTAAAATGAAATTTGAAAGTAAATTTAAAATAAATTGTTTTAGTACTTTGTAAATGGTAAGTTGATTAGTAACAAAGTTTGATCTTTAAGTAAATTAGAATTTAAAGATTTGTATTCATTAAATTTATAAGGAAATTTAATGGATAATTAATTTATTTGTTTAATTAATCATTTGGATTAATTAAATAAGTAATTAAAGGTTTAAACTAATTAATTAATGGTCAAGATTAATTAATTAGGAATAATTGATTTGGTAATTAAGGATTATTGAATAGATTTTAATTAATAATTAAGAATTAATTAATCAAGTAATTTAGAATCAATTAAGTTATAGTTAACACTTAATAAGTTAATTACTGAATGGGATTAATTAGAAAATAAATTAAGGATTAATTTATTCAATGATATAATTAAGGGTGGATAATTTCTTGACATTATTAATCAAGGATGATTAATAATTATGGTTAATAATTAATTAATGAAGTAATTAGAGGTTAATTACTGTATTTGGTTGAGGATAAATTAATTTGTGAAATTAATTAAGGGACGAATAGAATGATATTGGAAGCATTTGATTAATTGTTATCCCTAATATGTGGTTCGTGATGCTATGTGATAGGATATGTTTGATTTAAATTGTAATGATGTGGTTATCTACTGATGAATTACTGTGACATCCTGTATTAAAAGTAAAATTGTATTTCACTTGAATAATCTAAGTTAAGTTGACAATGGTTTTGAAGAGACCGGAGTCGGGTATTAGTAAATACCCAAAACCACTTCGATCCTTATAATTTGATATGTGAAACTAATAGGCTGAAGTGGGATGACTTAAGTAAATCAGACTATTTAAATCTAAGTTTTGGCACTTGGAAATTGATGTGTGAAATGGTTGATGTCTATAACAACTTGTGAAGTGTTAATTGATATAAGTTACCCCGGGTATTATATAAATTGTATGCTTTTGTATTCCAAGTTAGATGGGTTTACTCAGGCTGGTTGTTTGTTTGTTGTGTGTTTTTGTTCTTGTGTATTGTTCGTTTACAATTAGCATTTGCATTTTTAGTTTCTATATAAAAAAAATACTCAAGTTCATTTCAAAAACAAAAAAAATTACATTTCATTTTTCATATCATTTTCAATTCTCACCTGTACAACTTTCATTGCATTACACTATCTGTTACACTGTTCTGTTACAATTTCATTTCTGTTTGTTCAACTGTACATTCTCTGTTACAACACTCCTGTGCTTGTACCATTCCTCTGCCTATAACACCACTCTCCCACTCATATACACATACATTCATCCCGACCAGACAATACATTTAATACAACTTCATACCAAACTGTCACCTGAAACATCCACCAACATACTTCTACCTGACATCACAATTCATCATCCACAATCACTCTTGTACAACTGTAGCAACATTGCAGTTCCTCCCCTACTGTCATTGATTTCCTACAATTTCTCCCATATTTTCCTCTGCCTCCTCCCCTTACAACTTGCGGTCATCACTTCATCTTCCAGTCATCACCCGCCTTCCGCATCCCCTTAACTGACCAAACACTCATTCACTGACCCCAAACTTCACTTCATACAACACGCTACCCCACTGCGTTTAGCCAACAACTACTCACCATTGTTCAACTGCAACCCCGCATTACCCTTTCAAACTACTCATCCACCTTGCACTGCCACACCATCTTCTACCTTCCATACTTTCATTCACAACCTCTACAGACACCCAAACCATCTCCACCACCAACATACTCCTGCTGCCGAACTTCTCTCCATCATTTCACCTCCAATTCCTTTACACATCCTATCATAAATACCCACCATTCCCACTGTTGCGTCCACAATCCCCTGCCGATTCAAACTCAACACTACAAACTAAGCCCGCCTGCACTACAATAATCCATCAACATACAAACTCACACTTCAAACTGTTCACTACTGTGCTGTTGCCACTCGACACTGTGCACTGTGTGCACATATCATTCCTTGTTCCCAAAAAATATATATATATAATAAATAAGAAATATATTTATATTTTTTATTTATTATAATTTTTTTAAGTAAAACCCTACTTTTAAGTTTCCTTTCGAAAAAAAAAGTGGTATATATCTTGCTTTATTTCAGGTTGCCAAAGCAGAATTACAGAAAGAGCAGAAGTGCTTGTTAAATAAATTGCTTGATTTGAAGTGCTTGCCAAAAAAAAAACTGCTTGCTTGCTTATAAATTTTTTTGTTTTAGTTGTCTTGCATTGTTGTTTGCTTGCATTTTAAAAAAAAATTCAAAATCGAAAGCAAAAACAAAAACAAAATTTCTTTCTAGTTGCATTGTTAATACACGTTTTATTTCAGCTTTGCATTTCATCTTAGAATTTGATTAAATAATAACTCAATTGTATATTGACAGTTGTCTTCTTTGAACAATTTAATTTCTTGGTGTCTAGGCTACGGCAGAGTAATAACCATTTATAAATATTACGGTGATTCGTAAATATTATAGTGGTTGTTCCTCTGAAGGTACTTAAACATTCGGCTGCATTACTATGGTGATTCGTGGTGCACTGATAACCCCTGCCCGTTACCTGGCTGAGAAATATTTTTGTTGATTTAAGACAGTGTGTGACTATACAATTTTGTGTTAACTTAGGATAAATCATTTGTAATTAACCCTTGCATTCATTTATTGCATTAGTTCATGCATATTTTAAAAAAAAACAAAAAAAATTCAAAATCCAAAACTAAAAAAATTGTAAATATTCCTTTTTCTTTGAAATTTTTAAATCCTTTTCTTTGAAATTTCAAAAAAAATCCAAAATTTTTTAGAAAAACCAAAATTCAACAAAAAAAATATAATAAATAAAAAATATAAATACATATATTTTTTATTTATTACTGGTTTCCAGCCTGACCCGGGTGTTACTTTGATGTAATGCTCGGGTCAGACCGAGTATTACAAATTTGCAGGTAAGGACGTTCTGGAGCTCAAGAGGAGAGCTGAAGGACAGGAACGTATAGAGTGTTTATCCACTGTGATATATATTGTTATTTATCTAGGACAAGTTGTTTAAAACTGTCCAGTGTTGTGAAATTGTTGTAACTCCGATGTAAAAATGTAAATGTACTAATACAGTTCTTCTTTGTAAACTGTTGTTTTCTTTGCTACTATATTTTATCCGCCGCGAATGTGAGATTCTGAGTTTGGTTTTTCTGTTTTTTCTTCTTTCTCTTTCTTCTTTTCACTAACTATCTGGAAATTTCAGGATCGAAATTTCCGGGTCGTTACAGTAGACTCAAATTCAGTTTCTTGATTAGAAACCGTCATCCTCCTTGCATAGCCACATACTATGATAAAGAATCCTCGAATCAATCAAAAATCCATATCCGGTGTTCGCCGTCGAAAATCGAGTGAAAATCCTAACTCGGATCGATATCAATTACCTCGAAGTTCTATGCTTGAATCTGGATCAAACCGTAATGCGAATAAATAATATACATACAACTTACGTATTTACTTCAACTGATTCTTAGCTATCCCAAATTCTCTTATTCACATTAATTTTATTTACAATCAATTTTCCACATTCACTTATTATTTAGTATAATTCTTTCAATGCTAATGTTACTTTAGAATTTTTTTCCCCAAATTTTATATGTAACCGTATTTCACTCTATGCTAAATACATTGATGGATCATTTTTTTCATAAAATTTTACCAAGTTTATAAACATTACATTCAACACTTCTCATGTTTATTTCCACTTCACAGCTTAAGTCCATATCCATTTCTAATCAAATTCAATTTCATTCTCAAACTTCAACATTTGATTTTATCAATCAACATTCCAAACTATATCCAATTCACAAATTAAGTTAATTAGTTTCATCATTAATTTATTTCAATCACAATCAATTTTGTTTCCAAAAATTATACCATTTAGCCTAACTTAGGATAAATTTTCAAATTTCGCTTTATTTAACTTAATTAGTTAAATTTCATTCCATGGTTCAATTTCAAATTTACTTTTCCTTAACATTCACATGCAACAATTTTAAACATTGCTTTCGCTTGCTAATTTTCAAATTTTACAAGTTATAAAACTTATTTTTTCATATTTTCAATAAAACATTTAAATGAAAATCCTAGAGTTTAAACACCTTGTCCTGAAGTATTTCAAATCATTTTTGAAATCATATATATACAAAATCCTCTTGATATATCAAATCATTCTTTTGGATTTTCAAAATGAAAACCACTTTTACCAAACAAAATTCCAATGGTAATAATTCCTTCCCTGGAAACTCGAAAATGAACGTCGATGATGTTGTAGTCATCACCAAAATTATTTTCCATTGACCGAAGTGAGTTCTGTGCTTTTATTTCCTTTAAAACCCTCTAAAATAAATTTCCACTATTTCCATTCAATTTTTTTTCCATAATAGTATCACGGTTAGTTTTCAAAACTTTGAGAAACCATTTTCAAAACCAATGAGTTTTAAATTCCCAAATTCCATCATTTAGACTCCTTTTACTAACAATCATATTTATAATATACTTCGGGATTTTCATTTTCATTCCATTTATAAATCGTATTTAAAAATCATATAGTTATATAATCCCATCTTGGTTATATAAAATCATTTTTTGTTGTTAGTCTTGCTTACATTAGAATATCAACCTTTATTAGAACTCAACAACAAATGATAATCAAATATTATTATTCTCTAAAATTCAAGCATACCATATATACCATAATAATTTTTTGAAAAATTATTTCTTTATGTATAAAATAATCAAGGTTAAATTATTTCATTTACTCAATTTCAAACTGTACCATGTCGAATTGCTCTGTTCTAACGTCTACAGACCGCTATCAATAACGTCAATCACTCGCATTGACAAAATCCATAAATCATCCAACAGAATATAAAGAAAATTATATCGCTAAAAAATACACGTTCGCATATGTAAACACTCAAACTCATTCTAGGGTGCTACTGTCCCTATCTCTAATGAGTTACCACACCAAAGCCAAGGTTCTGGATTAACCTTCAGCTCTGACATCAAATGTTACGAAATGGATTTTTGACCCTCGAAAATTGACTCTAATTCGTCCACTATAATACATTCGAGAAATCGAATGCCGAAAACCCGATTGTTAGGAGAAAGAAAGAAGAAAGAAGATAAGGAGAAAACTAAACAACATAGAATCTCACAATAGAACAAACAGTCTATAATATATCACCAGTCTTTACACAAAAGCAAATTTGTAATATGTATTTATACAAAGATCAATCGAAGTATACTAACCTATTTCAATCTGAACAGTTATAATAGCCTTTCCTCACAATTGTTGATAACACACCAATGAATATAGCGGAAAATGTAACCATCACATGAGTACGTCTCTGGGCCTCCAACTCGTCTCCCGAAGCTCCAAATATCCAAACAAATCGGTAATATACTCGGTATGACCCGAGTATTATAATAAATTAACACCCAAGTCAATCTGGAAAACCAGCATAAGAAAACACACCAAACTGGATTTAAAGTTATAAGAAAATCTTTGAAAATCCAAGGTGTCTTGTAAGACCACACCACACATAAACACGATGGGTTTTTACCTTACGATAACCAAAACACTTTCATATAAAAATCCTATGATATTGTAATAGTGTCTAAGTACAAATACTAATTGAAATAGCTAAAATACTTGAATCTCACATTTCAACATAGTTGGGCACAATCAAAATCGTACGACGCTTATTGGAGAATGGATTCCATACAATAGTTAGGCACTGGGGTACCATCTACCACAATATACGTCTAGAAAACATACCGAGGACCTCACCTGGATCCCCTACCAACACAAGATCAGCCTACCCATGACTTGGATAGTACCGAATATGTCATCACCTCGGTTTCTTTGTAATCCTTTTTATCAAAATCTCATGCACAACTAATCCATAAATATGTAGATGTAGGGTATCTAAAAAGGTGACAATATACCCTAATAGGTGCAACCCACTTAGCCTTGTTACATCTCTCCTGATTTTCAGTCATTCCCCATTTATGAGGCTTGAAACTATGATTACCTTTCAAGAAATTTACACTTAGAGTGCTCATTACCCTCCAATGACAATGTGCTGATAGCATTCATCCATACAAATTGTTCTGGGTCTAAACAAATAGAATCTTTCAAATCACTGTCTTCGCTATCTTCATGATATTATAATTCATAACGCTCAAATTGGATCAAAGTGGTTTTTGGATAATTAAATTCAATCCTAGTATTTTAGATATGATCAACGAATTTGACCAGATTTGACAGTCGGTTATTTAACTATCAAATTACACACATAATTAGTCACTAGGCCAAATTTATAAATCTTTTAAACATTTCAAAAATATCTTTACAAAGATATATATTCAGATCTCTTCCAATATTTTAATATCTGAAAACACTTTCGAATGCATATATCCATAAAAAGTCGTTCTCAAACCATGTCAGCACTTAGAAATATTTCCAAATCCAACTTATAATTCATTACATAGAAAAATATTCCTATATAAATCATTTTGTCGCTAAAATACCTCAAAACCTTTAATTCCATTAAGTAGGAAAATATTATAAGTTTTTGCGCCAAATCATTTCTAATATTCATACTTAGGAAATATTCCGTACTTATCTCATAAATCTTTAGAATTATTATTAATTCCCTTTACAATTTTCAAATTTTATCGATTCATTTTCGAAGTTCCCATATCTATACAATTTGGAAATTTCGTTTTCTCATATCTCTTAAGTTCCTGAATTCCATTATAAAATTTTCTCTTATAAAATCGCATCCATTAAATAAAACTCAATTCATAAATCTCGAGAGCATTTATAAACAAATTGCGATCACTTACTTTTGAACGATATATATAAAATAATAAATTTCAAAAACATTGTTAAATAATTATTTAAATATCAAAGCACTTTTAATATAAATGTCAATAACTAAGTTCAATTCATTTATAAAATTTCTAATCGATTTACAAGACTTATTTAAAATCTTTTCAAAAATACTAAATATTAAATCACCAACTTTCCGAAATAATTTCAATATCAGTAATGGTTTTTAAAACTCCAGTGTTTAAATAAAAATCCCTTTTAAAAACAAAACTTAACTTCTCACAATGTAGCACAAATCGATTTATCATTTCTAACTTCATAACTATTTCCAAATTCTAAAGTAGAATGCACTATTTCTTTCAAAACCTATTTTCATATCTCATTTTAAATTCACACCGAGAGTTTATATTCCAAATTTATCAATGATAATTTTTCCACTTTATTTATAAACATTGTTTATATATCCATAAACTCGCTCTCAGTTTTTCTCTGTTAATATCATATTCATATTAAACGACCCCAATTATAAATATGGTTCTTTATAAATTTCATTTATTCTCTAATCTATTGAAATATCGATTTCTTAAAATCTTTTTACATTTACCCAATATCACTTAAAATGTATTGTTAAAAATCCCTTATATGCATTATTTTAAAATCTCTATTTAAAATATTTCACGAAATAGTTAAGTACAATTTAAAATCAAATCACTATTTTACCCAAATCAATTCCTTTTTAAGTAATCTAAAATTCATAATAAATATTTCACTTCCAAAGTCGCCTTTAAATTTCTTTTCAAGTCCAAAAGTAATACTTATGATTTTTAAAATACTAAAATTAAGGCCAGTGCTACTATAACATCCGATAAATCACATCATATCATAATCTATCACAGATTATTCAAACACATCACATATCACTATACATGAAATTAAAATCAATATTTTTGAGGAATCCAGTTGAATCCCTCGAACCTGTTTTCCTACAATCACAGATGTCATATAATCACAAAATTATAATCACCACTTCGAGGCAGGATATCCAAAAAAAGGGTCATATGCTATTATACGGGACACACAATGTCTCATGCGCTCCAATCAGTGGAAAATATACCCAACTACTTATATATAATACTATATATAATAATAATATAACACCCAATTATTAATAATTTATCAATCCATCCAAACAATCATTCAGCAATTGTTATCAATTATAAATCAAACTAGTTATTAAAAAAGGTGAGATTAACTCACTGAACTTCTTTGTTATCATTGAGACGTTCCGGTTCCGTTTAAATCCGAACGACGTTCGAATCTAGAGAAAATTCGACAAGCTCTATTCGTTGCCAAACCAATTCCATAACATAGCTTTCATCAATACAAACTTAAGGCGATAGATTGCGTTCGATTTGGACCTAAAATGAGTAAGTTATCACATTTAAGAATATCGAATAAATTAATATAATAATTTTATTAATTACGTACTTATACAATTAATTGACCATTTTAAAAACTGTAAGCTACCTAAATCATTCTTCCTCCAAATCTCGTACGCACTATAACAGCCGCCCCCTGTTCTTGCTTGCCGTCGCCGCCTTTAGCCAAGGCCAGCCATCGTACCACCCCCTATCGAACCCCCTGACCTCGCCGCACCTTCCAGTTTCGATCCCATCCCCTCGGCCATGTGGATTCCACACGAACCCGAACCCAAAACCCGAATAAACTCCATTTCCTTTCAAACCTCCCCCGCCCCCGCCACAGGTGGACTTAACCCAGCAAATTCCAGCCGAAAGTAACTCTTCCCCCTATGAACATTTCTCCTTTAGGAACCATCATCCATAATCACGCAGATTCACCGCCGTTACCCAAAAACGATCTCTCTATCCATCCACCTCCTGCTACTACCTCGCTTCGATCCAATAGATCTCCACCATCCATCACCCTCGCCTTGACGTCGCGCGTCTCTTACAAGTTGGGGTTGGAGGCTAGAAACTTCTTTGGTGGCACCAAAGCTTAAGGGCCGTTGGATGGCTGTGACGCCCCACCTCTATACCCACGCTAGCCAAGGACACTACGGGGTAATGCCGTCAACTAACGCGGAGAATAAGGCTGTTTAGGAGCGACCATCTATAGCATTGCTCTAACTATCTATTGAATACATTGACAATTGTCATACTAGCAGATCAACATATCCAATGAATACTTAAAACAAAGCCATAGGTGGCTGGAGGATCTATAAGAATAGAATATAACAACTCAAATGTAATATACATCACAGAACAGTAGATCATCTTATACACATATACTAATACATAACAGAGTACACAAACTGATACATGTCAAGTGGTATAGCAAACCGCAATATACAGACGAATCCAAAAGAATACATATCAGAGTTACAACAAATAGGACTATACAAAAAGCTATGACAAAAAGGAGCAAGCTGAATAGTCCATGCGGAAGCAAAATAAGCTATGTCCAATGCACCTAACCTGAAACATCTCGATCTGACCCGAGTATAAAATACACGGGTCAGTCTAGCTAAACAAATCAGTTAGATAAACTGAACAATAATGAACCTGCAAGGCTACAAGTTATACCAAATATCTCTAAGGGAGATAACACAATCATATAACAAAGGATGAACATAACAAAACAAGCCTCATATCATCGGCATCTTAGAGAAAACAAAAGATATGAATATCCCAAATCAATCCATAAAGGCAAATAACAAATACCAATGAAGGTAACACAAGTTCCGCAAGGTAAGTGCTATATATCGTGCGGCTCAAAAAGACCAACACCGAAGGGCTATACCTAGGGAATATACATATCAATGAAACATCAGAAAATTGCACGTGCTCAGTACTGTATAAACAAGGATCCATAAGCCCGAAGGCTCCAAACCCAATATCACTCGAGCGGCTCAGAAAGACCAACTCCGAAAGCGATACCATAGGGCAACAAACCCGAAGGCACAAACCCGAAGGCAACATACCCGAAGACAACAAACCTGAAGGAGACAGTCCGAAGACACTATCCCAAAGGCAACAAACCGTAGTGGTGAAGGTCCGGAGGCCTAGTGCTGGACACCACTAACTGACAGAATGTGTCACAACTCTCGAAAAGGAATCCGAAAAGTGTTAACTTGAGTCTCATAATCACTCGTTCGCACTAAACGGTTTACTATCCGTCAGTCAATTCACACTCAAAGCAGTATAAAGTTTACCTCATCTCATCGGTAAACCAGACACAAAGGTCAAAACGATCAATCGAATAGGTCGGGGATTAATTGGAAAGATAAACGTACGCATTCATGGTCTGTGTTTTACCTAACCATATAATCTCCTTTCCACTTTGCTCGAAGTGCGAAATTGTGTGTGTTTTAAATAGGATTTATAAATTAGATAATTGAGCTTTTAATACGATTTGAAGAGATCATTTATAAAAACCTGTGCAGGAAATCAAAAAGGAGTCATCAAGTCAAATAGGCAATAACAACTAATTGGAACCAACACGAATCGATAAAAGTTGGAATCACAAGCAAATAAGAAAAATTGGTAAAATTGGAGCAGGTCAGTCGACTGGCCTTCTGCAGTCAGTCGATTGAACCATAACCCGAGAGTTTTTAGACCCTGTAGTCAGTCGACTGACTATAGGTGGCCAGTCGACTGGCTGTAGCTGAATTGTCTTCCAGCCTATTGAATGGAAGAGCAAACTCTCACCACTTGCAACTAGTCGAGCAATGAACTTAAGGGGCTTGTGCCGATTGACAACCCAGCACTATTGGCTCTTGGATGCATCACCAAAAACATGATCAAACATCTATAGAAGGATTTTTAGAGTTTTAGTCTTCCAAAACACCAAAAATTGCAATTTCACAAAACCAATCCAAATCAAGAGCAAATGCACATGTTGAAGTGTTAGGAATTCATACCCAACAACCAATGATAATTATATGTGAGATAAAAATCTCACCTTTAACCCAGAAACAAAGAAGAAAGAGCTCAATCACAAGGAGAAGACCAACCAATCTCTACTTCAACCCAACAAACTTCAATCTAAGATCAAAACAAGTATTTCCTAAGTTAGGTTTAGGAAACTTTCTGAAATTGAAGAAGAAAAGAGTTGGAGAAGATGAAGAAGAGGCTTACCAATAGCTTCTCTTTGATATTGGAGTAAGAATTCAAGTTTGAAGAAGAAACTAGGATTGGAATTACTAATTCCTCTTCCTTTCCCCCATTTTCAATTTTAGCTAGAGTTTAGAAGTGAAAATAAGTGAATGGGGAAGAGAGGGACTGAGTTAGGGTATTCAGCTAGCAAGTGGGCTGAACTCAAACCCAAAACCCAATTAGAAAAAGTAGAAAAACTCGACTTACTCCAAACATATCAAAGTTTATACTCAAAAAGATCGCAAACGCCATTTTGGACTCAATGGAAGTGGTATCGAGCCCCAATTCGGCCGTTTGCATAAAGTAGCTTTTCAGACCTAAAAATCCAATTAACGACGCTATATTTAAATAAAACATTTAAATATATAATCGTTAAATATGCGGGTTGTTACAGAGTGGAGGAGTTTCGTTCATTCTCAATATTTATTTATTTATTTAACTGAAGAGTGCAGGTGTGATATATATCGAAAGGAGGTACAAATGAACATGGGAGGTATAGATAGGTGCGGCTTCAAACAGGGTTGGGTGGCTACGTAGAGGTAGACTTTGAAATTTTATAATATTATTCAATTCCAAAATATCTCGCTATAAATTACGAACTCCAATCGAGGCACGTCGATAAGCATTCCTATTGTCATACCCCTATTCCGAATGTAATGGAACAAGTTTCGAGGCCTAATTTGATCATATGGAGAAGATAGCTTTTTGAACCCGATTATTATATTGAATTTTTGATATAAATTTCAACGTGTTTCTATCTCATATGACCAAACAGTGCATCTGATCGTATGAAATTTGACGGCGTATTGTCATGACCCACCTTTTTGGACGGTTTAAATCAATGATTAACCACACACGTCAGACTCAAACCATTCAGAAGGGAGGATTGTTATGGGGTAAATAAGAAAAAGAAAAGAAATAAATAAAACAAACATACAATCTCACGGCAAGATTACAAAATATAATAATCAAATAACAGTTCATGAAGCTATTTTACAAATAACATTTGATTATACTTTTATGATACAGAATCAGAGTTACATACAACAGGAATAAATAAATGCAGTGGAACAACATAATGCAATGGAATAAATAAAATAAATAATATAGCATACAATCTCCGTCTTCATCCTCCAGAAAAGCAGTCTTCGATGTAGTGAAAAGCTCAGACTGACTCGAGCGTAATGAAAAGACAAAACACTCAAGTCAAATCTAAAAGATCTTATGAAAGGTAAATCAACAGTAAATAAATATGAGTGTAACGGCGTCGGAGATATTTAAGGGGTTTGACATCTCTTATCTAGTGTCTAATGTGAGTGCAGTAACTTAAGAGATGTTCAGGATTCCATCTCCTAAGGATCTATTAAACATCTACATACATAGTATAATACGCTATTATAATAGTGTCTACAATAAAGTAAACTATTAAAATAGTAATAAGGCGTTACCCATATCCCACTTAACACATTTTTATATATTCCCATAGTCTATACAGAAACTTTAAGCCACACCAAACTGATGGGATACTCAGGGAGCACTCCATAGGTACGGTACAAACCAAACTCGTAATGGATGCGATACGTCATGTGACAAGGCATGCGAGGCAATGTCAGGGTAGGATTTTACCGTTTGCACTCACGGGCTGGTGGTAACGCATAACAGCTACTATCGCCCACCTCGGAACACACTCCCATAATCAAAATAGAGGGGTGGCCACCAAATCAATCACAAAGTCATAATATGGTATCGAAGAAATGTGCTCGATAGGAGGAGCGACCTCACTTGGCCCAGTATAGCTCTTGTTTTAGCCACATCAAGCTGACTCGAGGCAGTCAGGACTAGGTAAATAACTCATACAAAATCGTTCGCCAAACCATCCTACTTCATTCTAGAATCTCCACCATGTACACATTTGTAAAAGGGGTTTTGATATTGGCAGAGAGTATGATTTATATCTGATCTCGGTCTTCTTAACAACGAAACGCTTATTTCACACTGCAAGGTTCTTTTAAATTCCCGAAACCGTTTCATAATTGATATCAAAAGTTCGTATTCAATTCAAACCATATCACTTTCAAAATCATATTCACTCAAATATGTCATTTCACTAGAAATATCATTTCAAATCTCAACTTAGGTTATAACACGATTTAACCATATACGCTTTTAAATCAACGATTTAAATATAAACACTTCCACTTTACATAGTTTGAACCTTAGAAATAGTTTAGATGGTTATAAATAGTTTAAATAGTTTAAAAATAAATTTTTAAATAGTTCGAAATACTTTAAAATAGTTTTAAAATGGATTAAAATAGTTTTAAATAGATTTCAGATAGTTTAAACAGACATAAAATAGTTTAAATTGATTTAAAATGACTTAAATAAATTTAAATAGAATTAAAATAGATTAAATAGATTTAAAATAGATTAAAATAGTAAAATTAGTTGAAATAGTTTATAATAGCATAAAATAGATTAATAGTTTGAAAATCTTAATAATTAGGATTTTTAAAATGATATATTTTTAAAACAGTTTATATTAACATAATAAATTTGAAATTAATATCAAATTAAACTGTTTCTTCCGTTTTAACAAATCTGGAATAAATCCAGATTTCAACAAACTAAATTTTATTTCAATTCAAATTCCCATAAAAACCATTTCGATTTATATCGATTTCAAACTCATGTTTGAACTACAATTTTAAAACACTTAAATTGCATAGATTTCAAAGTTTAATTATTCAAATATTTCAAGAACTCAATTACGATAAATTTCATTTATATTTCAAATTTCAACTTTTTAATTTCCATTTTATTCTTTAAAAAATTCATTAAACTAGCTCCAATTTCAACATCTAAACCTTGGATTTTCAAAAATAATTTAACCAATCCAGTGTCTGTATATAATTTTCTACCCTATGATCAAGTGATACGAATATTAATCACTCTAATTCGCAAATATTATAAATTTTACGAGTATATATTATTTCAACTCGCAATCCCAAAATAAATTAAAATTTATAAAATCGCTCGGGTCTATCTTTTCAATCCACAAGATTTTTACCTAATATATAGATGGTTCGGGTATGCATCATTTCAACCCATAGTGATTTACCTATCAATAACTAAGGGAACTTGCAGTGTTATAATAATATAAAATATAACATCCAGTCATCTGATATCAACAATCAAAATTCCATCACAATCACCATTCAGATCAACAAATAGATGACAACAATTGATTAATCATCAATACAGGTATTACAGGCAATTTAAAATTCAATCTTAAATTAAACGATGATTAAACGCAATAAAAGTCATATTTAATTGGAATGACTATTTAAACATACCAAACATCAACCAATCAATTTCTAATCACATCATAAATTTAATTTAACCAACATAAGATAATCTAGTAGTTATGAGTGAGTTAAAACGCTCACTTTGGATTTCAAATCGATTTGAAATCCATTTATAGCCCAAAATTTAAATAGTCTCAAAATTCGTCCAAACCATTTCCAAAATGTTTGAAATTCTGATATGATCCCAATGGAACAAACCACGCCCAAATCCGAGTTCATATGAAAAAGTTTTTAATGTTAGAATGTTTTAAAATTAAATTTAAATTAAATAACAAATGAACAAAAATACCACGTTCAAGCCACGTCACCCCTTCGTACTCGAAACCCTAATGCTACATCATTTTACACGTGATCGAATGACACTAACAGGCTTCCACTTCAACTCAAAATGTCGATCGCTACACCGCTTGTCACCATGATCTGACCACATCCCTGAGACCCCTACCCCAAGGCACACCTATGGCATGAATGGCGCCACCTCTAGTCGAGGTCAGAGATGCCGCCGTCGCTATGGGTTAGAAACCCTAATCGACACATTGCCGCCGATCAGACTATCTTCGAGGTGATCAAAACCCACGGATGCACTCAGCTCGACAACATCTACAATCTCGTGCCCTCTGATCATCGCCAGGATGATGATCCACCCACTAAACCAGAAAAGCGATTTTGCCACGGCTTTGAGTCGCGTCTAAACAGTTCAGCCATGCTTCTGAGCCATGGCAAAATTGGCAGTCAATGTAACAGTCAACCAAACAATTTGGTTATAAATTTTTATCGCAATGTCCAAGTTTTCCAGTCAATGTAACATACATAAACGATCACATATGCATTGCCGTAAACACTATAAAGAAATGCCAAAGTAGGAAATTTCAATTTGAAAACTATGGTACGGGCCAAAAGAAACAATAAAGTGGAAATGCATGACATCAAAATGCCACGAACTACATAGGTCCCATAGAGGCATTACAATTATGTAGAAAGATACTTATCCTGTATTGACTAAATTTACGTCTCGAGGAAGCCCAGCAACAACAGCTTCAACATGCGCAAACAAATATCAACTTTACCAGGAAACCATAAATAAAATAGCATACGAACATAGGTTCAAATAGCTATAAGAAGCCACCATCATAAAATAAATCATCTACATATTTATCAACTGTAAGTAATGTGACATTGAGAAATAAAAACATAAGGCTTCCGAACAGGTTTCTCAACGGCATAGTTTAAACAGTACTAAAGTAAAACAACCAACGACCATCAATCAGCAACACTCCATAACAGTAGAGAAGAAATTCAGATAGTAGCCACAAACATTGCATACCAATGATCAAAGTGGAACATTCTTAACCATTTAGTTTTTTCCTACCATTATCAATTTAAATAGAATTTTACTTCCCAATAGTTCCAAGTTATCTTATATTTTACCTACATATTCGGTTAAAAAGGATTTCTCATATAACAAGATTAAGAATAAAAATGTATAAATTTTATTCTATTGATGCATTAGTCATGAATGAGTCTTTCATCACAGAACAATTATCCCTTTTAGTGAAACTTAACATGAATTTGATCTCCAACTGTAGGCGTAATAAAGTTTCCATTTATATGTATTACACTGGGATATACACTCATAACTTTTCCTGTAAGTCCATTATTTTCTTCTATGTAATTCATTGTCAATTAATGTGTGATAAATGTTAGAACAAAGTAGAAATAGATAAATGAGGTTCAATTATATTTTTGATCCCATTCTTGATTTTCATAAGATATGACTTGCTTAAAATAAATGATATATGGAGAATAATTTTCTCAACATTTAAAGATATATATGATTGTTTGTGCTCTTCTGCTTATCGTTTGTCCTTAGCTACAAGCCTTCAAGTTCAACTAATTAGGTTGGACAAAGCTTAAGGCTTTGGACTCCCTTTAATAAGAATATTGTTTTTAGAAGGGTGCTACTATGTAGATATAATTTTCTCATTCTCACTCGTCTATTTTCTCATTCATCGCCATTTTGTTGAATATTTCTGTTTCCATCATCCTTATCCTTATGTACTCACCTCTAGTTTTCTTAATTTTTTAAAGAAAACAAGCCTTCATAGTTTCATGTCCTAAAACGTAACCATAAATAGAAATAGTGAATTCAAATCTATCAACTCCGATACTTTTTCTACGAATTTCTATTAATTCGAAATTTAGTCTCAAATTTTTTTTTAACATTCTTAACCATTAAATAATAATGTATTGATCAATATAGCACAAAATTTTTATGTAACAATAAAATATCATATGCATCCAAAATGCCATTAAGTATCAATCTTAATCGGAGAAGTGTGTATTTTTGTAACCAAAACAATTTAACTAGCAAATCTAAGGACAATATTGTGATGTGGAACTATGTGAGGTACAATACAAGATGTCCTGGTCTATTTCCTATGGTGGGTATCAGCTTTTCGGCCTATTATTTAAAAGAAGAAGAATAAAAAATAACTTTTCCAAAAATACTGATACCTACAACTGTTTTGTTAAGTCTCACTTCCACATATTTTGGAAAAAGATAATGTTGATTAATTTGATAGCTCAAGCATTGTGGATCAGTTTTATCTAACCATTTTTCATTTCTTTTCATGTGTAAAATAAGGTTCAGTCATATAAAAATTCAGAATGAATGAATACATTCTGACTTCTAATGTGAGCTCAAACACTAGTATACTGTTTGGATCAACTAAATTTGTACACATATGAAACCTTTATATCTTAAAAATCTGATAACATAAAAGCCTTGGGGCTTACCTTTTAACATGAATATGTTTCCTAATACGCTAATATTCATAAATACGAACAGTTAGAACTTGCTAATGTTTAATGTTATCATACCATCCATTAGGAGTTGCAAATACTTTTTAAACTAAGTTTTATAAAGCTACTTATCCAAACTTATTTTGACAATAAAGCAATTGTGATTGTAAAATTTCTACGTTATCATAATCGTAAACAAAAACAGTTCTATACGATGACATGCCTTTTTTCATTAGATTTGGAAAATGCCAAATTAGTTTTTTATTGGCCAAAATGTATATTAGTGTAGTATTGTTTGCAAACTAGTACAAGGTGAACAGAAAGAAATGACCATTCTAAAATCTAGGTTGAATTCAAAATAAAACTCAAGTGCAGCTAGAGTTAAAACTTCAAAACTGTTAATTTCCCAACACTTGAAAAAAGAAGTTGCAGACTTGTAGTGGTTTATTTTTTTTCTCTTCTTATCATCCTCATGATCAAACTTCAACTCCTCTGACATGAGAAAAACAAATACATGAATACATGCATCTGGACTGAAATTATATGCTGCTATACATTATTATTTGATAATTTTTTTATTTTTATTTTTAATCCATTATTGTTAAAACAAAATGTTTGATTTCTTTGTATGTTTTCAGTCGGTCCTCCTTAATATTTCAAAATAGCATTTTAAAATTTTTGAAATTTGCTACTAAAAATATAAATACTATTCATTTAAGACATACAAAGCATTTAAGGGAATGTGTAGTATCAAAACAAATTTACAAACCCAACTTTATCTGAAAATCAAAAGGAAAAAAAATAACAGTTATTCTCCGTAATTTGCAGAAAACGAATAATTACAGTTTGATAACTTATAACAGGAATGATGTTTAGATCACACTGTTGTGTATTAATGTATACACATCTTTGACTGCTAACCTATATATTAAATTTAATCTTTGCAACTATAATTTCTTGGACCGATGACAATGAATTTTTTGGGGTTTCAAGAAACCAAGGAATTCTGCTTTGGTTATAGTACTAAACTTGAAAATGATGCCACAAAATTTGGTGTTAACCAAAGTTGAAAAATATTTTGTTTTGTTTCCAGTAAAAAAATAGAAAACACTGCTGGAAGTTAACTTTTCAAATTGAAATTTTCATAAAAAACTTGTTTGTTTAGATCATAAATAAAATCCAAGTAGACTGTAAAACAAACCGACTACAACTAAAATAATTTCAAAGTGCATCCATGATAAACAGATGACACTTAAGTACTCTTATATCTAAACAAAGGGATAAAGCAAAGTCAATATTCTTTGAGCACATAATAGTGAACTATATTTATAAATTTAACAAAGTAAAAAAAAAAACCAGATTTGTCATATAGCTTTTTTTGTTAATTTAACAAATTATCATATAACCCAAATACAATAATAAACTTGTACAAGCGTATGAACTGGAACCTATAAATGATTATATGGAATAATAATGTACCTTAAGACTTTCCTTAAACAATAAACTATATTGGTTAGGAATAAAAGAAAGGAAGACGAGTGAAAAGAATAAGCTTGGATGGTGAAAGGGTAGCTCATATGTTGCTATATATATGTAGGTTGACCTGGACTCAGTCTGTCTTTGTAGACTAAAGGTTTTGTGTATGGAAGTATTCGGTCATAGCTTCGAAAAAAAACTGTACTGACAATGCTGATAGGTCTAACAATACATGCAAACCATCATCAAATGAACGAAAGGAAAGATATAAAGCATGACAACAAATTGAAGGAGTAATAATGATATAAATCAAAAATTTTGATCTTGCATGTGGTAATAGTACAATAAACTAAAAACAATTATACATCATATAAATGCAATAAAAAGGAAACAAATGAGGCAATCATTCTACTACTGTGAAACTTATGTTAAAAGCTATTTGAAACCCCACCTGATGTTCAGTGTAAACAGAGATAAATGGCATGTATATCTAATCATTTTTTTCAAAAGTTCGAATGATGATTGATTACTGTTTATTCCTTGTTACACTGACTCAGTTCTAATTTAATTGCTATACTTCTGTATTCAACAACAACAACAAATGATGAGCTAATAACATGAAAACAAGTAGCAAGTGAAATCAGAAGTTAATTAACCGTCCACAAAACCAAGAAAGAAAATTAAATTTCACATATTATTAAAAGATAACTCATTTCCATATATATATATATATATATATATATATATATATTGTTGTTAAACTTCGACGATCACTTGTATAATGACATGGATACTTCAAAACAAAAGTTGTCGTTATGTCCATTTAGTTAACTTTTAGATGTTTTTGGCCAAATGAAAATAATTAATCATCAATGAACTAGTGCAATTTTGACTGTTAAGAAACTGCCTACTCAAACAACCTATACAACAAGGAAATGATGCAATAATCTAGAACAAAGCAACTAAATTATGAAATATGAAAAACAAGTTACATTACTCGTGTAAGGATACTAATCTATAATATCAGGAATTTGATTTGTCTCTGCAACTGGTTTTGCTAACTCTTTGACACTGCTTTCATTTTTCTACATAGAAAAGCAAGTAGTGTATCAATAATGATAATGATGGTTAATATAGGATAGTGTATGTGCACAAATAAACCAAAATACCGTAAACAGCATATGCTTACCTATAGACACAAATAATTCTAAGATTACTATATATTAGACAAAATCATTCATCTGAGAAAATCAAATGTAATTACTAATTCAATCAAAAAATAAGCAACAGAAAATAGTTCAACCTTCAAATTAAAAACTAAAGATTCACATGTATAATCTAGGATGTGCAGAAAAATCGAGTTTGTAGGAAAATTTCTTGTGTTGTTTAAGATCTTCCACAGAGATTGTAATGCCCCACATTTTCGCACGATTTAATTTGACGATAAACCACACACGTCAGACTTAAACCATACAGAAGGACGGATTGTTATGGGTTAAATAAGAAAAAGCAGGGAATGAAGAAAAAAAACAAAATAGAATCTTGCAGCGGAACGATAAAATATAATAATCAAATATATAGTTCATGAAGCTGTTTTATAAACATTTGATTTTATTTATACAATACATATCAGAGTTGCACATACCAGTGAATAATAATCAATGCAGCAGAATACAGTGTAGTGGAACAATATAATATATAATAATAATGATGATGAAATCTACGTCTTCGTCCTCCAGAAATAAAGTCCTCGATTTGCTGAAATTCTCAGACTGACCCGAGAGAATTGAAAAGACAAAACACTCGAGACAGAACTAAAATATCTTATGTGAGTTAAATCAACAGAAATAAATATGAGTGCAGTAACTTAAGAGATGCTCGAGATTCACATTCCCTAAGGATCTGTTAAATTATATACTATGTAGTAATATTTCACTATTATAATAATGTCTATTAGTAAAATAAACTTACTTTAAAATAGCGTTAAGGGGTTACCCATATAGCCTTTAACACGTAATAGTGCCAATAGTCTATACAGTGCATGCATATCTCCTGATCGGGAGACTACGAGAAGACACTCCATAGGTACGACACAAATAGAAACTCGTAGTAAAGGCTCGGTATGGTAGGTGACACGGCACAACTAGGCAATGCCAGGGTAGATATACCAATTAAGCACACGGGCTGGTGGTAACGTGTAGCGCGCAGCTACCGCCCACCTCGAGCCACACCCCCAAATCAAAAATCAAAAGTGGCCACCGAATCAATCTAAAAGTCAGAGTATAATATCGAAGAGATGTGTCCAATAAAAGGGGATACCTCCTTGCCCCGAGATCGCTCCTGTTTTATCCACCTTATGCCAACTCACGGGAGTCGGGTCCGCGTATATCCTTAATAGAACGTCGCCACCATCCTACTTCATTCTGGAATCTCCACCGCATACACGGTTGTTAAAGTGGTTTTCGGAGTTGGCAGAGAGTATGACAACTTTCGATCCTGGTCTCTTGACAACCAAACATTATTATAACAATGCGGTTATTTCAAAATAATTTTTACTTCGAAACCATAATATAATATCCATTTCAAACCATATAAATACGATATCATTTCCATTTTTAAACCCAAATCAGTATGATATCATTTTATTTCAAATATATCCTTTTTCAAAATCATAGCACTTTCAAATCATAAACCTTTGAATTTTATAACTTTGAAATATAACTACACCACTTAAATGGTTTAAATATTAAATTGCTTAATATAATAAAATAGCTTCTTCACCTTCACAAATCAATTCCAGTTATAGGTTTAAATCCCAAAATAAACAAATAAAATTTCCATAAGTTTCAGACCTTAAATATTCCACCATTTCAAAACTAAATCTTTGATAATTTCATATACACAATTACAATTACTATTATTTAGCTTTGAAATGTTTACTTAAATAAAATCAAATATCACTTAAGTAAAACCTTTAAACTTCAAATAAAAGGATATTCTTTCCATTTAATTAACTTGATAATATTCATTTAAATCGACTTGATATTCATTTAAGTCCCCTAAACCAAAATCAAATTATGCAAATCATACCTTTAAAATCTCAGGTTTATTTAAATTTCAAATCAATTTTTATTCGAGGATAATTCTTAAAACACTTTAATTCAAATAAATTCATATCTCTCTTCCACCTTCATTATTTAAGTCATTATACTCTACAAATATAATATAAATAAATACTCCACTGTATCATCTCTTAATAAAATCAACTTTTATTATTAAACTTCCTTTATACATTAAACCAATTTTACACATAGCTTGAAACCAAGAAATTAATTATATATATAAATATAACATTTATAAATATTCGAATCAATATCTCATAAACCATATTTTTCTTTACAAAACCATAGAAATACATTTCAAAAATATTTTTATATATAGATCGCGGTTCCTGTATATAATTTTATATTCTATGGTCAAGTGATATGGATATTTATCATTTCAATCCTTAATTTAGAATAAAAATTATGGTTATATATCATTTCAAACAGCAATCTCGAATGAAATGAAAATGCATAATAACTGTTTAACTGGCAGTTTATATGCAAAATACATAAATACAAATTTACTGGTAGGTTATATGCAATGAACAATTAAAGAAAAATTTAATTAAATTTAACTAAGAGGATGATTAAAAACGTCAAACAATCATAGATAAATTTTAAATCACATTAAAAATTAATTTAACAAACATAAGAAAGCTTAGAAGTTGTGAGTTGGTTAAACACTCACCTTTGGATTTAAATCGAATTTAAATTCAAATTTAAACCTAAAAATTGACCAGTCTCAGAATCCATCCAAACCATAGCCAAGATCTTCGCAATTCCAATACGAGCCTAGTGGAGAAAACTACGTGTGAATTCGACCTCGTATGCAAAAGTTATTGCAATAAGAAGATAATTAGATTTTGAAATTTAAAACAAATGAGAAAATAAAAATATTACACGTCACCGCCTCTCATGTAACAACCCGCATATTTATCGATTTTATATTTAAATATTTTATCGTAAGTCGGATTTAGTCCGAAAAGTTACTTTTTTTTGCATACGGTCGAATTAGGACTCGGAACCACTTCCATTGAGTTCAAAACGCCGCTTGCGATCATTTTAAATATAAACTTTGATCTGTTTGGACATAGTAGAATTTTGCTACTTTTTCACTTAGGGCTTTGGTCTTGTTTCAGCTCATTAGACCCAAGCTTCACCCCTCCTCTCTTCATTGCTTTACTTCTAATTCCTAATACTCAAGCTTTTGCAACAATGGAGAGAGGAATGGAAAATTAAAACTCCAAGCCCTAGTTTTCTTTTACAGATCAAGTTCTAGCTCCAAACTAATAGAAGAAGCTTTGGTAAGCCTCCTCTTCTTCTTCTCCAACTCATTCTCTTATCAATTTCAGAAATTCTTAAACCTAACTTAGGAAATGTTTCTCTTTTTAAGCTTAGATTCAAGCTTGTTGGGTTGGAATTGAAGAGTGATTGTCCTTGCCTTTGCTCTATAGCTTCTTCTTCATTTTTTTTTAGGTTCAAAGGTGAGATTTTTATCTCACATCTTAGTCTATAATTATCTTCGATTTTTAGGTATGAATTCCTAACACTTATTCTTGTGCAATTGATTTTGGTTTGGATTGATTTGGTGTATATTCCAACTTTTGGTGTTTTGAAATCAAAATCTATGAAAATCCTTTTATGGATATTTGGACATTGATATTTGAGGCGTATCGAAGAGTCGTTAAGGTTGGGTTGACGCGTGGTGTAAATCCTTAATCGTCAGTTGCTCGTCTGATCGCTTCCGATATCGTTTGGCCATTTTTGGCCTAGGTTCAGGGAATGCCCTGAACCACAGTTTTAGACGTCTGAAACAAGATATTTAGACGTCTGAATATTATACTGGAAATTATTATTTCCCAGTATTCAGACGTCTGAATCAATATTCCAGACGTCTGAATTTCCTCGTGAGCAACCAGAAAGGAAATAGGCTAAAAATGCCTATTGCAGATGTCTGAAATATAGGGTTCAGACGTCTGAATTAAGTTCTGGAAAACTTTTATTTTACAGATTCAGACGTCTGAATTTCTCATTTCAGACATCTGAAATCAGCTGTCTAGGCTCTATTTTGCTTATTTAGCATGAGTTTCCAAATTTAAATCGATTCGTGTTGTTTTCCTTTTGTTGTTATCACTTATTATCAAATTAGATGACATTTTCTTTGGGATTTTTGGGGATATCCATTTTGATGGATTTGGTATCGATTTCTTTAGATTTTATTCACGTCTTTAAATGTGAATTTTGGAGATTGATTGTTTCTACAATCATTTTTGTGATTTGTCACTAAAAAAATATAAAGGTTTCAATACTAGTAGTAAATTCAAAACTCTTTCATCAAAATGATTTCAACACGATTTTATTACAAAGTTCGTTTCTTAAACCGTTTTCCAATCTACTAGTATATACAAACCATTACCTCACTTGTATGAGAAATCTAATTAAATGGCTTAGTAAAACAAATGGTATGAAACGCTTGCGTTTACTTCGTCGGTTAATTCTTGAACTTGTTCGATCGAATCTCTTGTGACAATTTTCGAGTGGAGATCTATAATTTATTCGTAAATATTTAAGTTAAGCTAGTGGTTATGGGACATGAAGCTAAGCTCATATATTTACTAGCTTAGTGTAATTGACACTTCTTGATGACCGATGATGATCATTTTATGGTTTAGACTAACAATGTGCGATGTCTCTTTTTCCACGTGGAGGACTGTACCTTATTTTATTGAGCTTCGTCTCATTTCTTTATGGGCTAGCGACCCATGTACTTTTAATGTGTTTCGATTCATCTGATGTACCGTTTGTACTACATCGATGTCTCGACTTTTCAGTTCATTAGATGTTCCGTTTGTACTGCGTCAATGTTCTGAATTGTTATGTGTTTCGATTCATCTGTTGTACCGTTTGCACTACATCGATGTCTCAGCTTTTCAGTTCATTGGATGTACCGTTTGTACTACGTCGATGTTCTGAATTGTTGTGTGTTTCGATTCATCTGATGTACCGTTTGTACTACATCGATGTCTCGGGCTTTCGGTTCATTGGATGTACCGTTTGTACTGCGTCGATGTTCTGAATTGTTTTGTGTTTCGATTCATCTAATGTACCGTTTTTACTACATCGATTTCTCGGCTTTTCGGTTCATCGGACGTACCGTAAGTACTGCGTCGATGTTCTGGATTGTTTGTGATACACGTGTTGGTGAGTTTTCATGCTCCCGCTTGGGATTGACCATCCTTTTCTTGTGATTTATGGATTTCTAATTGATGATTTCTGGAATTTATGTTTCACCAACTTTTACGATTGGCATTGATATATATGTCACTTATTGTGGCTTGGTGAAGTAAATAAAGAATATGATATTCTTTTTGATGCTATGAGATTCTTGAGATATTTGTATGATTTAGTTGATTTTCTATGTATACTTGTCACAGTATGACATTTTTGGTTATCATACGTTTTTATTACATCTCTTCTTATATCTCATTTTATCAGATAATTATAGCTAGACTGATCCGTTTATTATTTTCTTCTTAAATAATACTCGGGTCAGATTGAGATTTTACAGGTGCTCCCTCTTGATCCTTCTCGGACCTTCATCTAACTTTTGGCTAACTACTTTAGATTAGTAGTTTTTGTTGTATACATTTGAGATATGGACTCCTTGATGTATACATATTCTTTTGTGTAGCACTTGTAACTATTCCTTTGTGATATTGTGGATCTTGTTTGACCACTACTCTGATTTACACTTTCATGTGTTATATTCATATCTGTTTCCGCCTTAGTGATATAAATTATCTGTGACTGATTTATGTTATGTTTATTTCTATATTAGTTTCCGAAGATTATATATAGCCACTGTGTAGTAGTTTTGAGTTTGTGTCGGTATGTCGGATTTTCTCTTGAGATGAAATGAAATGCATGTTATATTTTATCTGGCATATCGGTGCTCGCACAAAGAAATTACATGGATGGTCGCTCCTCAACAGCCTTATTCTCCGCGCTAGTTGACGGCATTACACCGTAGTGTCCTTGGCTAGCATGGGTATAGGGGTGGGGCGTCACAGCTTGGTATCAGAGCAGACTTCGGAACAATGTAGGATAATCTAGCAAGGATCGTTGTCCTAAGTCTTTCTGAGGAGTCGTGCTTTAGGATTTAATTCGAGTCTTCTTACCGATTCATCCTATTTTCTTTATGATTCCTTGTTTTATCTATCAACATTGCTTGATATTTATTTTGAGAATAACTTTTCTTCTTCTTTCTTTCTTAAAGAAGAGAAATGGTTAGACCTGGTCGCCCCAGCGCCGGACAATTCAGTGCTACTCCCCAGGATGGAGTATTTATGTCTGCTCAGCAGCTTCTTGATCTTGTAAAGAATGCTTAAGCTGTCGGACCCATTCCAGAGCCTATTCATCCTAGATACGGTTTTACACGCTTGTGCAGAGACTACACCGATTTGGGTGGGAAGCCATTCAAGGGATCCGAGAGTGTTATTGTAATTCAGGCTTGGCTCAAATTATGCGATCGCATCTTTACTCGCATGAATCTTATTGACCTTCATAGAGTCCAGGTGGCTTCTAGCATGCTCCAAGAAAGAGCGTTAGATTGGTATGAGCTCTTGACTTTGGAGATTATCGAAGCGGATCTTACTTGGGGGAAATTCCGGGAAAGGTTCGAATTGAAATTTGTGTCGGAGGCTGAAAAAGTAACTTTGGCTCGGCGTTTTATTGACCTTGTTCGAGGTGAATTTTCTGTGACGGACTACGTCGCATCTTTCGAATCTCTCTCTAAGTATGGGGTCGAGTATATTAATACCCCATTGAAGAAAAATAAAAGGTTTGTCCATGGGTTGAACAAGAACCTTAAAAATCCTTTACTTCTGAAACTAGAAGTTTCTTTCGATCAGCTTATTGATATCGCTCTTCGTCTTGAAGAGGCAGATAGAAAGAGTAATGTTGAAGTTGTGCTTGCCAAACAGAACTTCAACGACAACATGAAGAGGCCTATTAAATTCAAAGGCCCCATTCCCAACAAGAAAGGAAGGCAAGAAACCCCGGTAGCAAAAGCTCCTACCTCAAGTCGAGGACAATGTTACAATTGTGGTTCCACGGACCACTATGCAAGGGAGTGTCCGAAACCCCTCTTTTGTCGTTATTGCAAAAGTTTGGGTCATCTTTTATCTTCATGTCCTAAGCATCCAAGCAAGAGAGAAGGAAAGCTTCAAGCCCCTAGCAACTCTTCTCTTGGTCAAGGTATTTTCATTCATTCCTTGATGCTATTGTTTTATTTCGTGATCTTCCTATATGAGTTCTTTTTGATATGGGTTCATCTCATTATTTTTATAGCAAACGAACTTGTCGATTCTTTTTCTTTGAATATTTTGGGCTTGATGACTTCTTTGAGAATTGCGAATCCGGATGGTAGATCCGCAACACTCAATTTGCTTTTTATTGATGTCGAAATCATTTTATGTGATTTTTCTTTCCGATCCGATTTTTACTTAGGCGTCGGAATTGATTTTTGGAAAGGATTGGCTAAATTATTATGAAGCCATATCATTTGTCCCATGTGGACTATTCATTCGACATTTCAATCTGTCAAGCAGATTTTTATTTTTCCTTTGTGATTTTGATTCCAATTTGATGGCATCATTTTATTCTTTAAGCCCACATGAAGAGGAAAGTGTTATTTCTCTCATTCATGTAGTTTGAGAATTTTCCAGTATTTTTGGATTTGTCTTAGGATTATCACCTAAGCAATCTTTTGAGTGGTGTTAAGGTCTTTTTAGTTCGACCTTGCCACCGGTTTTCATTAGCTACGAGTTGCGGGAGTTCCACTTACCGCATTCCGCACTCGTTATAATTTTTATGAATGACTTATTATGTCATTCAGTTGGCCCAGCTTATAAATCGAGTATTCTACATCTCAATGACTCCACTCTTGTATATATTGATTTTGGATGAAAACAACAATTTAAAAATTTTCAAATCTTTTTCATAAGATTTATTTATAAGTATAATTAGATTTTTCTCTTAAACGAGCAAAGAATATTCTTAAAGGTTTTTAAGAAACATGTTTATCATATAGAAGATAATTTTGTGATTGTATTGCCCATTGAGTGCTTTAAGAATTCTAGTCGATGCGCTTGATCAACGTTATCGATATGAATCTCCTAAACGCTTTGATGAGACAGTCAAACACAATATATTAACTTGTAAAGATGTAAAAAAATTATAGAAAGATGATTACATAAAGTTAATTATAATTTTTGGAAGCTTTAACTTTTTAGGAAAGAAGATTATTTAAAAGAAATTCTTTCTTTTCGATACTATTATTCTTGTGATTCCCGAAGGGAACCGAGATTTTATCTTTTGTACCAATGCTAGTCGTATTGATTTGGGTGTCGTCCTCTTGCGAAAGAGAACATTCTACCACCTAGATCATAAGTTTTTGGAATATTTATTTCTCATAAGGAACTTAATTTAGGTGTACTTCGTTATATTGAGCTTCGCCTCATTTCTTTTTTGGACTAGCGTCCGATGTTCTTTTATGGTGTTCGGTTCATCTGGCGTACCGTTATTGTACTACGTCGTTGTTCCAAATTATTCGAGTTTCTAGTTTCTCGGGCGTACCATTATTGTACTCTGCCATTGCACCAGTTAAATCTTCTTTTATTCATGACGATTTCCACGTCTTTTATCTACGGTAATGCCTTAGGGATTCCGATTTTATTCTTGAGCCCGGTGTTATTGAAGAAATTGAAGTTTCGCCTATTTGACTTTTGAGCAACATTTTATTCGCACCATTGCTTCGGAGGTTGAGCGCCTTTGAAATAAAGATGTTTTTTTTTCTTGTGAAAGTTAATTGGTTCTCAAATCCCACGGATTTCTCTTGTGAATCCAGAGAATTCATCGAGCGAACACGTTCGGGCTAACCCTTTCGTGCTCTTTATGGTGAACTTCTTATTTCAAAATTTCCTTTTGTGTTGATATGCTTCTATGGTTGTTACTCTTTATTTTCTTCTTAAGTTTTAGGAGGACGCAATTTCTTTAAGAAGGGGAGTCTGTAACAACCCACATATTTATCGATTTTATATTTAAATATTTTATCGTTGGTTGGATTATAGTCCGAAAAGTTACTTTATTTGCATACGGTCAAATTAGAACTCGGGACCACTTCCATTGAGTTCAAAACGCCGTTTGTGATCATTTTAAGTATAAACTTTGATCTGTTTGGAGATAGTAGAATTTTGCTACTTTTTCACTTAGGGCTTTGGTCTTGTTTCAGCTCATTAGACCCAAGATCCACCCCTCCTCTCTTCATTACTTTACTTCTAATTCCTAATACTCAAGCTTTTGCAACAATGGAGAGAGGAATGGGAAATTAAAACTCCAAGCCCGGGTTTTCTTTTACAAATCAAGTTCTAGCTTCAAACTAATAGAAGAAGCTTTGGTAAGCCTCCTTTTCTTCTTCTCCAATTCATTCTCTTATCAATTTCAGAAACTCATAAACCTAACTTAGGAAATGTTTCTCTTTTTAAGCTTAGATTCAAGCTTGTTGGGTTGGAATTGAAGAGTGATTGTCCTTGCCTTTTCTCTGTAGCTTCTTCTTCATTTGTTTTGGGTTCAAAGGTGAGATTTTTATCTCACATCTTAGCCTATAATTATCTTCGATTGTTAGGTACGAATTCCTAACACTTATTCTTGTGCAATTGATTTTGGTTTAGATGGATTTGGTGTATATTCCAACTTTTGGTGTTTTGAAATCAAAATCTATGAAAATCCTTTTATGGATATTTGGACATTGATATTTGAAGCGTATCGAAGAGTCGTTAAGGCTGGGTTGTCACGTGGCGTAAATCCTTAGTCGTCAGTTGCTCGTCCGATCGCTTCCGATATTGTTTGGCCATTTTTGGCCTAGGTTCAGGGAATGCCCTGAACCACAGTTTCAGACGTCTGAAACAAGAGATTTAGACGTCTGAATATTATACTGGGAATTATTATTTCCCAGTATTCAGACGTCTAAATCAATATTCCAAATGTCTGAATTTACTCGTGAGCAACCAGAAAGGAAATAGGCTAAAAATGCCTATTGCAGATGTCTGAAATATAGGGTTCAGACGTCTGAATTAAGTTCTGAAAAACTTTTATTTTCCAGATTCAGACGTCTAAATTCCTCATTTCAAACGACTGAATCAGCTGTCTAGGCTCTATTTTGCCTATGTAGCTTGAGTTTCCAAATTTAAATTGATTCGTGTTGTTTCCCTTTTGTTGTTATCACTTATTATCGACTTGATGACATTTTCTTCGGGATTTTTGGGGATATCCATTTTGATGGATTTGGCATTGATTTCTTTGTATTTTATACACGTCTTCGAATGTGAATTTTGGAGATTGATTGTTTCTACAATCGTTTTTGTGATTTGTCACTTTAAAAATATAAAGGTTTCAATACTAGTAGTATATATCAAAACTCTTTCATCAAAACGATTTCAACTCGATTATATTACAAAGCTTGTTTCTTAAACCGTTTTCTAATCTACTAATAAATACAAACCTTTACCTCACTCGTATGAGAAATCTAATTAAACAGCTTAGTAAAACAAGTGGTATGAAACGCTTGCGTTTACTTCGTCGGTTAATTCTTGAACTTTTTCGATTGAATCACTTGTGACAATTTTCGAGTGAAGATCTACAATTTGTTCGTAAATATTTAAGTTAAGCTAGTGGTTATGGGACATGAAGCTAAGCTCATATATTTACTAGCTTAGTGTAATTGACACTTCTTGATAACCGATATGATCATTTTAGGTTTAGACTAGCAATATGCAATGTCTCTTTGTCCACGTGGAGGACTGTACCTCATTTTATTGAGCTTCGTCTCATTTCTTTGTGGGCTGGCAACCCATGTACTTTTACTGTGTTTTGATTCATCTGATGTACCATTTGTACTACATCGATGTCTAGGCTTTTCGGTTCGTTGGATGTACCATTTGTACTGCGTCGATGTTCTGAATTGTTATGTGTTTTGATTCATCTGATGTACCGTTTGCACTACATCGATGTCTCGGGTTTTCGGTTCATTGGATGTACCGTTTGTACTACATCGATGTTCTGAATTGTTATGTGTTTCGATTCATCTAATGTACCGTTTGTACTACATCGATGTCTTGGCTTTTCGGTTCATTGGATGTACTGTTTGTACTACGTCGATGTTCTGAATTGTTTTGTGTTTCGATTCGTCTGATGTACCGTTTGCACTACATCGATGTCTCGGCTTTTCGGTTTATCAGACGTACCGTATGTACTGCGTCGATGTTCTGGATTGTTTGTGATACACGTATTGGTGAGTTTTCATGCTCCCACTTGGGATTGGCCATCCTTTTCTTGTGATTTCTGAATTTCTAATTGATGATTGCTAGAATTTATGTTTCACCAACTTTTACGATTGGCATTGATATGTATGTCATTTATTGTGGCTTGGTGAAGTAAATAAAGAATATGATATTCTTTTTGATGCTATGAGATTCTTGAGATATTTGTATGATTTAGTTGATTTTCTATGTATACTTGTCGCAGTATGACATTTTTGGTTATCATACGTTTCTATTACATCTCTTCTTATATCTCATTTTATCGGATAATTATAGCTAGACTAATCCGTTTATTATTTTCTTCTTAAATAATATTCGGGTCGGACTGATATTTTACAGGTGCTCCCTCTTGACTCCTTTTCGGACCTTCATCTGACTTTTGGCTAACTACTTTAGATTAGTAGTTTTTGTTGTATATATTTGAGATATGGACTCCTTGATGTATACATATTCTTTTGTGTAGCACTTGTAACTATTCCTTTGTGATATTATGGATCTTGTTTGACCACTACTCTGATTTACACTTTCATGTGCTATATTCATATCTGTTTCCGCCTTAGTGATATGAATTATCTGTGACTGATTTATGTTATGTTTATTTCTATATTCGTTTCCGAAGAATATATATAGCCACCGTGTAGTAGTTTTGAGTTTGTGTCGGTATGTCGTATTTTCTCTTGAGATGAAATGAAATGCATGTTATATTTTATCTGGCATATCGGTGCTCGCACAAACCAATTACACGGATGGTCGCTTCTCAATAGCCTTATTCTCCGCGCTAGTTAACGGCATTATACCGTAGTGTCCTTGGCTAGCGTGGGTATAGAGGTGGAACGTCACATCTCACTCCCTTCCACCTGCACGCTCAATTCACCAAACCGACCCAAACACACAGCTCCACTCCGCGTTGACCATCAATCGCACGACGCCCTGAACCTCCATCAACCACGTCGTTTACCACCAATGCCTTCACTGCTCCGGCCGCACTCAAGGAATAGGGTCTGGTTGTCAACCCCCTACTGGTCGCCGCCACCAATTAGGGTATGGCCGAACCCTATTTGCTGATTCCAGTCGCCACGGCATAATATACGACCTCTGGCCTCCATCTAATGGTTCCTCGTGTCGACCTCTCCAAAACCCCTATATCAATTTCGCCTACTGACGACGAAATCAGAAACCCCCAATTTGACTCTTAGGGTTCACAAATTTCGAGCTTTGACCGAGATTTCTGGCTGAATCGAGCATCGATTTTGAAAACAGACATCAGACGCAGACTTGCATCATTGACATCTTCGATCCTATATTTTTTTGAATTTTTCTGAGGAGTTTGAATTTTTGAAGTTGATTTTTGAATTGAAATTTGAATTGGATAAATTAGGGTTTTCGGCTATTGAGAAAGAGGAGCAAAGAATCTTCTGTGCGTATAGAAATGAGGAACAGATGCTGCTAGGGTTTATAGCAGGATATATATAGGCAGGGTTGACATTTGAATGGATGGATCGGGTTGAATATACGCGCTAACGACAAAATGGCCCAAAAAGCCCGTTCTGACTCCGGAACGAAATTCGGTCAACCCATATATCAAAATAGATATTTTAAAATATTTTAAACGCGATGGAACAAGTTTCACGTCCAAATTCCATCGTATAAAGAAGTTATGCTCAAATAAATATTTTGAAATTGATTTCAATTGATTTCAATTTCATTAATTTCAAGGCGTTTCGAGTCTGTACGAACAAACGACAAGCCAAATCGCTACGAAACTTGAAATCCTATAATAATTCACGGTTACAGATCCGATGAAACATGTTTCCTCGAAATCCGACTCAGTGGCCAAAATGGCTATTTTTATATTAATTAATAAATTAAAATTTATTAATTAAATCACTTTTCACTTCCACTTCCAAAATTTACAAATCTTATCAGTTTTGTTTTTCTTAAACAATCTCAATGATTTAAACCAAATTTAGATGTCAATTAAATGTTGATGCAATCATAAATTTCAGCGTAAAATTTAAATTTCATTATATTCATCAATTATAAATTAACTTTTCAAAAATTCCATTGAATTCACTCTTCATTCTTATTATTCAATCCATTATAGCCAAATGGATAAAATTACATACATAAATATTTTCCAATTTCAACTAAATTTTCAATTAACGTAATAATAAATGTTTAATTTTACTTAATTGCAATAAACTCAACTACCTTAATTCTTTGTATTCAAATAAATAAACAAATCTTGATTTACAATCTTTTCACTAACCAATAGTCATATTATAAATGGAATTTACATTATCTTCAATTATTAATCACAATCAGTTAAGATCTTAACATTTTGTTCCATAAATTTATTTTCCCCAAATTAGTTACTGTATTTATAAGTTTATTGTTTACAGACGCAAGTTACTCATTTACCTAATTCCAATTTCGTAATCACATTCAATCCATTAATTGGTATTGCATTGACATTTAAATTTATTAGCTTATATCAACACTATTATCATTAATTGCAAATGGATTACCAATTTTAATCACTACCCTAAATAACTAACGTATATTAATCTACATTATTCCCAGCTTACAAATTTTGAATTAATTGCTATTTATTATTATTGCTTCAATGGTTAATTCAATATTTGCATTGTTTTTCTTATATGAAATTCATTAGCCAATATTTCTATATTCATCTTAGATTTGTTTAAATGGCTATATTACAATGAAATCTTGTCTATTACCCATATTAGTTAAGGTTTTAAAATAATTAATAAAATTTCCTTAGTCCAAGCCTTTTTACCAATTATTTACCTTCTAATAAATTCATGTTTCTATTAAACTTACATTCACACTTCCATTATTGTTTTAACAATCATTGAACATTATGATCAATTATCTAACATTGATTGTACAAATTTTCCATTTATTACGTATTATTATATCAATGGATAAAATTTTAAATCTACTCCCCAAATCTACTACTTTCACTCAATTAAAACTTCACAATTGTTTAAATCAATTGGGATTACACTACATTTATTATTTATCAACTTGTTCTAACCTTATTACCTAAATTTACGTTCAGTTACTATTGAGCAATACTATTTCGTTAAATTCAAAAATTCCCGTTATTGTAAACCTTTAATTGTTCATTAAAATTTAATTTCAATTCCAACTCAACCAACAATTTCAACATGCAACTTATAATAATTGTTTACAAGTATGAATGGAATTAACATTAATTTCAAATATTATCTTAATTTACATTAACATAATAATTAATTACCTTTAATGAATTTTATTCCCCGGTTTATTAAATGCAATCAATTTGACCTTACATACCTCAACATCCCCATTTTTATCTTAATTCCAATTCATTATAATATCAAATTTCAATTTCTTGAAATAAACCATTAAATATAAATTTGCATACCAATTTATTAGTTTCAAATAGATTGATTCAAATCAGCCTTTTTATTAAGCCTATACTAATCAATACAATATTTCATTGGTTAATTCAAAGCTTGCTTTTAATTACTAAATTTTCATTTTATATCCAAGTGCAACAATTTACACTATTTCATTATTTTTGTGATTCCACTTCAATTGCCAGTAATAGTTTTAATAACCATTGCTACGCTTAATTCTTAACATTTAATTCACTATAAATTATAAAAAAATTATTTCTTTTTAAATTAAATTCCAAAAACTTATTAAAATGACAAATTTTATTATCTAAATTTACGAGTCGTTACACACTCCCCCACTCAAAACTTTTCGTCCCCGAAAAGGAAAAAGAAAAGAAAAGAAGAATTAAGAAATCATTATCTCTTATTCAAAACATTAATTTTATTAACAATTAAATTACAAAATTAGTTACTTTAAATAAAATATCCAAATTTACAATCATTATATCTTTTTATACTTAAATCAATAAAGTTTGGAAAATATTTTCAAAAATTTTCTAAGTCCAAAATTTACGGAAAATTTCGGCAGAGTCTCCTTTGTACGGGGAGACTCGGGAAAAAATATAATATCAAATATATCAATATACAACATATATTTACCAAAATAATATATATCCCAACCCGGGAAAACAATATAATAACGCTATAAACTGTAATCTGAAAACGTACCTATTAGTTGAGCAATTAACGCTTATTTTATGGAACCAAAGCAGCAGCAATTGCTTCTATAACCTGCATTTCACTTATATAATCCAAAAAGGTTAACAATTATATAAAATGAAATATTATTTTTGATTCATCCACTAACAAACAAAGCAATGTCAAGCATAACAATCACTTGCAATCATAACATACAACCATCATACAGAATCAACGTAATCAATCATTCATTCATATTATGCAAAACAAATAGTTGTTCGGGTTCAACTTTAAATTGCACAGAATGGAAAATAAACTACTTGGTGCACCATTTACTCAACAGTCTTAGATGAAAGTAAATAGATTATTTATTCATCCAAACAATTTTAGAGTATCTTTGCCCAAGTAGTTACAAGTCAAGCAAACAACAATTTCAAATAACAGATTAATTTCATTTTTATTAATTTCATTCATATAATAATTTATCTTTTTAATTTACATTTTTTTCTCTTACAGTTTCATTTACTTTTATTCATTTCTAACAAAATCTCATTTCACTTATTCATAACATGAAATTTTCTTTTATTATATTACACTCATTTATTCACTGCTTAATTTCATGTTCTTAAGTTTATAATCTTTTATTTATATTACTTATCTTCCATTGTATTTTATTAGAAACAATTTCAATTATACCTAAGTTTATACCACTAGAACAACAAATTCTTAATTATTAAAGAATTTCATCAATTACTTTCATTACCTCAAATTTATTTCTTGTATAATATCTATTACATCTTCTTATTAACATGTCAACTTTTTACATCCTTTTTATTTATAACTTAGCATTAAATCTCTTATTTCCTTTAGAGGTTTCAATTATTAATTACTTACGTTCAAATTCACTAAAATAACTGAAACTATTAATTAATGGAAATTTAAGAATTTAATTACCAGGTTAATTTCAAATCATTTTAAAATAATAGATAAATGTATATACTTACACTTTATATATCCGGTTTTATTTAAAACAATTTAAAATTTTATATTTGGTTTATCAAACAAATCTACAGTAAACTACTATAGTGGCCTTCCCACTTCGAAACTAGAAAATGAACATCGATGATGCGTGCACTCATCACCGAAATTATTTTCCAGCGACAGAGAGAGGAGTACAACTTATTTCTTTCCAGAATTTCTTCAAACAATTCTTTCAAATTATAATGAAATATTTATATCAGAAAATACTTCAAATAAAATTATTATTATATTTCAAAATTATTCAAAAGAAATTTCAAAACCCCGGAACTTAAGTTCTAAATTTCCAATTTCCATTTATTTTGTTTTCAATCTCATTTCAAGTATTATCTATAAATTTCATTACCGAACAACCAATAAATACAACCACATATTACCTTTATAAAAATTTACTTTATATATAGAGAAAATATAATAGGCAAAATTATTTCATTCACCTATATTAAAAACAAATATTGTGTCGGTCTGTCCTATTAAGTGTTTCGAAATACCTATTGATGTCATAGCGTCCCATGCACCAACCAGAATTTGTAAATACAAAATGGAACAAATTAACACAATATTAAAACCTTTTTATCACATTAACAAATACGCTCTCTCATATATACACTCAGTGACCCATCATAGGGGATTACTACCATATTGATAAGAGTCAAACCCCACAGAGCTAAGGTTTATCGCTAAACTAAAGCTCTGATACCAGATGTAATGCCCCGCATTTTCGCACGATTTAGATCGACGATAAACCACACACGTCAGACTTAAATCATATATAAGGGCGGATTGTTATGGGGTAAATAAGAAAAAGCAAGGAAAGAAGAAAAAACAAAATAGAATCTTGCAGCGGAACGATAAAATATAATAATCAAATATACAGTTCATGAAGCTGTTTTATAAATATTTGATTTTATTTATACAATACATATCAGAGTTGCACTATGTAGTAATATTTCACTATTATAATAATGTCTATTAGTAAAATAAACTTACTTTAAAATAGCGTTAAGGGGTTACCCATATAGCCCTTAACACGTAATAGTGCCAATAGTCTATACAGTGCCCGCATATCTCCCGATCGGGAGACTACGAGAAGACACTCCATGGGTACAACACAAATAGAAACTCGTAGTAAAGGCTCGGTATGGTAGGTGACACGGCACAACTAGGCAATGCTAGGGTAGATATACTAATTACGCACACGGGCTGGTGGTAATGCGTAGCGCACAGCTACCGCCCATCTCGAGCCACACCCCAAAATCAAAAATCAAAAGTGGCCACCGAATCAATCCAAAAGTCAGAGTATAATATCGAAGGGATATGTCCGATAAGAGGGGCTACCTCCTTGGCCCGAGATCGCTCATGTTTTAGCCACCTTATGCCAACTCACGGGAGTCGGGTCCACGTATATACCTTAACAGAACGCCGCCACCATCCTACTTCATTATGGAATCTCCACCACGTACCCAGTTGTTAAAGTGGTTTTCGAAGTTGGCAGAGAGTATGACAACTTTCGATCCCGTTCTCTTTAACAACCAAACATTATTATAATACCGCGGTTATTTCAAAATAACTTTTACTTTAAAACCAGAATATAATATCCATTTCAAACCATATAAATACGATATCATTTCCATTTTTAAACCCAAATCAATACGATATCATTTTATTTCTGGTATATCCTTTTTCAAAATCATAGCACTTTCAACCCATAAACCTTTGAATTTTATAACTTTGAAATATAACAACACCACTTAAATGGTTTAAATATTAAATTGCTTAATATAATAAAATAGCTTCTTCACCTTCACAAATCAATTCCAAATATAGGTCTAAATCTCCAAATAAACAAATAAAATTTCCGTAAATTTCAAAGCTTAAATATTCCACCATTTCAAAACTAAATCTTTGATAATTTCATGTATATCAATTACAATTACTATTATTTAGATTTGAAATGTTTACTTTAAAAAAATCAAGTATCATTTAAGTAAAACCGTTAAACTTCAAATAACAGGATAATCTTTCCATTTAATTAACTTGATAACATTCATTTAAATTGACTTGATATTCATTTAAGTCCTCAAAACCAAAATCAAATTATACAAATCATACCTTTAAAATCTCATATTTATTTAAATTTCAAATCAATTTTTATTCGAGGATAATTCTTAAAACACTTTAATTCAAATCAATTCATATCTCTCTTCCAGCCTTCATTATTTAAGTCATTATACTCTACAAATATAATATAAATAAATACTTCACTGCATCATCTCTTAATAAAATCAACCTTTATTATTAAATTTCCTTTATACGTTAAACCAATTTTATACATAGCTTAAAACCAAGAAATTAATTATATATATAAATATAACATTTATAAATATCCGAATCAATATCTCATAAACCATATTTTTCTTTACAAAACCATAGAAAATCATTTCAAAAATATTTTTATATATAGACCTTGGTGCCTGTATATAATTTTCTATCATATAGTCAAGTGATATGGATATTTATCATTTCAATCCGTAATTTAAAATAAAAATTACGGTTATATATCATTTCAAACTGCAATCCCGAATGAAATGAAAATGCATAATAACTTGTGGTTTATAACAACATAAAATACAACATTCATTCATCCAATATCAACCATCAACCATTTATCACAATCATCATCCAATTCAATCAATAGCATCAATATAGAACGGATAATAAACAAGTATTATCTAGCAATTTATATTCAATGATAAATTAAATAACTGTTTAACTGGCAGTTTATATGCAAAATACATAAATACAACTTTACCCACAGGCTATATGCAAAAAATAATTAAATAACAATTTAATTAAATAAATGCAACTTAACTGAGAGGATGATTAAAACACGCCAAACAATCATGGATAAATTTTAAATCGCATCAAAAATTAATTTAACAAACATAAGAAATCTTAGAAGTTGTGAGTGGGTTAAAACACTCACCTTTGGATTTAAATCGAATTTAACTTCAAATTTAAACCCAAAAATTGGACGGTCTCAAAATTCGTCCAAACTAGCGCTATGATCTTTGGAATTTCAATACGAATCTAGCAGAGAAAACCGCGCATGAATTTGACCTCATATGCAAAAGTTATTGCAATAAGAAGATAATTAGATTTTGAAATTTAAAACAAATTAGAAAATAAAAATATTACATGTCACCACCTCTCTCTCCCATCCACCTGCACGCTCAATTCATGAAACCGACCCAAACACACAGCTCCACTCCACGTTGACCATCGATCGCACGACGCCCTGAACCTCCATCAACCACGCCGTTTACCATCAACGCCTCCACTACTCCAGCCGCACGCAAGGAATAGGGTCCGGTCGTCAACCCCCTACTGGCCGCCGCCTCCAATTAGGGTTTAGCCGAATCCAAATTTGTTGATTCCAGTCGCCACGGCACACTATACGACCTCAGGCCACCATCGAATGGTTCCTCGTGTCGACCTCTCCAAAATCCCTGTATCAATTACGCCTCTTGACGACGAAATCAGAAACCCCCAATTTGACTCTTAGGGTTCACAAATTTCAAACTTTGACCGAGATTTCTAGCTGAATCGATCATCTATTTCGAAAACAGACATCAGATGTAGATTCGCATCATTGAGATCTTCGATTCTATATTTTTTTTGAACTTTTCCGAGGTGTTTTGATTTTTGAAGTTGATTTTTGAATTGAAATTTTAATTGGATAAATTAGGGTTTTCAGCCATTGAGGGAAAGGAGCACAGAATCTTCTATACGTATTGAAATGAGGAACAGAGGCTGCTAGGGTTTATAGCAGGATAAATATAGGCAGGGTTGACATTTGAATGGATGGATCGAGTTGAATATACGCGCTAACGACAAAACAGCCCAAAAAGCCGGTTCTGACTCTGAAATGAAATTGGATCAACCCATATATCAAAATTGATATTTTAAAATATTTTAAACGCGATGAACAAGTTTCAAGTCCAAATTCCGTCGTATGAAGAAGTTATGCTCAAATCAATATTTTTCAAATTGATTTCAACTGATTTCAATTTCATTGATTTCAAGGCATTTCGAGTCCGTACGATCAAATGACAAGCCCGATCGCTACGAAACATGAAATCCCACAATAATTCACCGTTATGGATCCGATGAAACTTGTTTCGTCGAAATCCGAGTCAGTGGCCAAAATGACTATTTTTATATTAATTAAATAAATTAAAATTTATTAATTAAATCACTTTTTCACTTCCACTTCCAAAATTTACAAATCTTATCAGTTTTGTTTTTCTTAAACAATCTCTGTGATTTAAACCAAATTTAGATTTCAATTAAATGTTGATTCAATCATGAATTTCAACGTAAAATTTAAATTTCATTTATTCATCAATTATAAATTGACTTTTCAAAAATTCCATTGAATTCGCTATTCATTCTTATTATTAAATCCGTTATAGCCAAGTGAATGAAATTAACATACATAAATATTTTCGAATTTCAACTAAATTTTCAATTAACGTAATAATAAATGTTTAATTTTACTTAATTGCAATAAACTCAATTACCTTAATTCTTTGTATTCAAATAAATAAACAAATCCTGATTTACAATCTTTTCATTAACCAATAGCCATATTATAAATGGAATTTACATTACCTCCAATTATTAATTACCATCAGTTAAGATCTTAACATTTGTTCCATAAATTTATTTGCCCCAAATTAGTTACTGCATTTATAAGTTTATTGTTTACAGACACAAGTTACTCATTTACCTAATTCCAATTTTGTAATCACATTCAATCCATTAATTGGTATTGCATTGACATTTAAATTTATTAGCTTATATCAACACTATTATTAATTGCAAATGGATTGCCAATTTTAGTCACTAATCTAAATAACTAACGTATATTAATCTATATTATTCCCAACTTACAAATTTTGAATTAATTACTATTTATTATTATTGCTTCACTGATTAATTCAATATTTGCATTGGTTTTTCTTATATTAAATTTATTGCCCAATATTCCTATATTCATCTTAGATTTGTTCACATGGCTATATTTCAAATGTGAAATCTTGTATATTACCCATATTAATTAAGATTTTAAAAAAATTAATAAAAAATTCCTTAGTCCAAGCCTTTTTACCAATTACTTCCCTTCTAATAAATTCATGTTTCTATTAAACTTACATTCACACTTCCGTTATTATTTTAATTATTAAACATTATGATCAATCATCTAACATTAATTGTATAAAATTTTCATTTATTACTATTACTGTGTCAATAGATAAAATTTTAAATCTACTCCCCAAATCTACTACTTTCACTCAATTAAAACTTCACAATTGTTTAAATCAATTGGTATTACACTACATTTATTATTTAACAACTTGTTCTAACCTTATTACCTAAATTTAAGTTCAGTTACTATTGAGCAATACCATTTCATTAAATTCAAAAATTCCACTTGTTTTACTCAAATTCACGTTATTGTAAACCTTTATTTGTTCATTAAAATTTAATTTCAATTCCGACTCAATCAACAATTTCAACATGCAACTTGTAATAATTGTTTACAAGTATGAATGGAATTAACATGAATTTCAAATATTATCTTTACATTAACATAATAATTAATTACCTTTAATGAATTTTATTCCCCGATTTATTAAATGCAACCAATTTGACCTTACATACCTCAACATTCCCATTTTTATCTTAATTCCAATTCATTATAGTATCAAACTTCAATTTCTTGAAATAAACCATTTAATATAAATTTGCGTACCAATTATTAGTTTCAAATAGATTGATTCAATTTAACCTTTTTATTAAGTCTATACTAATCAATACAACATTTCATTGGTTAATTCGAAGCTTGCTTTTAATTACTAAACTTCCATTTTATATCCAAGTGCAACAATTTACACTATTTCATTTTTTTGTGATTCCACTTCAATTGTCAGTAAGTTTTAATAACCATTGCTACGCTTAATTCTTAACATTTACTTCATAATTAATTGTAAAAAATTTATTTCCTTTTAAATTAAATTCCAAAATCTTAATAAAATGACAAATTTTATTATCGAAATTTATGGGTCGTTACAGAGATTCCCTATCCACTGTTACCAAACAGCTCCGAGAAATAAAACTGTATTCTCTCGAATTGACCAAGATCTCAATTTTCGACAGCGGTGATCAATTTGGGTGAAAATGGATGAGATTTAGGGCACGGGAAGAAAATGGATGAGATTTAGATTTAGGGCAAAGCGTTCAAAGGCGTGAAATATGTTGAGTTGTAGTACACGACGGGGGTGAAATTTTTTTCGATAATTTTTGCATGTCTTAGGCCAATCCAAAATTTCCACGGTCGGTAACCATGGTAATTTATTTTACCACGGCTTAGGACCATGGTAAAATTGCCACGGCTTAAGACCGTGGCAATTTTTGCGCATTTGGGTGTGGCAAGTTGAGCTATATGGTGTAGTGACCGTTAAAACGGCAAACACCTCTATGGACGGTCGAGGTTCATTGACGAATTATGATCAAATGATACACCAAATCAAAAAACAAATTACTGCAGTGGATTACGCTCATCGAGAGCTTTCCAACTATATATAATATGACATAGTTCTGAGGAGTTTTATTTTTGGATTTGGTTTTGAAATTGAGTTTAGGTTTTGGATCTACGGCATTGGAAAGAAGAAGAAGCCGAAAGGTGGAATAGGCAGATACGTACATAAATAAGAAATAAAAGGCTGCTAGAGTTTAGAAGAATCTGTTTATATGAACAAAGTCCGATAAGAAAGAACAATATACCGGTTTGTTCTGAATGACAAAAACGACCCGAAAAGACCCTTCCGCTTCCAAAACGAAAATGGATCATCCCATATATCAAATTAGATATTTTCTATATTTTAAAACTCAATGGATCAGGTTTCAAGTGCTAATTCCACTATATGAAGAAGTTAGCTTTAAAATCAGCTTATTTCAAATTGAATTCATTAAATTGTCTTCAATTGCTTATAAGTGCTAATTCCACTGTATTTTCCCGCAGACATTGATTAATGTTTGGGCTTGATATTGCTGTTTTTCCTTGTTTGTTTTCTTATTTTTCTCCTTTTTGTTTATCCCTGTTGTACTATTTTTATTGTTGTTTGCAATAAAACTGGTAGGGGCCCAGTTAACCCCGCTGGCTTTGCCAAATTCGTTAAATTGATTCCTAAGTGTTTCGAACCCGTACAATCAAACGACAAGTCAGATCGTCACAAAACTTGAAATCTTACAATAATTCACTGTTATGGATCTGATGAAACTTATTTTGTCGAAATCCAAGACAGTGGCCAAAATGGCTATTTTCACGTTAATTAAATAAATTGTTATTAAATTAATTTAATCACTTTCCAAATTAAAATTTAATAACTAACAATTTCTATTATTTTTTATTACCTATAAACTTTCTTTTATAACAAATTTTCCATGTTAAATAATGCATTAATTACAATGTTGAATTTCAATTTTAGTAAATTCGCTAATTATAATTTAAAAATCCAATAAATTCATTTATTTTGATGTTTCCTCTAATTCTTCAATCAACTATCATCTAATGGATATAATTAACATTGGTTTACCATTTATTACATCAGTATTTTACAGTTATCATTTTAGTTCACTTTAACAACAATACTTAAGTAGGTTAATTGCAATTGATTTCCAATTTATTTCAATGGATTAAATAGTCAATTTATAATTAAACCATTGTTACAACTTACCAATTCAAACACATTTCTATGTTTATTGCTTACAAACCAAGCTAATAAATTCACATACTGATTAATTATTCTACATTAACCAATTTCTATTAATTATGTAAAAATTTACCATTTATATACAACATTTGGTTTATTTACTTATTTACACTTTATAACCAATTATAACTTTACAATCATTTCAATGAACTGGAATTACATTAAAGTAGTTATCAATGACCTTAAATTAATATTATGACATTTCATTCTAATTATTCTTCTCCTTAATAATCTTAAATTTTATTTTTTTCACAACATTAAATTCCAAAATTATTTAATTAATAAATTTAATCATCGAAAATTATAGGCCGTTACACTCTCCCCCACTCAAAGCTTTTCGTCCTCAAAAAGAAAAAAGAAGGGATTAAGGAATTAATATATTTCTTATTCAAAGTATTCATTTTATAAACAATTAATTTACATAATTAAATAATTGAAATAAAATATATCAATTCACAAACAATTAAATCCTTTTATTATTCAAGTTCAGTAAAAGTTTGAAAACTTTTTCACTTTCACAAAAAAAATCTAAGTCCATTTCATGAAATTTTTTGGCAGAGTCTCCTTTGTACGGAGAGGTCTAGGAGAAATAATAATATCACTAATATTATATATATATATATAGACACACACACACCCCATATTTCAAAATAAATATCCCAAACCACGGGAAAATAATATAATATCGATAGAAAACCGTAATTCGAAAATGTACTTATCTGTCAGGCAAACAACACTTATTTATGAAATCAAAAGCAGTAGATATTGCTTCGATAAACTTGTATTTCACTTATACAATCCAAAGAAGTTAATAATTATATAAAAGAGAAATTTAAGTCGTTTCAATTAATAACTAATAAAATGACACGACATAACAATAGTCACTTGTTAACATACCGTACAATCATCACATGCAATCAAAGAAATCAACCATCCATCCTTAACAACCAAGACAAATGGTTTGTTTGGATTCAGAAACTTTTAATCATATAAAATGATAAATAAACAACTAAGTATACCATACACTCAACAGTCTTAGATAAAACTTAATAGATTATTTATACATCTTTACATAGTTAGAAGTATCCTTTCCCAACCACTCCATAAGCCAAAACAAACAATAATTTCAAATATCGTTTAAGTTTATTTTTATAAATCTCTTTTCACATTATTCACTGTTCTTTTTCATTCATATAATGATTATTTTCTTAATTTAATTTCATTGGCTACAAAATTCATTTCCCTTTCATTTAATTATACAATATTTATTTTCATTTATTTCCATTCATTACTTACAAAATTCATTTCTCATTTATTCACACAAGACCATTTTTATTTAATTTATATTCATTTACTTACATAAGTTATTTCCATTCAATTATTAAAATAACCAATGAATTCATTATTTAAGCATTACATACAGTTTATTTTAGTTTACTTCACATTTATTATTTACTTTGATTTCCTTTTAACATCAATATTCATTTGTGAAGCACTTATACTCAGGTTTTCATTCTTTTTCTTTTCACTTTTATCTCTTTTATATATAATATTCGCTTTTACTATTTTCTTTAATTATAATTGGATTCAATCATTAACTTAAGTTTATAATCATATGCTTACAATATTCACCTTTCTATTTCATTTAATTAGTAGCATTTCAAATTATTAATTTCAGTTTATGAAATTTTATAACATCAGGATTCTTATTTATAGAGATAATTCCTTTGAACTCCTTCATTATTAAAGTTTACTTGTATAATATTCTATTACATATTTCTATTTAACATTTCAACTTTATATGCTGGTAAATTATATATGTCTTTTAGAATTAAACTGGATGTTACACAAGTTATCTTATTCATTTTAGTTAACAAAGTATTCAATAATTACATCTTCTAAATTTTCATATCTTACAGATTTTCAATTTCTTATATATTTCATTAATCACTTAACTCTTGATTTCTTATTTCCCTTTTAGAAGTTTTCACTGGTTAACAATTCATTTATTACAATAACTAAAATTACTAATTATCAAAAAGTTTAAGAATTAAATCCCAGATTCATTTCCGTCAATTTGAAAATAATGATATATATTTATATTTTATAGATCAAGTCATATTTAGGAAAAATTAAGATTTATTCGTCAAAACAAATGTGTAGTAAACTACTACAGCAGTCTTCCCACTTTGAAACTCGAAAATGAACGTCGATGATGCATGCACTCATCACCGAAATTATTTTCCAACGAAAGAGAGGGGATTACACAAATTATTTCTTTTAAAAATTCATTTTAAAGAATTTCTTTCAAATCACATTGAAAATATATTTACCCAAAAATACTTCCAAATATTACTAATATTATGTTCCAAAATTTTGAAAACAGTTTCAAAGTCCCGGAACTTAAGCTCTCGAATTTGAGTTCTTATTTACTTTACTTGTAAATCCTCTTTTACAATCAAGATTTATAAAATTTCACTACCTAACGACCACATATTACATCCAATTATATCATTTATAAAATTATTCATTTATATACGAAATATAAAACTAGGCAAAATTATTTCATTTACCAATATTTCAAAACCAATATTGTGTCAGTCTGCCCTATTAAGTGTTTAGAAATCCCCATCGATGCCATAACATCCTATGTACTGACCAGAATTTATAAATACCCAACAGAACAAATTAACACAATACAAAAACCTTTTTTTACACTAACTAATACACTCTCATACACACACACACAAACACACACACATCGACTCATTCTGGGGTATTACTACCCAATTTCTAATGAGTCAGACCATAAAGCTAAGGTTATCACTAAACCTAAGCTCTGATACCAAATGCAACGACTCATCTTTTTGGACGGTTTAAATCGACGATAAACCATACACGTTAGACTAAAACCATTTAAAAGGGAAGATAGCTATGGGGTAAATAAGAAAAAGAAGTGAAAGAAATAAAACAAACACAAATTTCCATAATGGAATCACAAAATATAATAATTAAATAACAGTTCATGAAGTTGTTTTACAAATAACATTTGATTATATTTTTACAATATAGAATCAAAGTTACATACAAAAGGAATAAATAAATGCAGTGGAACAACATGATGTAGTGGAATAAATAAAATAAATAATATAGTATACATTCTCTGTTTTCGTCCTCCGAAAAAAGCGGTCTTCGATACACGGAAAAGCTCAGACGGACCCAAGCGTAATGAAAAGACAAAACACTCAAGTCGGAACTAAAAGATCTTATGCTAGTTAAATCAACAGTAAATAAATACGAGTGTAACGGCATCAGAGATGTTTATGGGGTTTGACATCTCTTATCCAGTGTCTAACGTAAGTGCAGTAACTCAAGAGGTGTTAGAGATTCCATCTCCTAAGGATCCGTTAAACTGTCTACATTACAATACGTTATTATAATAGCGTATACAGTAAAGTAAAGTATTAAAATAGCGTTAAGGCGCTACACAGATCTCCCTTAACATATTTTTATATGTTCCTATAGTCTATACAGATACTGTGAGCCCCACCAAACTGAAGGGATACTCATGGAGCACTCTACAGGTACGGTACGAACCAAACTCGTAATGGGTGCGATAAGGCATGTGACAAGGCACACGAAGCAATACCAGGGTAGGATTCTACCATTTTCACTCACGGACCGGTGGTAACGCATAGCAGCTACTATTGCCCACCTTGGAACACACTCCTATAATCAAAATCGAGGGGTGACCACCAAATCAATCACAAAGTTATAATATGGTATCGAAGAAATGTGCCTGATAGGAGGAGCGACCTTACTAGGCCCGATATAGCTCCTGTTTAGCCACGACAAGCTGACTCGAGGGATTCAGGGCTACGTAAATACGTCATACAAAATCGACCCCAAACCATCCTAATTCATTCTGAAATCTCCACCATGTACACGGTTGTAAAAGTGATTTTTGGTATTGGCAGAGAGTATGACAATATCCGATCCCAGTCTCTTTAACAACCAAACACTTATTTCATACCGGATGGTTCTTCTGAATTTCCAAAACCGTTTCATAAATGAAATCAAATGATCATATTCAATTCAAACAATATCACTTTTGAAATAATATTCACTCAAATATTTCATTTCACTAGAAAATATCATTTCAAATCTCAACTTAGGTTATAACTTCATTTAACCATATTCGCTTTTAAATCAAGGATTTGAATACAAACACTTCCACTTTACACGGTTTGAAACTTATAAAATAGTTTAGATAGTTATAAATGGTTTAAATAGTTTAGCATGGTTTAAAAATAAATTTTTAAACAATTCAAAATACTTTAAAATAGTTTAAAACGGATTAAAATATTTTTAAACAGATTTAAGATAGTTTAAATAGATTTAAAATGATTGAAATAGATTTAAATGTTTTAAATGGATTTAAAATGATTTAAACTAACTTAAAATAGATGAATATATTTAAAATAAATTAAAATATTTAATTTGATTGAAATAGTTTAAAATAGTTTAAAATAGATTAAAATAGTTTAATAGTTTAAAATTCTTAATAATCAGGATTTTAAAATGATATATTTTCAAAACAATTTATGTTAAAATAATAAATTTGAAATTAATATCAAATTAAACCGTTTCTTCCATTTCAACAAATCTGGCCTATGTCTAGATTTCAACAAACTATATTTTCTTTCAATTCAAATTCCCATAAAAATCATTTCAATTTATATTGATTTCAAACTCATGTTTGAACTATAATTAAAAGCACTTAAATTTCATAGATTTCAAAGTTTAATTATTCAAACATTAATATAACTCAATTTCGATAAATTTCATTTATATTTCAGATTTCAACTTTGAAATTTCCATTTTATTCTTTAAACAATTCATCAAACCAACTCCAATTTCAACATTTCAAACTTGGATTTTCGAAAATTATTCAGTTTATAAAGATCAAATTTATCTCAAAATATCATTTAGCTAAATTCAAAATTTAAGGATTTAAAATCATTTAATTTAACCAATCCGGTGTCCGTATATAATTTTCTACCATATGGTCAAGTGATACGGATATTTACCATTTCAATCCACAAATATTTCTAATTTTACGGGTATATATTATTTGAACCTGCAATCCCAAAGTAAACTAAAATCTATAAAATCGCTCAGGTCTATCACTTCAACCTATAATGATTTTTACCTAATCTATAAATCGTTCGGGTACGTATCATTTCAACCAATAGTAATTTTTCAAGCAATGACTAAAGGAACTTGTAGTGTTATAACAATATAAAATATAACATCAAGTCATCCAATATAAATAATCAAAAATCCATCAAAATCGCCATTCAGATCAACAAATAGAGAACAATAATTGATTAATTATCAATACAAGTACTACAGGAAATTTGAAATTCAATCTTAAATTAAATGGTGATTAAATGCAATAAAAGTCATATTTAACAGGAATGACTTTTTAAACATACAAAACATCAACTAATCAATTTCGAATCACATCATAAATTTAATTTAACTAACAAAAGATAATCTAGTAGTTGTGAGTGGGTTTAAGCACTCACTTTTGATTTAAAATTGATTTGAAATCCAATTATAGCCTAAAATTTGAACAGTCTCAAAATCTATCCACACTAGCTCCAAAATGTTCGAAATTCTGATACGATCCCAACAGAACAAACCATGCCCAAACCAAGTTCATATGAAGAAGTTATTAAGGTTGAAACGTTTTAAATTTAAACTTAAATTAAATAACAAATGAACAAACATACCACGTTCAAGCCACGTCACCCCTTCGTACTTGAAACCCTAATGCCACAACACTGTGCATGCGATCGAAAGACACTTACAGGCCACCACTTCAACTCGAAATGCTGACTGCTACATTGCCTATCACCATGATCTGACCACATCCTTGAACCCCTACCCCAAGGCGTGCCTGCGGCATGAATGGTGCCACCTCCAGTCGAGGTTAGAGACGCCGCCGCCGCTATGGGTTAGAAACCCTAATCGACACTTTGCCGCCGATTAGACCATCTTCGAGGTGAACAAAAACCATGGATGCAATAAGCTCGACAACATCTTCAAGCCCGTACCCTCAGATCATCGCCAGGATGACGATCCATAAGTAAAATGATAAACCCCTCTATGGATGGTCAAGGTTCATCGACAAATTCTGGTCAAATAATACATCAAATCAAAAAAAGAATTGCTGCAGTGGATTACGCTCGTCGAGAGCTTTCCAACGATATAGAATATGACATAGTTGTGAGGAGTTTTATTTTTAGATTTGGTTTCGAAATTGAGTTTAGGTTTGGATCTACAGCCATTGAAAAGAAGAAGAAGCTAAAAGGTGGAATAGACGGATATGTACATAGATAAGAAATAAAATGCTACTAGGGTTTAGAAGAATCTAACTATATGAACAAAGCCCGATAAGAAAGAACAATATATCGAATTAGTCCGAACGACAATAACGACCTGTAAAGCCCATTTCGTTTCTAAAACGAAAATGGATCATCCATATATCAAAATAGATGTTTTTCATATTTTTAATCTCAATGGAACAGGTTTCAAGTCCAAATTCCACTATATGAAGAAATTAGCTTTAAAATCAGCTTATTTCAAATTGAATTCATTAAATTGGTTTCTACGCGTTATGAGCCCGTACGATCAAACGACAAGTTTGATCGCCAAAAACTTGAAATCTTACAATAATTAACTTTTATGGATCCGATGAAACTGATTTCGTCGAAATCCAAGACAGTGGCCAAAATGGCTATTTTCACGTTAATTAAATAAATTATTATTAAATTAATTTAATTACTTTACAAATTCAAATTTAATAACTAACAATTTTCCATGGTAAATATAATGTTAAATATTGTATTAATTACAACGTTCTAATTCAATTTCAGTAAATTCATTAATTATAATTTAAAAATCCAATAAATTCATTTATTTTGATTTTTCATCTAATTCTTCAATCAACTATCATCTATTGGATATAGTTAACATTGGTTTACCATTTATTACATCAATATTTTACAGTTGTCATTGTAATTCACATTAAATGCAATATTTAAGTAGATTAATTGCAATTGATTTCCAATTTATTTCAACGGATTAAATAGTGAATTTATAATTAAATCATTGTTACAACTTACCAATTCAAACACATTTCTATGTTTATTGTTTACAAAACAAGCTAATAAATTCACATACTGATTGATTATTCTATATTAATCAATTTCTATTAATTACGTAAAACTTTACCATCTATATGCAACATTTGGTTTATTTACTTATTTACACTTTATAACCAATTATAACTTTACAATCATTCCAGTTAATTGGAATTACATTAAAGTAGTTATCAATGACCTTAAATTAACATTATTACATTTCATTCTAGTTATTCTTTTCCTTAATAATTTTACATTTTAATTTTTTTAACATTAAATTCCAAAACTTATTTAATTAATAAATTTAATTATCGACAATTAAGGGTCGTTGCAGTATTATCATTCATTATTACGGCCCTAATGACACTGTTTTCATCGAAATCCGAGATTGTGCCTAGGAAGGCTATTTTCACTCATTAATTCGAATGAGTTAATTTCAAAATTAGCCGAATCATTTTTAAATCCAATTTAAAAGTTTACTTACCTCCTTTCTTATTAATAGAAATTTAATAAGCCTTTGAAATTATTTACACAATTTCGATTATTAAATTTTAACAATTAAATTATCTAATAAATCGCTATATTTGGAATTTAAGTTGTTTAACCTAAAAAATTAACTTCTCGATATTTAGAATTAATTAAATATTCCAATTTCAAATAATCAAAATTCTGGGTCGTTATGGTAACTTCCACAAGCTTCACTCTCTTCATCTTCACGTACCGTCAACTCTATCTCTAACCTATATTGTAATGAGGAGGGAGTTAGAATAATAAGTGTCAGTGAATAGAAATCTCGATCCTTATTATTTTAGCAGGGCAATAAAATGTAAATAAAAAATGTCTTACATAATCAAACCATTTAATATTTCATATAATGAAGGTAGGCAGGTCCTAAGACAACTACTTAATAACTTCTAATTCAGAAGGGGTTTCGTGATCCCATAACCGATAACCAACACCATAAATATCAAGTAATGCGAGTGATAGTACCCAAGCCACTTAATACCTTTTATTGGAAAATAAGCAAAATCTGGTCATTTAAAACCTCAACTGAAGCAGATCCTATCATAAAATACCTATTCCCAAGGCGGGCTCCTCACTGTTGACTATCTAGCTGATGTTGTACGGAATCTCTTGAGCCACTTAATACTTCTTTCTGGAAAGGTGGACCCTTAGTCAACAACTTAATACATTATCCTGAAGCGGACCCCTATTGAGACATCCCTATCGTGCCTAATAACTAACCTCATTTACTACTTCGTTTGAGGAAAAGAGGCGAGCCCTTAAACAACCACTTAATACCTCAAGACCCTGAAGCAGACCCTTTGTATTATGTCTCATACCTATAATGACATCTCACATTAATCCGACTATTCATAGGAATTGGTAGCCAAATTACCTGTGCAAGTTTACCATACAAAATTCGGGACTAATTTCGCATCACCATAAATACTTATCATAGGAGATATCTCACATCAGCTCAAAGTCACACTGCTGGTAGCAAGATTAACTGGAAAGAGTTCTGTGTGCCTTTTGACTGGCATCGCATCCCTATGACTTAGCCATAATTTAAATACTCTATATATACTATACTCATCTCACCATTTCATAATTAAGGCCTTATAAGGAATCTTCGTTATTATGCTTTTAATCATTTATCACTTTCCTAAGGGGGATTTCATTACAATTATTACTTAACTAACTACCCAATTATATGTTATAACTATATGTTTATTACGCTAATTAATCATAAAATAAACACACACTTATTATTCTATGTGTGTGGAAACTACGCCTAACTAACGTCAAGTACCAATTCCTTTTCGACCATAATAATACAAGTCTTTCCTTTTTCTTCTCTTTTACTAATGTCTATATTCCAATATCCATAACAAGGATTCAATGCTCATATCCAAAATTCAATAAATACACTTGTATTTAAGTCTAAATCCAACTTATCTAATATTAAAATGGTGGAATAAACCAAAAATGGAAAATTACAATTTAATCAATTCTACGCTCTATTCAACTTATTTTACATGAGTTACAAGGGAAATTATATCAAATTTTATAGAAATAGGAGGTGCAAATTACGAATAAAGATTCATCCTTTACACATCATTTCTCAATTAAATCCCTGAATAAGATCTGGAGAAGAAGAATGAGAAGTGGAATAGAAGGTAGGATGCATAAACTATAAAATCCACAAAACTACATTTATTTTAACACAGAATAATTAAGATTCCAATTCTAAGAATTGACATTTCACTTTGGGGGAATTTTGGAAATTTTTAATGTGATGTTTTTGTAATCCAAAATTCCCTAAGGCATGATCAAATCCAAGCTATACTATTCAACTACTAAAATATAAAAAATAAGATTTACACTCACTGTTGGTCCTTAGCTTTACTTCTATTTGGATTTGCAATGCCCATTGTAATCTCCTTCAGATCTCTTCGTTTTTTATATATACAACAATGGATTTGTATATAAATTAGATTCATAAAGGTTGGAGGAGAAAAGGTTTAGACATTAAATGATAGACAAAGATGGGTATATAGGATTTCTTACCTGAAACCGTGATGTTGCTTTCTGAATCTAAAAAGAGATGAACGGACAGTGCTTCGCTGATGTTCTCAAAATATTTGTGAAAAAAGTAAGGGGTGTAGAGTCTTATTTATAAAGGTTGCATATGTGCTAGAACTGTAGGATGAAACATGGTTGAAAACGAATAAATCTAGAGCATACAAAGCAACCAAAACCCTAGCCACTACACTGGAAGTGATCAACCTCTTCATTCCTGGAGGTCGACTTCTTGTGGTCAATAGGTCGACCTCTTCCCCTTATTTTGGAAAGGTTATCTAATTTTTGAGTCGTTGTTAATTTCCTATTAAATCTTAACATTAATTGTTAACTTTAACTTTTACTAAACTCCCATGTCTAATCACAATTAATTTCAAATTTCAAATTTAGGAATTAGTTATTGTATTTGAATTTGAATTCTATGTAAATTATTTTAAATTTGAAAATTTCAAATGCCTATAACTTCTCCATATGAGTTCCATTTTTAGTATATTATATATGGAAATTGATCGGAATTTGCCACGGAAGTAACGACATAACTTTCATGGTCAAATTCTAACTTTTGTAAAATTTCACTTTTATTCTTACCCTAATTAATTCAATTTCTCTTAATTTACTTATTTAATTATAGTTGTTTTTACAGGGTGTTATATTCTCCCCCCTTAAAACGGATTTTGTCTCAAAATCTTTCAAGTGGCGAACAACGTAATGCACAATAACATCCATGTTATACAATTAAGTAATCTACACAATCATTTGCTCAATCCAAAGTGCAACGTGATTATGTACCAACATACTAAAATGAGCTCAATCCTTGTGTGAGTGTGTGATCGTGCTATGCAAATACCCTAAACATGTATAAATTTTTTACATGAGTGTGAAGTGATGGTGAAAAAGTATGCAACCATCTCCTACCATTCAATATAGCAACCACGATGCAACCAAAATCCTAATTTTGAAGATAAAAGATTACTAGAGAAAAGTTTAGGATGATAAGTCCTCATCCTTTCCACCGGACTTTATCCCCATTATAATCAAACAAATATAATTTCTTTGTTACGGAGCTTCCTAGTTCTGTGCTCCATAATGGATGCAGTGGCATGGGACGCAGTTGGATTCATCTCAGAATCCCCCAATTGATTATGCTTTACCACAATTTCTATGCTGTGAAGGTATTTCCTTAAATGAAAAACGCGAAAAACGCCTTGAACTCCAGACAACATAATTTTTTTAATTTTTACCCAATATTAGGAAAAGCCGAATAAATATGGTGCAAACTTTTTCGATTATCCAAATCGCACGACCTTCACATGTTGTTTAATCATTGCTGGCTTTCCAAAATCTCGCAATCCAAATTTGGTTCGAGCAGAATTTATCGGTGGTTTTCCACCCACACTTTGGTGATTTGTATAGCCTCCCAAAATTGCTTCAAGGGTGCCATACAATCATCTGTTGGTGACTACTATTATAGACAAATTTTACCGAGGGTAAGTGCTACTCCTAATGTCCTCCTAAGTCTAAGATGCAAGCTCTCATCAAATCTTCCAAGTTCCTATTCATTTCTTCAGTTTGTCGATCGACCTTCAGCCAGTATGCGATGCTCGAATTTGACGAAGTTCCTAAAGCTACCAGCAAACTCCTCCAAAATTTGCTAGCAAACTAAGGGTCCCTATTACTAAAAATGCTAACCGAAACTCCTGAAGCTGTGTTGGAGATGCTGCAGATTTATTGCTTCTAACAGAAAATTATGCCACTTTCTTCTTTAACCTTGATCAGTAAGAAATTCTTTTCACATTCCTACATATTTCCCCTTTTCATCAGATGGCGACAATCTGTGAGCAAAATTTTATTTTTCCCCAAAATTACGAAGTTTTAGGATTGAAACATTTTTTTATTTCAGTCTACTAACATAATTACATCATTAACTTCCAGTCTTTCTTATGGTTTATCACTAGTTAAGTGTCCCTATAAAATTTCCTTATTTACTTTGCTTTTTAATATGTATATATTTATCAAGTGGTTTAATCTCATTCATAAAGTCAACATTGGAATAAAACAAGAATGTATCTTACACTACATCATTTATTTTTCTAATAACTAAGGGAGACAACTAGCGACTACAACCTAAGAACTCTAAAAGAAAATTTTACTGGAAGCTGCCATTTATTATCAACGGATATAATTGGTGTTGATGTCCTAATACTTCCTACTAAATTAAGATGGGTATTTCTAATATGTCGTTCGCTGTTACACATTTCCGTTAATTTTGATTTTCGGTTTTTAATAAATGTGGTACATCATTGCCTCAATTAATATCCACAGCAGTTGATTATTACTGTCAAAATTGGACCATTTCCAATTAATCCTTCTTCAGGTTTCCAAAATCATTCATTACTCAAATTTCTTTCTACCATATCGAGTTTACTTAATCGGCCCCCATTTAATTACTGTTCTCTCTCACTAATTAAAAATTTATTGGCTGTTAAATTTGTAATTAACATCCATAAATCCTAATCCGTTAATTGATACACATATAGTTGTAACATATGTTATTTATATATTCTTATTCCTAGTCATTAACGTAGCTATACATGTATACTAACTCTAAATTAGAACGCTTATTTCCACGTTTTAAATCTATTAGAGCTATCTTTAAAAAGGACCACCATTGTAATCTCTCATAGACTAACTGCAAATGAGATCTTTGCTTTGTTTGAATTTACAAAGAATTTATTTCTACTGAAAGAACTAGTGCAAATAAATAGATAGGATATCTATATCCTACATATCTCTTTCCCAATTTGGTGCATCCATTGTTAATTCAAACAATGCACTTTTACATATATTTTGGAATATGGTAATTTATGGAAATTATACGGAAATTGGTCTAAATTAAAACATAGAAATTTATATTCCAAACTATCTAGGGCAACATAATTTAACCCAATTATAGGTCTGGAATATCTTTACAGTTTACCAACTTCTTCAAATAGAGGTTTGAGACTGATTTCAAATTTCCAGATCAAGTTGTACACTCTATTCCTATTTTATTTATATCCTAAAACCTTAATCTGTCCTAATTAGGTTGTGATCGATATCTATCCATAAAAGCTATTCTTTATAAAAACCAGAATTTTAGTAATCATACAAAATAGTTTTAAACTATTTTCATACAAACAAACTTATTTCGTTGCATTCAAAATTAGCATTTAGTACCCCATTTCTTGCAAAACTTAAATTTCACAAACATGAAGTACCAAATTCAAAACTCCTTCTTTGAAAATATGAACTTAGAAACCTTTACCAAGAATTCAAAATTTCTTAGTTTCAAATAGGAGCGAAATAATTTCTCCTTCTAAAACTTTCTTCGTCAAAGATTTACCCCTTTAAAAGTTAAACTTCAATTTATACCATTCAAAGACTTCTTGTTTTTTCAAAAATAACTACAAAAAACTTTCCTTTTTGATTTTTACTATAATAAAAACTTACTCCTTTTGAAAATATGATCTTTGACACAAAACATTCAAAACTCAATTATCATTCTAAAAAAATAAATTGGACCTTTTTTAGTACAAAGAGTTTTCTATTTACACGAATTATCATTTCCAAAATAATAGTTATATCTAAAAATATAGATAAATATCTATTGATTATAATTCAAAATATATTATCACTTGACAAAATACTTGTTGTAGCCTTATTCGAAACACTTATCCCTTGTAGTCGTTTTTTTATCAATTCCAATAATAATCTTATTCAAACAAGTTCTAAAGTTGAATTAGGAAAGATGGATATATAAAGTTTTCATCTTTACACAATTGCCTTTCCAAAAATACCCAACTATTTTATTAATTACTACATTTAAATTGTCAAAAACATCTTATATAGCTTTAAACGATGAAGAAACGAAGTAGACAAAGATAACTCCTATCTTATGCCCATTACGTCTCTTCTATATTATTTATTACTGGATTAAAATTCTCAATTATATCATTACCTAAATTCAGCCATCATTCTCTGTATTTCATTATACAGGAATGTTCCTCCTATTCACCTTGTCGAATATTCTTATCCTTCTATTTTTTCCATCCTATATTGATCAAGTGCATTTTCCGTTTATACACCCTTTCAAAAGAAATTTTAGGAAAATAACTCTAATTTTATAAGGAAGGAAAAATCATGCATTTCATTAAAAAAATCCCATATTAAAAATCTTTAGACCAAAACTTTTGGCTCAATAAATTTAAACTAAGAAATTTAAGAATGCAAAATCCTTTTAAGTTAGAACTTTCTAACTAAATTATTTATAAATTATAAATCTCCAAATTTCGTTGTTCTTTTCAAAATATTAGCTTCTCAATTCATAAAGTAGAAGAATTCATAAAAAAAGAATCCAAAAGTTAAAAGATTTTAATTCAATGAATTTCAAATTGAGAAGTTAATTAATGAGAAACTTTTTTTTCAACTTTTCAAGTAATTAAAAATCATCCACCATTTTGTTTTTGAAATGTTTCACCGCTTCTTTCTAAACTTTTTACAAATGGTGGTATATTTCCCAAGCTGTTAAAATCAATATCTACCAAAAAAAATTCAACTTACAACACATAAGATTTTCACTTAATAATCTTTTGAAAATCTCTTTCCAACTTTCAAGGAGTATTAAAAATCCTTTTTACCACTTTCTTTCTCAAGGGATAAGATTCTAAAATTGGCTTTGATTGTTCTCCCCTTTAAACTTCCTACTCAATCATCTTAAAAATCTAGTTATCTCCTTGTAGTGATAAATTTACACCTTCTTACGGAAGCTTGTTTCACTACTATATCCCTTACTTCAGTATGTTTAAAATACTATGCCTTATAACATCTAACTGTTGCCTAATATTTACTATTCTCAAAAATGTTAGTTTGTCTATATTAAATGGTTATTATATTAACAGACGTTTCCTAAAGACATTTATTTGCTTATTCAACTTTACATGTTTAACTTCTTCCTTATCTTTCCGTAATTACCCTAACGGTCTCACAAATCTATTTAATTTCTTGTAACCCCTCACTTATTGCACATTCATTATCTATTAAATTTTTGAAGTTACTATCTTTTCTTTTATAATTCCTATCCTTATTATTTAATTTGCTTATAAGGTCCACGATGATAATGAATCTAGATCCAATGAAGAAGAATAAGTTCAACTCTATTTATTTTTCCAACTCATAGTTGCTTCCCCCACCCTTCCGGACCATGGTAGAAACTACTTCTGTAGTTGAAATTTACAAAATCGGGCGTGTATTCAATATAAGTATATATATATATATATATAGTAAGGTATTTGAAAAATATTTTCAAAATAATAAATATGTCACTCATACGTATGCTTTCCCCATTGATCAGGTAGCCTCAATTCTGAAGCAAAATGTAAAATCTCGCCCGAAATAGTCGAAATTTAAACCCAGAAAATGCCCATCAAAACTTAGACCTGTTCCAAAGTTGGCTGTTGGTTGGTAGAAATAACAAACAGAGCTATCTATCAATTCTTTCAGAACTCGCAGTGGAAGGAATAAAATAATAACAATAATAGTGCCCATTTATATAAAATCATTTTAAATGTCATAAACCGTTACATAATATCAACTGTTACAACAGTTTGTTCAAAATACATTTCATGGGTACAATAGAAAATAACACAAAATGATAGATGGAAACTGCCACAAGCTTCACTCTCTCCATCTTCGTGCATCATTAACTCCTTCTCTAACCTATGTTGTAACGAGGAGGGAGTCAGAACAACTATTTGGTGAATAGAAAGCTTGATCCTTACTATTTTAATACTTAGGCAGTATAATTTAAATAAGAACATGTATTAGGTAACCAAACCATTTAATACTTCATATAAGGAAAGGGGTAGGTCTTCAATGAACCACTTAATACTTTCTATTCCCGAAGCATGTTTCCTAATCTTATAACCCATAACCAACATCATAAATATCTAGTAATGCGAGAGATGGTACCCAAGCCACTTAATACCTTTTATTGGAAAATAGGAAAACTCTGGCAATTCAAGATCTTAATTGAGGTAGACCCCATCATTTAATACCCATTCCCATGGCGGACTCCTCACTGGTGACTATCTAGCTGACATTGTATGGAGTATTTTTAGCTACTTAATACTTCTTTATGGAAAGGTGGACTCTGAATTAGCCACTTAGTACCTTATCCCAAAACGGTCCCCTATCAAGATACCACCGATCGTGCCTATTAACTAACCTTTGGCCATTTACTACTTCATTTAAGGAAAATAGGCCAGTCCTTAAATAATCATTGAAACCTCAAAACCCCGAAGTAGACCCTTCGTATTATGACCTGTACCCATAAAGGCATCTCACAGTAGTACGACTATTCGCAGGAATTGGTAGCCAGATTAGCTGGGCATGTTTACTATACAGAATTTTGGACTAACCTCACGTCATCATAAATATTTATCATAGAAGAAATCTCACATCAACCCAAAGTCATACTACTGGTAGCTAGATTAGCTAGGTAGACTTTTGTGTGCCTTTTAAATAACCTCGTATCCCTATGACTTTGTCAGAATTTAAATACTCTACATCTATAATACTCATCTCACCATTCCATAATTAAGGCCTTATAAGGAATCTTCATTTATGCCTTAAAACATCAGTTACTTTCTTAAGCGGGATTTAATAACAATTATTGCCTAATTAACTATGCAATTATACGTTATAATTATAAGTTTATTACACTAATTAATATATAAATAAATACGCACTTATTATTCTATGCTTGTAGAGTATACTTACTAACTAACATTAAATGTCCATTCCTTTTTAACCATAACAATATATGTTTTTCTTTTTCTTCCATTTTAGCAATAATGTCCAAATTCCAACATCCATAATAAGGATTCAATACTCATATCTAAAATTGCAACAAATAAACTTGTATGTAGAATCTAAATCCAACTTATTTCATATTAAAACAATAAAATGAACCAAAAATGGAAACTTATAATTTAATTAATTCTATGCTTTATTCAGCTTCTTTTACATGAGCTTAGACAAGGGAAATTCTATTAAATTTTATAGAAATAAGCGGTGCAAACTACGAATAAAGATTTGTCCTTTACACACCATTTCTTAATTAAATCCTTAATCGGATCTAGAGAAGAAGAATAAGAAATGGAATAGAAGGTAGAATATATAAATTGCAAAATACACAAAACTACGTTATTTTAACATAAAACAATTAAGATTCTAATTCTAAGAATTGACATTTTGCTTTGGGGGAATTGTAAGGATTTTAATATGATATTTTCTTAATTCAAAACTCCCCAAGGCATATATCAAATCTAAACTATATTCAACTACAAAAATAGAAAAACTAAGATTTCTACTCATAGTTGTTCCTTAGCTTTGCTTTTCTTTGGATTTGCAATGCCCATTATAATCTCCTTCATATCTCTTCTTTTTTATATGTAAAACAAGGTATTTGTATACATATTAGATTCAAAAAGATTAGAGGAGAAATGGTTTAGAAATTAAATGATAAACAAACATAGGTATATAGGATTTCTTACTTGAAACCTTAATGGTGTTTTCTGAATCTAAGAAGAGATGAACTGAAAGGGCTTCTTGATGTTTCCAAAATATTTATGAATAAAAGTAAGGGTTTAAGGTCTTATTTATAGTGGTTGAAACCACGCCATAACCGTAGGATGAAACTAGGTTGAAAACAGATAAATCTGGAGCATACAGAGCAACCAAAACCCTAGCGGCCACACAGGAAGTGGTCCACCTCTTCATTCTAAGCGGTCGACCTTTAGGGGTTGACCTCTTCCCTCTATTTTAGGAAGGTTATTAAATTTTTCAACCGTTATTTATTTAAGTCCGTAATAACTCTTAACAGTAATTGCTAACTTTAACATTTACTTAACTTCAAGTCTAATCACGATTAATTTCTAATTTGGAAATTAATTATCTTTTTTGAATTTGAATTCTATCTAAATTTATTTAAATCTTAAAGCTTCAAATATCCATAACTTCTTCATTTGAGCTTCTTTTCAGCATATTATATATGAAATTGATTAAAATTTCCTCATGAATATAATGATATATCTTTCATGAGCAAATTCTAGCTTCTGTAAAATTTTCATTTTTATTCCTAACCTGATTAATTGAATTTATCTTAATTTACTTGTTTAATTAGGGTTCATTTTACGGGGTGATACACTTTCGGACTCACCTTGGTGCCAAGAAGTACGATCTACTATTTTTTTATAACATTATAGAGACCAAAAATGAATAGATATGATCTACGATATACTACACTTTTAGAACTCAAGGCGGAATGGAATAAAATCTAAATACAGAAAATAACCATCTCAGAAAATGTCTCAAAACACGGTCTCAGAAAAATAGTACGTAGTTAAATATAGAGTACAAAGCACTCATAGTCTGATAAAAGAAATAATAAGTGCTGATGAATAGACAGTTACATGGAGTGTAAATAAAGGATAAGCAACTTCTATGATGAGCTCGCCTCTCTACGTACTGAAATTAGGCCAAATCACATGTTTCCCTGTTCTCCTATGGTGGGGGAAAAAGGAAAAAGGATGTGTCAGACAAAAGTCTAGTGAATGAGTACATGTTTAATATATGATGGTAATGTGCATTTGACTTAACATTACCTATGTGGCCTATCGGTTAGAAATCCACCGTTAAAAATTGTGTTAAAAATAACCGCAAGCGCACGGCGTATAATATTAGTATGCGGCAAGTACGGGTCGATCCGTAGGAAATTAAAGTAATTTTAAAAATTCTACTCAATCAAATTAACCCAAATTGAAAATTTGTTTTAAAATTAAGAAAAAATAGCAAAAGTTAAACTAGCAAAAAGTGAAATAAACTATGAGATTAAATGGCAATTTAGAGGCAAATCCACTCTTATATTTTTACATAAATCAACACAATCAATCTATTATCTCTATATATTGATCTTAAGTGGAATTGGTAATGTATTTATCATAAGCATGACATATTTATGTTATTAATTAACATAACTTAAACCATCAAACTTTAAAACAACAACTAAACCACTTATTAAATGTCATAAAAATGAACATGAAATCAAAGCAAAAACTATTTTATGTATGATCTATTTACTATATTTTTTAGTAACATAGATCATCAAATTTTGATTCTACTTTAATTCCATTATCAAATCAATAAGTAAGATGATGATGTAAATTGTGTTTATATTCGAGTAAGAATAGCCTATTTGTGGTTACAACATAGGCTATCAAATTCATTAATAAACTTACATCAACATCCAACTTTTCATGAAGCATAAAAGAGATCATAAACAATAGAATACGCTGAAATTACATAATTTTAGTAAGCTTCATCACCCCTACATTGAAGGGGTTTAGCTACACATTTGTTTTATCATTTCAACACTTGTAATTTTCAACATAAAAAGCAAGCAAAGTAAGAGCTAATAAAAAGAGAATTAATCTACTTTTATAAAATAAATCAAAGCTACTAATATAAATGAAAAGAGAGCATATAAATGAAAATAAGCATAAAATAAAATAAAGCATGTAGAAGAAGAAGAAGAAAAAGAGGCTTAGGAAGCCATTTTATTTCTCATATAATTTGTTGCTACACTTTCATAATATGATAAAAGGTCTAAAACCTTCATTACGTGAACATAAAAGGGTTATTTATACATGCCTAAAACCCTAATCCATATTTTAGGGAACTACCCAAAATACCCCTTAGGAAGTGTGACCACCAAGTTATCATTAGCATGAATTAATCCTCCATTAAGTGTGCATGTGCTTTCAATCCTCACTAACATGTGCATTAGCTCTTAATACTGTACCATGGTGAGTGGGTAGGTGGGGTCGTACATGATTGCATGAATTCGTTTATTTTCACCTTCATTTGCCTTCTTCTTTTGTGCATGCATGAATATATGAAGGCTTCATCCATTTTCCATCCAAATTCCTATAAATAAAAAACAAATGTACAAGTGAATATTCTCAAATTAGTACATGCACAAAATTACCATTTTGCTCCTGAATGAAGATGAATGATGATTTGATGAAATTTGGATTTTGGTAAAAACATGTAAATGTACCCAATTATGAAATTTATTTAATAAAAGTAGATTAAATATGGAAGTAAAAATATGCACATTTATGTGCACCTCAAATATCCCTACACTTATCTTTTTATTCGTCCTTGAATAGACTAAAACTAAGATAAATCCCTTTTCATAGGAAACACGATTGCATTGAGCATATACAACAAGCCGTTAAACCTCTAGGTGTCCCTAGTAGGACGAGTGTTGTCTCGTGAGGGTTTTCAGCGGATATTTCCCACAAAATCAAAATGCAACATGAAAAATTCTTAAATGCAAGATTTATTTACAAAGATATGATTGCAAATTTTTGAAAATATTTGTAATGAAGAATTCACTTTTAAAATTGACATGAATAAGTTAAATATAAGTTCTAATCATTATCAAGAAATTTAAGTCATTTTACTCGTCGATACTTCCAACAAAAATTAAGTTATCATCACAATTAGACTCTAGTTTGGCTAGTTATTTCAGTTAACAACATAGTGCAACTATGAAATGGATCCTTAGTTGATTATCAAAGTTTTGTAAAGTGGTATTTTTATTTCTTTTTTCTGAATAAAAAGTTGAATCAACTATGTAAAATTAGTGCTTGGATTTCAATTTCTTTCTCTCTCCATTTTTGAAAAGTATTAACAATATTTTTATTTACACACCTAAGTCAGATAAACTGAGGTCAGATATACCAATCTTGCACTACCTTTCAGGCTTACGTGAGAAGAGTACAGAGCATGGCGAATGTGCACACTTGCGTATGAACATATGACTCTAGGTGGTAATTTTTATTTAAAATTTATATACATACACCTAAATCAGATAAACTGAGGCAAGATATACCGATCCTGCATTGTCTTTCGGACTTACATGAGAAGGATACAGAGCATGGCACGTGTACACACTTGCATGTGAACACATGACTCTAAATGTTTCTTTTTTTCACAAAAACCATTTTTTTTACATTTTATATTTTTTTTTTACTTTTAGAAAGGAGTTTTGCAAAATCATCTTAGCACCATTTAACTTAAAAGATCAAAATGTTATATCCTTTACTTTAAATCCACTACTTTTTAAACAAAGATTTTCAATTAGGATATACTTCATAATTAACACACATGAACCCTCTTGCATGCTAGTTAAACCATAGTTACTTGTAATCAAACTTTATCTTTGTTTTTGTTAAACAAATAAATTTTCAATAATTTCGATTTAATAACAAAAAAACTATACTTATCACATAGTGTTTCTTCAAAAGTAAATCAATACGCTAAAAAAAATTGTTTTGGGGTTTTTCGTTTTTTTTTAATTTTTGAATTATGAGTTTTTGGAAAGAAAATGCAAAAAATAGACCATGAAAAATCAACAATGAACATGAGACCGTACTCTCTCCCTCCCCCCCCCCCCAACCCTCCGCCGCTCTACACTTGATTTTGACTGTGTCCCCACAGTCAACCCAAGTGAAAAGAGAAAAATAAAAATAAAAATATGACATATATTTACATGAAAATGAAACGATTATTATTTACACAACATCAAAAAGTATACCGTTAAAGAGTAAATGAAACGGTCTTTCAAAGACCAATTCATTTGTCTCGTCAAGTATGAGAGAAATAGCTTAAGCACAGAAAACCAAACCATAAAAGATTTCAAAGTTGAATGTTGATTTGGAAAAACGAATGTCGTTTTATTAAAAATCGTGTGATTTGTTTTATTTTTTGATGATTTTTAGGGTAGATAGAACAATTGGTTAAAGTTCAAGTTAATTTTCACCAAATTTAAATTCAAACTCATCGTTGATAAATTCTTTAAAATTATTGATTTTAAAATCAAAATAATGATTTAAATCTACCCTATCAGAAGTCTACAACTCTTCTTCGAAAAGTCCAAAAAAATTATGTTCACTAAATTCATCTTCCTTTGTTGAATAATTCACAATTTCGTTGTTTTCAAGGTGTAAAGCTGTTGTTTGAAATTCGTTTTGGTCAGAAAAAGGAAGATCGAATTTAAGATCGAGTTTCTTATCTTCAAAAGAATTGAAATCCAAATCAACTACCGTACTTTCAACAACTTCATTTAAGATTTTTGTTTTTAATTCAAAAATTGTCATTTGAAAATCATCATTTTGGTAAAAGATGGATTAACAGTTGACTCGTCGTAAGTTGGGATTTGATTTTGTTTCTCACGTTGTTACATATAGGTTTCAAACAACAAACCTGTGTGATCTTATTGAATTTCTTCCATTTGCTTAATAAAATAAAATTTTTAATTATTAATTTAAGAATTTCCAATTTGAAATTGATGACAATAAAAAATTGTCCATTACACCATAATCAAGATTATTCTCATTTCCAAAATCATTTAAAAAGTGGTTCACATTTCTATTTTGACTTTGAAATTCGTTTTGGAGTTCGAAGCGGTATTGGCATGAGTTATAATTGAAATCATTTGAATTTTGAAGTGAATTCAAATTTTGATTATTTTGAAAGCTTTGGCTTGAGTTATTGCATAAATATGTATTGCACAAATCATTTATCCTGATTTTATTATGTAGAGAGTTCAAGCAAAGATTCAGTTCTCTTTTCAAGAGTTGAGGGTTGGTCATCATTTTGAAAATTTTGTGGTGCGTAATCTAAATGATTTGTGTAATAGCTATTATTAAAATATCCATAAGAGTTTGATGTGAAACTATATGGATTATATCGAATTTCGTAACTATTGTAAAATTCTTTTAAGTAGGGAAATTCGAAAATTTTCAAAAATGTTTTTTATAGAGGAAAAATATTTGCCAAAGGGAATTTATTTTTCAAAATGGAAATTTGATTTTTTTTTTATTTTTTTGGATTTTGGATTTTCAATTTTTTTTCTTTTATATGTTTTTTTGGATTCTTTTTTGTTTCTGAGAAGATTATTTTTTATGGATTTTTTATTTAGATTGAAAATTTTCAAAGGAAAAGATTTAAAGTATTTTTTTTCTTTTGGATCAAAAAAACTAAGTTAAGGAAAATTTACAATTTTTCTTGTTTTGGATTTTGGAAAAAATTCTCTTTTTTTAGATATGCGTGAACTAATGCAGCTAAATGAATGCAAGAATTTAGTTACAAATTTTCTGTCCCTAGTAACTTCTCACCCAAATTGTATAATCACACTTTGTCTTAATTCAACAAAATAGTTCTTAGCCAGGTAACGGACAGGAGTTATTGGTGCACCATGAATCACCGTAGCAATGCAACCAAAGGTTTAAGTACCTTTAAAGAAAAAATCAGCATAATATTTATGAATCACTTAATATTTATAAATGATTATTTCTGTGTCATAGCCTAGACACCAAGAAAATAAATTGTTCAAAAAAGACAATTTATCAAGGTACAATTAAGCCCTATGTGAGCTCGTGACACCCTTATGTCAAATGTCTAACCGTTATTATTAGTCCCAATTCAATGAATGCAATTTGTAGGCCAAGGAAGGGATGATGAAATCTCCCACCTTATACGGATTTGGGTATTTTCCTTAAAAAAGAAAATAAAATGAGATGAATGCAAAACTGAAAATAAATGTGAATTAACGATGCAACTACAAATGAAATTTGTATTTGAATTTTTTTTAAAAAAAATTCATGCAACCAACAATGCAAGAAAAACTAAAAATAAGATATAAGGGCACGATACTAGAGCGTTTAGAATTATTAGTAATTTATTTTAAAGCAGTAAAAGATTTAATTTTTAGCGCGTATTTCAGCAAGCAATTTGGAAAGCAGAGCGGTTAATTCTTCTCTTTTTTTGCTTTTGCAACTTGAAAATGCACCGAAAACAAAAAAAATAAAGAACAAAAACAAAAACAATTTTTTTTAGAAATGGAAACCAAAACAATTCGTAGAATACAAAATAATTAAATAATAACTTAAAAACTGCCCACTGCCAACCAAATTACACAAAGCCAAACAAAAGTTTTTAGAAACAAAACAAATGTCTTTTTTCTTAAGTAACAAATACAATAGGAAAAATAATAAGGCTTTTGTTTAAACAAACCGCTTCAAGCCCACTACCCAAGCCCGGTATAATAACACACTGTGTTTCTCTGTAAATTGTACAATATGTTATAATATATGTATATTATGAAGTGAATACGCTTGTACATTATTTTGTTTAGTCCCACATCGTGGGATAAGTTCAGTCCTACCTCTGAAGCCCTTATATAAAGTAGGCCATGTAATGTAAATAGACATCCATTCTCAGAAGTGAATAATATTTCTTTTGTCTCTCTCTCCAATGGCTTCTATTTTTTCTTTATTCTATAACACGTTATCAGCACGATCTATACAAAAAAATTATGGATCTACAATTATGATAATTCATGAAATCATATCTATTCTTTTCCAAATGCAATTATAGATCTCATAACAGTAAGTCATTTTTCTGATGATTTAATCTTCTAAATCATTTTATTTATATCCCATTCCATTCTAGATCTACTTCTTCAGATCTGAATATGTTGTCTTATTTTTTAAAATTTTATTATGTTAGTCTTATAATTTTAGATCTTATATAGATCTAAACTTTGAGATCTAGTTCTTATTTTATTAGTTATTATATTTCAGATCTTTTTTTTTTTTTTTTGCTATTTTTATGATCTTATTATATTGTAGATCTCAATATCATACTTATTTTTATGTTTTTTTAGTTCATTCATTTTGGAATGCAAGTTTGAACTTGACAAAATTTGATATTGTTGATTAAAGCAAATTTTTTGAATTTGATTGTATTTAGTTTGGACATGGATTTGAGAAATCAAACATGGTTGGTAAATGGGATTTTCATTTTTAAAACCTTTTGATTTGATTTAGATTTGAATGAATACTTTGGAAATTACTTTGATATATGATTTATATTTCCAGAAGAAATATTTTATTGTTTCTAAGAGAAACAAATATAAATATAATACGTATCTAGAAGATCGTATTAAGTGAATGGAAACATTAGTAAAAGCTTACATGATAAGCTTAATTTCTTCCAATGTTTCCTTTAAAAAAAAAGGGAAAAGGAAATAATAATTGAGAACTTGCAGTTTTCATAAATCAGTAAATTACAAGTTTTCTCAAAATAAAGAACCAGAAGTTCTAACTGAAAAAAGGATTATATATCAAAACTCAAATATATAAATTTGAGATGTGAAGTTTTGAATTATTAGAAAATCTAACTCAGATTATGGTAAATTCCAATTGCAATCAAACCTGAAGTTTGATAATGAAAATCAAGTTGTACCATTTAGGATCTAAAGTACTAAACAATGACTTTTTTAAAAGTAAAATTGGAACCTGAAGTTCTAAAAATATTTGCCAATGGTATTAACTACTAAATCAAATAAATGTATAGAAACTTGTTCACTCCAGAAGTAGTGAAAATAATATATTAAAAAAATCTCCAGAAGAGATTTGTTGATATATTTGGTGTTTTTACTAAACCAAATAAATATATAGAAACATATCTACTCTTCTACTCTCTTTCTTTTTAATTAAAAATAAGGCATTCTAATAGGAAGTTTATTTCGTAATTTTTTTTCCCTTCGTCCATGCATCCAATCACTTTTCAAAAGGTAAAATATAATAGATCTGAAATAATCTTAATTTCCTAAATTTCTAAAATAACTTGCGTTGATTTGAAGATTTACATGTTTGTTTTGATATATTTGGTAAATAATTATGAAGTTAGTTTTATTATGAAAATAATAATGATTTGGATCTGAGATTTATAGTTATTTATGATTATGAATAATATGGATAGATCTGAGATATTTTTGTTTATTTAGAAATTCTGATTATTGGGAACTAAAGTTTCGCTTTAAGATATTCATTTTAATTTTATTATTGAGTAATTTTGATCCTATATTTAAGATGAAATTATGTTACTTTGAGTATTGTTTGTTCAATTAGTTCATATATTTATAATGAAATTAATTTGCTATGACAGTAGTTATATCCTGAACCACATAAAGGTTAATTGTAGTTATTTTTATCACAAATGAATTAATTGCAAGTGTTATGGTAATAAATTAAATCATTTATTGTCATAAATGCATTAAATGCATTGATTATTGTAAATTAAACGACGTTGTATGTTTGTGTTTGGAATAAGAATAGACGTATGATTTACTATTTGATGTATTTATTTTGACAAGTAATGTCTGTTATAACGGAAAAAATAGGTTTAACAACTCAAAGGAATTATTTTAATTGAAGTTGTATAACTCAAAGTCCAAGGCCTGAAGTCTGGAATTATGAAAAGATTTTCTGACAAACTTTACAAGCTCGAATTCTTGTCAGTATTTTTTTTAATTTGTCAAAATGTACAAGCTTCTAAAAAAAGGCAGTTTACACAAAATTTGAGAACCCGAAGTTCATAATAAATTAGTGAACTTGAAGTTCGTGAATTAGAAACCCGAAGCTCTATTGAAATTGTGTAAAATGATAAGGTTGTACTTCTTGAAGAAGTTAAAGGAAAATAATATATTATCAAATGAGATAATAATGATGCATTCAAGAGATTACAAAAATCTCCAAATGAGTTATACCTTACCTTATATCTTCATATTTATATTATATTAACCAAATATCCTGAAGATATTATGTCATATGATATATCAAACATCATTGGATGTGTGTGTATTAATCTCTTGAAAAGATGTTTTAGAGATTTATTTATATTTATATTACAAAATATAACATCTCAAAAGAGATGTTAGAAATTTTATTTTTGTTACATTGCAATTCCTTAAAAGGAAATACTATATTCCCCAAAGGAATAATGATATAATTTTTTTTTGAGTAAGAACAGCAATTTATAGAGAGAGAAAAATGATATTGTATACCAATGTTACACTCTAGAAGTAGTGGCTTTATCTTTCGCATCTTACTTTCATTTGGTGCATCTAATTTTGTTACTGTATTTAAAGTCTGATATGTCATTTCAAAGATAGTTACAAAAAAAATACAGTAGGGATGTTTTATGTTATTGTAAAGGTAGTAATTATGTAATTTCTACAAATAGAAACATTGTACATTGATATGACATTCCAATAGTACATATATATATATATATATATATATATATATATCTTTAGAAGAGATAAGTTCACTCCAGAAGTAGTGACAATAAAATATCCCTAAAAGAGACTAATAAATTAGGAAATGATAGCATATCTCTAGAAGATATTTGCTTATATGTTTGGTAATTTTATTAAACCAAATAAATGCATAGAAATTTGATTATAAAGGATCCTAATTTAGTTTAGATAAGATCCTAAAAGTTTGAGAACTATACATACGGTCCTGAGGAAATCTGTATCTGTAACATTCCAAGTATCCAGAAGATGCTATTATTATTTTTGCTGTATTTTTTTTACAGAACTCTCAATAGAGATGTGTAGAAATGTCTATACGCAATTAAAATTATTCCTTGATAAGTAATCATAATTAGGTTCAAAACTGATATTTGAGATATAATTGAGGAATAAACATAACAACTTAAAGTTGTGTGTATATTTTATTCGAACTAGAAGTTCGATATGGTTTCAAACCAAATGTTTTGAAAATTATTATGCTGTTTTGACAGGTTTGCATTGACATTGATTTATAAATAGAAATTAATAGTTTGGTTCCTTGTAATAGTTTGTTCTAAAAATCACTAATTCAAATGAGAAAGAATATGAAAATTTTATAATATATATGTGATACGTGGACGCACATATACATCCATATATGTAAATATTTAGCTAACAACCTGAAGTTTGTTATAAGCTCATCTTATAGATTATGCATAGACATTATTTAGTGATTTAAAATTCAATCAACATAAATGTTGAATGACCTGAAGTCATGTATGTGTTCAAATGATCCACACAATACGTAAATTCCTCCAATTGCTTATATCAATGAATGAGAACAAACTCTAATAATCAATATCAATTGAATGCATCTTATAAAAGAATTATCCTTCTATTATTAATATGTATGATGTACTTGCTAGTAGCAAAATCATAATGGATCAAAATGAGAGTCCAAAAATGATTATTATTTAATGTGACAATGTTTGTCAACATTGAGGGGGAGGATAAAGGGATACAAGCTCATTTTGATCATCAGTGTTAAATATTTATTAAAAATACAATGATGCAAAATATTGTCAATATTATCCCTAGTAGACTTTCTCCAATATAGACTTGAATCCCTGAAGGATCAAAATTTGTAAACCACATCTGAAATATGGTTTAAAAGTCAGTTCAAAATATTTTTGGAGTAAGTAATAAAGATGCCAAATAAAGGAGGTGAGTGTTCTTGAAGAAAGACTTAAGGATGCTCTGAAAGAGATCCATGACATGATTCTCAAATAACCCTAGAAGTGGGTAAGGTACCTAAAACATGATAATTAAAGAGATCTCAATAAATCATGTCTAGAACTGACAAGAAATAATCATCGATAATAAATTTATAAATAATAAAGCGCTTATGTTTATAAATGGATTAAAGATCCTGGATTAGAGAAAAACATGATTGGCCATCATGAAATTCTCCTTAATAAGAAATCTGAACTTGTAGTCCGCAAAGTACCAAAAGTACTTGAAATGCTTAATATACCTCGAAGGTATAAATGTGGTTTAAAATCATATTAAATAATGAAAGTATACAAATTCCTGAAGAATATAAATAACTTTCATTGTTATAAAGAATGCAAAGAACAAGGAGAGTAAATTTCAACCTACTTTTAAGTATTGTTGTAATGAAAATCTTGATATAATTCATGATGAGTAGATTACTTCCTATTTTTAAGTATCGTTGTAATAAAACTCTTAATATCCATTGAAGTGATAGTTGCGATATGAAAATACTTATTAAAGTATACAAACTTCTGAAGAATATATATAACTTTTGTAGTTATAAAGAATGAAAAAGACATGAAGTGTAGATTACAAATTTCTTCTAAGTATTATTGTAATGAAAATCTTGATACATCAAGATGAGTAGATTACTTCCTGCTTTCTAGTAATGTTGTAATGAAATTTTTAATATTCATGAAAGATGTATAGTTGCAATGCGCAAAACTAATTTGAAGCATAAAAATGAAAGCACATGAAGTGTTTTTCATAAAAGTAGCATACAAATGCATAAAATGCAAACCATATTTGGAAGAAACAATCTTAGAAAACTTGATTGTATCAAAGAAAACTATTAATAAATTGTATTATGAATGAGATACATATTTATGGATTCATAAGTATCTATAACCAATTTAAGTTATCAAAAGACGAATATGAATTCAGAGGAAAAATTAAAATCAGGGGGAGAATTCATAAGTATTTATAATGCACTCTTTTTCCTTGACTAAGATTTTTCCCACTGGGTTTTTATTAGTAAGGTTTTAACAAGGCATTATCTTGATCCATAAGTATCAACTCCCTAGTAACATTTGAAATAAGCTATAATGTACTCTTTTTCCTTATTTAAGATTTTTCCCACTGGGTTTTTCTTATTAAGGTTTTAATGAGGCATTATCTTGATCTAGAAGAATCAAACGTCTTTTCAAGAAATAACATCTCAAATATGTTATTTAAGTTAAATTATATTTTTATCCTTGACTAAGGTTTTTCCCATCGGGTTTTCCTTTGTAAGGTTTTTACCGACGTATTAAATTGATCCAAAAGTATCAAACTCTATCTGATGCAATAAATTATTGAAATATGACATACTATATTGTACTTTATTTCCTTCACTAAGATTTTTTCCATAGGGTTTTACTTAGTAAGGTTTTAATGAGGCATTAGTTTGATCCAGAAGTATCAAGCTTTATTTAAAGAAATAAGAAAATAAAATACGTCATTGTACTCTTTTTCCTTCATTAAGATTTTTCCCATTGGGTTTTTCTTAGTAAGGTTTTAATGAGGCATTATTTTGATCCTGAAGTATCAAACTCTTATAAGAAATATCACTTTTAGTATGATATTTATGATTTCACAAGTTGCACTCTTTTCCTCGTTCAAGGTTTTTTGCCACTGGGTTTTTCTAATAGAGGTTTTAATGAGGCAAATCTATATCGATTGAATCGATAAATGCAAGCAAGATAATAATGAGGGGGAGCAATCATCATACACGTTTTGAAACGGAAATTTCCAAATTATCCGAGCATTCAAGATTTTGAAGATGCATATTCAAGGGGGAGTGTTATAATATATGTATATTATGAAGTGAATACGCTTGTACATTGTTTTGTTTAGTCCCACATCGTGGGATAAGTTCAGTCCTTACCTATGAAGCCCTTATATAAAGTAGGCCATGTAATGTAAATAGACATCCATTCTCAGAAGTGAATAATATTTCTTCTGTCTCTCTCTCCAATGGCTTCTATTTTTTCTTTATTCTATAACACAATACACGATTCTTCTTTTTTTTCAAAACAAAATCACGAAATAAAAAAATGAGGTGGCTTGTGAGAAGGTCATGGAGGGAGGAGCGATTGTTGGTTCGGATTGATTTGGTTCGCGATTTGGGTGGTTAGGAATAGTTGTGAATTAGCGATTTCCTGGTTGTGGCTTGGGGAAGATGGGAATTTGGGGTTTTGGAATGAAATCGCTAAGGATTTGTAGTCGATGATAGTAGGTGATGTAGGCGGTGATTCGGGAAGGTTTAAGATTTTTGGCTGGAGGTGGTGTTGAGGGTTGTAGGTTGTTCAATTGGTGAGTTCGACTACGGTGAAGTTGCAAGTTTTGGGTGAACTGATTGGAGTTAGGTGAGGTTGCAGCTACGTGATGATGTGGTAGTGCTTGACGAGTAGCGTTGATTCAGGTTGAAGGTGATAGGGAGGGTGTGAGTTGTGTTTTCTGGTGGCAGGGGTAGCAGTTGCAGTGTTGGTTGAAGGTATGATGGTAGCAGTTGCAAGTGTGATTTGCTGTGATGAAGCAATTCAAGTGGTGAGGAAAGTGGATATTCACTTGTTTGATGGGTGATGTTGGATGTCGAGGCTGTGGGAAGTTGCAAGAAAAATGCACGGTGGTTGCCAGAGGAGAAGAAGTGATGGTCAGGGGATGGTTGTATGCACTGTCAAAGATGCAAAGTTTTGAAGTGGTTGTATGGTCAGGTGAAGAAAAGGTTGTATGGTCATGGGATGATTGCCAGAGGAGAAGTTGCCGTAGGTGTGAGTTTGAGGAAATGTTGGAGGATGGCAGTTTCGTTGGTTTCGTGGGTGGTTTGCAGTAATTGGTGCGCAAGTTGTATGGCAAACAGGGTGTTTTTGACAAGTTTGTATAGGATGAAGTTTGTACTGAATTGCTGAAGTCTGTGTATGATGATGCAGAGATGGATTGTAATGTTTTGCAGGAAGAAGTGAAATGGATGACTATTGAAGTATGGAGTGTTAAATGATGAAGTTTGGATGGTTTTGAAGATGCGGTGGGCACTGGGGTGATGCAATCAATTTGCAAGGCTGAGGCAAGAGTTGTGAAGCAGCAGTTAGGTGATGGTGGCAGGTATTGTTGTGCTTCGAGTGGTTTTGGTTATGGAAGTTGACAGTAATAGGGTAGTAGTTGATGTGTGAATGCGGAGTAGTTGTAGAAGTTGATGGAATTGTTGCTGTGGTGGATGAGAACAACTATGGTTGTTGGGGAATGCAGCAGGGAGGTGGAGTGATTTTCTAGGGTGATGGTAGGAGTGTAACAGTGAGGCAGTGATATGGCGGATGTTGATAAAGGAAGTTGAGTTGGTTGAAGCAGTTGTTGGAATGATTGGTAAAACAAAGGTGGTTGACAGCACGGGTTGAAGGGGATGGATAGAAGGCAGTTTGCAAATGTAAATTGTGTGGAAAAACTGAAATGCAACTTGTAAAACAAAGGATGAACTGTGAATTGTAATGTAAATGTAGTAAAATATTTTTGTTTTGTTTTGATGCACTTGTGTGTATATATGTATGTGTATGTATGTATGTATATATGTATGTGTGTGTATAAACAGAAGAAAAAAACAAGCACACAAATCGAATAAAAACAAAAAATCACATAAACACACAAGTGTGTGTATTTAAATAAACTCAACACACAAAATGAAAACACAAAAAACCAAATAAAAATAATTCAAAGAGAAGAACTAAAATCAAATCCATTCCTCGAAAACGGGCAACAAAACTTGTTGATTAATGGCGGAGTTTCATATCGGCTGGAAAACCACCGTTAAAAATTGTGTTAAAAATAACAGCAAGCGCACGGCTTACAATGTTAGTACATGGCGAGTACGGGTCGATCCGTAGGAAATTGAAGTGATTTTAAAAATTCTACTCAATCAAATTAACCGTGGTTTTAAAAACTTCGAACCATGCTCAAAAATACAAGTAGGTGCTCGACGAATAAGTGACTCCCTCTTTACTTCCAACTTATTTAGTCAACTCGGCTGAACTATGGTAGTTGAATCATGCAAGTACTTTCATAAGTGCAACACAAGGAAAACATTATGTTCTTCCTCAACATCTCAGGATGCTCTATACTGTATGCCAACTTCCCTATCCAACCAGTAATCGAGAAAGATCCTACAAACCTCGATGCTAGATTCATCGAACTACCAAATCTTATAAGGTGTCTAACTGGTTCGCCTTCTTTATTGTTATTGTCATTATAAATATTGGAAGAGACACCGAAATAATTTTGAATAATTTTATTGCTGGCATAGAATGACTTGTGCATGGGGCAGCCCCGATGGTAACAAGCAAGCATGTAGATCCCACCGAGACAGTGGCAATATTGTTGAGGCCAAAAATTATTTCAGGACTTCGTTTAAGGACATATGGTTGAAGTTTCATTTGATCATATGCAAACTTTAAGGTAACATTGACCGAGCTCCCAGAATTAATGAAAACCTTCTTCATAGTGTAGTTTGATATCTGCACTGTAATAATAAGTAGTTCTTGGTGAGGGAAAACAATGCCTACCGCGTCAGCTGCCGTGAATGTTATCTCTAGCATATGCTTTTGCTTGATATGGAAGATTTACCTTTGCTAAACCCTTGCCTCCTACACATACATTTCTTATTCCCTCTCACTCATACCTGTAGGGTGTGGCCCACCATGGATTGATGCTACAAGGTTAGAGGGGTCTCCAATCTGATTCTCATTTGGGTCAAGTGTCAGACCACCCGCTCCGCCTTCGCTATTATTCTTCTAAAACTGGCCCAAGTAGTCTTTCTCAATCAGCCTTTCTATCTCATTCTTAGATGTCGGCAGTTGTCGGTATGATGACCATTAGGCAGGTGGAAGCGATGGTATGCCCTCACCTCATTCTACTCTATTTTCATCCCTTTGTTAGGCAAGTTGTAAGCAAATTTTTCCTTGGTCATCCCATATATCTGACTAAGAGTGTAAGTGAGTTGGATTTCGGTTACAAAGTTAACTTCCTTCTACTCTTTGCCGGTGGGTGATTCCCTTCTGCTCCACTTTTCCTATCATAACTGGGGATAGAAGACTTTTGAATCTATGGGGTGAAACCAACTTCTTCATCCTGATATATCCATTGGCTCTCTCATAAAAGGCCTTCGTGTTGTGCCATAACTTTCAGCTATTCTTCTTCCACATCAGGGTCCCTTTTCGGATCCCAACATGAGCCACCATCAATAAGGCTCCTTTGTAATGCCACACCTTTATACCTACATTACCCAAGAATATTATAGGTAATATTTTCGAATAACATGGAGAATAAGGCTGGATAGGAATGATTATCCGTGTCTATTTCCTTGGGCTAACTCTAACATGCCAACTTTTACCTCATAACTCCATATATTGACGTGAATAGTCTCGGCACAAAGCAATAAATGCGTTAGCTCAATTAGAATAGAAAAATATGTCATATAATATATAATACAGATTCACACGTCGCAACAGAAATATAATACATCAAATATTCCTCTACAGGGTGAGTCTACACAAAAAGAAAACACTAGACTCATATATATAAACATATACATATATAAGCCATAACAGGTCTCAAATATATATGACTATTAAAGTTTACAACATAAAAAAACATACAATGGGTATATAAGTTAGATAGAAATGATATGTCAACATGTAAGTTACATCCCATGTATAACTTCTTAAGCTAGCTCGCATCCATGGTTATTGAGTCCCTATACCTGTCATGTCACAGTCTGACCCGAGTATTATGAAAATAATAAATGGGACAGACTCTCTCTAAATATCATCAAAGGTGAGATTGCATAATAAAATTACATAAACATCAAAGATATAGATATATAAATTTGTATAGTATATTACACTAAACATCATAAGGTGTCATTATGAAATCTTTCACCAATAAACTTGTATAATACACAAGGCATGGTAATAACTAAATAATATGCCATATGTAATAAAACAACATCAATACAAAATTACCATGTCACCAAGTCTTCTCATGCCCATTAACGACAATCATCTCAAATATGGTGATAAGGAAACCAACTCCAAAATCATAAGAACAAAAGAGACTGCATAAAAGTAAGTCAAACACTAAAAAATATAAGATTGCTTGAAAGCGTGTGAAAACCAAGAGACTAGCGTAAAACCAAGTAACAATTTATAAAATGCAGGTGTAAACAAAAGAAAGCACTTTGCAAGCTACAATAATAGATATGCACTTCGTGAGTCAACACAGGGGACGAGCACTTCGCAAGTCACAATAATGGACATGCACTTCGCAAGTCAACACAGAATACGAGCACTTTGTAAGTCAATATAAAAACAAGCACTTCATAAGCTACAATAAGCGACTCATGAGTCGACATAAAGCCGAGCACTTCGCTATCATAACTAAAGGCAAGCACTTCTTAAGCCAACACAAGAGACGGGCACTTCATACGCCATAGTGATCATTTCTGATCGATAAGTGTAATATACTCCTAATTAGTAATTGAATGGGCATCACCCAATGTCTCATAGCCACTTTGTGATACTTAAATATTTACTAAAAGATGGTAAATCACACTCGACATAAGCGATGAGCACTTTGCATGTCAAAGAGATCATTTTTGATCAATAGTGTAATATACTTTCAATTAGTGATTAAATGAGTATCGTCTAATGTCCCATAACCACTTAGCGATACTTAAATATTTACTAAAAGATTGTAAATCTCATTCAACTAAAATATTCAATTAAATGAGTCCAATGATTAATCAATAAAGTAATACAAATGTTCCATACCACTTGTATTGTTAAATCATTTAATTAGATTTCCCATTCGAGTGAAGGAAGGAATTGCAAGAAAGCAATATTTCAAGAAGTCACAAAAGAAATGCCAAATAGCAAATATAGCTAAAAGACAAGCATAAATAACCAAGAAGATTTTGTAGTTTTAAAAGTAATTATCTCAAATTCATCGCATATGAAATGACTTCTAAAATACAACATGTGTATGTGCATGTATATACATATCCACAAACTTCCAAACTTCTCCTTTAAAAATCCACAAACTCATTTATAACTCAACTATATATATATATATATTATTTTTTAAATTTCTTTAAAGAGGTATTTATTATTAAGAATTCCAAAATTCACTAAATATAAGATTATCTATTTATGAAGAACTTATACTTATATCCAAAACATATGGACAAGGTTTCAAAGCTAAATTAATATTTCATATTTCCTTACCAAAGGTTCGCTTTAATGTATATAGATTTATCTATATAGATACATAGAAATTTAAATATCATACTTAACCATTCTTCTTTTAAATACGTAAAACTCTTTACTACGTACTATACCTAAATATACGATTTCATATTATAGCAAGTTTAGAAGTGAACTGAACTCAAAATGAATAGCTATATATAATTATTCAATAGTCCATAAAAGAGATTAAAAACCACTGTCTATTGAAATTAGATGAAAACTAATTTCACAATTAAAACCAATTGTATTTGAATATAGCATTTCAAAACTATTTTCCACTATGAATAACGAAAAATGATGAAATTCAACTCAGGATACCATGTTTTAAACTGGAAAACATCATAAACAGCAAGGGAGAATGGAAGCAAGAAGAAAAAATATAAACGTGCAATGGTAGTCACCCGGAGCTGATTAATTCTAGGATTTCATTCACCGGTGGAGAGCCACCAATTGGCCGATATTGGCCACTTCTAGAGCTCTTCAGCTCCAGGAAACCCTCCTCGATCGATGCTTCATCAGTCTCCGATGCTGGCCCTTCTTTGTAGGCACTTAAGCCACAAATATATAAGCATGCATGAGCTCAAACACCACAATAATGAATCAAAATCAAATAGAAGCACTATTTTTCTATTTATGCACAAACAAACTTTCAACAACCAATAGTGCACAAACACAGCAGATCAATTCTATTTAGTACCGAAAACTTCGATTTAATTCAACTATATACCCATGAAAATGAATGCAGAGAGGGTGGTGCGGATTACATACCTTAAATCCTTGATATAACTTGCTAAACATCAATTTAATCCCTGATTTTTACTATTACAGCAAACCCTAGAAACTTGTCTCAACCAAAAACAAAGAATGACAAAATCGAACACCATAAAACTGATATTCAGTTAGTCTAGGTGATAGAATAGGGTTTGAAACCTTACCTCGAATTTATCATATTTTCTATAATTTTCTTTCTATTTTAAAAATGAATATTTTGATTTCATTTTGGAGAAAGAAGCAAACCCTCTTTTCTTTCTTCTGTTTCTATGTAGTAGACATACAAGTTTTGGATAATTGATAGAAAATGAGAATTAACCTTATCTTGTTTACTTAAAATGGTTTGGGTTCAATTAGGCCCACTTAAATATAAAATACACTTCTTTTATTTATTTTCCCTTACATTCAAAAATTCATCTAAGTTTCAAATTGAACTTTTATAATAGTTATTACTAATCAATTCTTCCAACTTATTTATCACTTATGAAATTGAACCGTACTTTTAATACAACCCTTTTTAGACAACAATAAATTAACAAAATAAAATTTCTAATATTAATTATAAATAAGATTTATTCATAAGCCTCAAAGTATTCTTTTTATAGTTAATTTTCCAATATTCTATAAATTTAGAATTCACATTCCATAAGAATTTCATTATTTTTTCATAAACCATAAAAATTCTAATTTCACCAATTTCAATAATTGAGAAATCAAATTTCTATTTTAAATCTCCAATTTATATCATTATTTATTTTACTCAAGCAACTCCAAAAATCCAGGTTGTTACATCCTTTATCACTCACTCAAATCCTAAGGGCCTCAAATTTGAAAATACTTAACGAAGTTTTGCAGACTTTCATTCTTGCCTTACTTAACGCAAGACATCGTGTTTACATCAAGTGAGGTTTCTCTTCCTGAGTTGAACTGTCTTAGAAAATTCTTAGATAGCTATTGCCGTGAATGGATCTCCCTAGGTCCAAATCTTCTAAACCAACTGATCGTATCTCTGGCTATGTAGACCAGAAAAAGTTTGCATCCAGCCATCCTTCCCACTTTCAAAACATCCATGTGATATTCAAATGACAAAGGTGATCGTCTATGTTCGTACTCCCATTAAAATTTTCAATTATCAAAGCTTTGAAGTTGTGAGGTAAATCCATTTCGATGACGATTTCACTGAATCGAGAAGACCCTTCCCCCCGCATCTTCTCCCCAGTTCCCTATGTGCATAGTTTGGCCAAGTGCTCTACATGGGATTTTAACTAACAAATTACGTTTTCCCTGGGCTCTGACTATGATGATCCTCCTTGAATAGTGACTTGACCTCATCCTTCTTTGGGTAGATCGAGTTTGTTTCTTAAGCAGTAGAGGGTTAATATATTAGCCAGTTTTGTCTTAATTTGTGGATTTTCTTAGATCCTTCCATTCAACTTGACATCGGTTCTTAAGCCAGCACCGTCGTTCCCATTATTAGGAGTGCCATTATCATTCATTTGTTGAATAATCAGCGAGTAGGTGACTGAAGAGGGTGTGCTGTGGATCGAGGTGGAGAGGATGGTCTCTAGGTAGTATGTTGGGCCACAATTTTTTCTAGACCTTCCATCCGTTGGTTAATTTGGTTTATGAAGGATTGGAATGTGGTCAGGAGGGGATTTGCAAGGACTTCAGTCGAAGGTCCTGCTTTATTTTGGGATTTCAAAGTTATGAGCGATTTGTCGGCAGTCTTTAAGGCCAAGTACAAGTGTTCTTAAACAAGTGGGACAGGTGTATTGGTGGGATTCATGGTGCATGGAATGAATATAGGTAAAGTTTAAGTGGACATGGGTAACAAATAGAGGTTCATGTCGTCCTTCTAGTGCCAAAAATGTTCGTTTATTTTTCAACTTACAAAACTCCAACTGAGGATAAAGTAATTAACCTAATAATCACCTCAATGATTTTGAGTTAGCAAAATTAAGTAATATTAAATTTTCCTTTAGGTAGTTGTTGCGTACTAGATGCTTATAGCATTAGTTAGTTGCACTTTTACTATGTTAGAACCTCTATTGTTGGATTTTAATTACAACAACTATACAATTATGCCAAAGAAACTCTAAGCTAACTTGTAGGTACATAAGTATTAAAAAGAGACAAATAAATAGTTCAACATGAAGATACACAATACAAAAGAGGATAAAAGTATATATATATATATATATATATATATGGAGATGCAATAAGAGATATACACGTTAGAGATAAGAAGAAGGTGACAAACAAAGTATTATTAGTCATAGAGTGTCATGTCTAGAGTATACGGATGTTAAGATCTTCTCAAAGTGGTATATACACATATATATACAAATTCAAAACATTTTATAAAAGCAATGAAAGTTCTTTTTTTAAAATATTACTAGTAATAATAATAATATGTGAAGCAAGACTCGAACTTGGGTCATTGGTGAAATCATATTTTAAATTAAAAAATAAGTTTTCAAAAATGCATGGAGCAAGACTCAAACCTGGGTCACTAGTTTAGAAAGCAAGTGCTTTAAACAACTATGCTAAGGCAACTTTTATTCATCAACAGAATTCAACCAACTGAATAATATCATTCAGCCGATTGAATTTGTGTACGTGCATATGTTTTCAAACATAAGAAGATTCAGCCGTCTGACCTAATTAGTTCAGCCGGCTAAAATCTGCCTAAGATAACTATAAACTTTCTGGTTTTAAAGTCGACGATTCAGATGGCTGCCTCACTCTATTCGGCCGTTTGAATCTATATAATAGCTAGTTTTCTGAAAGGTAGCTCTTCATTATAAAGAGATACATCTCTTAAATCAAGAGTTGCAGTCATAACTTTTCACTGTTTGTTTTCATGAATGATTGCAACTATAAAACTCTATATAAAGCAATTCATTTCATTGTTTCAATAACGAATTGTACTCATAATTCTTTCTATATTTTCTATTGAATTCTCAAGCATTGATTTCCAAATTTCTTTATTATTTCAATCACACAATTATTTTCTCATGATCAAAATTAATTTCTTCATCGCACATTACATGATATGCCATAAAGGAGAAGATTATAGGAAATGTGTACGTTATCGACTTATCAGTGCTATTCAAGAGCATACTCAGTCAAATACTTTTCTGGTGGTTATAATTGAAGTCCTATTGTAGTAACCTCGGGCGATTGAAGTCCTATTCAGTTGTCTAGGCAGTGAAGTTCTCTCAGTTGCTCAGGCGTTGTAATATTTATTTTTTGGGTTAAGTGAGTGTATCGATTAAATCTAGAAAGAGTTCAGGAGTGGACATAGAATGGGTAGTTCGAACCAGTATAAAAATCTTTGGTGTCATTTACTTTACTACTTTTACTTTTATATTTATATTCCACACAAGTAAATAGTTTAGCTAATATTTCATATTACATTATCCTTAGAAACTTTCATACTGGTTGTTAGAATGTCAAATCAAGCTAATGTTTTCTAATACAGAAAAGGTAAGATCTGGTACTGAAAATGTAACACCCCATAATTTCACATTAGTTATTTAATTAGTTAATTGAGCTCCAAAAATGAAATTTGTGCAACTGATAAATTCAACCACGAAACTTGCACAATTAAGTTTGTGGTGAAATTCTAAGCAACTTTCATATATAGAGTTTTGCGGTCAGAGTCCAAATAAAGAAATTACGGATGAGAAACCAGTTCGAAACAGAAATAACTAGAGTATAATAAATTAATGTTTATTTATTAAAAATCCATCTTAGGCCATGTAGGCTAGGTTTTTCCTAGGCCACAACGGCCCGGATTTAATATTTTCAAACATACAGTTGTGGTTGACTATAACGCCTATGAATTCAGGACTAACTCTTCCTTCTCTTCTCATATTTTTTCTAAATAGAGCAATGAGGCTCCACCATTTCTCCTTCTCTACTTCCTTTCTAAATTATAGAAATAAGATATTTGTATCCATATGTATAAATTTGAGATGAAAAGAAATTAAATAAAAAGAGAAGAGATGAAAATCAACAGTACGCATTAACCAGGTAATTTATATTTGGATCTATATCTAATTTATCTTCCAATCCCAAATCACTTCTTAAATCTATAATTCTAATATGTATATCCCCTTTTTTAATGTATTTCTTGGATTAAAAAGGATTTGGAGTTGAATCAAATGTTTTACTTCATATAAGAAGATTTAGAGCACTTCTTAAAGGTGAGTGGCAATACATTATTTATGATTATTGGCATAAGTTTAGTTTTTATGCCTAAATCTATCTTATTTGTGAATTATAGGCTCAAATTAGTGTATGGAACCATTGCCTACATAATCTTATTTTAGGTTTGATTTGAAATATTGTTACACCTTGATCAGGAAATCCGACCCAAATATTTTTACTTTAGAATATTGTATAATTTAATTTTCGATCTCTACTTAGGGTGTAGAATATAGATAGGATTTTGAATATTGCTCTATTTATGTTGAATTGTAGCTTTTCATAGTTCAATTTATGGGAAGAACATCCATTTGATTTTTTAAAATTGGTTTAATTTTCCACTTTTCATAGAAAAAGACGATGTTTGATTTAACAAGGAATATATGCAAAAAAAGGAAGAGAAGTGTAAAGTACGGATTTATTCTCCTTAGTTTACGCTCTCTATTCCAAATAAAAAGAAATTATTCATTCCTTATAATTTCAAATGGAGTCAGTCTTTCCTTTTGTTATCTTTGTTTTAAACTAATTTATGGAAATTATAACGGAAAATCTTCCTAAGGAGTCTAATTCCAGCGATGGAAAGTATATTCTAGTTAAATATTTATGACTAGAATATATTTTGGATAAGAGTAGGTAGTTTATATGTATTTACTACATTAACTAATAAGAATAGCATCTATTTATGCGTTATTTATGTGTAACATTCTCTTAGGATATGTAGATAGAATCGAAAAATGAATAGGAGAAATTAGGAAGGGTAGTGATTTCAATTAATAGGCAATACAGTTAGGAGTTGCCAATAATTAATAGGATATAAAAGATTGTACCCCAATTAATGAGCAATAAATGTGAATTGAATTGGAGATTACAATTAATTAGTATGACATAGAATGTAGTAATTCCAATTATTAAGCAAATAAATGAGGAATGAATTGGAAGTTACAATTAGTTGGTGTAAATGTATTAATGGGACTGATAAAAATGGAATATTTATGAAAAGGTTACTAATTAGAAATTAGTAATTAAACATAAATGTCTTACGAAATGCCTCGAATCAAAAGGGGATTGATAAACTAAGTCCAGTATTCAACGTAGGAATAATATTATGACCTAGGATATATGACCTAAATTTTGTATAGGTTTAGGATAGTTATTTGGACTTAGGATATTGGGATGCGAGGTTGGCAGAGTCATATGATGGAAGATTCCCCTTCACTCAGAGGCTACCAGCAGTCGTGTGCACTTACTATTGATACGAGACATTACCAATCATAGGACCTTTGATTACATGAGGGATAGGACCTACTTTGGGGTTAGAGGTATTAAGCGGTTGTTTGAGGGCCCACCTTTTTCCTAATTGAAAAAATTGAATGGTCCAATTTAATAATTAAGAGCGGCGAGGGATATCTCCATAGGGGTTTGCTTCAGATTTTTGTATTAAACGATTGTAGGGTCCACCTCTCTCCTAAAAAGAAGTAGTAATTAACCTAATGAGATTCCAAATTAATTATTAAGAGTGATAGTAGATATCTAGGAAGGGTTCGCTTTGAGATTGGGATCTTAAGCGACAGTTAGATTATATATTCCATCCCTTTCCTATAAAAGAAATATTAAACAGCCCAATGAGATTCCAAGCGATGTCAGCTAGATGGTACCAGTAAGGAGTCCGCCTCTGAGTTAGGTATTAAATGGAAAATACCTACATAAAAATAGGTGTTAAATGGTCATAGACCAGCTAGTTCTTGTTAATAAGGTATTAAGTGGCTTGGGTACAATTATTCACACGACTAAGACTTTAATAGCAATAGATGCATTACTAGTATGGGTATTATATATTATAAAGCCTTAAATAGTGGTACGAAGTGTTTGTGGTTAGGACCAATAAACCAACTATGACGATGCTAGGAGTCCACCATAGAGATAGGTGTTAAATGATGGGATCTGCCTTAATTTATGTCTTAAATGTTCAATGTCCGCATATTTTTCTTTTAGAATATTATGTAGTTGATGGACTTGAGGATAGTATGAGTCCGCTTCATATTTGGAATAATAAGTGGCTAATGGATTTAGAAGTATTGGGTGGTCGATTGGCTTCACCGGTATTGCATACCTTGGGAAAGATAGGTAGATAAATTGTGCATGCAATACTAGGTTAGGTTTGGCTAACCTTAAAATAGTAGACATAATAAATAAATAAATAGAAACTAGTCGATATATATTTTTGTTATGGACACTGTATAGATTTTCAAATCACCAGAACGTTGTTCTGACCCTCTCCTCATTACATCCCCATGATAGATTTAGATGAACATGTCATCTAAGTTGGACGTGATTGATTGTTGGAGAAGTCTTCTTTTCTCTCATGCTTGATGCTGATGTGGAAGTCTGATATATAAGGAATAACATTAATTCCAAGGCAGTAGCCATAATCAGTATTTATATCCTATTATTGTTTCTGCTATAAGTTTAGATTTTATAAAACTCCAATAATGTTTATGCTTATTTGCAAGTACCAAATCCAACGATAGGTATTCTGATGGACTTGGGTTTCGATTTTTTCGAAATTTGGGCATATTAGAGTGCATGTTGTTACATTTAGTACCAGAGTCTAGACTAGTAGATTAGAGGAATTAGGATAAGAATGAGAGAACGAATTCATATTTTCTATCTATCATTATCATCTTTGCACTTGACTTTGAGAATTTCAACTATAGCATAGTCATGGTCCTACCTCGTAGGAATGGGCAAACAACTATGGGTTAGAAATACTTTAGAGTTCAAGATTCTCATGCCGACTCCCAACTACCCTATGGTGCATTAGGCAATAGTTAAAAAGTGCATGTTGGAATCTCGATTTTACATCGTTTTGATTATGACAAGCTATATAAAATATTCTGTGTATTCTAATCATTTTTGCAGAAGATTTGTTGCAAATTCATATTCAGAGTTTTGAAGCTGATTATGTTGTGTCTAGTGTCTTTATTTTATTTTATAATTTTGTTAAAATCTCTCCTGAATTGATATATGTATAAATTCATATACACACATGCACGAACATGCACAGCTGGCTGAATTCATACGGCTGAATACATTCATCCAGGCGTTTGAATGCTGAAACAAAAATATTGTTTCACAATACTCAGCTGTCTCAATGAATATATTCAGACGTCTGAATAAGGCCAGAAATAGCCTAAAACCTTGCTATTTGCATTTTAATCTAATTCAGACGGTGGAATTATTTTGATTCAAATGGTTGAATGTTCCCAATTGCTATTTTCATGAATAGACGCTTCTCTTCATCGAAGAGAAACGTTTTCAAAATCAATGGTTGCACCTGTTCTTTTCAATATAGTTTTTCATCTATGGTTGCAACCTTTTAAACTCTATAAATAGATTACAAAATTCAACATAATTCACCAAAAACTTTTTAAATATTCTTGAATTCTTATCAATTCTCTAGTTTTCAAACTGCACTCAAACTGCTTACATTCTCTGATCATTAATCACTCTATCTTTCTTAATTCTCAAGCACATTACACTATATATCATAAAAGAGAAGATTATAAGAAGATTGTACTTAATTGACTTATCAGTGTTATTCAAAGAGGACACTACAGTCGAATACTTTTGTTATTTGTAAAGAAGTGCTGTTCGGTTGCTCAGGCGGTAGATGTCCTATTCGGTTGCTTAGGCAGCAAAAGTTCTATTCAGTTGCTCAGGCAGTGTAAACATATTCCTCCAGGTTAAGTGAGGGTTGCTAGTTTAACTCCAAAAGGAGTCTGGGACTGGACATAGAACTATAGTTCGAACCAGTATAAAAATTTATAGTGTCGTTTACTTACTGCTTTTTACTTACTTATTCCACACAAGTAGTTTATCCATATTACACGATCCTATAGCACAGATACCTTCATTTGATATCAAAGCATTGGTCATCATATAACCGTAACATAGTTATCTGATTTTTTCATAGTATGGAAAATAATACCAACACTATTGTTAACTCAACCTTCCTGGAAGGACAATCTACTACACGGCCACCATTGTTTAACAGAATGAACTATAACTATTGGGCCACTAGAATGAGCATCTATATACTAGCAAATAGTTATGAAACCAGGAATATTATGCAGTCTGAGTATATTATTCCTACTACTGAATATTCAGCATGGTCTAACACACAAAAATTAGATGCTACTGCAAATGTCAAAGCTATGAATATGTTGTATTGTGCATTAGACAAAAATGAATTTAATAGAATAAGCATGTGTAAAACTACTCATGAAATTTGGCGTACTCTTAAAGTTACACATGAAGATACCGACAAAGTCAAACAAAGTAAAATTTCTAAGCTCAAAAATCAGTTCCGGAATTTTAAAATGAAACAAGATGAGACTATAAATGAAATGTACTCTAGATTTCAAGATATGTATCATTCTTTGACGGCATTAGGAGAAATATACACAGATTTTGATATTGTTTCAAAAATCCTCAACTCACTACCGGAAGAGTGGGAATGAAAAGTCTTAGCAATAGAAGAAGCTAACGACATTTCCACCATAAAACTAGAAGAGTTGATTGGTAATCTAATGTCTTATGAAGTTAATCTCCAGGAAAAACGAATACAAGCTCAAGATAAGAAAAATATAGCATTCCAGGCAGAAAAAGATGAATCAGATTCAGGTGAAGAAGATATGGCGTTCATTGCTAAAAATTTCAAAAAGTTTTTGAAATTTAGAAAGTGAAATAAATTTGGATATAACAAGAACAACTCCAGCAACAGTATCAACACAAACTAACCATCAACATCTGCTCTAGAATGTTATGAATGTTACAAGAAAGGTCACATTAAGAAAGACTGTCCTGAGAAAAAAAAGACAAGTATAAGGATAAGAAAGACAGATTTAAGAAGAGAGCTTTCCCAGTCAGATAAGACGATACAGAATCATCCTCATCGTCAGAAAGTGACTCGGACGGTGATTCAGAACAAGCCAATGTTTGCTTTTTGGCTACAAAAGATGAGGTAAGTGATTTAACTTACAATGATCTTTTGGAAATCAATTCATAATTACTTGACAAATTAAAAGGAAAAAATAGAAATTACAAAGAAGCTCTTGAAAAATTGAATAGAACAGAATTTGAAGCAAAAATATTGAAGATGAAAATAAAATTTTAGAAGAAGAATTCGATGTTACTTAAGAATCTTGTTCAATATGTCATCTCAACTTTCTCTGCTAAGTCAAGAGGTAGAAATTCAGAAAGAAAAGAATGATGTTTTATTAATTGAAAATCATAATCTTAAATCAAGTATCAAGATTTTAGAGTTAGATATCTCTAGCCTTAAAACAAAATTAGAAGACATCACTAAAAATGTTTCTACTTTTAATAAAGCCAGAGAAAATCTTTCAAAAATTATAGAAAATTCTCAATCTGTTTCAAATAAAAGAGGATTAACATATAAACAGACCTCTAAAATTATTCCAATGAAAAAGAATTCTTCATATAAAAATAAAGTTGAAATACCTAGGTCTAAAAATTCCAATTTTACTACTTCAATTAAAATTTGGATTCCTAAAACTAATAATTCTTCAATAAGAAACAAGTATATAAAGTCTTTTATAAGAACTGTTCATAAAAAAAAGATTTTGTGTTCAAAAGGAATTCTAAACCCTCTTGGGTTTGGCTTCCTAAGACCTAACTCTTAGGACCCAAAATAAACGGTGGGTACCAATGTTAATTCTATATTTTGAAGGTACCATCCAAAAAGAGATGAAAATGGATAATAGACAGTGGTTGCTAAAAACACATGACATGAAACAAAGAGATGCTAACAAACATTAACTACTCAAATGGAGGTCCTGTCATATTTGGAGATAATTCCAAAGGATATGTCATCGACAAAGGCGATGTAAACAGTAATGGTATATCTAATTTACCTCTTATTATAGATGTTTTATTACTTAAAAATTTGAAACACAACTTACTTAGTATTAGCCAATTGTGTGACAAAGGATTCAATATTTTGTTTTCTAAAAATAAGTGTAGTATTTTTTATCAAAACAAAAATCTTATTTTGAAAGGCTTTAGAGAAAAAATATTTATGTTTTAAATATAAATATAAATTATAATACAAATATGTGTATAATAGCCAAAGAAAATGATCCGTGGTTATGGCACAAAAGATTTTGTCATATTAATTTCAAAACTATAAATAAATTATCTAAAAATGATTTAGTAAAAGGTTTACCAAAAATGAACTTTAAGTAAACAATATTTATGATGCTTGTCAATTAGGAAAACGATCAAAATCATCTTTTAAATCAAAGAAAAAAATTTCTACCATACAACCATTAGAATTATTACATTTAGATCTTTTTGGTCCAACTCAATTTCAATCTATAAATCATAGTAAATATGTATTTGTTATAGTAGATGATTTTTCAAGATTCAATTGGACAATTTTCTTAAAAAATCAAAGTTACACGTTTGAAATTTTCAAGAATTTTGCAAAAAGAATTCAAAATCTCAAAATTTAAAAATAAAAATATTAGAAGTGATCATGGAGGTGAATTGAAAATGAAGCATTTGAACATTTTTGTAATAAAAAGGGAATTTAGTATAATTTTTCTTTTCCTATGACACCACAACAAAATGGTGTTGTAGAAAGGAAACTAGAACACTACAAGAATGTGCAAGAACTTTGTTAAATGGAAACACATTACTATGTTTCTGGACAAAAGCTATAGGAACTGCTTGCTATGTTCTAAATCATGTCTCCATTCGACCTTTAACAAAACACACTCCATATGAACTGTTTTATCATAGAAAACCAAACATTTCTTATTTAAAACTTTTGGTTCAAAATGTTTTATCTTAAATACAAAAGATCAACTTGGAAAATCCGATCCAAAATCCGATGAAGGAATCTTCATAGGATACTCAGATCGAAGCAAAGCTTATCGAATTTTCAATAAAAGAACAAAAACAATCGAACAAGCACTTCATGTTTCACTCGATGAAAATTTCAAATTTAGTAAAAAAATTGAGAATACTCCTAAGACAATCACAAATATAGTTACTCAAAATGGTTTTGACAAAGGTGAAGACTTTTCTAATACTAAACAAAATGAAAACATTAATCATAATGAAAATGAATTAAGATCTCCGCCTAGGATTTTTCATGACCACCTAGTAGAAAATGTCATTGGAGAAATTGATTCACATGTTAGAACTAGAAATCAACTGGGCCATGTAGCTTTTCTTTTCAAAATCGAACCCAAAAATGCAAAAGAAACATCTACCGATGACTGTTGGATTATAGCTGGCAAGAAGAGCTAAAACAATTTGAACGAAATGAAGTTTGGGAACTAATTCCTAGACCGAGTGATCAAACAGTCATTGGTACTAAATGCGTCTTTGAAAATACAGCATATGAAAAAGGTAATAAAACTAGGAATAAAGCTAGATTAGTCACACTAGGATATAATCAAGAAGAAGGAATTGACTACGAAGAAACATTTGCTCCATTTGCACGATTTGAAGCAGTACGTATCTTACTGGCCTTTGCATGTTTTCATAATTTCAAAATTTATCAAATGGATGTTAAAAGTGCTTTCTTAAATGGTTATATAAAAGAAAATGTTTTTGTTGAACAACTTCCTTTATTCACTCATGAAAAATTTCTAGACCATGTCTGTAAACTTAAAAAGGCTTTATACGGACCCAAACAAGCACCTCATGCTTAGTATGATCGTCTTAAAAGCTATCTAATAGATTTCGGTTTTAAAATTGGAAAGGTTGATCAAACTTTTTTTATTAAAAGAACTAAAAAGGATATTTTAATTATTTAAATTTATGTTGATGATATTATTTTTGGATCTACATATGAAATGTTATGTTAGGAATATTCAAAGATAATGACCAAAGAATTTGAAATGTCACATATGCGAGAATTATCTAATTTTTTTGGATTACAGATTAAACAAGTAGAAAATGGAATTTTTATTAATCAAGAAAAATATTGTAATAATCTAATAAAACGATTTTATATGGAAAATACATCTGCTAAGCCAACTCCATGAGCATAACAGTTTATCTGGATAGAGATGAAGATGGCAAAGTGTTGACCAAAAATTATATCGAAGTATAATTGGATCATTACTTTATCTAACAGCTAGTAGACCTGACATAATGATGAGTGTTTGTTATTGTGCTCGGTTCCAAGCAAATCCTAAAGAATTACATATGTGAGCAGTGAAACGCGTATTGCGTTATCAAGGCAAAACTAAAGATTTTGGACTTTTCTATCCGAAAGAGTGTCCTTTTGAGTTAGTTTCATATAGTGATTCTGATTTTAGAGGATATCGGACGGACCGAAAAAGTACAAGTGGGACTTGTCACTTCATTGGACAATCTTTAGCCTCTTGATTTAGCAAGAAACAAAATTGTGTTTCACTTTCAACTTGTGAAGCAGAGTATATTTTTGCTGCTTTAGCTTGTTCTCAAGTCATTTATATGCAGCAAATACTTCAAGATTTTCGTGTTAATTTATCTAAATCAACAATTTTATATGATAATATTAGTGCTATAAACTTATCCAAAAATCTTGTAAATCACTCACGAACTAAACACATTGACACACGTCATCATTTTCTTCACGATAATATTGAAAAGGATTTAGTTAGACTGGAATTTGTTTCCTTTGAAAATCAATTGGTTGATATATTTACAAAACCTTTAAATGAAATTGTATTTATAAAATTAAGAAGAGAATTAGGAATTGTACCTATAAAAGATTTATAAGTTTTTTTTTTTAAAAAAAAAGAGGAGGGTCTTCACGCACTCGAACTCAGGATCTCTTACTCGGTAGTCTGTTGTTCTACCACTACTCCACTTTGCTTTTTATAAAATTTTAGTAAGTTTGTTTTTTTTTACTTACCTTACATTCATCCAATTTTTTCTATGGCTATTATAATCTTCACCACAAAATTCCTTTTATTATATATGACTCTACTCATATATATATACATAAATACATACATACATACATACATATATATATATATATATATCCGCTATTCCTTCTTCCTTTTGCATTAGCTTTCAAATAAAAATTTAAGTTTCATATACTTTCCTCAAAATTTCATCTCAACACAATTCAGAATCATCTGATCTCTCTTATACTTCTCCTTCTTCGAGATTGGTAAATTTACCAACTCCAACACCGATTTACTAACCGGTTCCGATTGTACCTCCATCCACTCATACTGGATATACCCCACCTATTAAAAGAATGAGACAATCTCTCTTCTTTGGTTCACCATCTACAAAAGAGAAAATAGATGATATTCATCATTACCAACGGGAAACACTAGAATTACAGCACGAGCTGTGCTATGAACAAAATGTAAATGCCAAGAGGTTAAGCTTTTTGGAACAAGTCGCGTTAAAATTATGTGGTTCTTCCTCCAAAAACACAGTTCATCAACCGTCTCCTATTCGTTCTCCAAATTATCACAATCCTTGGGAACCATCACCGCAGCGTCCACTGATATCACCAAATTCTTAGGATCGCGGCAACAGATGGTTCCACTTCGACCATTTCAAGAGAACACTAAAATAGAAGAAGATGCATATCACACTCCAAGCTCTTCTTCCAAATCTTTTTAATTTGTTTTATGCTATTGTTAATATGTTCCTTTTCTTTTCTGATTGTTCGAAAATTTTATTATTCAAATTATTTATTTATATATATTATTTGATATAAACAATGGGCTAATATGAGGTTCCGTACAAATTCAACCGGCTGTTTTACGTAAACAGACGGCTGACTATTATGGAAAGAAAAATTTATCTCCTGATTCAGACGGTTGAATCAAATAATTCAGAAGTCTGAATTAGGTCGAAAACGAAATATTTCTTTGCGGGTTGAAACTCGGAGCAATTCAGACGTCTGAATGAATATATTAAAATGGTTGAATTACATCTGTCATTTTTTTTAACCTGTCTCTATTTCTCTTCTTCCACTTTTTCCCTTCAATATGTTGACTTTTTATTTCTTTCTCATTCATTTCAGAACCCTAGCCACCATTTTCAAGCTTTTCAAGCTTTCATCTTCCTTTTTTACTCTCTAATGGCACCAAGATCCAAACGCGCTAGAGAATCAACCTTTCGACCGTCAGAAGATCAAATTCGACAATGGCTATGGAATGATGTTGCACTTTCCCTGTATAATTCTATGAAGAACTCCAACATCTTCGAAGGAGATTTCATGAAATTTCTAGATTTTAAGGCCTACCGAATTAGAGAGTTGGTAGAGCAATTCCATTTCGAAAGTCGAATTGGGTATGCTCCTAACAGTGTCAAAATTAATCATCTTTTGATCAAACTCTTTCTTGCAAATTTGAATTTAGATCACCATAATCCCCAAAATCGACAAGATTGTGTTTGGTTAATGGTTTGCGGAGTAAAATTTTCTTGCCTTTAAAAGACTGGGTAATATTCTAAATTGTCCATATCAAGGAATTGATATTGATGATATTGAAGTTGATATTGAGATGAAGTTTCACATCATTTCTTGTCCGGTCAACTTACAAATTTGAGTAACTTAAAATCTACCTTATTAAGGCCATAAGCTCGCCTCATTCACCGTGCATTTATTCGTTCTTTACAACTAAGAACGGGGAGTTATGACAAGGTTTATAAAGAAAATTTCCAAGCTCTTTACTCAATCTACTCCAACCAATAAGTGAATTGGGCTAAAATTATTTTGGATGAATTTCAAGACATCACAATCCGAAGAGAATATAAGACCATCCATTATGGTGCTTATATTATGCGCATCCTTCTCAATGTCAACGTTCTAATGCTAGACTCCGATTTTTCGACCATTAGTGAGTTAGGCGCAAAAACTTTAGGATTAACGGGTCTTCCTCACCGGCCTCCTCCATAAAAAATCATCTCCTTTTAACAATGGTCTCAAAATGTTCAATAAGGTATTTCACAACCTCATGACACTAGTATTACTTCCTCTTCTCATACTTAAGGTGAAGAAGAAGAAGAAGAGGACGATGATTCAATTCAAGTGATTGGCCTAGACACTTCTCCCAGACAATTATTATCACTCTTTCCTAGAATCAATTGAAAATTCAACGGGAAATTAAGTCTCTTAAAAAGAAAGCGGAATGAAAATTCAACTCGATCAGGGGCTTTCTAATAAAATATGGGATAGAATTTCTTGTTCCGGTTCTGCATCCACCGAGGCATACAATCCTTCTCCATTTCAATGGTCTACTTCGAGTTCGAGTTCTGATAATGATGATCATTCTCTTCTAGTCAATTTTAATTATGTTTGCTTCAATTACGTTTGTTTTAACAATGTTTTTCAAGTTATATGAAATATTTTATGCTATCTCAATTAAGCATTATATATATTGCTTTTCCTTTATGCAATAAAACTCTTCTTGCAATATGTTTTGTCTTTTTGTCGATGAAAGGGGGAGAAAGTTAATGATTGTGCATATTGACAGGGGGAGTAAAAATATTATGAATATTTATATTATTGATTATATAGCTGTCATCATAAAAAAGGGGAGAATGTTGGAATCTCGATTTTACATCGTTTTGATTATGACAAGCTATATAAAATATTCTGTGTATTCTAATCATTTTTGTAGGGGATTTGTTACAGATTCATATTCAGAGTTTTGAAGTTGATTATGTTGTGTCTAGTGTCTTTATTTAATTTTATAATTTTGTTAAAATCTCTCCTTAATTGATATATGTATAAATTCATATACACATATGCACGAACTTGTACAGTTGGCTGAATTCAAACGGGTGAATACATTAATTTGGACGTATGAATGCTGAAAAGAAAATATTGTTTCACAATATTCAGCCGTCTGAATGAAAATATTCAGACGTTTGAATAAGGCCGGAAATAGCCTGAAACCTTGCTGTTTGCATTTTAATCTAATTCAGACGGCTGAATTGTTTTAATTCAGACGACTGAATATTCCCAACTTCTATTTTCATGAGCAGACGCTTCTGTTCGTCGAAGAGAAATATTTTCAAACTCAACGGCTACACCTATTCTTTTCAATATAGTTTTTCATTTATGGTTGCAACATTTTAAACTCTATAAATAGATTACAGAATTCAACAAACAATTCATCGAAACTATTTTAATATTCTTGAATTCTTATATATTCTCTAGTTTTCAAATTGCACTCAAACTGCTTACATTCTATGATCATTGATCACTCTATCTTCCATAATTCTCAAGCACATTACACTATATATCATAAAGGAGAAGATTAAAGGAAGATTGTACTTGGTTGAATTTTCGATGCTATTTAAAGAGCACACTACAATCGAATACTTTTGTTATTTGTAAAGAAGTCCCATTCGGTTGCTTAGGTGGTAGAAGTCCTATTCGGTTGCTTAGGCGGTAAGAGTCCTGTTCGGTTGCTCAAGCAGTGTAAACCTATTCCTCCGGGTTAAGTGAGGATTGCTATTTTAAATCTAGAAGGAGTCTGTGACTGGACATAGAATGGGAGTTCGAACCAGTATAAAAATCTCTAGTGTCATTCACTTTACTACTTTTTACTTGCTTATTCCGCACAAGTAGATTATCCATATTACATGATCCTATAGCACGGACACTTTTAGAGCATGAGTACGACATATGACGGTCCCAAAGACTAGAGGTGTTTGACTTGATGGTTGAGATCTAGTTATCTTATGGTTTTGGATTTTGATGATGAGTTCCATTCGGAGATACGTATGTATTCTAGATGGATGGGAAATTAGTGTCGGTATGTCGCAACTGTCCGAAGGCAATTTCTTTCTACGATGCTTTCATTGGTTACCTCTTTGTTGACATACCAGATTTTATTTGGAGAAATTTAGTCATTTTTTTAGACCAACCCGATGAGAGAAATTTTATTATATATATATATATATATATATATATATTGGAAATGCTTCAAAATATTGAAAAGAGTTTCAAAGGATTTTTTTGCTAGATCTATTTGAAAAGTTTGTATCTTAAATGGTTTTTGAAACCCTTATATATATGTGTGTGTGTGTGTGTGTGTGTGTGTGTGTGTGTGTAATAAAAGTTTGATGTTTAAGTGGCTTTGGTATGAAATAGTTTTTTTACTTAAAAACAAGTATAAAGGAGCATATATTTATCTCGACAATGTTTTTATGTTTATAAATCAAACTTTTTAAATTTCTCTCTCTTAAGGCACGGATGAAATAGGAATGACATTTAATTTTATTGGGGTATGTTGTTAGAAGTGTTGTTCTACTCGCCAGCTACTAGAAGGTGTAGTTTCGTATGAATTAATGTTGAATAGTAGATGGAATATTTTGCGTTTTTGGTAGGGTTGTTGGTCGTAGCATTTTTGTTGGGACTATTGCGAATTGTTAGAGAATGGTTCAAAACTAGACGGTTGGTTTTGACACCACCATGGTGAGGACAAGAATTTTCGAATCATGTCAATTCAAAGAAGACGACGCAAAATGATTATAATTAATTAAAACCCTAGTTAATTCCAAGTTCAACCAATGCTCAAAGCTCATCTAATGGTTGACCATTTAGCAGTAAAACTAAAGTGGTCTACCAGTTAACAAGTTTTGGCATAACCTAAATCAGGAATATGACTATAAAAGCCGCATGTGAATTCCTCTAATTGCATTCTTTCATTCCTCCTTCCTCAACTAGCCGATTCCAATCTCCATCCTCCTCCTTCTCCTCGAAGTAACAGCCTCTCTCCTCCATTCCTCCCCAGGCAATGTCGTTTTTCCACTAGGAGCAGCCTTGCCTTTCCCTTATGCTTGATTTTGTGTGTTCTATATTGCCCCACCACTACTCTAGATCTAAACCTTATTTCTTACCTTTAACCACTTCATAGCCCATAGAACCTTGTCGCACTATCCGTTCTTCTCACACCATCCTGATCTTACTCCTCAAGAGGCTGCTTGGCTGGACTAGAATAAGCAAAACATTTTTCCACTTTTGGGCTAGAGTAGCTATTCGTTGTAGTAGGACTTGCAAAGATCCACCATTTTGAGACCTTTGACCGAGAATGTTACCCGCATTGCATTTTCCTGTTCAAATCCCTGTTGGTGTAGAATTTCGATGAAGGTAACAGTTTGGTTCGTTCGGAGGTGAAGGGAATATGATTGAGCTGGCTAATGTGATCTTGCTGAGACTTTGGAGGCTTCCGCCGAGGATGCGGACTTGGGTAATTTACAAGCGACCAACTCAGAGATTTTATACTGGATCTTTTCCTGAAACATCGATATTTGAAAGATGGATAATCTATATCTGACTGCCCAACAAGTTGACCGCATCATTCAGCACAACATCAACCAAAAGATGAGAAGTTATGATGGGATTTGTCCCATCGTACAAAGGCCACCTAGGCTATTATTGGCGTTATCGTTGTCAATGGACCCGCACCCTTATGGGTCACTTTGTCAATCAAGGAGTTGCCACTCCATGAAGTCACTTTCCATATTTTTATATATCCACTCTTTGCCTTTAGGAAATATGGATAAACCTCCATGGAGAGGCGGTTTAGAAGAGGTTTCTTCTTCAATTGATAGATCCTCCGTTATGAAGATGCAAATTCTGAAGCCGTTAGCAATACTTGTAGCGCCAACGATATGAGATTGGGTGTATAGCTGCCATGTTATGACCATTCAAGGGTGGTGATAATGTCTTGAGATCCAGCTGTGGAGCAATACATCTCGTAGTTTGTAGGCAATTTTTTTGGATTTACGGTGTTGTTGTCTTTTCCCTTCCAGTGTATGTTCTTTTCTTTTCAGTTGATTAGGTTATAACTGTTAGTTGTCTCTTGTAAAAGGCACATATGATATTATGAGAATGTTCCTATTTATTTACTGTGTTATTGTTTCTGCATATGTGAGCCACTCTTACGTGCACAGTGAAGGAAAAATATGAGTATGAAAATCCCATAAAGACAATTAACTAATCGTAAATGTAATATAAGATTGAAAGTTTAAAATAATTGGAAATTTTTGCAAAGGACATGGTAAATTATATCGGTATCACGGGCCATTGATTTTATTCCTTCAACGCTAAAATTTCAAATAGATGCATTGACATTTTTATTCAAAATGTCAAATTTTGTAGGTGGTTAAGGTTAGTTGTGGGATTTTAGAATTTGGTTTATGCGTTTAACGCAAAATCGACTTTCGACTATGTTGAATTGTGGCTTGATTTATCAAAAATTTTGGGAAGAAAAATATTTGAAATTTATTTCTTAATTTAAAAAGTATTTATTGAAAAAAAATGGATTTGAGTTATTTTTGGCTCTTAAATAATTTTTACAGTTTTTGTCCAAAATTTGATTTGAAGGGAAAATGTGCGTCTAAATATTTTAGGATTAATTTTTCAAAGGACATACAAATTTGAAATGTGAGAAAGAATTTTTGTGAAATCTATGATTTTGAAGGCCATATGTTAGACGTAGGGAAGGTAAATAGAGCTAGAATTTGCGGATTTAGCGGGGTATTTTTTTTTTGCAAGGCAAGCGGGGTTAACTGGTCCCCTATCAGTTTATTGCTAAAGAATGAAAGGGCATGCACAAAACAGAGGTGACTAGAACTAACTCAAGTCACCAGCCATACACAAACATCACAGGAAAGAACAAACACACAGAAAGAAAAACAAGAGAGAGACAGCACAGTAAGAAGAGAAGAGCAAAAAGGAAACAAAAAGGAAGGAAGAGAGTTAAGGCCAATCAGTAGGATAGTAATCACCGAAATCAAATTTACTCTCCCTCATTCCAATCCAGATGCTAGCCTTCAAAGCATTCCATAGCTGGTGGATGTTCCTTGATTTGTTCTCAAAACTTCTCTAGTTTCTTTCATCCCATATTAATGCCATGTACCTTTTGATCATAAAAAAAACACAAATCTATCCTTCTTTCTCCATTTAGTTGCTTTGCCAATCAGATCCCAATCAAAACTGGTTATTCCTTGAGTATGATTTTGATTCATTTTACTCAACAGTCTAGTCCACAATCCCCTGAGCTCACTGCAATCAAAAAACAGGTGATCCATAGTTTTAGTTTGCATCTTGCAGATGATACAAATATGATCAACTGCCATCCCATATGTCAATAATTTGTCTTTGGTCAGGAGGGCTTTATTTATGACCTTCCACGGCATTAAGTTATCTCTGGCATTAGAATTAACTGTCCAAATTACCTTGTGCCATTTTATTACAGTAGCTACAGGAGCTTTATCAAGCAGTTTATAAATAGAGGAGATAGTGTGATGCTTCCCATTCCAATGTATATCATCAGAAGTACTAAAGTGATATGTTTTGTCCTGAAAATTGTTCCATACTGCTCTAATAACCTGGTTGCTAGTATAAGCCAACAGGATCTTACCATCATGAATGAAGTCAGAAGCTTTAGCATTTGCACTTATACCAGATTGGATAATTTGCTGTGGGGTATAATTTTTGCCAAGAATTAGGCCATCTGCCATCCAAGGAACAGTCCAGAAATTGGCAGTGCTCGTGGGAGAGATCAACACTTTGATATACGGGGAAAGAAAGGGCCTTAAATTCAGCAAGCTCTTCCAAGTCCAGCTGCAGTTTGGTGGGACTATCATTGTCCAGAAACTCATATTACCCAAGTTATGAATTTTAGTCCACCTAACCCATAATGAATCTCTATCAGCTATCAAATCATTTAGAATAAAGCTAATGGCAGCTCTATTCCAAGTGTGCATATTGAGTATTCTAAGACCTCCTTTATGTATCTACTGCTCCATGATGGAAAAGGAGCAGGGAATGATTTTCTTTGAATGAATAGAGCCAGTCCAGAAGAATCATAGCATGGCATTTCTCACCATATTCATAAGTTTATTGGGAAGAATGAAGACCCTGCTCCAATACACCATCATGGAGGATATTACAGATTTGATAAGTACAAGTCTTCCAGCTTGAGAGAGAAATCGTTTGGCCCAACACTTCATTTTACTACAGATTTTATCATACAATGGAAAGCAATTGGCAGTTGTGATTCTTGAGGAACACAGAGGAATACCCAAATAGGTCATATTATTATTCATAGGTTGGATACCAGAGGATACAGATAAAGAAGTTGCTTGCTCAGATGGTAAGCCAGAAATTAGAATATGGGATTTATTGAAATTGAGTTGAAGGCCAGTCATAAGATAGAAACTGTGAAGAGTAGCTTTGATATTTTCCAAAGATCGCTTGTCAGGTTTAGTGAATAAAAAAATGTCATCAGCAAAAAGCAGAGAGGTGATACTTGGTGATTTACATTTAGAATGATACAAAATTTCCTTGTTCTCATAGTTTCTATTTAGCATGACAGTCAGGACTTCCATAACAAGAATGAACAAGTATGAGGAGATGGGGTCCCCCTGCCTGATCCCCTGCTTACTCTTGAAAAATCCAGAAGTGAAGCCATTGTATTTGATTGAGAAGATAGGGGAAGATATACAGACATAAATCCATGCCACAAATACTTTAGGAAATCCCATCAGAGCCATTATTCTCACTATAGAACTCCAGTGTATACTGTCAAAAGCTTTCTTTAAGTCCAGTTGCAACATAGCATTCTTGGAAGCATGAGCACGTCCATACCCTTTCAGTAGTTCATGAGTAAGTAAAATGTTATCAATGATGTTCCTTTTGGGTAGGAAAGCAGATTGATTCTTAGAGATGATTCTGGAAAGAACAACAACAAGTCTGGAGGCCAAAATCTTTGAGATGCATTTGTAAATCACATTACGACATGAGATGGGTCTGAAGGAATCAACAGCAGTAGGATGTTGCATTTTAGGTATGAGCACTAAGTTTGTTGCATTCACTTCTAATAACAATTTTGATTTATTGAAAAAATTGTGGACTGCTTTGAGGAAGTCATCCTTGATGATTTCCCAACTATGGATGTAGAAGTGTAAGTTGAAACCATCCGGCCCCCCACATGAATGCTTGTTCATGGTAAAAAAGGTGTCTTTAATTTCTTTGTCTGTTACCTTGATAATTAGACTGTTTACTTCTTCATGATTCAGTCTGGGTAGTTGCACATGGTCAAGTTCATCAAAAAAGGGATTGAAATCATCTTTGTTACCCAGCATTGATTTGAAGTAATGTAGAATGGCATGGTCAACACCAGAAGGATTAGAGTGTAGGATACCAAACTCATCATGAATATGAGTGATCTGCTCCCTGGCATGTTTGATCTTTGTTGCAGCATGAAAATATGCAGTGTTGTAGTCCCCTTCTTGAGCCCATTTTTACCTTAGTTGTTGTCTCCTCATTTTACCTTCAATTGATAATGCTTCATTTAGTTTATCAAAGAGGATCCTTTCATTCTCAGCAGCAACAGCATCATCAGGTTTTTTCATCATTAAATCTTGAGCTTCATTGAGTTTCTGTCTGAGCTGTGTTGAAAGAAGAGAACCATTACCAAATTTATTCTTTTCCCAAGTTCTTAAAGCTTCTTTGGTTGCATTTGATTTCCTACAAAAAATGTACATAGGATTTCCATAAAATTTTCCGGACCAAGATTTATTTATTATATTAGGATACTTAGGATCATTGACCCAAGTATTATAAAATTTGAAGCTTTTTTTCCTTTTAATATCATCTGACCCGTGGAGAAGATTATGGGGGAATGGTCAGAAAGGACAGGGTTTGGGATAAGAGTTGACATGGTAGGCCAAGTGGTTAAAGCTTTGAGATTGGCAAAAGAGTGGTCAATGTTTGAGAATATTCTAGTACCAGACCTACTCCTATTGTTCCAAGAGAATTCAGCTCCAAAGGTGGTAATAGGGAGGAGACTGGAATCATCAATGGCTTTATTGAGGGGAATATGTCTTTGGGTAAAAGTGGTGATCCACCATGCTTGTCATGTAAATTATAACAACAGTTGAAATCCCCAAAGACAAGCCAGGGATGGGAATTCTGCCTGAAGGCAGGAAGAAGATTAAGGAAGGTTTGTCTTGAGTTCAGTGAATTATGAGCATATACAATGGATAGATAGAAAGAAAGTTGGGTATTGTTCAATTTAGCTTGGAAGTGCATAACTTGGTCAGTGTTGAGAATTGAGGTAAGGGTCATGACAGTGGGATCATGAATCACCATAATGCAGCCATAAGAAGCATGGTCCAGATTATGGTGTAATGTCCAAGATGGTTCAATGTGCTTAGCTGCTTTCACTCTAAGTGTTTCATTCAGTTTGGTTTCCAGAATGGAAAATAAGGAGAGTTTGTGCTGGAAAATGAGGTACTTAACTTAATCTAACTTAATAGTGGAATGAGCTCCTCTTATGTTCCAAATGGCAAAGCTGTGCATCATTAGGAATACTTTAAGGATTGATGGATGATATTTTTCATGCTCCTGGTTGCAGGAGAGTCTCTGGGATCAGTGCTTCTTGTTGCTTTGTCTTGTTTTCTAAGTCTTGTTCTTTTCTCACTATCCAGAATTGATACATTGGGAGATTGTGACTTGATAGGAGATGTTGGGATTGATTTCCATCCAGGTAAGGCACCAGTGAAAGAGTAATGTTTGTTGTTGTTACCAACTGGTTCTTTCATGCACAAAGTAAGAATATCATTTTCCAGTGCATGTATGAACATTGTTTCATCAATATTTGGTATATCTGCTGTGTCTCTGAAGTTTTCATGCATGGCAATATCATCTCTGGATTGTAAAGAAATTTCTCCATTATTACTGACTAATTCGGTTATGTTACTATATGCTTCCAGACTATGAAGTGGTTGGTGTGATTCTCCTTTGGATTTGTTGCATTCAAGTTCCTGTCTTTCGGTTTGTATATTACTTGTTGCTGGGTCTAGTTCAATAACAACAGCATCATTGTGCTTGACACCTTGTATTTCTCCCTCTTCCAACTGGTTATTCTTTTCACAGTTCTCATTTCCTAATACATTGTTACAATCTACATAGCATTCCTCAGTTAAATTTTCATCCATCAACACATTGAATCTATTTGTGACTGAGACTTCCCCCACCATTGTTCTTAAAGTATTATCTTTAGTCATACTGCTAGTTGTTGAAACATACAATAAATTATTACCAACCCCATTACCTTCATTCACTGTCTTTTTTAAAATTTCTTCTGATATTATATTTTTTCCTTTGTCTAATATTGTCTTTGCTCCTTTGTTTTGCACCTTTTTCCATTCTTGCTTATGTTTAACATTCTTCAAAACTTTACCATACATAATTTCTTTCCCCATGCTTTCATTATTTGCTTTTTGTCTTGTATCTGCCTTTCCTTGCTTGTTCAGTTCCATTTTCAGACAATCTTGTGTCTTGTGACCAAATTCTTTACAATTAGTACATATTTCAGGTCTCCAGAGATATTCTACTTTGATTATCTGCTCTGATCCGTCCATTAATCTTACAGGAAACTCATTCAGGAGTTCATCAGTTGGTGTAACTTCCACCATGCATTTTGCATATCCTATCCTCCACAATTTTTCAGTTTGTGCATCCATACACATGAAAGATCCAACACTAGAAGTAAGCCAATTAATTCCGAGATGGGACCACGCATAAAGTGGTATATTGTGGAGTTTGACCCAAACAGGTACTGACCTTATTGTGCTACAACTATTACCAATTGTTTGATCCCATTGCTTAACAATGAATATTTTGTTCTTCATTATAATAAGGTCTGACTCAATTATCTTCCTTCTATCTTCTTCGCAAGACAGATTGAACAGGAACAGAAATCCATCCGATTTAACTTTGATCGAACCTTTAAGTTTCCATATATTTTTGAGGTGCGAGATTACAGTCATGTATGATAAATGCTTATCAAGAAAAAAGCCAACCAAGTATTCTCCCCAGACTTCATTTCCTGCCTTAATGACGTTTTCTGGTGGAACCAAGACGAGACCATCAAAAACCAGAGGGACATGAACAGGGGAATTAAGACCAGCATTTCGCGGCTTCACTTTGCTAGCAATAACAATGCTAGCAATAACATGCTAGCAATAACAAGGAAAAGTTGTTTTAGCCTTAGAATTCCTATTTCCATACCCTGCTGACGACGCGCTCAATTCCGTTTTAAAGCTTGAAATGGGATTGAAGTAAATCTTGGGTTGTTGGGAAATTTCCACTATGCTACAGAAATAGGAAACTTATAGAGTGGTAAGAACATTAAATTCTACACCTAAATTCCTTTTTCTAGCATATGCGTAAAATTCAAGAAGCGATTTTGTGATGCGTTTGATTTTTGGATGGTAGGAATTGGATGCAAAATTGGTTGTACTATACTTCAATTCATAGGAGTTTGGGAGTTTTGGTCAAAAGATTTTTCAAAATATACATACATATAAAACTGCCAGTATATGTATAGGTTGTTTGCATCATATTTTTTCAAAATGTTTTGAAAGAAGTGCATTTATATAGGAGAATCTGATTTAGAATCATTTTGCATATAGGTGTTTATAATGTGATTCACTATGCACTTGCACATGTTGGTTGCAAAATTGGTTGTACACTAATTGGTTGTGTAGTTTAGGATAGCTGCGAGCTAGAACCATGACTTGGTCATTGGTACATTTTCGGAGATGAAATTCTCTCAAGGGGGAAGCGTATAACACCCCGTAATTTGACATTAGTTATTTAATTAGTTAATTAGGATCCAAAAACAGAATTTGTGCAAATGATGGAATTTAATTTTGAAACTTGAACCATTGCATTCATGGTGAAATTCTGAGAAACTTTCATATTTGGGCTTTGCGATTGGAGTATAAACGAAAAGGTTGCAAACGAAAAACAAATTCGGAATGGAAATAATTAGAGCATAATATATTAACATTTATATATTAATTATCTGAGACCATGAGTCAATCCATTAATTAGGTTGGTCAACCTGAAGTGGTCGACCTTTATGGTAGGGGCGGCAGATCGCATGGATCGTGTAGGCTTGGTTTTGCCTAGGCCATAACGACTAGGATTTAATATTTTTGATCGTACGGTTATGGTTGATTCTAACGTCTAATGATTCAGGCCTAACCCTTTCTTCTCTTCTCATATTTTTCTGAATAAAGTAATGAAGCTCCACCATTTCTTGCTCTCCACATCCTTTCTGAATTATAGAAATAAGATATTTGTATCCATACGTACAAGTTGGAGAAGAGAAGAAATCAAATAAAAAGGAAAGAGAAGAGAATATACACACGTGTTAACAAGGTAATTTATATTTAGATCTATATCTGTTTTCTCTTCCAATCCCAAATTTCTTCTTAGATTTATAATTCTAACACACACACGTATATATACACCCTTTTTATACATATTTCTTGGATTAAGAAGGATTTGGAGTTGAATCAAAAATTTTACTTCAGATGTGGAGATATGGAGCATTTCTTAAAGGTAAGTGGGAAATTTATATGTTGTTTACGATTTTAAATCTATTACGTTGACATATATTTGATTTTTATGCCTAAATATATCTTATTTCTGAATTGTAGGCCCAAATTATTGCAAAAAACCATTGCATACATATTCTTATTTTAGATCTGATTTGAAATATTTTTACAACTTGATGTAGAAATTAGTCCTAAAGATTTTTAATTTAGAATGATGTATAGTTTTATTCTAGATCCATACTTGGGATGTAAAATATTGATAGAATTTTTGAATATTGCCCTATATATGTTGAATTGTAGATTTTTCGTAGTATAATTTGTGGAAAGAACATCCATTTGATTTTTATAAATTATTTTATTTCTCCACTTTTCATAGAAAAACACGATGTTTGATTTAACAAGGAATATACAAATAAAAGGAAGAGATGTGTAAATTACAGATTTATTCTTCATAATTTACACTGTTTATTCCAAATAAAAAGAAATTATTCATTCCTTGTAATTTCAAATGGAGTCAATCTTTCCATTTGTTGTCTTTTGTTTTAAACTAATTTATGGGAATTATAATGGAAAATCTTCCTAAGTAATATAATTCTAGAAAATTAAATATAGAAAGCATATTTTGGTTAAATATTTATGACTATAATATATTATGGATAGAAGTATGTAGTTTATACGTATTTATTGCGTTAATAAATAAGAGTAGCGTCTATTTAAGCATTATTTATGTGTAACATTCTCTTAGGATAGAATGGAAAAGAGAATAAGATAAATTAGGAAGGGTAGTAATTCATATTAATGGGTAATAAAGTTAGGAGTTCCCAATGATTAATAGGATATAAAAGATTGTAACCCCAATTAATGGGCAGAAAATGTGAATTGAATTAGGGATTATAATTAATTAATATGGCATAGAATGTAGTAACTCCAATTAATGGGCAAATAAATGAGGAATTAATTGGTAGTTATAATTAATAGGTGTAAATGGATTAATGGGACTGGTAAAAATGGAATAGTCATATAAATGTTACAAACTAGAAATTAGTAATTATACATAAATGTCTTAGGAAATATCCGTTAGGATTGTTATGGAAAAATTTACATTTATAAATTATTAGAAAGGGATATATAGGTAATTAAGTATTAAGATAAATCTTATTGCCTTGAATAAAAAGGGGACTAGTAAACTAAGTCCAATATTTAACCTAGGAATAAAACTAAAGCCTAGGATTATGACCTAAATTTTGTATAGGTTTAGGATAGTTATTTGGACTTAGTAGATTAGGATGCAAGGTCAATAGAGTCACATGACGAAAGATTGCCCTTCACTCAGAGGCTACTAGCAGTCTGTGCACTTACTACTGTTATGATGCATCACCACTCATAAGACCCGTGACTACGCGAAAGATAGGACCACTTTGGGGTTAGAGGTATTAATTGGTTGTTGAGGGCCCGCCTCTTTCCAAACTAAAAAGTGTTAAATGGTCTAAATTATAATTAAGAGCAGTGAGGGATATCTCCATAGGGGTTCGCTTCAGCTTTAAGGTATTAAGTGGCTGTAGGGTCCACCTCTCTCCTAATAAAAAGTATTAAGTAACCTGGTGGATTCCAAATTAATAATAAAGGGTGATAGTGGATATCTCGAAAAGGGTTCTCTTTAGGATTGGGGCCTTAAGCGACAGTTAGATTATAGGGTCCACTCCTTTCCTATAAAAGTAGTATTAAGTAGCATAGTGAAATTTCAAGCGACGTCAACTAGATAGTGCTAATTAGGAGTCCTCAGGGTTAGGTATTAAATGGTAAAGGCCTACCTATAGGTGTTAAATGGTTAGGGGCTTGCCTAGATAAGGTATTAAGTGGCTTGAGTACAGTCTCTCACATGGCTAAGACTTTTATAACAATAGATGTGTTTGTAGTATGGCTATTATGTATTATTAAGCCTCAAATAGTAGTCCGAAGTCTCTATAGCTAAGACCAATAGACCAATGACGATGATGCTATTTTTACTAAAACTCTGCCAAAATTCAAACAAAATAAAAGTTCAATCATTACTAGTTTTATTCTCCTTCATCTACTCTTTAGTTTCTCTCATCTCTCTGAAGATCAAAGTGTTATTCAAGAGTTATAGGATAAATTATATTCAAAGATCGAAGAACTTAGTCTGTAAACTCTATCAAATCATGCTCTTATACTTTATGGTGTGCTTGGTGTCTCTGAAATCCAAGTAGGTGTGATTGTAGCATGTTAAAACAATTTGGTGTGCTTAGTAGCCCATAAATATAGTGGGTGTGCTAGTGGCCCGGAAATCAAGTTACTCTACCAAGAGGTCGGAATTCTAGAGGGTGTGCCTCATAGCCTTGAAATCGAGATTATATTTGCATTTACTAGTTGAAAAGAAATTCGTATAAGGAATTACATCGGACTGGATGTAGGGTAACTCTGAACCGGTATAAAATTCTGCTGCGTTCTTTCATATTTACTTTTTACTTTTATCCGTACTTTGATTTTGTGATTTTTTATGTGATTGTTAATTACATCATCCTAAGTAAAATCTTAAAGAATTTGAAAATTATTCATATAATCAATTAAACATTATTCACCTCCTCTCCAGTGTTAATTTAGCATTAAGATCCCTATTCCATTGACATACATTTGGTATTAGAGCATTGGTTTTCAAAGTATTCATAATCTTATTTTTGAAATAGTTTCAATGGCAATTTTTGATAATATTTTTAACACTATTTTTGGAAAGATATTTTTCAAAATCCTCATAATATTATTTCATAAATTTACATCTATTCGTCATAAAAAATCACTTGATCTCTAGAAAAGGTATGAATTGCTGGAAAAGATGTGTTACATGACTTTTGATGAACAGACACCTTATGATCAAACTCTATAGATCAAAAAGGAAAAATGGATATTGGATAGTGGATGCCCAATACACATGATTGAAATACGAAGATTTTGAAAGATATAATTTACAAAGATGGTGGATCAATAAATTTCGAAGACAACTCTAAAGGATATGTGATTGGTATCAGCAATGTCGGTAATTCTAAAAATCCTACTATTTCTAACATTTGTTAGTTAGGAATTTAATGCATAATCTATTGAGTGTTGTTCAATTATGTGATAAGGGTTCCACAATTAAATTAGTAAAAGTAAATGTCATATTGAAGATAACGAGTCAAACATTATCTTCGAAGACATTACGAAAGGAAACATCTATATATTAAGTATGAAAATCTCAAAACATAACTTGTGTCGTTTGGTTGAATCAAGTGATTCTTGGATCTGGCATAAATGATTTGGTCATTTGAATTTCAAACTAATATCTAAAATTGCTAAAAATGATCTAGTTAGAGGTCTTCCCAAAATGAATTTTAAAGTTACTAATTTATGTGATGTATGTCAATTAGAAAAACTTAGAAAAAGTTCTTTTAAACTAAAATATATGATTTCTACCTCTTAACCCCTTGAACTTCTTCACTTAGATCTTTTCGATCCCTCATAGACACAATCTATAAATCACAGTAAATATGTGTTGTAATCGTAGATGATTATTCTAAAGTTTACTTGGATGATTTTTTAAAAATTTTAAAAGTGATGCTTTTGAAATGTTGTTAAACGAATTCAAAATCAAATGACTAGTAAAATTAAAACTATTCGAAGTGATCACGATGGAAAATTCAAAAATGAAATTTTTTAGAATTTCTGTAATAAGAAAGGTATAACTCATAATTTTTCATTTTCGAGAACACCGCAACAATATGGAGCGATAGAAAGTAAAAATAGGACAAATCAAGAGTGCTCTAGGACTATGCTAAATGATAGCAATTTATCTTAAAAAAATTTGAGCTGAAGAAGTTGGTACAATATGTTATATATTAAATAGAATTTTAAGAAGACCATTAACTAAGAAAACACCATATGAATTATTCTATAATAAAAGTCCCAAGGTATCATATTTTAGAGTTTTTTTATAATAAATGTTTTATTTTAAATACTAAAGTGAATTTGGATAAATTTGATGTTAAATCAGATAAAGGAATCTTTATTGGATATTCAAATAGAAATAAATCTTATAGAGTTTTCAATACTAGAACTAATACTATTGAAGAGACATTACATGTCCCATTTGATGAAATTTTTTATGTTCATAGTCTAAATATTGATGAAGAAGAAAAAATTGACAACCCAAATGAAACTAGTAATAATGAGATTATCGAAAATGAAATAATAATAAATCAGAGAATTTACATCCAAATAAAAGAACAAAATATTTAAAAGGTCATCCTATAGAAAATATACTTGGAAATATTGAATCTATTGTTAAAACTAGAAATCACCCAAAGGAAGCATCAACTGATGATTTATGGATTCTCGCTATGCAAGAGGAATTGAATCAACTTACTGGAAATAATATATGGGTATTGTTGCAAGACCTAAGGATAAATCCATAATAGGTACTAAATGGGTATGTAGAAACAAAATGAATAAACAAGAAGAGGTTGTGAGAAATAAAGCTCGATTAGTTACATAAGGTTATAATCAAGAAGAAGGAATATATTTTAATAAAACTTTTACACCCGTAACAAGATTAGAATCTACATGAATTTTACTTACTTTCGCTAATCATATTAATTTTAAGTTATATCAAATGGATGTTAAAAGTGCATTTTTAAATGGTTTTATTAAAGAAAATGTATATGTAGAGCAACCCCCACTTTTTGAAGATGAAAAACTACCTAATCATGTTTAAAAATTAAAAAAGACTTTGTATGGTTTGAAATAGGCTCCAATAGCTTGGTATGATAGACTTAAATCCTATCTATTACAATCAAATTTTGAAATAGGCAAGGTAGTTAGTACACTTTTTATTAAAAGAGATAAAAATGATATTCAAATAATACAAATATATGTAGATGATATCATTCTTGGATCTATCAACAATAAACTAAATAAAGAATTTTCAGAAATAATGACTAAGGAATTTTAAATAAGTTATATGGGAGAACTAAATTATTTTCTTGGATTACAAATAAAAAACTAAGTAATGGAATTTTTAATAGTCAGGAAAATATGCTAATATTTTGTAACGACCCTATTTTTGGTTAACATTATCTAGGACATTTGATTATTTAAATAAAATAAAATAATGAAATGGTTAGGGGATTGAGATTTGTATATCTAAGGGTAGCCATGCCTAAGGAAATAGATGAACTTAAGGGGAAACTAAAATGAAGTAGATAAGGGGCAAAAGTAGGAATAAGTCATACCCATATGCCCTAAACCCTCACTCGCGTTCATTCTCACGTTCATAACAAAATTAAATACTAGAGGTCGGCCACCATTAGACAAAGCTAGAAGAAGAAAAGCTAAAGATCAAGAGGAAGATTAATCAAATCCATTCTCAAATCTCAACTCCATAACAAAAAAGAAATAGGTAAATAATAGGCTACATCTCATGTTTTTATTATTTTCGATTTTAGACTGAAATCCAAATTATTTTGCAAATGTTTTGCCATATTTTGATTGTTAAAATGGATATATATATATATATATATATATGCTTGTTGATGATTTATCTATTTCATATGGATTTTATGATAAGTTTTAATGTGAAAACCCTATTAGATGACATCGAAATGCCTTACGATGTTGAGATAAGGTGAGAAATAATATTTTAGAATGAATTGATATGGAGAAAATGGTTAATTGGCTTAAAAATTAAATGCGGCTAATTTATATTGTTTTGGGTTAGGAATTAATATATGTTAAAAAAACATATTAAAAATGATTATTGGAGAATTCTCCTAAGTTTTTAATAAGTATATAAAATTATTTAAGGTATGGGACTTAAATGTTTTAATATTTATAAACGGAGAAGGGGCATTTAATAAATTTTTTAAATTATTTACTTCTGAAATTTCGGCAGCACTTTTAGAAATGATTTTAGAAAGAAATTAGCAGCCAATAATATGTTGACAAACAAAGCAGGTTAGTTGATAATAAATTACTTTTTCAGGTTAAAAATCAGTTTTTACAAGAATTTGTTGTTTTGCCACTTTCGGCACATACCTTTCGACTAAGTACTTCGGCCTTCATCTTCATAGAAACCAATGCGCATGATATCAATGACTTAGTACGTAGTGAATTGGACATAGGCAAAAGGTACTGGGTCGAAATTGGAGGTTCCGAAGGGATCAAAATCTTTCTTTGCTTTAAAAGGAAATGCGCCAACTATGCTTTTGAAAAGAATGCTTTCGACTTAGATAGCTTTCGACTTGGTTAAATGGTTTCAAAGAGTGGTTTCAAAAGAGGTTTTGCCTTTGTTTAATAAAGAAGCTCTCGAAGGTTTTGAAACCCCTAGCTACCGCAACTTACCTTTCGAAGCAATGATTTCGAAAGGGTCTCTTGTTTTAAAACCTAAGCCGCTTCTCCAATGCTTTCGAAGGGATTGGTTTCGACACCATCCACTTCTTTTACTTAGGAAATTATTTTTGAAAGAGTGCTTTCGGCTTTGTTGTTTTAAGACCCTTTGTTCTATTGAAATTTAAACCCAAAGGTTTCGAAAGGAATGGTTTTGAAAGGTTGTTCCACATGTTTTTAATTGAACCTAATGCTTTCAAAAGTTTGATTTATGTAAAAGAGTAAATGCTTTTGAAAGGTTTAAGGTAAAGATTTCGAAGGGGTGGTTCCCTAATGTTTTCGAAAGGTTTTAAATGGAAGGTTTCCAATGGTTTCAAAAGGCAATGTTTAAAGTGTATTGAAAGAAGGATGTCTAAGATTTTATAAAGCTTTTGAAAGAGATGATTTAAATGTTTTTGAAATGTTTAATGTAAATGGTTTCGAAAGGGGTACTTTCAATGATTTCGAAAGGGGTACTTTCAATGGTTTTGTATTCATCAACAATTTTTATGTAAAGTAATATAACATGGCAAAGTAATTTGAGTAAAGCATAGAGTATATTTTCCTTGTTTAACTATAATTTAAGGGGTTAAATCAGTTTGAAAGAAATGTTTTCAAGAAAAATTTCAAGGGTAGATTACCCTATGTAAAATGACTCAAATATTAGAATACCAAATGGGACTGGTACGGGGTCGCGCCCTATACTTTAGCTAATAGCCCCTAGCTAAAATAAGTTCAAAATTACAGTGTGTACGGCTTTGTCACAGGTAAGACTACAATGATGTTACACACAGAAAGGAATATAGAGTAGATATATTTTATTGTGAGACCATAAAACAATTAGGATCAGTTGATCCTGGAAGAAGTAAGTTAGGGACAGACCATCCAAAAGAGTATCTAACAGAGGTTAGAATACTTATTTAATTTGTCTAGTAGGCCCGAGTCAGCCAAAGGTTAGTGATTTGTCAAACAAAACTATATTGTTTGGACAGATAGTCCATTTATTACCTAGTGTATATGCATACATGATATTACTATGCTGTTTTAACCAGATTGGTTGCAGGTTTTAGATTTGCAAACGATATGTTTTATAAGGATATTAGTGAGGGAAAACCCGTTCCGCTAAGCGGCGTGGTCTCACTTTATATCATATAACCGAGATGTAAAGTATTATTCACACCGGGCTTTATGTCTGACTCTAAGTTTATGTTTTTCCCCTTAAATTCTCGGGTGCTCAAAATTGATTTGAGCAGGTTGAGAGTTAAAAATTTACATGTTTTAATAGGTGGACTAATAAAGCTTCTGGAGATGAGCAGGAGGCTGACATTAGCTATTTAGGAGTTGTTATGTTTTTATTTCCGTTGTATTGTATTAAATCTGTTATGACTATTTAGTACTCTGGTCAACCAAGGGGGCATCTTCATATGTCGCTCTTGGCATATTTATATAATAATTATATTTTATCTGAATTTGGAAAACAATTGCGATCGTATAATTGGATATGAAACTTGTATTGTGAAATGTAATCAGAAAAGTTGTTTTTGAATCTGTGATTTTGTTTCATATTCATGTGCTTTTGATATTACAGATACCATTAACATTACCTTATTTTTTCACGGAAAGTTAATACTATGGATGACTGCAGCATCTGTAGCGCTTAGATTTGGGCTTCAACATATGTGATGTTACAACTTGGTATCAGACATAGGTTTATGAAAAACTTTAAACTTAAATGATTTTTGAAAACATAATCCTAAGTAATTAGAGTAAGATCGAGATATGGGATAACGCTATAGTAACGTACTTGTATTGCTATATATAAGTATATGCTATAGCTCTATTCTCCCATCTCACTTAGGCTATTCTTGCATATCTTACGAAGACTCGAATGCCGATATGGATGCTAGAAGTGGAAGAGTTAACCTTGTTGGAGGAAGCACCACAACTAATGGAAATGTCAGACCAAATACTGTAAGGAACCCAGGTCAGGGACAAGTTGGAAATGTGGGTGCTAAAGTCCCGCAAGTTGACATAGGAGCAATGTCTCAATACTTTATCAACATGATGAAAGCGAGAGTTGCTGCTGGAGTAGTTGGAGGAGGAAATCAAGAAGCTCCAGTGGTCAAGAACTATGCTGTTTTGAGTAGAGATTATTCCCGCTTGGGAGGAAAACCGTTTGTTGGTACCGAGGATGCAATATAAGTAGAGAATTAGCTACTTCACTGCGAGAGGATTTTCACTGATTTAGGGCTCAATGATGAGCAGAAGAGAAGGCTTTCTTCTAAACAGTTACAAGGAGTAGCGTTATACCAGTGGAATAGTGTTACCATCAGAGTTAATAAGGAGACCATGACATGAGCTAAGTTCAAAGGGAGATTTGAGGAGAGGTTTATGTCAAAGATCGCCAAGCTACTCTGCTCAGGAAGTTTGTTGAGTTAGAGCAGGGAGACATGACTATGCTGGTGTATGCAACGAGGTTTAAGGAGCTAGCGAGATATGCTTATGCTACTGTGAATACTACGATTAAGAGGAATCATAATTTCATCAGGATGTTGAATCTTGAGCTTGTTAGAGCTATGTTATCGCACATAGGGATCCATATGATGTTGCTGTTGAGATTGCATTGAGACATGAAGAGATGCTTGCTTTTCTTGAAAGAAATAAGGCAAAGGAGGTTTAAGTAGTGTAGAGTCAGAAAATGAAGTTTTTCGACAAGAAAGGAGCTTAGAAGGGAGGAGCTGCTAAGAAAGGGAAGGAAGAGGTTATTTTCTATAAATGTGATAATAAAGGGAATTTCGCAAATGATTGTCGCTTGGGTGATGTAAATAAGGTGATCGAGAAGAAGAATATTAGATGCTTCAATTGCGATCAAATTGGACATTATAAGAACTAGTGCAAGGTGCTAGCTAGGTAAGATGTTTTCATTGGAACCAGCTACCTCGAGACCAACAGCATAGGAGAGGGGAAAATCTGCATTGCATGATACACTTTTGATTTATGGTATATCAGTTAGAGATCTATTTGATACCGGTGCATCGCATTCTTTTATATCTCATTGTTCGATAGATAAGCTTAACCTAAAACCCTCATACCTAGTTACTTCCTTAAGGGTTGCAAAACTGATAGGAGGTTATGCGACATTGGGATGAAGTGTGACGACTTAGAGTTTGATTTGTTAGGTCATACCTTTGTTTGCAGTTTGCATGTGTTTGATTTCGTAGGGTTCGGAATTACTTTAGGTATGGATTGGTTAAGTAAATATGATGCTAGGATATTTTTCCATGATAGGGTAATATCACTTAGACACCCCGACTGTATAGATCGGTTAGTATACTCCGTAGAGAACCCTAGTTGTGACGTTAATGCTTTTTGGGTGTTGTGGAGGTAGAAGATGAGTGGAATAGAGATTTCATTGTTAGAGAATTCGTATATGTCTTTGAACCTATAATAGGACTACCACCTAAATAAGCCATCGAGTTTCAAATAGATTTAGTACTTGGAGCAAAACCAGTAGACCACCAAGCAGGATGATGCCTACCAGGATGAAGGAGTTGAAGGTGCAGTTGGTGGATTTGGAAGATAAGAATTTGATCAGACCAACCAGTTCACCTTGGGGAGCAACCACGGTGTTAGCTAAGAAACCAGATGGATCGTTAAGGTTGTGTATCGATTATCGTAAGTTTAGTGAGAAGATGATAAAGAGTGGCTCTATTGCCTAGAATTGATGATTTGTTCGACCAGTTAAGTGGAGCCAAGGTATTTTCCATATTGGATTTAGCAACAGGGTTCCATCAGCTTATAGTGGCTATTGATCCAAAAAATGGACCAACACCCTAATTTGAGTTTGAAAGCACCATCCTAGTTCCGATAGAGCAATATCACAGATAACATATATAGAAAAAGAGCAGTAAAAGAAAGAAGACAGAGAATTTTTATAGTGTTCTAGCTGCTAATGAAGCCTACGTCCACTTTATAGTTTTATTATGGACAAATTGTTGTTATAAGAGATGTTTGACTACAAGGCATTGATTATCTTTAGCTAGATTCAATCCCCAAATCTGGAATTCACTAGAGAATCATAGTGAATTCCTTTGGATATTATTACAAGGGAGGGAGGGAGTGAGGAATAGTTCCAACAGAGCTTCAGCAACCAGTTCGAAGAAGATCATGTTAATGTTGCAGGTAGGATGGTATTTATAGAGATCGAAGAGCTTTTGGGCCTGGCCTATTTATCAGCCGCTCACAGATAGGTAGGAAACGATCCAGGGAGAGTTTGGATCATAAAACGAGATACAGCCACGACCCATGACCTATGGGTCGTCGGTGACCCATAGACTTGGCTCCTTTGCAAGCCAATGCCTTGGCCTTTTTTGTAGTGTTCTTTAGCTAACTTGTTTGAACGTCTGAGGAGAGGCATGGATAGCCGATGATCCAAGCACTTAGGATTTTTTGGAGTTTAGAATTGGAGATGCTTTGATAGTCTTTTATCGTAGCTTCCCATTTCGATGGCAATTCACTAGCTGTATGTGCTCAGCTACTGATTGGGCTAAAAGAATGTCGGTCCCCTGGTTTAGTCGAACCCAGTCGTTGCCTTAGTAGCATTGCTTGGCTCTTGTTCACTCCTTGTTTTAGCTTTTTTGGTTGATTTCTAAGCCTTCCTGGTGTCACAAGATTATCTTGCTTCCTAGTAGGTCCCACTGGGTTAAAAATTCAGATAACATTTAACCCCCTAGAATGCGTCTTCGTTGTAAACAAGGCGTGCTCTAGAAGTTATCGCTTTCAATATCCATCTGTTGATTTTGAGCGATTGCATTAGAACATTACGAATATGCTATCCCAAATTTGTTGGCCATCTTTCTTTGCTTTCGATTTCTTTTTCTTTCCACAACGTATCACATTTCTGCTTGTAGCTTCCCGGCACTGCATAGTTGAAATTTTAACAACATGAAGTTAGGTCGGGTCGCCAATGACCCATGATGGGTCGGGTCGCTAGCGACTCGATTGCGTAGCAGTTTTTTTTTTTTTGCTTTTCTTGCTCGCTTATATACAGTGCCAGAGCCGACCACCCTTCATTCTACTCAAGTCAGCAGATCCTCCAAGCGATTCACTTTCTGAGCAATTCATCTCTGAGCAATCCAATCTTCGAGTGATTCAACCATCTCTAGTGCCATGATTCATCATTCTAATTGATACCTTCCATTATGATTTCGGTTCCAAACTCCAGGCCCTAACTCAAAACTCCAACTTATAAGCCTTAGCTCACCGTAGAACTATAGCCGACCCTATCTTATTGCCAACCTGAAGTTGGCTCGCCGTCGATCCATTCCACCGTTTGCAACATTGATTACGGGAAGTTCGAGTTGATTGCGGCTAATGAAGGAAGATAGTAAATCAAGTCTCAAGTTGTTTCCTAGAATGACATTTGGGTTTCGGCCCAGTGCTTGATACATTTTGCTATCTTCGTCCATTAAACCATAATTGACTTGTGTCTAGTTCCACAGTGGTTACTGTACGTCACATCACCAGTCGATCATATTGAGGTTGCCATGCAAATTTGGATTTGATTATTTAGCCATTGTTGAATTTTCAATGTTAATCGTTGGTGGCCACTTTAAGATGTTGTTTTCGGTGCTCTGTAGTTTTCATAGGATTTAAGTCGGTAAGTGGGTGCATGACGTAGGTTTGGAGTTGTCCTATATAATTATAATTCGACCTACGGTGAAGCTATGTTTCGTCTCAAACGATTGTACGTCGTTTTGGAGCGAAGTCTTGCTCTTGGTCTTTAACCTTTTCTTTTCGAGAATTTGGTTAAGTTCCCATCGATTCTTTTGAACTCCAATGCAATAATTTATTACAAAATCAGATATAGTGAATGATTCAATCATATGGCTCTTCCTATTTCTGTATTCCAGTGATCCTGAAAAGAAAAGCTTCCCACGTCGCCACGGACAGCGGCTCCATTATCAATGGTTGATGATAATGGGTAAGTGTGGAAGAGATAATTTTAATGGAAGAAATGGATTGTTTTTCAAATGCAAGCAATCTAGCTACACTGGATTGTTTGTTCGCAATATCCTAATACTGGACTCTTCTTATGTAGATAACATACATCATCTGCCCCGGTCAATGCTCAAGACCCAATTGGTCAACATACGTTGACTTCCCTTGGATTTTAGGCGTTAATCATACGAAGATATTATTTAAAGTTAAACATACCTGATAGGGTTGAATGCCAAGTGCTGTCATTAAAAATGATTTTTCGGTCATCCAATCTTTAGTCTAGTGGAAGTTCTTCCTCTCATCTAGAAGTTGGGTCCTCCACAACTTAGGCATCGCTCATTATCCCTATCATATTGGGATGATTGATTATAGTTAAATTACTAAGCATAGTTGCTCTTGTAGAGTTGTAGTTGAAGTTCAGTCAGGCACAACTTCGGCTTTCAAAAACTAGTGCATGAGCTATTCGATCGCAAATATCTTTCTTTTGTGGTTTTGTAATTTTATCTGCACGCTAGCTTCTTTCTTAGGGGACTATTGGCTTAATTCCTTGGCTTCAAGAATTTTTTTTATTGACCTATGATGTAGCTTGGTTTAGCCAGTTTTATGGCTAATCCTTACTTACTCTTAATAGAGTTTTTTTCAACAAAGTGTTGGTGTAGATGCCTTAATCCGTAGGGCTGATTATTTTAACTGAGCCAACATGTTTTGGGAGACTAGACCACTTAGGCAATAAGTTCGATTACCCGAATTTGATTGACACGTTAGCTCCTATCTTCAAGAATTAGGGACTTTGTTGCTTGATGCCAAGATCTGAGTTTTGTAATGATGTCGGCATGTATTAGAAAGATGCATTTCTGGCATCTTTTGCTAAAGTAAATTCTTCTGAGCTTGACGTTGAGATCCTAATCATGTGTTGTTTTCTATCTTCGAAAACTCATAAGTGGATGACTCAACTCTGTGGATTCTCCCTTGATGTTGTGAATCTTCAAATAGCATGACCAAACTTCGGGTAATGGCATTATCCTGCAAGTTGGAACCAAATGATCTAGTTAAACAGTAAGTAGGTCATCAATCCTTTTCGTCTTCGCCAAACTATGAGCGACGGTTGATTTCTGAATGTTAAACCTTCATTTCCTTTGTTGGAGATTTTATTGCCAGAATGCTCAGTTTTGTAATACAGAACTGTTATCTAACCAACATCGCGGTTATTCATGTTTGGACTTTTGAAACATTTCTTTCGATCAAGTATCTGTGCATCTATCCCTTTTAGAGAAACTAGCTATGTCGAATGCCTGTATTGGGCAATTGTAAAAGGTGGAAATCTATGGGGTGAATTGCTTAATTGCTCCCAATCTGGATCTCTATCACATTCTGGAATTGAGGATGTTTGGGGATTTTATTTTCAACCTTCCATCATTACTCTCGCTTGTTCTTTGCCAAGCATGATCTTTATGGTTGCTGACGTTGTCACGGAAATTTTGTTCATATGTCAACTCCCGTCTTTGAGAATTGACAACCTAGTTGTTTGATTCCAAGCGACATTTCCTCAAGGCCTCTATCTTTCGGCTATGTCTAAATTCTTTTAAGTTGAATTTAGGAAAATCATTTATGCACCAGCTTTCATCTCTAGAAATAAGTACATGGTTAATTTAATCCTAGGATTTCCTTTTGATGCTGTTATATTCCTATATAATGGCTAATCCCTATGATGAAAGGTCGACCCATCCGGTTGACCTATGAAAGGATATGTCTTTCGGTTGTTGCATGTCATTGGGAAATAGTAGTTTTTTGAAGAGAAGGTGGAAACTCAGTTGAGGACCAACTTCTATCTCTGGAAGCTAGTGCACCGATGGTTCACTGCGATGAGTGTTTCTCATCAGCCTTGTAGGCATTGTAGGGGCAATAACCGTACTTAGTGAGTAGAATGTTTCCAAGAGTTGCTAGGGCAACGCCGGTACTTCTGAAATAGAAAATTTTCCCGATGTTTCCAGGGAAACACCAGTTCTTATAAGATAAAAGAAGGTCTTGGCATTGACGAGGCAACACTGACACTCAAGAGGCAGGGGATGCATTTTCCCTACTGATTCGGTGGTGCTCTTAATCCAGTTGGGTACCAGTTTCGGCCTTTGAAAACTAGCACTTCAATGGTTGGATTGTAGAAGTATTTTCATAGCGTTGCCTGTCTTCAGGCAGTATTAAAATCAGGTTGGTGATGGTTGAATCATCCATCCGATTCTATAGAGTTGAGTAGATTCCTTTTAACTTCGATGTTGCTATTTTCTCAAAGTTGCTTAAATCTGGGAGAGCCATGTTTTGGAATGGTGAGAGTCTTGGGCATTTCTGCTAGTTAGCTTTGTCTATAACCGTCAAGTATTACCCTTTGAGATGCAAGGCTATTGCTTAACAAATTTCATAGTTATTCTTCCTCCTACTCGTTTTTGTTATGGTCTAACGACTATCTGTGAAACCCTCCATTTTTTGGTGACACCCTTCAATTCTAGGTGTCAAAATCCAGGTTCTTATAGGAAATCAGAAATTGTGGAGCAAGTCATCACAGTGCCCTCGGTATGACCACGTTCATTCCTATATTGATCATGGACCGGTAGAGTTCGATAGTGTTTGTCTTAAATCCGTGGCACCTAACCTTGCTTGTTTCAGGCCATATGCATTATGCTAGGCTGATAGCATTATTGCAGATCAACCTTATTCGTTGGTTCCAATCTTCGAGAATCAATAATTTAGCTACTCGATTTCAAGCATTCTTTCCTTGTCGTAGTCTATCTTCGGATAACAGCTGGTTTTTTGCAAGTTAGGGTTTGAGACCTTAGTCGAGCACCTTCTTCTGTTCTTTGAGAAACAGGTGCGTTAATGATTTGATTCTGGAACAGCCTTTCGTCGTCGTTTATCTTTGGACGACGATAAGTTCCTTCTTTTATTACAAGTTGGAGCGATCTTTTAACCTGACCATGTGTTAATCTGTTCTGCGCTCCTCAGTCCATAGGGCTGATTATTCTGAACAATTGATATGAGACTTGACGTTTTAGGCGACTCCCTGGATGCATCCAGTCAAAATTACTTCGTAGCTCCCATCTCTGGCAACTCGTGACTTGGATATCTTGAATTTTTACATTTTGTATATTAACTTTGGCCATAAATCAGAACTCTTAACCAACTTCTTGGTTCGTGAGCTTGCGGTACTATCGAAGCAATGTTGGTTCTTTTGAATAGCGGAAGTTGATCCCTGTTAATCGAAGTGCCTGGCCTTTGAGAGTGTGCGGCTTATGAAGTTCCTTTGTGTTGCCTATCTTCGGGCAACGTGAGGGGTTTAAGCTCTTTAAGAGTAAGTGCGCCGCTTACGAAATGCGCAGGTTTTCATGCTCCTCGGTGTTGCATATCTTCGAGCTATGCGAGGAGCGTATATTTTTGCGTGGCTTTTGTAATGCATGGCTTTTGGTGCTTCTCGGCGTTTCCTACCTCCGGGCAATGCAAGGAGTTAGTCCTTGATGCTTCACGGTGTTACCAATATCCGAGCAACCAGAGGAGTTTGTCTTTAGTGCTCCTTAGCGTTGCCTATCTCCAGGAAACGCGAGGAGTTAGTTTTAGTGCTTCTTGATGTTTCCTATCTCCGGGCAACTCGAGGAGTTAGTTTTTGATGTGCGGCTTACGAGATGCGTGGCTTTTGGTGCTCCTTGCATTGCCTATCTCCAGACAATGCGATGAGTTTACGTTTTGGGCCTTCCCGATGTTGCTGGGACAACATCGGTTTTTGGAATGTAAGGACCGTGTTCTTCCGATCCAACAGTTTGAGTCAATTAGCTTTCGTTGACCCGATAGATATTTATTATGAACACGGCTTTATTGGTTCAAGAAGCGAGGCATGGCTTACGGGATGTGCACCGTGGTTTGGGCCTACCTGGTGCTAGAGGTGTGATACAAGTTCATAGAAGGTTCAAACTGAGTTTTCCCATCAATTCGACGGTTTGACTTCACTGGAATGTTGTTTCGTTAGTTCTAAGAGATAATTGTTTTTTAGATCGGGTAGTCATGACTTGGTTATGAAGAAAGAGCTTATGGGAGTTTGGGGGCAAGACTCTCAGTTTTTGGACCAAAACTTTAACTAGAGAATTGGTCTTTGACTGGCATACGGTCTATGAGGAAGAGGAATTGGTCACCAAGAGCGGTAAAATAGTAGTTGGAAAGAAGTGGACAAGTATTATGCTAATATCTCAGTTGTTGCATTAACTAGGTCATTAAGTCTGTGGCTTTCAGAATGCCAGAACTTTTGATCGAGCATAACAGAACTATGGTATGATTAGTGTAGGCCTTTCTTAAGGGTATTCAAGTGTGTGAGGTGCCACCCATACCACAGGGCTGTTGGCAACTTGAACTATATCTGTGGTCTCTCACAACTCGTTTGATTACCAGCAGTCCAGTGGAGCTGTTCTTCTGAGTTGTAAAACTTAGCTTGATTCGAGTCAGCCTTTGATTAACCACAAGTTCGGTTCAGTTTTGGCTTAGTTCCTTTGAGCAACTTTAAAGCACTGGGTTTCAGCACTGTTTGTTTCATCGATCATTTAATTATGCTGAGGGGCTTTGATTTGTGTCCCTGGAGCATGGCTTCATTGACTCCAATGGGCTTTGGATTAGATGTTTGGTGGTCTTCCAGTTCACCTTCATGGATATCTGTCGTACATGAATTTCGTTGATCTACCGGTTCACCCTTACAACGCTTTAGTTCGTAAAAGACCTTCACATTCAGGAAGAGCTTTTATTGAATCAGATGACCGCTGATCTACTGGTTTACCTTCACGACGCTCTAGTTCATGAAAGATCATCGCGTTCGTGAAGGGTTTTTTGGATCAGATGACCCCTGATATATCGGTTTACCTTCATGATGCTCTGGTTCGTGAAAGATCTTTGCGTTCGTGAAGGTTTTCTTGGATTACTTGACCGCGGATCTACCGATTTACCTTCACGATGCTCTAGTTCATGAAAGACCTTCACGTTCATGAAGCGTTTTTTTGGATCAGCTGACCATTGGTCTACTGGTTTACCTTCAGGACGCTCTAGTTCGTAAAAGACCTTCACGTCTACAAAGGGTTTTCTTTTATCAGATGACCATCAATCTACCGGTTACTTTCACGATGCTCTAGCTTATGAAAGACCTTCACGTTCATGAAGGGTTTTTTGTTTGGTCGGATGTACGGCTACCAAACGACCTTGGAATGATAATTTATCGATTCTAAGGGGAATTTTAGGTCATGCGTCCGACTACCTAGCGGTCTTAAAGCAATGATTCATCAACTTCAAGAGGAATTTTTTGGATTTAGCTCGGGGGAAAACAGTTTTATCGATTCCTGTAGATTAAGGTGTTAGATCTGTTTGTCCGATGATCCTTTGGATAAGACATCTCGATGCCCCGAGTAACGCTGGTTCTCAGAAAGGGGATTGACATGTCTCCTCGAGGGTATAGAAGCATTTCTTTTGCCACACTATCTGCAATACCCCTAGTGTCCCGCTAAGGCTCATTTGGAAAAGGAGAGTAGATGAGGATGGATGAGAAGGCACTGCTTTAGGTTGCTATCCCACTCCTTGGTTGCTAGCTAGCTAGAGTGTTATTTGATAATCTTCCTTTCGTCTGATTTCATCAGTTAGTTGGCTCCCTTTTCTATTGGGTCTTAGTAGTCTTGCTTCGGCAGAAGGTCCCTGAGGTCCTGTAGCTCCTTCACCATTTGGTATGTTCTTTGGGGTACTGTCGGGTTTGCCTTCTTCTAATTGCACCACTTCTAGTCTTTAGAATCGGTTTGTACTTCTTTTGCCGATTTTATGTTGGAATTACTGGAATAGGGAATGGTTGAAACCCACTCATCGATCATGGAGTTTGCATTTTAGTCCGCATTCTAAGAACTTAGAGTCATTCCATAAGCGGCCGACCCATACTCAATTTGTGTTCATACTTCCGTGCTCCAGGGACCTAGAGTTTTTCTGTAGGTGGTCGCACTTTCGCCAAATAGTTTGTACTTCAGTTTATAGTCAAGGACTGGGAGACTTTTGTGAATTGTTTATACTATAATGCGTGCTCCGGGGACTTAGAGATTTTTGTAAAATCGTCTACACTCTAGCCCGTGCTTCTGGGACGTAGAATAATCTAGTCTGCGCTTCGAGGACTTAGAGATTTTTTGTAAATCGTTTATACTCTAGTTCGTGCTCCAGGGACTTAGAGATTTTTGTAAATCGTCTACACGCTAGTCCACGTTCTAGGGACTTAAGTACTCTAGTCCACGCTCCGAGGACTTAGAGTACTCTAGTCCGCGCTCCGAGGACTTAGAGATTTTTGTAAATTATTTATACTCTAGTCCGCGCTACGGGGACTTAGTGATTTTTATTAAATCGTTTATACTCTTATCCACACTCTGGGGACTTAGAGTACTCTAGTCCATGCTCCGAGAACTTAGAGATTTTTGTAAATCGTTTATACTCTAGTCTGCGCTCCGGAGACTTAGAGTACTCCAGTCCATCCTCCGGGGACTTAGAGATTTTAATTGAGATCGGTCGTATTTCCACCCGTTGGATTTGTACTTCATTTTCCATATCGAGGAAAAAGTTGTTGAATGAACGGTCCAACCACGTTCGTTCATGGAATGGGATTCTTCTCCCGGCATTCAGGATGACACTTGGCAATTAGACGGTCGACTCACATCCACTTGGTAGTTGCAGCTCTTCCTATTAAGTCAGGAAAAAGGCAGGTGATGAATGACTTGATCACATCCATGTTGGGGTCGAATGATTGAGTCTTGCATAATTTGCTTCGTATTATTTCTAGCAAGCAGAGATAATGAGTTATTAAGTGGGCAATTAAGTTGCATCTGTTTCAGGCTGGAATTATGCCCATTTGCTAAAATCAAGGATTAATCAGCATGCAGCAAGTCACGACCACTCCGAGTCTAATATAAAGGTTGCTGAGTGGAAAGTCGGTCATGTCTACTTTATATTGGATTTTGAACTTGTCAAGTCCTTTATTCTGGGCTCGGCATCCGAAATTAGGGGTATATGGTGGCTGATGAGCGATCGAATCACGTTTGTCTTGATGAAACTCCATAGGTTCGATCACGGTCTGTAGAGATTGGCTGGCGGCTAACTCTAAGTATTTGGGCACCTGCATCGTTTTGGAAGTAGTCTAGTTCAACTTGGTCATAGTCCACAGCATAATTGAAATAGAAATTAAAATAATTCAAAGAAGATAGGAATAAATCTCATTGATAAGTGGAACAGCATCGTGTGCTCACTATTCCACGTTGCCCCTAGCTCCTTTCAATGGAATGCCGACGGTCAATAGTCCAACTGATAATCAGAGTTCTTTATTGATCGGCATCGAATGTTCCTTGCTCTCCATTCTACGGTCGGCTGGGAGTCGTCACAATATACCATGGGGGCTTGGCATTGTAATTGATCTCAGTTTGTATCATATCTTCTAGGTCCTTCTGCGTTTAGGAATACCTTTGAGTAGCAGTTCCTGGTTCATCTCTTGGCATTGTACCACAACACTGGTTCTAGAGCTTCTTCTCTACCTTTGCACATTGGCATTTTCATCCGATTTAACTTCCTTAAATTATTTTTCATCTTCAGGGTCAGAGAGAGCCATCATTATATCCTTTTGTGGAAACCCTTAAGTTCGGGTTTGTAGCTAGTCCTTTTGCAATTGGTGGAGTGTTTACATTTTCTTCCATCATGATTCTTGGAGATTTGCCCATTGCTTCCTTTCGATTATATCCCCTTCGAACGATCTAGACAGCGGTCTCGCTGGCTGATCAACGAGTCGAGGTCTAGGGGCGAAGCGCCCTGGTTTGGGGTTTCAAGGGCAATACCCCTGAAGATCACGGTACATGTTAAAATTCATCACGAAGCGAGCTAATTTCATGGATCGCTAGCGATCCATATCTTCTAGCTCGATAGCGACCTGGCAATATAATATGTATCATTGGCGATCCATAGTACATGGATCGCTAGCGATCCATGCACTTAATTGATTTCAGACTTTGTGGTGACCTAGCAAAATGGTATGGGTCATTGGCGATCCATGTACTTAACCGATTTTAGTACTTTGTCTAGAGTATATGGAAGTCTGGTGAGAAGGCATGGATCGCTAGCGACCTATGGTGCATGGATCACTAGTGACCCATGTGCTTAAGTAATTTCTGAGCTGTAACTTTAGGATCGCATCTACTATTTCATGTTGATGTTCTCCATCACCTTAGCATGTGTTTGCTTGCTTTTTCTCCGATCCTTCTAAGTCGAAATTCGAGATCTGACTTTTAAACTTAACTGATCCAAAGTAGACAGCTAGATCTTCTTATTCCAGGGGCCACTGACTCCAAATAGCGGATTCTTCAAGCAAAGATTGAGGATATAACTTCTGGACCTATGAGATCCAAATTAGATAGCTAGATATGGATCCTAAGTTGGATCTCTCAACGAAAGCACCAAAATCTTGACCTAAAAAATGAAACAACACCCTGGTTTGAGTTTGAAAGGACCAGCCCTGTTCTGATAGATCACTACCACAGATAACATATATAGAAAAGGAGTAGTAAAAGAAAGAAGACAGAGAATTTTTATAGTGGTTCGATTGTTAATGAAGCCTACGTCCACTTTATAGTTTTATTATAGACAGATTGTTGTTACAAGAGATATTTGATTGCAAGGCTTTGGTTATCTTTAGCTAGATTCAATACCTTGATTTGGAATCCACTGAAGAATCATAGTGAATTCCTGGAGATTGTTGCAAGGGAGGTAGCGAGTGAGGAATAGTTCCAACAGAGCTTCAGCAACCAGTCTGGAGAAGATCCTATTTATGTTGCAGGTAGGATGTTATTTATAGAGGTCGAAGAGTTTCTAGGCTGCGCCTATTTATCAACTGCTCGCGAGTAGGTAGGAAACACCCAAGTATAGTTTGGCTCCTGCGACCCATAGTCCATGGGTCGCATGCGAACCACAGACTTGGCTCATTTGCGAGCCAATGCCTTGGCCTCTTTTCATAGTGTTCTTTAGCTAACTTGTTTGAAGGTTTGAGGAGAGGCATGGGTAGCCGATGTTCCAAGCACTTAGGATTTTCTGGTGTTTGGAATCGGAGATGCTTTGATAGTCTTTTATTATGGTTGTCCGTTTCGATGGTAATTCACTAGTTGTTTGTGCTCAGCTTCTGATTGGGCTAAAAGAATGTTGGTCCCTTGGTTTAGTCGAACCCAATCGTTGCCTTAGTAACATTGCTTGCCTCTCGTCCACTCCTAGCCTTAGCCTTTCTGGCTGAGTTCTAAGCCATCCTGATTTCACGAGATTATCCTGCTATCTAGTAGGTCCTGCTGGGTTAAAAACCCGGATAATAGTGGCAGGGGATAGTATTCCTTTGACTAGGTTTAGAACCAGATATGGATCGTACGAATGGTTAGTGATGCCCATCGGACTAACTAATGCACCAACATTCTTTATAGATTTGATGAACCGAGTTGTCCAAAAGCACTTGGATAGGTTCGCGTTGGTATTCATAGATAATATTTTGATATACTAAAAGGATGAAAGTGAGCAAGAAATTCATCTTAGATTGGTGCTTAAGACATTGAGGCAGTATCAACCGAAGGTGAAATTTTCGAAGTGTCGTTTATGGAAGAAAGAAGTGAAGTTTCTTGGTCAATAGTCGTAGAGAAAGGATTATCTGTAGATCCAACTAAGAACGAAACTGTGAATAGTTGAAAGAGACCCGAGATAGTGATAAAGATATAGAGTTTTCTTGGATTATCTCGATATTATCAAAGATTCATTAAGGATTTTTCACAGAGAGCAACACCGATGACTAAGCTAACGCGAAAGGATGTAAAGTTTGTTTGGACCGATAAGAGTGAGAAGGCATTCCAGAAGCCGAAACACTTATTGACTAATGCACCTGTGTTAATTGTTCCAAAATGGAATCATGATTTAGTAGTGTATACAGATGCATGTGGAACAGGGTTAGGAGTTGTGTTAATGGAAAGGGGTAAAGTGATTGCATATGCTTCTCGACAGTTTAGACAACATGAGGTTAGATACCCAACTCACGAGTTGGAATTAGCTGCAGTGATTTTTGCGTTGAAGGTATATCGACATTATCTTTTAGGAGAAAGGTTCTAGTTTACATGGATCATAAGTCGTTGAAGTGTTTATTCTCTCAGAAGGAGTTGAATATGAGACAACAGAGGTGGTTGGAGTTTATAATCGCTTATGATTTTGGTATTGAACACACACCAGGAAAAAGCAATAAGGTTGCAGATGCACTAAACAAAAAATATCAGAATGTAGTGTTGGCAATGATAGCTGAATGGAAAGATTTAGAAGCATTGACTACATACAGAGTACAATGGAGGTCTAAGAGTAGTTCTAGTATGGAGACTATTAGGTTGTCATGTTTAGAAGTTCAACTAGTTATGATTGAAAGGTTTGCTTCTATGCATGGAAAGGATCCAATATTAGCTAAGCGGATCAGAAGCTTAAGAGATGGAATAGAAAGCGATGACTTGAAAGATTTTAAACTTGAGTAGAATGGGTGGTTGAGGAAGAAAGGAAGACTATGTGTTTCGAATATGGGAACACTAGGAAAGAAGTTCTTGAAGAATGTCATCATTCGAAGTTCACTTTTCATCCGAGAAGAACTAAGATGTATCATGATATAAAGAGGAGTTTCTTCTAGGAAGGTATGAAGAGGGAGTAGGCTTATGGGTGAAGCAATGTCTGAACTATCAACATGTAAAAGCCGAACATCAGAAACCAAGTGGATTACTTCAGCCTTTAGATGTTCTAGTTTTAGAAGTGGAATTCTATCTCAATGGATTTATAGACGAGTTGCCAAGATCTAATAGAGGGAATGGAAGTATATGGGTCGTAGTGGATAGGTTGACTAAGAATGCTCATTTCGTACCAGTCAAGTCAACTAGAACGACACCTGTTTTAGTCAAATTATTCATGAAGAATATAGTTAGAATTCATGGAATTCCTAATAGTATCGTAATTGATAGAGATTCCTTATTCACTAGTGAGTTCTGGAAGAGTATAAGGTACCAAGCTCAAGATGAGTACCGCTTACCATCCATAGACTTATGGGCAAACGGAAAGGGTTAACAAAGTCTTTGAAGATTTGTTACGAGCTCGTGTGCTAGATTTTGGAGGATCATGGAAAGACCATCTACACTTAGTTGAGTTTTCGTATAACAACATTTATCAGGCTAGTATAGGGATGGCACCGCTTGAAGTTTTGTATGGCAAATCTCTAGTTTGTTGGTTAGAGACTAGGGATTTGTTGGTTCTTGGTCCGAATTTAGCTAGAGAAGCTGTAGAGAATATTGAGTTAATTCAAGCTAGAATGATGGAAGCTCGGTCTAGGCAAAATAGGTATGCTGATAGAAGATGGAAAGACTTAGAGTTCTCAGTAGGAGATCATGTTTTCGTCAAGGTATAACCGATTAAAGGTGTAATTCAGTTTGGGAGATTAGGGAAATTGACATTAAGATTAGTTGGACCATTTTTCTATTACAGAAAGAATCAGGAAACTCATACATAGAGTAGAGTTACCGAAAAGTTTGCTAGGAGTCCATGATGTTTTTCATGTTTCTCATCTGATAAAGTGTGTTTGAGATCGGGAGACTACTATATCACTGATTGTGTTAGAGGACTTAGTAGTGGAACGAACTTGACTATGGTTAGGAAGCCATTTCGTATAGTCACAAGAGATGAGAAGAGGCTAAGAAACAAGACATTCAGATTAGTTATGGTCCAGTAGAGCGGTGATGAGAGAGAATGTACTTAGGAAACTAAGAGTAGGATTAGAGATGTTTATCCTGGTTTGTTTCATGGTATGTTTTTGCTTTATGTTCAATTTGTTGTGTCCATATCGTAATTTCAAGGAAGAAATTCTTTAAGGAGTGGAGTCAGTAACGACCCTAATTTTGGTTAACATTATCTAGGACATTTAATTATTTAAATTAAATAAAATAATAAATGGTTAAGGGATTGAGATTTGTATATCTAAGGGGTAGCCGTGCTTGAGGAATTAAATGAACTAAAGGGGAAACTTAAATGAAGTAGATAAGGGGCAAGGTAGGAATAAGTCATACCCTTATACCCTAAACCCTCACTCGTGTTCATTTTCACGTTCAAAACAAAAATTAAATACTAAAGGTCATCCACCATTAGACAAAGCTAGAAGAAGAAAAGCGAAAGATCAAGAGGAAGATTAATCAAACCCATTCTCAAATCTGAACTCCTTAACAACAAAGGAAAAGATGAATAATGGGTTGCATCTCATGTTTTTATTATTTTCGGTTTTAGATTGAAATATGAATTATTTTGCAAAAATTTTCCATGTTTTGATTGTTAAAATGAATATATATGCATGTTGATGATTTATGCCATTGCATATGGATTTTATGATAAGTTTTAATGTTAAATCCCTATTAGATGACATCCAAATGCCTTGCGATTTTGAGATAAGGTCAGAAATAATATTTTAGAGAAGAGTTTCAAATTTCATAATTTTCTGAACTAATGTGTATTTATTGTTAATTTTCTAGTGAGAAAAATGGTTAATTTGGTTCAAAATTAAATATGGATGATTTATATTGTTTTTGGGTCAGAAATTAATATATGTTAGAAAACATATTAAAAATGTTTTTGGGAATTTTTGGAGAATTTTCCTAAGTTTTTTAAAAAGTATATAACATTATTTAAGGAATGAGACTTAAATGTTTTATATATTTATAAAAGGAGAAAGGGCACTTTGTAAACTTTTTTTAAATTACTTACTTGTGAAATTTTGAAAGCACTTTTAGAAAAGATTTTAGAAAGGAATTAGCAGCCAATAATATGTTGACAAACAAAGCAGGTTAGTTGAAAAGAAATTACCTTTTCAAGTTAAAAATTAATTTTATAAGACTTTTCTGTTTCGCCAATTTCATCACATACCTATCGACTAAGTACTTCCGCCTCCATCTTCATCGAAACCAAGGCACATGGTATCAAAGACTTGGTTGTAGTGAATTGTACATACCGAAAGGTACCAGGTCGAAATAGTGTGTTCCAAACGGGTTGAAACCTTGCTTTGCTTTAAAAGGAAATGCGCTTGCTTTGCTTTCAAAATGAATGCTTTCAACTTAGATAGTTTTCGACTTGGTCAAATGGTTTTAAAGAAAGTTTTCGAATGATGTTGTGCCTTTGTTTTATAAATAAGCTTTCGAAGGGGTCGAAACCCCAGCTACCGCATCTTACCTTTTGAAGCAATGCTTTCGAAAGAGTTTCTTGTTTTAAAACCTAAGCTGCTTCTCCAATGCTTTTTAAGGGATTGATTTCGACACCATCCACTTCTTTTACTTAGGAAATTGATTTCGAAAAAGTGCTTTCGACTTAGTTTTTTTGAAGACTCTTTGTTCAATTGAAATTTCAACCCAAAGCTTTTGAAAGGAACGGTTTTGAATGGTTATGAAAGGTTGTTCCACATGCTTTTAATTGAAACTAATGCTTTCGAAAGTTCGATTTATGTAAAGGACTTAATGTCGAAAGTTTTAAGATAAAGGTTTCAAAAGGGTGGTTCTTCAATGTTTTTGAAAGGTTTTCAATGGAAGGTTTCCAATGGTTTCAAAAGGCAATGTTTAAAGTGTTTTGAAAGAAGGATGTCTAAATTTTATAAAGCTCACGAAAGAGATGATTTAAATGTTTTCGAAAGATTTAATGTAAATGGTTTCAAAAAGGGTATTTTCAATGGTTTCGAAAGGGGTACTTTTAATGTTTTAAATGTTTTCATCAATAATGTTTTGTGTAAAATATATATAACATGGAAAAGTGACTTGAGTAAAGCATAAAGTATATTTTCCTTGTTTAACTATGATTTAAAGAGTTAAATAAAATTAAAAAATGTTTTCAAGGATAATCTCAAGGGTAGATTATCCTAAGTAAAATGACTGGAATATTAGAATACCAGATGGGACTGGTATGGGGTCGTGCCCTATACTTTAGCTAGTTGCCCCTAGCTAATATAAGTCCAAAATTCCAATGTGCAAGGCTTTGTCACAGGTAAGATTAAAATGATGTTACACACAGAAAGGAATATACAGAGTAGAGATAGGTTATTAGTGAGCCCGCAAAACCATTAGGATCCATTGACCCTTAGAGAAGTAAGTTAGAGACAGACCATCTAGAAGAGTATCTAACAGAGGTTAGAATATTTGTTTAATTTGTTTAGTAGGCCCAAGTCCACCAAAGGTTAGTAGTTAGCCAAAAAAACTATAGTTTTTGGAATGATAGTTCATTTTTTACGTGGTTTGTATGCATACATGATGTTACTATATTGTTTCAACTAGTATGGTTGAGGGATTTAGATTTGCAAAAGATATGTTTTAAAAGGATATTAGTGAGGGGAAACTAGTTTCGCTAAACGGTGTGGTCTCACTTTATATCATATAATTGAGATGTATAGTATTATTCATGCCAGATTTTATGTCTGGCTTGAAGTTTATGTTTTTCCCTTTAAACTCTCGGGTGCTCAAAATTGATTTAAGTAGGTTGAGAGTTAAGGATTTGCAGGTTTTAGTGGGTGGACGAATAAAGCTTCCGGAGACAATTAGGGGGCTGACATTGGCTATTTAGGAGTTGTTATATTTTTATTTCCATTGTGTTGTATTAAGCCTGTTATGACTATTTAGTACTCTAGTCAACCAATGGGGCATCTTCCTATGCCGCCCTTGGCGTATTTATGTACTAATTATATTCGATCTGAACTTGGAAAACGTTTGGGATTATATAATTGGATATGGAACATGTTTTATGAAATGTAATTAGAAAAGTTGTTTTTCAATTTGTGATTTTGTTTCATATTCAAGTGCTTTTGATATTACGGATACCATTAACATTACTGTATTTTTTTGTCGGAAGTTAATACTATAGATGACTGCAGCATCTGTAGCGTTTAGCTTTGGGCCTCAAGATAAGGGATGTTACATACTTAGTTAAGAAATTCGGTTCATCAAAAATTAGTGGTAAACCAACTCTCATGGAGACTAATTATAAATTAAATAAAGAAGAAAATTCAAAAGATGTAGATCAAAAATTATATAGAGGAATGATTGGAACACTACTCTATATAACTGCTAGTAGACCTGATATAATGCATAGTATTTGTCTCTATGCAAGATATCAATCTTAGCCTATATAAACTTCAACCTAAATAAACTTTTTAAAATCCGTAAAATGAATTTTGAGACATGTAAACAACACATAAGACTAAGGACTCTTTACCCAAAAGAAGGGCGTAGATCTGACCGAAAAAAGAACAAATGGAACTTATCACTTTTTGGGACGCTATATAGTTTCCTAGTTTAGTTAGAAGCAAAACTTTGTATCTCTGTCTACGACAGAAGCATAATATATATTTCAGCAGCATTGACATGTTCATAGGTTATCAATATGCAACAAACATTAAAAGATTTTGGTTTAAATTTTACTAAATCACCAATATACTGTGATAGTACAAAAATCTGCTAGAGGTTGTAACAATCCGAATGATCCCACTACATCAGGACCCTTACGATGTTGCACAAAATCCATTACTTTACGTTCCGCTAGCACTAAAAAGGCGACTCCTAGAAGAAGGGTAGAATTAAACCAAGTATTTCCGTTGGAACAACATTGTATGTAGAGGCATCTTCCATTCATTTGAATTTTGGTTTTTCCACACCATATTTAGATCTGCCTCTTCTTCGATTTGAAATTCCCAACAAGTCCTTGACTCCTCAAATACAATGGGAATTCACACCTGGCGAATCTTTTACTCTACCTCCTCTAACTAAGACTATAGGTTATCTAAAAATCCAATTCATCATGCTAGAACTAAACATATTGATATAAGACATCATTTTCTAAGAGATAATGTAAACAAAGAAATAATATAACTTGAATTTATAAACACCAAAATCAAATGGCTGATATATTAACAAAACCATCGAATTAAACATCCTTTATTAAGTTAAGAAGAGAGTTAGGTATTTGTTCTCTATCGAAAATATAAAAATAATGAAGTAAAAATTATAAAATATAAAGAAAAAATAAATAATCAAAATAATACTATGTATGTCGATATATCCTAACCTTATACGCCGACATAAAATGGTAAATTATATTTTTTAATTTTTCCTCTAAATTCAAATTGGTAGTTATATAATAACGAAATTTCGACCTCCTTTATTTTTCTATATTCTCTCTGTGTTAAACTTCTAAAACAAGTATGCCATGGACTCCTATAATCCTAAACGTTCTAGAGAAGAATATACTTCACTTTCCTTCCCTTCTCCTACCCAAGGCCCCTTTCAAAACACTCTTATGGCCAAGATCACTAAAATGGAGGGTGAAATGAAGAATATTCCTCAAATTCTCACTAAAATTCAAGTGGTGCAACTTTGTATGACCAAGGAACAAGAGAAGCAAAGCAGCATTCTTCGTAATTCGTAAAAATATCTATTGGATAATCGTATGAATCCAATAGTTATTGAAGATGATTTTGCAAATTTGGCTATGCATAACCTCATTCAAGGCAGAAATGATGAGGAAGAAGAGGAGGAAGAAGAAGAGGAAGAACACATGGAGGAGGACGATGAAGTTTGATGCGTTGGAGAAGTATGTTTCGATCGACATGGAAAACTCATCGAACAAAAGGGAACTTTTGCCTTTATTATCCTTACTATCCTATTCACAAATCTTCGATCATTAGGAAATTGCGTTAGGTTAATAGTTGATTTTTTATTGCTTTAAATGTATGGTATGTATACCTGATTTGATTTGACAATTTTACTTTGAACATATATGTATAGTTTAGGGTTTGATTAGATTGTAATTACTTTGTATTGTGATATTGAATGAATTAATGATTATGCTATCACTCTCATTTCTTATATATCATTCTTATCATTATTACTATAGTATCTTAGTTAGGGGGGTTATAATTAGTTTATTTTTGTTGATAACATAGGGGGAGAAATATATAAAATCTAAGCATAGATTAAGGGGGAGTTTTGTAACTCAAGAGGGTAATATTATATATATATATATATATATATATATAATTTTCATCATTAAAAAGGAGGAGATCGTTAGTACCTTAGGTATTGGTTCTGATGATAACAACTAAAGGACATTATATAAATTATAGATATATATAGTATATAGTACAACGTTGATTAAGAAGATAGTCTATTACCTAAAGTAGATTCAAGATGCTAATATAGAGTTTCAAGAGTTCACGAATGAAGAATTATGAATAATGAAGAGTTCACGATTTCAAGATATTCCAGATAAGTTATAGAGTCATAGAATTTATGTTAATACCTTGATAGCACTTTCTTGATCTCTCTCACCATCTCTAATTTTTTTTAAAATGCTTTTCAAATATTCTATTTTTAACATAATATTTTCAAAGTATTTCTCAAAATAATTTTCATTCTCTTACTTATAAAGGTATCATTTTAGTGTTTTAAGTTTACATATATATATATATATATATATATATATTGAATTTTTGTTTATATTTTAATAAGTTATAATTAATTAATTTACATATATATATTATTGAATATTCTTATTAAATCTTTTAAACTTATTTCATAAAGTTTTATTAAGTTATATTTTGATTAAAATGTGTATAAACTATATTTAAATGATTCTACAAAGCATCAAATTATTTTACAAAGCAATGGATTTTCAAAATAATTTTTTTAAGTTGTTTTTCAAAATATATAGGGTTATGTCAACATATTCTATCCATGTATGTCGACTTATTGACTGTAAAATTCAAATTTCAAATTAGAATACAAGTGTCTTTTCGTCGTATCTCTACGCGAATGAACAAGACCATTGTTTTCCTATATATACCAGACTTCTAAACAAATTTTCATTAACTGCTTTCTTATTTTTCTCTCCTCTTTTCACTCTCTTGATTTCTGAATCAATTTTTACCAGAACTCTACCGAAATTCAACCAGAATCAAATTCAATCATTACTAATTGATTCTCCTTTATCTACTCTCTAATTTCTCTCATTATTCTCAAGATCAAAGTGTTATTCAAGAGTTATAGGATAAACTATAATCAAGATCGAAGATCTTAAACTCTATCAAATCATACTTTTATACTTTGTGGTGTGCTTGGTATCCCTTAAATCCAAGTATGTGTGATTGTAGCATGTTAAAATCAATTTGGTGTGCTTAGTAGGACGTAAATCTAGTGGGTGTACTTTTGGTCCAGAAATCAAGTGACTCTACCTAGAGGTTGAGATTCTGGAGGGTGTGACTCGTAGCCTTGAAACTGAGATTGTATTTGCATTTACTAGTTCAAAAGAAATTCATACAAGGAATTATACGGGACTAGATGTAGGGTAACTTCAAACTAGTATAAAATTCTGCCATGTTTTTTCCTATTTACTTTTACTGCATTTAATTTTATTTATACTTTGATTCTGTGATTGTTTCTCTGATTTTAATTACATCATTCTAAGTAAAACCTTATAGAATTTAAAAAATATTCAAATAATCAATTAAACACTATTCACCTCCTTCCCTCTAGTATTAATTTAACCGTAAGATCCTATTTCGCTGACTCATAATTCCAATCACCAGAACGTTGTTCTGACCCCTCCTTATTACAACCCACAAGATAGATTTAGAAGAACATGTCATTAGAGTTGGACGTGATTGATTGTTGGAGAAGTCTTTTTTCTTTCATGCTCGATACTGATGTAGCAATCTGATATACAAGAAATACCATTAATTCCAAGATAGTAGCCATAATCGGCATTTATATCGTATTATTGTTTTATGATATGAGTTTAGATTTTATAAATCTCTGATAATACTCATGCTTATTTGTAGATACCAAATCCAACAATCTGTATTTGATGGACTTGAGTTTCGATTTTGTCAAAATTTGGGCTCATTAGAGTGCGAATTGTTATAGAAAATAGGTATGTAAATAAAAAAATTCAAAAATAGTAAAGGACATAAAGAATTTATGTGGTTCAGATTTTAAGGGATCCTACATCCACGAGGGAAATCTTTCTTCCTTTTTTTGTTTTGGTATAGGTTTTCATGGCAGAGAGTGCAATGAAATCTTAAAAGTATTCCAAAAGCAGAAAAGGTAAAAAGGCCCCTCTCTTGCTAAAGTGTTTTTTCTATTTATAATGTGATGGTCGCTCGAGAGGCCCTATGTGTAGCCTTTTAGGATGCTCTTGACTTTGCATGGTAGCTCTCGGTATGCACGGTGCGGTTCTGACTTGAGGGTGTTAAAAAGTATGTGCTATGGGAATATCGACAACATAGTTCAGTTGTTCTTTTTTATGGCGTGTGGGTGTAGTACTTCATCATATGTTTATGTATTCCTACGGCTTATATTACGAGTGCAGCATTTTGTTCTGTTGCGGCTTTCTGCCTTTTGGCTGTAGTTCTCTTGGTTGGATCAAGTATCGTGACCGTGGATCAACCTTTGTATCACTCCAATCTCTTCTCCTAAACTTTTATTGTGAGGGCCGCTCTTATGCACCTTATTTAATTCCCCTTTAATTTAGCTCGTGAAACAGTGGTGTAACACTTAACAAGAAGGATCAATATGGTTTAAAGGAAATTATTCTAGTTTACTTTCTATAATTTTTACTATATATAAAAATTCATACTTTTTCCTTTTATGCATACATGGACGAGTTTGATTTATTTAATGAACTAATGAATAGGAACTATCATCTTAAATTAAGAGGAACTAATTCCAAATCAAGTAAAAGTAGAAACAAATTCAACTACTTATGAAACAACATCTTTTAGTAATCAATCCACCTACCTCTTGGAGCTCTCTTCCTTCCTAGCTTGCCTTCAGTCTCCTTTCCTTCCTAATTTGTTGATTTTCTTTCTTCGATTTGACTTTATTTTAAATTTTATTTTAGTTTGGAGTTTGTAGGAGATATAGATTTTGGAAGAAGGAAAATTTGAACGCACTGTTGTTGGCTGCACCAGGGTTTCAAAATCAATGGAGTGGAGGGTTACTTCCTTATTTATATGCATTGGAATACACAATAGCCATTCAATTAACATTATAAAATAAGGCACATTCGGGCCTAGGATAACCCTTGCCGACAAACGTTGATGGTCGATCTATCAATATGTGGCGGTCGACCGCTAAGGGTTGACTGGTCCTATACCGTCTATTGACCGGTTAACGTTATCTTATGAATTTTAACTAATTTAGTGATTTGATTACTTCATTAATTTATTTCCTTAGATATATTTTGAATCATTCCTAATTTCAAATCTTTAAATATTAATAACTTTTATGTTTAAACTCCGACTACGAAACTCTATATATGAAAATTGTTTAGAAAATCACTATGAACATAATGGTGTAAGTTTTGTAGTGATATTTTAATATTTTCTCATCTTACATTATTTTTTACTCTAAATTTTGGAGTGTTACATCCTCCCACCTTAAAAGGATTGCATCCTTGAAATATCTAGGGATGGAAAAATGCAACTCATATATACGAAAACCAAAATCTACAACCATCTACTCAGCCATCAAACACTTGCAACCATTGTCCTTAGTTTAAATTTCTAATGTAACATATCCATATAGGTATGGAATGCATATGAAAATGGCATCCTGGTTTAGTCGACCTCCTGAAATGCTCATGCTTATGCCATGCATCCAACGTGTATGCAACGTCTTATACTTATAATTCTATATAAACGATCAACCATTCAATATATATGCAATAACCATATGCGTGTAACTTGAAAAAATAAATGAGTGGTGATGTAAGTGTAGGCTAACCTGAATATATAAGCCCATGTGTGCAATGATTAACTTAATAAATAGATCCATTATTAACCATCATCCAAAACATGTCCTAATGACACGTTCACAATCGTTCGTGGCATCTAAAAATCCCTATGGGTACACTATGCTAACTTAAGTGTGAGTAATTATACTAACTAAAATGGGAACATACCCAAAAAGAGCTTTGGGTGGGTAGCTTGAAACTTCTCCTCTGGTTCCTATGTGCTCTCTATTGCATCGTCTCCCCACTGGACCTTTACCAATTTAATGACTTTATTGCGAAGTCTATTGGTTCCATACTCAATGATGCACATAGATACAGTGCAAACAAGTGGCTCCCTTTCCACTACCACCTCCTCTAACTAACTCAGCTTAACCATGATAGTTGGATCATGTAGACACTTTCACAAATGTAGCACATGAAAAACATTATGAACTCCTGTCAACTTTTCAAGAAGCTCCACCCTATAAGCCAACTTCCCTACCCTACATGTGATTGGAAAAGGCCCTAGAAATCTTGGCACTAACTTTCTTCGACTACTGAACCTCATGACATGTCCAAGCAGCGAGACATTCATAAACACCATGTCGCCCACTATGAACTCCAACCCCATGCGTCTCCTATCAACATATGATTTCTACATATCCTATGTCGTTTTCATCTTCCTATGGATCAAGTCGGTTTTCTCCAAAGTCTTCCTTGTAATGTCAGGTCCAAGAATGATTGTCTGTAGTGTCCCACCAATAAGATGATGATCTGCAAGGCTTCTCTATAATGCCTCAAAAGGTGACATTCTAATATTTTCCAGATAGCTATTGTTATATACAAATTTTACTAACCGTAAGTGGACTTCCCTAGAGCGTCCAAAATTCAAAATGCACATCCGAAGCAAGTCTTTAAATACTCGATTCACCCTCTAAGTCTGTCTATCTATTTGTGGATGATATGTGATACTCAAATTCAACTCAGTGCACAAGGCCTTCTGAAGACTTCTCGAAAAGTCACTGGTGGAAAGCTGGTCTTGGTCACTAACAATACTAGAAGGAACTCTGTGTAACCGAACTATCTCTCTCACATATATTTTGTGTTAATTTGTCCATTGAATGGTATAAGAATTCTACTCAACACATCTAGCCAACGGTGTTGAAATTCTAAAACTCTAGGACGAGACATTTGAACATGCTGTTTTGAGATGTTAAACCATTTATTGAGGTTTTAATGTTTCGAAAAGATTGAAATGTTTGAACAACTTAAAAGTGATATTTTGAGTAATAATATAATTATTTGGAAGACGTTGTAAATCATAATTTGAAAGAAAATAAGTGTTATGCAAAAAGCATTTGTAACAGCCCCCAAATCCGTACCCCTTGAGTCAACACTATTCTACATCAATTAACTCAAGTGGAACAGAAATACGAACCATTAGGGTTAAAGAAGAAGAGGTAGAAGAAAAAAGAAACTAAACAATAACAGAATCTCACAGTCGCAGCGGAATAAACTATAATAATAAATAATAGATCTTTACACAAAATGAAACCATATCTGTTTTATACATCATATCATCAAAGTATCTCATACAAACAATATTTATCAGTCAGTCAATCATACAATCATAGCAGCGGATATATATATAAGTACGGATAACACGTCTCGGCTCCAGCTCCTCTCCTGCTCCATAGCATCATGCCCTGAACATATAATACTCGGTCTGACCCGGGCATTATAATGAAATAACACCCGAGTCAGTATGGAACACCAGCTGATAATAATGCATCCAAATTTATTACTAAAGTTCCAAAAACCCTTTGAAAAAGAAAAGCATCTCGTAAGACCATGCCACAAATAAACATGTCGGGTTTTACCTTACGATAGCTAAAACACTTTTTATAGAAATCCTCTGATATTATAATAGGGTCTATATACAAATACTTATAAAATAGCCGAAATTGTTACATGATTAAATTCCAGCTACTAGCCACAGAGTGGGTAATACAAACAAAACTCGTAAAGGCTCGTGGGGAGAATGGATTTCCAACAATGACTAGGCACTGGGTTACCACCCGTCATAGTACCTGGTCTAGATCAGCGTACCGAGGACCACGCCCGATCCCTTGAAACACAAGGCCCGGACTACCTCTTACTAGATAGTCCCGAGTAAGATCACCCCACGGTTGGGATCAGCAACTGCACCACTAAACCGAAATAAAAGGGACATCTAGACAGGAATGATCTTACCCAGAAATGGGTGTTGCCCACCAAGCCTTGCTGCATATCCCCTGATTTTCAGTCATTCCCGGTTGATGAGGCTTGAGGCTAAGCGTTACCTTTTAGAATGTTTCACTTAGAATGCCCATTGTCCACCTGACGATGTTCCGAAAGCATTCAACCATACAAGTCCATCCCGGGTTCGAACGGAACCGAAGGCACTATTCCTACTACATCCATTTTGGAAATATCCTCAGGATTAGTAGCGACTAGCCCTTGCACTTCACTGCTCCATCTTCGACTCCGAACATGTTTTTTCCACAAAACGTACAAACCGGATCAAAGTGGTTTTCGAGAAATAAATCTCGATCCCGGTCTCTTCGAAACGCAACGCATTTGTCCAATATTGATAGTCGGTGATTTAACTATCAATTAACATTCACAAACATCCATTACATAATAAATAGTTGCCCACATTATTTATTTCCTCAAAATATCTTTACAAGATATAATTCCTTTTCAAAATCCCTTTGAAACACTTTTCAAATCCAATTCTTCTCATGGAATAGATTCTCCAATCTTTACTTCCTCTGAAAACTTCCAAAAACCAATATTTAAGGTTTAAAATAATTTAAATACTTTATTTTTGAAAATATATTAAAACATTTATATTAACACTACTATATACTTAATTTAAAATATATATATACCTTTAAAACTATCTCAAATAAAATGTTAATAAAATATAAACTATTATCTTTAAAATAAAGTTAAGTCATACTAAATTTAAAAAAAATAAAGTTATGAATCCTTACACAATTTCAAATAAAGCTTTAATTGATTTTCTTTAAAACAGAATCATTTATAAAGTATAAATGATAACAATATTCTTTAAAACATGATTCTAATTACCCTTTAAAAATAATTACTTCTATAACTACTTAATATATGTTCACTTTAAAAAAATTTACAACCTAAATAATTTTCTTGAAACCATGCTTTAATATAACTTCAAACTCTAACGTTTCAAAAATCTATTTTTAAAACGTACTTGGCTTTCAGGGAAATACACTTCCATCTCAGAATAACCAAAGAATTCTTTTTATCAATCCAACACGTTTTATCCCAATTCATTTTATCTTCATCCCGTAAAATTGTAACGACCCGGAAATTTCGATCCCGAAAATTCCAGATAGTTAGTGAAAAGAAGATAAGAGAAGAAGCAGAAATAGAAGCCAATCACAGAAACTCACATTCGCAGCGGATCAAAATATAATATCACATAATAACAGTTTACAAAAAGAACTGTATCAGTACATTTACATTTTATATATTAGAGTTACACGTATACATAAACACTGGATAAAACAATCATATCCAGATACTACAATATCATAAAGTAAACTCTCCATACGACCCTGCCATCCAACTCGCCTCCTGAGCTCTAGAACGTCCTTACCTGAAAATCTGTAATACTCTGTCTGACCCGAGCATTACATCAAAGTAACACCCGGGTCAGGCTAGAAACCAGCGTGAGTAAACCCATTTAACAAGGAATATAAAAACATACAACTTACATAAACCCTGGGTAACTTATATCAATTTACAACTCCACAAGTTGTTGTAGACATCACCTATTTCACATAACAATTTATAAAGAATCGAAGTGGTTTCGGGAATTTAGTAATACCCGACTCCGGTCTCTTCGAACCCAATTTTATCGGATGTTATTCAATTAAATACAATTCAACTTTATTTACCAAATAACATTTTTTTCACATCGACTCATAATTGATTGATAATCACATTATCACCATCCATCCAATATATCATACCACAAAGCAATTCATATCAGAGATATAGACCAGTCCAAAGCACTCAATTTCATTCAATCATTAATAAGTAAGATTGATCACTTCATTAATTACATTAATTAATGATCCTCAGATTACTTCATTAGTTAATTATTATCAAATTTCATTTAATAATTAACCTTAACTTAATTATATTTCATTAAACAATCTTGATTTATCAAAATCATAAATCACTTTCCTTAATTACTCCATGGATTAAACTAACTCCTTGACAAATTTTATCAATTAATCAATTAATTACACTGAGTAATTAACACTAAATCTTTTCCACCAAGTAATTATCCTTTATTACTTCCCATTATGAGATTTCCTTTTAATTAATTACATCTAGTAATTATCCATTACTTACACCTCATTAATTACTTTAAGTAGTTATACTTAATCCAACATCAAATGATTATTTTAATTAATTAAACTTAATTAATTAACTAAAGTCATTCCCATCAACTTAATTAATTATATCGAGTAATTAATTCCTTTAATTACTTCATTAAGTAATTAATAATTCTTTTACCTTAAGTAATTAACCTCTTAATTTATTAACCTTTATTAATTAATCCTTAATTATCACTTTTAAGTATATTAAGTAATTAACCTTTAATAATACAAATTAAATATTTTTCACGCATCCATATTAATTACACCTACCCTATATTAATTACTCAAATTTTATTATTCTATAATCACTTACATTGATTAACCTTTAATTATCCGTATTAATTAATTAACTATAATTAATTACACAAATTAATTAATCCTCCAAAAACATATTTGTTAATCAACATTAATTCTCAACCATTAATTAATTCCTCTTAAATAACTTATCAACTTTACCTATACTTAATTACTTTGGATTAATTAACTCCAATTTATCTAAGATCTTAAGTTTTACTAATGATAAAACATTCTATTTCCTTGATTACTTCTTACTTACATAATTAATTAAGGTTTAAAACAACTTAAAAATGAACTTTAATTAAGTTAAAATAAATTACCTGATTTAAACAGTTACTATTTAGAATAATAATTTAGGAAGTTTAACCTGACAATCTCCTATCATTAACCATTAACCTGACTCCTATCATTTGGCTCGAGTAAATCCCAAGAAATCCACACTCGATCCCTGAGACTTTATTCTTCTTCTCTTTTCTGTTTTGTTAAAGTATAACAGACATATTAAAAACCCACCCAAGCTCTGACACGAGCCAATGTCTCAACCTCTCGTAATTGACTTCGAGCCACACCCATGCCCTCATCACAAAATCAACCTGACACCACAGATTCTCGTGCACCGCACACAACAACCCCTTCACTACCGACCACCATTCCGATCATCATCCTGTCAACTACGACCCTCTCTAACTTATCAACCACCCAGAAATACAAGCCATCACGAGAATCAAAATCGAACAAACGGCCCTACCTGAAACGAGAACAATCACCAGAAATTCTTGTCGTACCTTCATCACTGACCATCGGAGAACCCTCAACTCCGTCCAGTCCCTTGCCATGCTCATCCACTTCTTTCCCCACTGCTCTGATTCAACTCGACACACTGGCGAGGCCGCATTAACCAAGATTACATCATCGACCTAAAACCCAAAATCGAAGTCTCGATGGATGATAAAATCATCAGACAATTTTCCCCACTTCGACAACCTTTTCCCTCCCTCCGATATCGGTTTCACCCCTCCCCTCCATCTCGATCAACTGTAATTGCTTAAAACCCATTTTCCTTCAAACTCTCGATTACTCGCGATTAACATCTTTAAAAATCATGAGCTACTTTTTTAAAATCTTAGTTTTCGATAACCATTCAGATTTTTATCCCGAAATAACAAATCTTTAAAGTTGAAATTTTGAAAAAAGATAAGATTTTTACTGTAATATTTCCATTTCCAGTTAAACTATCATCAATTCCTGCTTAATATATCTTTACAAATTAAATTCTATCATTCCTAACATTTTTTGTTCAATATCAAAACAAATAACAAATCAGAGGAAGAATAGCAGATTTCTTAAATTTTTCTTCAGAACCTAAGAATAAAGAACAGAGCAAACATTTTATTCCAAACATGCTCAGCAACTATCACATACAAATACACCTGAAATCTGGTTTAAATCGAATGAGCAATCACATATTATATTTTACTTTAAGCAAATGTTACATGCATAAAGATTTAATAGGTTTATTTCTTTAAATAAAACTGTAATACTCACCTTTAAGAAGAAGATAGAGGGGTTGAACAAAATCTGGAAAGTAATTGATCTTGGATCTAGATGAATGTTCACTAATTTGTTGATTGCTGATTGTTTTGCTCTGACCCTTCCAGATTTTGATTTCTGCATCTTGTTTTACTGAGTTGAATCTTACTTGATAAAACTGAAACTTGATTGTGCTGCAGGTTTGTATATTGGAGACAAAATTGTGTTGCAGGTTTTTTCTTTTTATAAGATCTGGTTTCAATTTTTAGAAGAGAAGAAAGTTTGAACTAAAGATGATTTTGCTAAGTTTTTTACTTAATACATTTTTAATAAATGTTTTCAAAATAAATTTAAGACAATGCCACTTGTCCTTAAGATTATTAGAACATTTACAAATGTCTTTCTCATGGTATAATAATCTTACACATGTTATATTACAATACTAAAATAATTACTCATTTGTTTATAAATGTATTTAAATTGATTCCTCGTTAATATTATCATGTTTTAATGTTTATATCAATTTAGTTTTTAATGTTTATATATATAAATTACCTTTATACAATTACACATTTTAATGTTTATTTGTATATTACAAAAATATATGTTCAAAGCTAAATTTTCAAGAAAGAAAATTTAAAAAGAAAAGAATATTAAATTAAATCTTATTTCAAAGTTTCATACTAAAATATTGTTCTTAAATATATATGTGAACTAAATTTATTTCAAAAGCTAATTTTTTAAAAGGAAACAAATTAAACTTTTATTATACATATTATTTTAAACTATTATATTTTAAACAAAATAAATAATTACTTTAATTACTTTTGAAAATGTAAGATAGATTTTAAAATAAGCAATTGAAAAGTTTCAATATTAAATTCAATCATATTCTCCCATTACACATAATATATATTTAAGCAACAGTTATTAAATTGAAATGTTAATTATAAAAAATTAAATTTATAAAATAACACAAATTAAATAATTATTCCATAAAAATAAAAAAAATCAAAATTTAAAAACATCCCATAAATTTTATTTTGGTTATTTACATTTGAAGATAATAATTTTATTCATTTTAAATAATTTAATTAAGGGATTATCACATTTTAATAGTTAAGCTCAGATAATTATTCAATTATCTGATACCCAAAAATCCGGGTTGTTACATTCCTCCCCCCTTTGAATTTTTTCGTCCTCGAAAAGGAACGAAGACAGAATTTATTTTAAATACTATTTATCAGAAAATTATTCTTTGTTCATTTTTTTAAAATACTTTAAAATCTACATAATATAGCCTAAATAGTTTTTATAAAAAAAATACTTTTATAACTCGATGTCTCAACAAGTCCATCATCGTTCTTACAGAAATTTGGTCATATGTTGATCAGGCATAGGACTGAAAATCTATAAGTACTTAGCAGACCTGTTTTCAACAACCAGTGAAAATACTTTGAAAATAAATTTATTGAAAATATAGAAAATAGTTCTTGAAAATAGAGGATATATCTTTGGTGAGAATGCTCTGGAAATCATCACCCCCATCCATGGTCACAGTTCCATTCCAGGGTTACGTCGTCGTCGCAGCAAAAGTCCATGTAACTGCAGGCTCTCCGCGGCCTCTCGATTACGCCATGGAACCCACACAACAGATCACAGTTACATCCAGGGTTACGTTGCCGTCACAGAAAAAGTCCATTAACTGTAGGCTCTCAGCGGCCTCTGATTTTCGCTGTCGAAATGAAACCTCCCACTCCTACATAGGTCGCCGTCTGCCGATATAATATCAAACGCAGACCGTTGGCTCTCAGCGGCACACACGACTTTCGCTATGTTATACCAAAGATCGCAGTTACATCCTGGGTTACGTTGTCGTCGCAGCAAAAGTCCATGTAACTGTTGGCTCTCAGCGGCACACACGACTTTCGCTATGGTATACTCTACTCATAATCCTCAGGAACTAGTTTTGTCCGGACTCCTCACAGGATCAACTTTAGAACCCCCCTTGGGGCTCAAGGCAGCACCACCCGGTGGTACTCCTGAAAAGTTCATTTCAAGGGAGCGCCTTTTTCCCAAGAGCCATCATCAAAACATTTTATACTATACATATATAGTACCTTTAAATCATACACCTAGTATGATCTCATACAAAGCTCCTTTACAAAAAATCGATTATCCCAAAATCGATAATTCTCAAACTAGGCTTTCTAAATTCAATATTGCTTTTTACCCAAAAATCAAAAGCCTTTACAAATCCATAGGTTCCCAAAACCTTTTTCCAAAATCCTCATAAGATCCTTTATATATATATATACAAATATATATAATCTTTAAAATTTTGGATCATTTCGAACTTGTATAAAACTCCTTTTATACTTCAAAACACCTTCAAAATCCTTTCCTTCTGGCAAAAGATTCAACAAGGGGAGTTTTATTTAAAAAACAAAGGTATTTAACTTTGCTTACTCAAAATCAAATATTCAAATTTGATTACTCCTTCCAATATCATTTTCATTCAAATCCGTACGATGTACACATATCATTCGTACGCTATATCAATCTGATCGCTTACTTGATCACACAATTTCACTTCCGAACTAGTATCGTTCACCCGACTTTCTAGTGCGGACTAAGATCTGGTTTCTTGATCAGAAACCGTCATTCTTCTTGCATAGCCTAACTATGATAGAGAATATCCAGAACCAAATCAAAATCCATATCCAGGTTCGCCGTCGAAAATCGAGTGAAAAATCCCAACTCGGATCGACAAACTATCTCGAAATTCTATGCTCGAATCTGGATCAAATCACTATGCGAATAGAATAACATACGTACACCCTATGTATTATCTTTATTGGTTATTAGCTAAATTAATCCCATTTCTATTCACATTCACTTTGATTTTCGTTTACTTACTCACAATTGCTTCAATCTATTTGGATTATCACCTCTATTACTATCTCGATTGGGTATTTAACCAATAACAGTTTGAACTCTGACCAGTTTATTTTAAAAAAAAAAGCTTGAAAATTTTAAAAATAGATAAGTAGTTGGAAAATAATTATTAGTTTGTAAAATAAGTGTAAAATAGTTAAAATAATTATAGAAATTTTAGATAATCGTAAAATACTAGTAAGATGGTAATTAGTTTTGTTAAACAGTTGAAATATAGTAATTAATCTATAAAACAGTTGGAAAATTCTTAAACAGTTTCAAAAATAATTGTAAAAAAAGTATAAGATAGTTTGGATTTTAAAAGAAAAGTTGTATATATAATAAAGAGCTTTGAAAATAGGTTTATATTAAAACAATTTATATTAAAAATAGTCTAGAGTCAAAACTGTTCAATTCCCAATCTCCATTTCAAAACAATTCAATTTAAATTCCACTTCCATTTAAATTGACCCAATTCCAATTTAAATAACTCCAATTTCCATTGAAATTGATTCAACCCCAATTCAAGTTGAATTAACCTCAGTTTCTTTCCAAATTTAAATTTATTCAACCTTGATCTCAAATTCTACTAATTCAAATAAAATTCAACTGAACTAGTTCCAATTTCAATTCATTTCAACTCCAGTTTGAATTAATCCCAATATCAAACCCCATTTCCAAAACAAGTTGAATTATTCTTGATTTCCTTCCAAAATTCAATTCAAATTCCATTTGAATTTTTAAAATTATTCAACTTTAATTACAATTTCAAATTATTCAAATAAATTTGGACTAATTTCAAATCGAATCCACTTCAATTTCAAATTGTTTCAAATTAATCCAATTTAAATTTTCCACTTGGATTTCATACTTACACATCATCAACCACAATTTCAATTAATTCAAATTCCAAATTTAAACCATCTCGAATTATATAAATTTGAGTTAATACTTCAAATGTTGACTTAATTCCTTTAAATTAATTTACCTTTTTATCCCAACAGTGGATTACCATACTCCATTTCTCATTCATTTAAACAAATCCAATTCACAACTTAAAGATTTTTAACAACAATAGGATGATATCATCTAATTCATTTTAAAACATCCATTCATTTTCAATTTCTAGATCTCAAACCCATTTTGAGATCACTTAAACTCTTAATTACAATCAACCATTTAACTTCCCAAGTTAAATCTTAATTTCATTTTAAAATTTACAAATCAGGTTGAACATTCCCATATATTTAACTTTTCCTCAAGTTAAACTTAATTCACTTAACCTAGTCAATCTTACCCAATTTGAATTTTTCATTTCAAAATTTTGAACTTCTCATAAATAATCTTCCCATTTATTAAGTTCAAAAACTTATCATTTTAGGGTATCACATCTTGTTCCAAATTTAAAACTCAACATTTAGAGTTTATTTCAAACCACCTTTGATATTATGTATATCTACATATATACATATTAATTTCTTTTACCAAGTTATACTTTAAAATTTTAAACCACCTTTGGTTTTCAAAACAAATTTCTTTTAAATTTTCAAACAACTCTTGTTTGAAATAGGACCATTTCATTCAATTGCCTTAAATAATATTATTTATTATTTCTTTAAATTAATTACATCATTAATTAATTCCAATTAATCACATTCGGTAATTAACTTATTTCTTAATTACCTTCATTAAGTATTTGTCCTTTGAATTATTTACTTCTAGTTACTTCATTAAGTAACTTTATCATTTCCAATTATTATCCATAAATTAATCTTATTAAATAAAGTTTAATTAATTTCATAAATTAATTGATTATCCTTATCCTGAAACCTTTCCCAAATTCAAGATTTAATTTCAGTTTGAATTTATTCCAAATTTAACTTTATTTAATTTCAATTTGGTGGTATTATATTACTACTTAATTTAATTCCAAAATTTTAACAACCAATTCCCTTAATATTTTATTAGAAAGAAGTATTGCTTTATATATCAAAATATATATTCTTATATAAAAACATTTAAAATATTTATATAAGAAAATAACAAGTACGCTCTCTCATATATACACTCAACTCATTCTAGGGTATCACTTACCCTATCCTTAATGAGTAATCCCACCAGAGCCAAGGTTCTCGCTTAACCTTCAGCTCTGATACCAAATGTAACGACCCAGAAATTTCGATCCCGAAAATTCCAGATAGTTAGTGAAAAGAAGATAAGAGAAGAAGCAGAAACAGAAGCCAATCACAGAAACTCACATTCGCAGCGGATCAAAATATAATATCACATAATAACAGTTTACAAAAAGAACTGTATCAGTACATTTACATTTTATATATCAGAGTTACACATATACATAAACACTGGATAAAACAATCATATCCAGATACTACAATATCATAAAGTAAACTCTCCATACGACCCTGCCATCCAACTCGCCTCCTGAGCTCCAGAACGTCCTTACCTGAAAATCTGTAATACTCGGTCTGACCCGAGCGTTACATCAAAGTAACACCCGGGTCAAGCTGGAACCAGCGTGAGTAAACCCATTTAACAAGGAATAAAAAAACATACAACTTACATAAACCCGGGGTAACTTATATCAATTTACAACTCCACAAGTTGTTATAGACATCACCTATTTCACATAACAATTTATAAAGAATCGAAGTGGTTTCGGGAATTTACTAATACCCGACTCCGGTCTCTTCAAACCCAATTTTATCGGATGTTATTCAGTTAAATACAATTCAACTTTATTTACCAAATAACATTTTTTTTTTCACATCGACTCATAATTGATAGATAATCACATTATCACCATCCATCCAATATATCATATCACAAAGCAATTCATATCAGAGATATCAACCAATCCAAAGCACTCAATATCATTCAATCATTAATAAGTAAGATTGATCACTTCATTAATTACATTAATTAACGATCCTCAAATTACTTCATTAGTTAATTATTATCAAATTTCATTTAATAATTAACCTTAACTTAATTATATTTCATTAAACAATCTTGATTTATCAAAATCATAAATCACTTTCCGTAATTACTCCATGGATTAAACTAACTCCTTGACAAATTTTATCAATTAATCATTTAATTACACTGAGTAGTTAACACTAAATCTTTTCCACCAAGTAATTATCGTTTATTACTTCCCATTATGAGATTTCCTTTTAATTAATTACATCCAGTAATTATCCATTACTTACACCTCATTAATTACTTTAAGTAGTTATACTTAATCCAACATCAAACGATTATTTTAATTAATTAAAATTAATTAATTAACTAAAGCCATTCCCATCAACTTAATTAATTATACCGAGTAATTAATTCCTTTAATTACTTCATTAAGTAATTAATAATTCTTTTACCTTAAGTAACCTCTTAATTACTTAATTATTTCTTAATTTATTAACCTTGATTAATTAATCCTTAATTATCCCTTTTAGGTATATTAAGTAATTAACCTTTAATAATACAAATTAATTATTTTTCACGCATCCATATTAATTACACCTACCCTATATTAATTACTCAAATTTTATTATTCTATAATCACTTACATTGATTAACCTTTAATTATCCTTATTAATTAATTAACTATAATTAATTACACAAATTAATTAATCCTCCAAAAACATATTTGTTAATTACATTAATTCTCAATCATTAATTAATTAATTCCTCTTAAATAACTTATCAACTTTACCCATACTTAATTACTTTGGATTAATTAACTCCAATTTATCTATGATCTTAAGTTTTACTAATGATAAAACATTCTATTTCCTTAATTACTTCTTACTTACATAATTAATTAAGGTTTCAAAGTTTCATACTAAAATATTGTTCTTAAATATATATATATATATATATATATATATATGAACTAAATTTATTTCAAAATCTTATTTTTTAACAGGAAACAAATTAAACTTTTATTATACATATTATTTTAAACTATTATATTTTAAACAAAATAAATAATTACTTTAATTACTTTTGAAAATGTAAGATAGATTTTAAAATAAGCAATTGAAAAGTTTCTATATTAAATTCAATCATATTCTCCCATTACACAAAATATATATTTAAGCAACACTTATTAAATTGAAATGTTAATTATAAAAAATTAAATTTATAAAATAACACAAATTAAATAATTATTCCATAAAAATAAAAAATCAAAATTTAAAAACATCCCATAAATTTTATTTTGGTTATTTACATTTGAAGATAACAATTTTATTCATTTAAAATAATTTAATTAAGGGATTATCACATTTTAATAGTTAAGCTCGGATAATTATTCAATTATCTGATACCCAAAAATCCGGGTTGTTACAAAAATCCTTTCCAAACTTTAAAAATAGCTCCTTTTATTTTAAACACATTGCTATTTCCTGAAGATCACTTTCAAACATACGTTTAAAATATTTAAAATAAGCTCTAGAAATTATTTAATTGAAAATTATACTTAAGGAAATATACAGGGTTTCCTAAGTATTTTAAATAAGATTTAACTTTTAAAATAAGGTTATTAAATCAAATATTCATATTAAAATTTTCTTTTGAAAATTAATACTACTTTACCCCTAAAAATAATAATTAAGTACCATAAATACTTAATCCAATATTTGCTTTCACTTAAAATAATATTTCTTTCTAAAAAAATATTCTAAACATATTTAAAATGCAAATTTGTAATTTGAAAGTTTTCTTAGAAACAAAAATAAAATTTCCAGGAGAAAGCACATTTCTCATTCTTTAAAATAAATCTCGCTATTATTTTTAAACAATTCTCAATACCCTTTTTAAACCACAAATTTAAACACTTCATATTATCAACCAATCACTTGAATTTAATTCCTTTTTAAATTCTTTATTTAAGAATTTCTTTAATTTTCCTTTAAACCCAATTTATTTATATTTAAATTTCCAGGTTATATTCACCAAATCAGAACACAACACAATTAAATGTCCGATTTATCTACCACGGTAAATAAACAGAGCATAGCATAACAGGATCTAAAACAATTTTATCAAAGAATATAAATGTGATATATTACCGAATATATATAAATTTCTATTTGTGAGGGGTCCAGTTGGATCCTTCCAACCTGTTTTCCCCTGCATCCACAGATATTAGCACAATAATATATATCAATTCATTTTGACAATAATTATCATATTTAACCAATCAAGCAATCATTCAATTATTTACTATTTAAATTAACTAATATTCCAGATGTGAGTGAGTCAACTCACCTTGGGTTTTCGACGAGCGTTCAAATTTAAATTAAATCAAACGGCGTTCGATTTAACCTAAATTTTTACTTGCTTGGAACGATTCCAGAACTATTCCACTATGTAGAACGCGTCTCTGCAATTCCGGCGTCGTCAGTTTCGTCGAAATCTGATAACGTATGAACTATATATGAATTTTCAAAGTTTTGAATATAAAATTTAAAACAAACTTTCCTTTTATTTTAATTTATTATACCTAAACATCATCAAGCCGTAGGATTAGGAACAAAATCAAGGCCGAACGTTTTCTTTCTTCCTCACGCACGTAATCACAGTTAAGCCCGAACCCATCATCACGATTTAGGGTTAACAACCGTGACCCCCACGGCGTACTCGGCGACGATCCAACACCACCACTACGAAGCTCGTCCCACACTCTCCCTTCGGTCGAAGCTCTGACGAACTCGACCTCCCCTAGGCTCGGCAAAACACGAACGAACTAAGCATGCATGGGCACGATTTCGCAACCATCCACCTCGCTATACACCATCTCAGCCGTTGGATGCGTAGATCTTCCCGTGATCTACAACTCTCTAGTTGAAATATTTTTGAATTAAAGCATGGATAAGGAGATTATGGAGGAAGAAGCACGATTGGTTTCGGCCATTAATTTTGAAGTGGCGGCCGAAGATGACAGATTAGGGTTTCTTTGGGTGAACGTGAATATATATATATACATATATATATATATACATATATATATATATACATATATGTATATATATATATATGTAACCCTATATTATATTATTAAATTCATATGAAAGCAACTTATTCTAACGATCTCCAAATCTCACGTGCCACCTGGCGTTTCTAAGGTTTTACCCACGTTCCGAACACAATGAAACATGTTTCGGAAGCTAATTCGATCGTATACGTAGGTTACGGAAATAAACGATCAATTTTAAATTAAATCGATTAAAGTATTTTCTATGCGTTTTAAGCTGTAGGGGGCAAACGACAACTCCGATTGCTACGAAAATTTAAATCCGATAATAACTAACTATTACGGATCCAATGGAACTAGTTTCATCGAATTCCGAGACTGTGTCCCGGAGGGCTATTTTAACTCGTCGATTAATTCGAGCGAGTTTCAAAATCGTCGAAATCATCTAAAATTTCACTTTTAAAATTTTACTAACTCTATTATAACTCGTATAAAATTTATATTCACATTAGAAATCATTCTGGTTCAGTTTAAATCAAAATCTGATTATTTGCATTATTATATTAATAAATTCCATTATTAAATTAATATAAAATTCCAAATTTAATCTATCGACATTTAATTCCATCCAATGATCCAATATTACTATTTAAATCAAAATAAACTTAAATAAATTTTTAGAAACCATTTTTATATCTATTTACATCCAGATTCACTCATTATCCCAATTCTAATATTAAGCTATTTATTATTCAAATTCCAATTTAATTCCCGTATTTGAAATTTAACTAATTTTTTATTAATTTAACCAAAGTCTTCTATTTCAAAATTCAAATTATAACACATATTCAACAATTAAAATGAATTAAATGTTCAAATCTAGCGACCCAAAATTCTGGGTCATTACAGCATTAGTATGATTTAAAAAAGATATTTCGAAGATAAAGTTATATTTTTAAAGAAACATTACAAGCTATATTTGAAAGGAGAAATTATAGATATTTTTGATAAATCACATAAATAAATTAGTATGAAAATCTATATTATTTGGAAAAGTAAAAATATCATTTAGGAAAAATATTCTGGTGAATATTTTGACATAAAATTATATTTGATATTTTGATATAGAAATGGATTGTAAAAGATGAGTATAAGAGTGTGTGTGTGTGTGTGTGTGTGTGTAAAGCAATGATTGCAACCACATTGATATTTAGTAGCTACTAAAATAAATGGCAAGGCAACATCATTATATTTTTTAATATTTGAAGTTGGGAGAAGAAATATTTATTTTGTATGCTAGGACGAATTATGTGATATTTTTAGATGTTTGAGTATGATTTGAATTGGTTTCTATGGATGTTAAAATTTGAGTATAATAGTGGGTAGTAATAAAAAAACTTATATATATGTTTCTAATTGAAATAAGTTTAGAATAACGAAAATATAATTCATTTATATTTGGAATAGAAATGATATAGCTTTAGATACTTTGATTTTTTGATAATGAAATATTCTAGAAAAATCATAATTTTCTGAGTCTGATATCTCGAGATTTGTTTGATTTTGATTTCCAAATGAAAAAAAATTGGTTTGAAAGGAAAGTTAAATTTAAAAAGTGATTGAATTTAATTTTTTTTTCATTCGAATGGAAAAGAAACTTTTGTAAAATAAAATTTTGTAATAAAATATTTTTAAAACTGTAAAGTTTATAATATTAATGGAAAAATTTCCAAGAAGACTCATTTTTGGAAGAAGTATAGTTTTATATAAGTTTGAAGTATTAAACTTATAAGTGTGTTTAACAGTTCTTTATAATCGATAATGATATATATGTTTTAAGAATCTCGATAAGAAGTTAAATATTTAGAACTGAAATTTTAGCATTTTAATAAAAAAGATGTTTGTTTCCTAAACATATATAGAGTATTTACGTGATAAGTTTTGAAATTGTAAATAAATGTAGTTTGTTAATCGATATTAGTAGGTTTGGAAGAAATATTTTTGAAAGGTATTCATATAAAATTGTGAAGTGAAAATTTTAAAGGAAACAAAAGAATTTTATTTAGCTTATTTATTTCAAAATTTAGTTAAAAGGAAATCCATATTTCAAAAAATAGTTTACATTATTTATGAAATAAGAAATTGGGGGAAATGTGTTTTGAAAGTAAATTAAGTAAGATGGAGCATTTTGTAATTATAGAAAAGTAATTTTTGATGTTGTAAACAAATTTTATTAAATAGAAAGAGATTAGTTGATTATTAATTTATTAACATCTTTGAAGAGTGATTATGAGTTAAATCTAGTATGTTTGAAGATAATTGATTTCTTATTAATAAATATATAAGAGAATTTGCAAATGAAGTAATGTGAAATTTTTTATATTGTATAGGGAGTTGTAAGTTCTACGACATTTTCGTGCTGTAGTGGTTATATTAAGCACCCCAGAAGTTCCAACATATAAGAAATAAATATTGATTATTTGTGAAAGTTTTGAAATCTTCCAAATGAGTACAATTGAACTCAAAACCCATGGTTTTAGAAATGGATGAGGAAGATAAAATATGAATCTTTTAATAAGCCACCGGATGAAAGGTTTAACCGGTGATTTTGTGTCACTCTATTTAATACTTGATGGGTCAACGTACAATTCACAATATGTGCTAACTCAAGATAGTAAAGGTAGAGCATTGTATGATTTGTATAAATGGTTGATTGTTTTGTATTTGAATATAAATTGTAGATAGTGTAGTTAATCTAGGGGCTGCTAGCTTAGTTATAGATTTTTCCTAAGGAGAAATTGTGAGGACACAATTTTCGTAAGGAGGAAGTCTGTAATAGCCCAATATTAGGAGATAAATAACTAAAAATTATTAATGTTGTTTTAATTAATTACAATGGATTTTTAAAGATTAAACAATAAAAACACGAATATATAGTAATTAAGTTAAAATAAGTTAAAATATAAAAATAATATTTTATAAAATCGTATAATGAATGAATATGTTGATTTTGGTAAAAAAAAATGGTTTTAAAGTGAAAATTTGATTTAAATTTAGGGTTAATATGTTATTCTTATTGAAGTGGGCTAAATTGACTGTCTTGAGATAACTAATCGAAATAAAAATATATATAAAAGATAAATTCTATAAAATTCTATATGTTGAGTAATTACTTAAGTGGTGAAAATATGATTTTACTTCAGATTTTATATTGATTTGTGATAAATGAAATTAGTGGAATGGAAACTAGAAAGAAGAAATGTTTAACGAATATGAAGCACGAGCCCATCTAGCCCAAACAAACATCTTCACCTCTTAATATCCAAACTTTTCTAAGTCTAGAAAAAAATATCATCCTTATTATTTTTCATTCACATATACTTCTCCTGAGGATAATTTGCAACTTTCTTCTTTAGGAAACACAATCATGAAACCACCTTTCCTCTTTTATTCTAAAATTAAAATAAATTGAAATAAAATCCATAAATCCATAAATTTAAGTATATGCTTCTTAATATCATTCCACACCTATGGTTATAAAGTAACTGGTGTTTTGATCATCCTTTGATGTTCTGGAATGTGCAAATAGAGAGAGAAGATGAAGTATAAGGATTCCAGTGGGTATTCTTACTCAGGAACCTATGTTCGTATCATGTAATTCATTGTATGTGGTTGATTGAATTGAAGTATAAATCCATAATGTTGTGTGTACCGAATTAGAGGAGAAATGAAAAAGGGTTAGAGGAGAAGAAGCTAGAATTTGATTAAAAGCATCGAATAATGGCTTTTGGGTTATGATACCGGTATGCTCAATGGTCCATCGCTTGCGTTGACCGGTGGTACCCCCGGTTCACAAATTAAGTGTTTGTTTATATATTATATATATATATATATATATATTATCATTGATATAAAAATGAGAAATTGTGTAATGTATAATTTTATAAAGAAAAGTTTATTACTAAAAATATATTTAAAGTTATTAATTTATTGGAAGGAAATTGATATTTAAATATATATTTTTTGAAAAATAAAACGTATTTTCTAATTAATATTCTAAGTATCTTAAACTACATTTTATAATTAATAATTTTAAACAAGTGTATGTCTTATATATTTGATTAATGAAGTTTTATTATGCTTTTCTACTTTCTCGTCTCTTCTATATTGAGTTTGAATGTTATGGATCCTTCATCATTGGGTATTGTTTTGATCAGTCGCTTTTGATGTGATTTTATACAGTGATGACATCCTTCTGTACGATTTCATTATTTCGGTTCAATGCAATGAGAAATATAAATAAATAGAGTTATAATACAATCTGGTATATGAGTTTTGGTAATATTTTTCTAGTTATTCTTTGGACTCGTTATAAAGAACAATATTTTGGAGATTAAGTATAGTTCATGAGCAGTGAATAAACGATTGAGTATTACACAATGGTAGGGGATGCTGATGTGATATTTATTCAATTATCCATTGTAAGTAGATGTTACTCACGTATTAGGATCTGTGATACCGGGGTAATACTTACATGAGGTGATGCTCATGGTGTTGAGAAAAATCATGGATTTGAGTTGGGTAGGGTAACTATATACACAGATATTATGTATTTTTCCATCATGATATACTCTTGGTTATTAGTACTTGAGTGAACTAAATGGATAGTATCCATCCTAGCGGCCTGGTTGTAGGGTCATGTCCTAGATCCATGACACACTATGGTATTCACAGTAGAGTGGCTAACCCTAGCCTCTTGTATCACCTAGGCCAACATTCTATTACCATAGGGTTTGGAATCGGGTCGTGAGTGGAAGCCCTCGCATTGACGAGCACACTGGTGGATGTTGTCATGATTATAATGGAGATAACGAAAGATTGCAGGAGTAGATCCAGGTGGTTAACCCTTGTGCTTATAGAGCAGGCAGACGACTATTAGTCTCCCTTCCAGTTCTAACGGGGTGATAGATTGGTATAGACTATTGACATACCTAATCTAAGTAAGGATATAGGTAGATTACCCACATGTTGAGATATGATTCTATTTGGGACTTCGTGTCTATCATACAATCAATTCTCGTCACTATTTATTGTGTGATATTTCTATATAAAGAGATGAAATTATACTTGTGATAGGTATCCTAAGGATAGTGGATTCTCATATCATTTATTATATATAATTTTATGGTTGGCAGCCTATTATTATATTTGTTGATGATGGGATTCCCTAGTTTTAGATTGAAGGGTATACTTAGATATGGCTATGTGCTAGCCTGACTAAACTTGATGATATCTCTGGTATTGATGTTTTTCGGATTGTTATGATGATTTGGAATATGTATGATTCGCCATATATCGTTGATTCTATAATTTCTTATTTAATGTGATTTTATATTGGCGATGACATCTTTATGCAGGATTTCGTGATGGCTGTCATTGAGTTATTTTGATGTTGTTTATCATATTATTATACCATGTACATACTGAGATACTTGTGTATATCGACCCCTATGTTTAGACATAGTTTAACCCATGTGTTATTTACGTAATACTCGGGTCAGTCCGAGACACTTATGGTTCAGAGATGATGATACAAGCTTGTGTTTTACTAGGCACAGTCTAGACAAGTTATATGGTTTTGCCATGTATTATTGTGCATACATAACTTTATTATATGTATGATTACATGACATATTGAGTTTACAATGTATTTTATTGAGATAGTGGACTTTTGAGATGTTTGGTATTCACACCATCTCTTGTGTATTTCATATTATACTCTATAGCCATAATACCAACTCCGTGTTCTTATTATTTATAGTATATTGTGTACCTTTCTATCCTAAAGATGCATATGTTTAATAATTTGTGCCGATACTGGATACGTACTGGTAAGTTATTTGCGTGATTTTGAAATACATACTAGTATTAGCCCAAGGGAATATTCACGTGTGTACCTTATACAGTCTCATTCTCCGTATTATCTAACAGTATTATTAGTAATACTCTTGGAAGTATGGGTATAAAGGTGTGGTCTTTCAATATCTTTATATCTCTTTTGAGTTCAAAATTCAAAAGATAATACGCTGTTTTGGGAAATAAATAGAACAATGACCAGATTACGAATGCATTAAGTAGTGTATAATTTTTCTGGCACTTGCATAGGTTTTTAAATGAAAATATGCCAAATAATTTATTGGTTAAGTATATCTTATATTTTTTTAAATCTTAGTTAAATTCATTATTAACTGATAACAATTTAATCAATCAAATTAGTTGCACAAATTTTTTGAAGTATATCATTTTAATTTTGTATAGTATATGTTCTTATAATATTAGAAAGGTTAAGTGTGATCATTTTATTTTACTAATAAGGCTCCCACTAGACTTTTATATTCCTCAAAAACTTAAGATAATTACAAAAATATTTCGATTCCTCTAATGAGTGTTAGAACTCGCTTACCTTGAGTCTGACCTTGAGTTTTCTAAACAAACCATAGTTCCGCAAGTGATGGATACTCTAATGATTGTATATATACAGCTCCTTACCATGATCTTTGCCCTAATCTTGACCTCGTCCTTGAGTTTGCTTAACAAATAAAGGGAGATTATTTACTCTTACATATCATCTCGTGATAGCCTAAGTATAATGCACATACGTTGAGTTTGCTGAATAAATACATGCATGTATCTTACCTCGTATAGGAAATATATTAGCAGTACTACACATAATAGCTTTAGCTTGAGTTTTCCCAATAACTAATGCATATGCAAGTAATTATCAATACGTAAAAGACAGAGGCCAACTTATGTTAATGATTCATAATCTTTAATATATTTTGAGTGATATCAATATAAGGAATAATGCATTTCTTATGAAATACCATTGTGATTCAAGTATTGGATACAATTGAAACATGGTATATATGCTATACGTTATTATTTACTATAAAAATCATTTTGAGTATATGGAAACTCTACAGGGTGGATCGTGCAGTGTATATGCAAGTATATATGATAACATATATGATGCAATTAAAATAATATTAGTCTAAGTAAATATAGAATACGCACACCAGAATCTTATACTGGTTCGGACCTCCCATCCTACGTCCAGTCCTGAAGCTCCCCTTCGTAATTCGACTATCAAAAACCCTCGCTTTGCCCAAAGGAACAGGCTTGATTACAATAAGTTGTTCTTGTCAAATGTGTGTTTTAGTATAACACAGATGTTGACTAATTAGTACAATTGCTTCCAATATATATCTAAAGAATATTGTTTATGAAGAACTGAGTATGTGGAAGAGTGAATACAAGTAAATATTGCTAGAGTGCGGAGATCAAGAATATATGATAGAGTATAGAATTAGAAAGAGTAAGTAAGGTGAGTTTTTCCTCTTGATTATTGATGTTATATATAGTTGTAGATAGGTATATTGAGTTGCATCCATCAACGAACACTCTAAAGTTAGTTCTGTTGATGGTGAAGAGTTGTGGTAAAGAGAAGTGGAGATGTCCATTTTCATGTGGCAGTTGCAGTTCTTCTCTGAAGTCCGAGTTTGAATTCAGACGTCTGGTATTTGTTTCAAACATCTGGTACTATATATTTTTTGTACATAGTAGATTTTCAGACGTCTGAGTGCTTTTACCAGACGTCTGGTTTAGCCTGTTTGTTGTTCTGGAGGACTTTTCCAGACGTCTGGCTTGTGCACCCAGACGTCTAATACTGGTACATATTTTCTTTGTTCATCTTTTCTTTTGATTCTTTGTACCTATCGACTTATAGTTTCTTGTAGTGTCCTTTGAGCCTTGTTCTTTTCTTTCTAGTGATGTTGTTCTAGCAACTATCTATATATATAACTATATATGTATATTTGATTTCCACTGTATAGTTGTTGTCATCGAAACCGTAGATTGGATTTTCTAACATTCTCCCCCTTTTTGATAATGACAACTATACAATGCACTTAGATATAATTTTTTAAATCTCCCCCTGAATATGTGCTTACCATTATTTCTCCCCCTTTGGCATTATCAAAAAGTTTAAATATCTATAATTATGTATATACTATTAATTCGGAATTTTAACTAATTGCTGGAAAATTATAACAATTATAATAGAAGTAACAAATCCAAAAGAACTTTTTATAATCATTAAACACAGTAATTACATACATAGATTCTTGATTTCAATAAAAAAGATGAAACATACTAAAAAAAATATCTAAGAACCTTTTAGGGAAGCTTGAGCTTGATCATCTCCTTCATCTTCATTCTTTGAAGAGCTAGCTTGTTTTTTTAGAAGATGTTGGAGTATGTTCGAAAGGTTCTTTTTCCTCTTCAAAAAGTTTAGAGAGTTTTGAAGGAGGAGGAGAAGACACTGGAGTTGGCCAATCTTCCGAAGGTGGTGTAGGATCACGTACTCGTTGAAGAACCTCTTTTAGAACGAATAAAGTTGTTGAAAGCGATGTTTCAACTGTGGCTAGGCGAGAAGCAAACATTGTTTCAAACCTATCAATATGCTTAGCCAATGATTTTTGATTTCTTGATAAGATATGTTGATTTTGGAGAGTTAAATCTTGAATACTTTCATTTGGATTGGTCTTAGTGCGACTCTCCAAAATATCATCTTGGCATGGATAGTCAAAAGGTTCTGGAGGAGGAGGAGTTTGTTCATATTTTTGTTCCTCTTCTTGTGATGATTGTGGTGGTCGTTGATGAGTTTGAGGCCTAGCTTGTCCGGCCTATTGACGACGTTGCATCCACTCTTCAAATGACATAAAATCCGGAGGATTTTCTAGTAAGTGCACAAGAGAAAAGAACTTTGTGGAGGCGTACTATGGAGAAATCTCTTCAAAAGTCGATAAATATGATGGAATGTTGTGAGTTTTCAGAAGATGCATGATGTAGATAGGGTAGATGATAGATGGACGTGATCGAGTCCAATAGTGTTTAAGCTCATCAAATATGAATTTCGCCCAATTTACCCTCGTTCCACTAAAGATGGCATATAAAGCATTGTGCTCTAATTCAGTTATTGCTCATGACTGCCAAGGAAAGGAATGATTGTGTTGATAATCATCTTGGTGAGGAGTCTTGCCTTAGGTCGTAAGGGTTTGGAAGCAAATCTTGGCATTTCATCTTCCCAAATTTGATGGGTAACATTATCTATTGGTTTTACGTGCATATCCGGGATGTTATATAAATCTTCTCCGGAATCGAAACAACCTAGAGTACGGCCTATTATGCCCGGAGTTAGACGAATAGTGTTGTCGTAAACACTTAACTAAAGCCAATTTTCATCATTATCTGTATTCCATACGACAGTGCTATCCAGATTAGGATAGAAAGGAATAGGCGAGCTGATAGATTTGGACATTATTTGAATTGAAGGAAATCAATGTTTCTAATCCAACATTTTCGCACATTTCATCCAAATCGTACATAAGGAATTTGAGAAAATTATAGAAAGGACCTGCATGTAGCTTTTCCTTTTGAATATCGTCATATCTTTTGATTGAATGAGGCACTCTATTCATTCATCTCTTAATTTGATCATCAAAGCACACTTGCGGGTTGGAGGATGTGGCTTGCTCTTGCTTTCTCTTTGAAATGTTAGGGTTTTCAGTTTTGGGAGCCATGATATCGTTCGAAATTATGAAAATAGAATTTGGAAGGTTAGGGTTTTGGATATGAAAGAAAAATGAAATGAAATGGAAGGTAAAACTTTGGGTAAAATAGTCATTGTAAGGTTACTAAAGGCTGTCGATTGAATTTCATATGTCTGGTAATGAGTCGGTGTAACAACCTTGTATTTTATGATTATTTTAATTATATATTTTGATTATTTATTTGCTATATATTCTGAGATTTTGCAAATTTTATTTACAACGCCGAATGGTTGAAAATATCGGGTCCCTGTATTTTGTGATTATTTAATTGTATGTTTTGATTATTTTAAATTGGATTTCTGATTTGAAAACTTTATTTTTATTTATGGATAAACTTTATTTTATTTATTGAAATGAATAAATTATGTAATTTAAATTTAAATATTGATTTTGATGTGAATTATAATTCCAAACATGAATAAATAAGATATTTTCCAAAAATGTGAATTTTGGTCAATTTGGTCAAACTTTGGCTTTTAAATTTAAAATTTAAATATTTGAATATTTTAATTTTATATTTTATAATTAAAATAAATTAAATTTCAAGAATACTGCTTTTCGTTTCGTTGAAATCCGATTTATATTGTGAAAGTTATGTTTTTTACAATATTGTGTGTAAATTGTTTTATTTAACAATATTGTCCATTTTAATTTATACAAATAATATTTTTGTTTGATAAATCTTGTTCTAGTTTGTGTATTATGTGTAATATGACATGTTATGTATATATTTATTTTAAAGCATTTTATAAGTGTAGTTATAATTTTCAAATGTTGATTGTATTTTTGTTTTCAAAATTTTAATTCTAGTTTCTATTATCAAGCTATTTTCTTATTTTATTTCAACTTTTCCTTAAAGTATATTTTTTACTTTCTTCTTCATTTTATTTTGTTCAGCTTTTATTTTATTTTACTGAAATTTATTTAGTTCTTTTCATTAAAAGAAAATGGAAATACAAAGAGACATAGACCTTTCATTTTCCATTGGCTTTTCATTTACCCTTGTCTCTTCATTTTCCTTTTGCCTTTTCATTCCTAGCTTTTGGCCATTCTTTTTCTTTTAATTGCCATGTATTCTTCTTCCATCTTTCATGTGAAAATATACTTCCCACATCACAACTTACAACCAAAGAAAAAACAATGGGAAATGGCTTCTTCTTTTTCTCATTTTTCCTTTCTTTTCATCATTTTTGCCTTTGCTCTTCTTCTAGTTAGCTCGGCCTAGCCTCTCCACCATATCCACCGACCATCACCCCCTCCATCTACAGTAGCAAACACTCCCCTCCCTCTGACCAAGACAGGCCATGACCTTCCACTTGAAGCCATCACCATAAAATTTACACAAAAACTCCACCAAATGCTAGCCGAACTCATGTTTCACCCTATCCCCTTCCATATCCACTTCGGACACCACCTTTGCACCATCACCACCATCATAACATCACCTATGGCCATCACATGACCTCTTTCCAGATCTCAAACAAGCATGGGCCGAGCCAACTGATCCATAGGCCGAGCATAGTTGTTGACAAAACCCTTGCCTTTTCCCCTTGTTCTTATGAATGCTTCATGTTATCACCTACCCACTTTCATCTCCACTTGTTGCCATTCCTATTTGACCCAAACCTAAGCCATGTTGACACGTAGGCCAAACCTAGTTTTCTGAGAACAAGCCCATTCGATCATGTGACAAGTCACGTTGTTGTGGTCAGGCACTTTTGTGTTAAAGCTGGGTAATGTTCTTTGTTGATTCAAAATTTACATTTCGTTTCAATTTATATTTGTATTGTATGCATATGTTTATATGGTCTTGTTTATTTGTTATATACAAGATCAATATCAAGTCTCTCCATGTTATTACCATGTTAACTCTGTTAATTATCACCTGACTTATGATATATAACATTATATTGTGACATTGACATGTTAGTTTATATTGTTTATGCATATATCCAATGCAAGTTTCCTGCTAGAATAGAATCGCTATGGGTTGAAATGATACATACCCGAACGGACTTTAGAATAAGGAAAAATCGTTATGGGCTTAAATGAGGCCTGAACGATTTTTATTGTATTTTATTTTGACTTGGAATTGCGGGTGTGAAATGAAAGAACCCAAGTTTTCTTTTTAAATTGCGGATTGAAATGATATATATATCCGTATCACTTGACCTAGGTTAGAAAATTATATACAGACCCGTGATATATTTTTAAATGATTTTTCTTAAGATTTTTAAAAGTATGAAATTTGATTTAAAAATATATATTTTATGGTCTTGAGAAGGCTAAATATTTAGTTTTGAATTTGTGAATTTAAGTATGTAAATTTGAAGTAAATGTGATTTTTGACTTTAAATTATATTTTTAAAATGTAAGAAATAATGGAAATTTAATTTAAAGTTTTGAAATGATATTTGGAATAAATGTTAAGTTTTATTAAATTTATAAGTTAAGAAAACAGTGAATTTTGACTTAACTAATAAATTGAGTTTTAATTAGATATTTAATTATAAAAATTTGTTGTGGTAAATCATATGTTAAAATAATTCAAATGTGAAATTTTGAAGTTTAGAAATATGATTTATAAGTTTAAATTAACAAAAATTCTGAAGTTTTATTGTTTTTGAAAAGTTATAATAAAATTTGGAACTTTATTAACAGCATTTTCCAAAAATGCTATGGTCTTATGACAGCATTTTTAAATGATGTTATTTTTGAATTTAACTATGGTTGAACTAACTAAATATCTATTACGGCATTTTATAAATGTCGTGGTTCTTGAATTAAACTATTTTGAAAACTATAAGCTACGATAGCACTTTATAAATGCTTTCGTTGCTATAATTTGACAATGTTTTGAAGTGTTAAATGATTTAACTTTTGGAATTGATTATTTGTAAAATTTCAGGAGTTTGAATATATATTTTAATATTTAAATTCGAACTTTAAGGAATTTAAATTGAATTTGAATTTAAATAAGGTTTATTTGGTTATGTGTTAAATGGAATGAAATGTAATGAGATAAATGAATTTTTGAATCAAATTTTGAAATGTGTTTTGTAATGATATTTGGTATAATAAATGAATGACTTATTTGATTTTTAAAATGATATTTAAATTTGAATATTTGAATTAAAGAACGATAATGAATTGATAAAGGTTTTTGAAAGGATATGATATTTTGATGATTGAAATGGTTTGAAAATGATTTGATATTTATTTTGATAAAGAATATGAAATTTGAATGATTTTTGATTTTGATAAATGAATATTTGAAGTTTATATTAGTATGAAAGCGTATTTAATGATATTGTATTTTATTAAGTGATTATTTCAAAGCTAAATAATATGAAAGTGAATTATATATACATACATATATATATATATATGAGATGTTAAAAATTTAGTTTTGAAATTTGGTATATTTAAAGCTTTGAATTATATTGAAAGATTGAATAGTTTATTTTGCAGATCAAATCTATATTTGAAATTGATAAGATTTGAAATGGTTTGTTGGGAAACTAAATTTAATTGAAACTGATGGTTTGAATTGAATTAAATTGGAAATTTGAACATTTGGATTAAAGGATGGTACCATGATTTCAAGTGTATGATTTCAAAATGTTATGATTTTCAAAGTATAATGATTTCAAGTATTTTAGTTTCGAAAGAGTTATAACTTTGAAAGTATTATGATTTTTGAAAGGTGAATATATATTTGAAATGGAAAGTATAAACTATTTTAAAAGGGATATAGTTTTGAAATTAATTGATTTTATTTTTGAAGTATAAACTATTTTGAAATGACCATGGCGTTAGAATAACGTTTGGTTCTTAAAGAGACTGGGATCTGAAGTTTTCATACTCTCTACCAACTCCGAAAACCACTTTAACAACCGTGTACGCGGTGGAGATTCCAGAACGAAGTAGGATGGTGGCGACGTCCTTGAGGTATATTATGTGGACCCAACTCTTGTGAGTTGGCATAAGGTGGCTAAAACAGGAGCGATCTCGGTCCAAAAGGGGGTAGCTCCTCTGGTCGAACGCACTTCTTTGATACTATAATCTTACTTGTGGTTGATTTGATGGCCATCCCCCAATTTTGATTTGGGAGTGTGTTCCGAGATGGGCGTATGTGGCTGCTACGTTACCACCAGCCCGTGTGTGTAATTGGTATATCTATCCTGGCATTGCCTTGTGTGCCGTGTCGCCTACCATAGCGAGCCTTACTACGAGCTTCTATTTGTGTCGTACCTATGGAGTATCTTCTCACAGTCTCCCGATCAGGAGATATGCAGGTACTGCATAGACTACTGGCATTACTACGTGTTAAGAGCTATATGGGTAACCCCTTAACGCTATTTTAAAGTAAGTTTATATTACTGTAGACATTATTATAATAGCGAATATTACTACATAGTTAATAGTTTAACGGATCCTAAGGATGGGTGGTCCCAAGCATCCTTTAAGTTACTGATGCATTTTTGTTACCGTTCACTTGAGTTGATTTATAGTTCATAAGTATGTATGTCCTGACTCAAGTGTTTTGTGTTTTGCTTTACGCTCGAGTCAGACTGAGTGATTCAGCATTCAAGACTCACCTTCAGAGTTGGATCTTTGCTTGAAGATCCAGCCATCTATTTTTCTTTCTGTATCCAGTGTTTCCAATGATGTATGCCGATTTGTACCTGATGTATCTTATACTCTTCTGTTGTATCTTGTTTAACTCTGATGTATCTATTTTTCTTATACAGTAGCTTTATGAACTACTATCTCTTTTAATTCTGCTGCAATATTATTTACTCTGTATTTGTAATCTGTGATTATTTATTTACTGTATATTCTGAGATTTGCTAAATTTTATTTACAACGCAGTATTTTAAGCAATTCAATTCCTACATGTGCGGATGCAAATATTTGAAAATATCGGGTCGTTACATTTGGTATCAGAGCTTTGGTAGCTCTAGGCAAAACTTAGCATATATGGTAAATGTATTTACAGAAACACTTTCATTCAAATTTGAATCTCTTCCTTTTTGACTCGATTCCTTTGAATTTTGGAACGTTCCCCGCGGTTCCAAAATCCATTTATGTCCCTCACTATTCGTCTTCTTTTGATTCTGGAGTAGCGCATAATTCCACTTCGAATGATCTTTATAATGAGTCGGTAGTCCTGCCAATCTCAAATTTATTTGTAAAGGGTTGAAACTCCTTTACAACAGCATCGATTCACCAAAGATTTTATATCCTCGGTTTAGATGCTGGTATCTCTTATAATTCCAAACTCTATCTCTTGAGATCGAATGTTGATTTACCTTAGAAATCCACATCGATCTTATTCTTTAAGTTACGGTGACCCGGTTAAGGTTGCCCATGATTTATATAAGCTTATCCATCTTCCTATTCTATTATTTAATCATCTCATCTTTGTTTCCAACTTATCTTCAAATCATTCTTGAAGTGTATTTGTAAACTAATATTTAAAATGCTTTATATATTGTGTTGTTTGAGTTGTTGATTTGGGTTTATGATCGATTAGTCTGATCAACGCTATCGATAAGATTTCCAAAACACTTGAACAGAGCAAACTGACACGATGTGGTTTTTCAAATTTAATAATGAAATAAATTTTGTAACTATATTATAAATCTTTTTCTGAATTTTTATTGAATTGGTTGTTAAGAAATAATATTTGATTTTATATACATCATTATCTCTTGTTTTATATATAAATAATTGAACTACAAACATGGTTATAAATTTATTTGGAAATATAAAATGAATTTAAAAATAAGAATTTGAGAATTTAATTTCCGATGGATTTCAAATCTTGTATTTAAAGTTTTAAAGGATATAATATTTAAAGTATTTTTGAATAGAAATTTGTTTCCAAAGAATTTTTAAGTTTAAATTTAGTGCTCTTCTCTTTGTCAGTGGAAAATAACTTCGATGATGACTGCAGTATCATCGACATTCATTTTCGAGTTTCGAAGTGAAGAGACTGTTCTGTAGTCTTGCTACAGTTTTGCTTCGAAAATTTAATTGATTTGAGTTTCTAAATTTATAACATATGCTGATATATGATTAAATTTGAATGGATATATATATATATATATATATATATATATATATAGTATATGTGCATTTATTTATCTCTAAATAGTTTGGAATTTATCTGAAATTTAATTCCTAAATTTTATCTTGAAAGATAATTTCAAGTATAATTTCAAGATTTGAATAAATATTCAAGCTTGAAATGATTAAATTGGAAAATTATTTATATAATAGACAATTTGATTCCAATATAACTTACCTTATTTTCAGAACTTGAATATGTAATTAGATAATATTTAAAAAAAGATTTTATAAATAAAATTTGAGTGTTTATAATAATGTTATGCACCTAAATTTTAGTTATAAAAAGATTAACAGAGGTAAATAAAGAGAAAAGGGTAATGGAATAATTTACAATATAAAATGATGTTAAGGAACTAAGAATAAATTTAAGACATTTATAATAAGTGTAAATATATTTAACATAGGTGATAAAATATATTGAGAGGAATAATTTTAATTTTAATTAGGAATAAAGAAGAATTAAATTTATTATTGAATATATTTTGAGTATAATAAAAGATTTTTCAAATCCATGATTTTATAAATTGTTAATTTAAGATAATTGGATGATAAGATAATGAAATAAGGGATGATTAAGATTTATTTAACTTATGTGAAATTAATTTTCAATTTAAGTTGAAATTTTCATGGATTCAAATTTATTATCTTATTTTGTTTTTCAAACTATCTTCTAGTTGTCCTTATTTCCCTTATCTTGCTATAGAATGGAGAGGCTATTGCTTATACTAGTCTGTTTAGAAATTTTTCTATAATTTTTGATAATCTTTGGTACTCATTTTTGAATCTGAGCACTGCCTGCCAGCCATAGACCGTCGGTCAAATGGAAAGGGTGAATCAGATTCTTGAAGATCTCTTTCGTGCTTATGTTCTTGATTCTGGAGGATCTTGGGAAGATATCTCCACCTTGTTAAACTTACCTATAACAACAGTTATCAGGTATAATTTCAATCTTCATGTCATCTTGTCTTAATCCTATTTCGTTCTATCTTTTTCTTTTCTTTCCCGTACCTCATTCCTTTACGGGGACGAAAAGTTTTGAGTGGGGGAGAGTGTAACAACCTTGTATTTTGTTATTATTTTAATTGTATATTTTGATTATTTTAAATTGGATTTCTGATTTAAAAATTTTATTTTATTTATGAATAACACTTTATTTTATTTATTGAAATGAATAAATTATGTTATTTAAAAATAAATGTTGATTTTGATGTGAATTATAATTCCAAACATGAATAAATAGGATATTTTCCGAAAATGTGAATATTGGTCAATTTGGTCAAACTTTGACATTTTAAATTTTAAATTTAAATTTTTGAATTTTATCTTTTATAATGAAAATAAATTAAATTTCAAGAATACTGCTTTTCGTTTCGTTGAAATCCGATTTATATTGTGAAAGTTATGCTTTTTTACAATATAGTGTGTAAATTGTTTTATTTAACCATATTGTCTGTTTTAATTTATATAAATAATATTTTTGTTTGATAAATCTTGTTCCAGTTTGTGTATTATGTGTAATATGATATGTTATGTATATATTTATTTTAAAACATTTTATAAGCGTAGTTATAATTTTCAAATGTTGATTGTATTTTTGTTTTCAAAATTTTAATTCTAGTTTCTATTATCAGGCTAGTTTCTTATTTTATTTCTACTTTTTCATAAATTATATTTTTTATTTTCTTTTTCATTTTATTTTGTTCAGCTTTTATTTTATTTTACTGAAATTTATTTAGTTATTTTGATTAAAAGAAAATGGAAATACAAAGAGACATAGACCTTTCATTTTCGATTGGCTTTTCATTTACCCTTGTCTCTACATTTTCCTTTTGCCTTTTCATTCCTAGCTTTTGGCCATTCTTTTTCTTTTGGTTGTCGTGTATTCTTCTTCATCTTTCACGTGAAAAAATACTTCCCACATCACGACTTACGGCCAAAGAAAAAACAATGGGAAATGGCTTCTTCTTTTTCTCATTTTCCATTTTTTCATGATTTTTGCCTTCACTCTTCTTCTAGTTAGCTCGGCCTAGCCTCTCCACCATCTCCACCGACCATCACCCCCTCCATCTACAGCAGAAAACACTCCCCTCCCTCTGACCAAGATAGGCCATGACCTTCCACTTGAAGCCATCACCATAAAATTTGCACAAAAACTCCACCAAATGCTAGCCGAACTCATGTTTCACCCTATCCCCTTCCATATCCACTTCAGCCACCGCCTTTGCAACATCACCACCATCATAACATCACCTATGGCCATCACATTGTGAGAAATGTGGAATATGGATCTTAAGGCTAGGATTAACACTAGAGGGGTGATGGGTAGTGTTTAAAGGAATTACTAAATCTTCTTGAGTTTTTGTTAATTTGAACACAAACGTATGCAATATTCAGACACAGACATAATCACAGGATCAAACATAGAAGCAGAAATAAAGTAAAAGCAATAAAGGAAAGAACACACTGGATTTTATACTGGTTCGTAGTAACCCTACATCCAGTCCCACACACAAGTACGGATTTCCTTTCAAAAGCAATTGTACAATTACACCCTTGATTTCAAGGCCATGAGGTACACCACTCCTGATTCACAATCCTCTGGGTAGAGATACATGATTTCACGGGCAACAAGTTAACCCAATTGATTTCCAATGCTACAATCGCATCTTTTCTCGCTTGATTTATTTCACAGGCTACAATCACACCTTTTCTCGCTTAGTTTATTACAAAGAAGCCTATAACTCTGAATAGCACTGAGATCTTGTTGAGATAGTGATAGAGAATCGAACCATAAATGATCTAGTTAGATTCAATGTTGATTTCGGCAGAGTAATGGTAAGAATGTATGTAAAGAAATGTGGAAGAAGAAGAGGAGTGAAATCAGAGAAAATATAAACACTAATTCGTTCAAAACTACACCTATTTATAGTAGAACAACAGCCATGTCCATTCGTGAAAGGATATGACGAATAGATACTTCCTTTGAAATTCAAAATTTTGAAATAAACTTCTACCATGTCGACATGGGGTACTTGAGGATGTCAACATGCTAAGGAAATTTTGGTAATTTGTTTTTCTTTGAAAATAACTTTCATTTTGTATTAAAACTATTTTAAACTTTATAAATATACTTAATTGTAGTTAAAATATATAAGTAAATATAGCGAATTATATTTTGGTATATATATAAAAATTTGTTATAATTTCATATTTAAATCTAAGTAAAAATATTAAAAGTTAAATATATTATTATTAAAAGATAGTTTAAAACCAAAGATAATTTGATTTTGGAAATAAAGATTATTTTGAGGCTAAAAGTATTAAAAACCAGGATAGATGTTTTTGATTCTTTTAAAAGGAAGGTTTTGAAATTATTTTGTAAACAAGATATAATTTTGTAAAAAACATTTGAACAAAAGTTAGTGGATACAAAACAATATTCCACTAGATTTTTTGTAGGTTCCATCCTACTTAGGGTTTCATCCATTTAACAAGCTCGAAGTGGATTCCATTCCACGAATAAATTGGATTTTAAGTTGCCAGTGCTTTTCTAGGAGTTTTAACAAAATTCCTAATTAAATTACTTATTATTGAAATCTTGAACTCTTGATAATCTTGATACTCATGAGTCTTCAATCTTGATATCTTGAATCTCTATACCGTATAGTCTTCATTCTAGGTACCTGCATGGTTAGATCCTGCATATACATATGTATCTAAACTATAATGTTAGTATTCATATTTTTATAATCTTATTCTAAGGTTGTTGTCATCAAAACCATCATCTCAAGGACTAACAATCTCCCTCTTTTTGATAATGACAACCTTTGTTTATAAAATATTACTTCTATCCTAATAACTTCCCCTAAAACTAATAACTCCCCCTTAATCTATGCCTAACTATCCTATTTTATATTTCTACCCCTTCGTCATCAACAAAAAACCATCCTAAAACCATAAAACTATACAACTCCCCCTTAAACTAATACTAGAACAAAATATCGTAAATGGAATGTGAAAGACATTAACATAATTATATTATAATTATTCAACACATAAATATGTATAAGTATATTTCAAACAATCCAATCAACGTGCACATCAAATCCAATCATGTCAAACAATCAAACAAATCACAGGTCAAACGAATCAATCAAGTAAACAAGTCAATCAAGTCAAACAAGTCAATTAAGACAATTAAGTCAATCAAAACATACCAAATTAATCAAAAACTAATAATCCTAAACTATAATATAATACTACAAACTCCTCCTAAATAAAATACACTCGTTATGTATACATGTATGCAATATGTAGTTTGTAATGCAGTATGAAATGTATGACATATGCAATGTAGCATGAGATAATATGCAAAATGAAGTGCAATTGTGATGCAAATGATTATGATATTTCATACATTGTAATTTATGATGTAATATGCAATGAAATGTGATATGAAATAGGATGCGTAATGATATGTAATATGAAACAAAATGATAATGAAGTAAAAACAATAATAATATGCAGAATGATGATATACATACTATGGTAAGAGATATCCAGATTATAAGATAAACATGAGTGATGAGTAATATCCAATTGATAAGCATGTGTGTGTGTGTATGCATATATCAAACAATTTATTATAACTCGCTTCAACCAAACCAAGGTAATGCACACCAATTGCTAAACTTAGATTAAGAAAACTAATGAATGGGACTAAAAGAGTAGTAAAGACAAGATTTTAAAGATAATAAATGATATTAAAACTATAACATATTCATGAAAGGTAGTAATCAAACTCAATATCAAAATCAAATTGCTATGAAATATGGATTTAAAATTTTTAATACCCTCCTTGTTTTTAAAAAAAAATTAAATTAATTTTTTTAAGAATCAAAACTTCCATGTTTATAAAATACATAACTTACTAGTTAAAAATTATACATTAAATTATTGTTGATTAAAATATTTAGAAACATGTTTAAACATCTTTAAAAAAAATCATAATGAAATATTAAAAATAACAAAATTTGAAAAAGTAAAATAAACATGTGTTATGTTAAGGCCTCTTTCATTTAAAATTTTAATTAATTGCTAAAAAATATCTAAACATTAATTTTAAATATTCTGATATAAGTTATAAAATAACTTTTAAAAAGAATAGAGAAATATTCTTAAATTAAATATTATTTTTACATAGTTTAAAGTTTCAAGTAGAAAACACAGCATTTATAGAATGCTGTAAAAAGTTTTTGCAATAAAAAATATTCAAAACATTATAAAACAGAATTTGCAGTATTTACCAAATACTATGAAAAGTTTCTAAAACACTACAATGTTTCAAAGCACAGAGATGCTATAAAAACGAATTTGCAGCACTTAAGAAACATTCCAGAAGAAAAGACAGCATTTCAGATATACTATCTATTGTTCTGGGCTTGATTTTAACATGATTTTTGTACTAATTTTACGACTAGATATTGAAATATAAATAATTAATTTTTTACTCAATTTTTTATAGCAAAAAAATAATGAGAAAACATGTGTAAAGACACTTGGCATTATGCATGTAAAAATGTTTTTCTACTTAGTATAGTTGTAATAAATTAGTAGTAAGATTTTATTTGAAAGGAAACACATTATTTTTTAAAAAGAAATTTAAAAAAAATTAGACTGGCATATCGAAATTTATACTATGGTGTGTCAATATACGGACCTAAATATCAAAACTTATAAAAGAGATAAATTTCTATACCTAACTAAATGCATAAATATATATATTCCTAAATGCAACAATAAAGATGAAATAATAGTAAAGTGTACCAATTTTTGCACTCCATCTTTCTTGCTTTGTTGTTCTTCCATTATCGTTAACCACAATTTATATCTTTCAGAATTTGACGACGAGATCTATTCTATTGCAGCGGGCTCGTTTTTCTGATCAGCGTAGTATATTCATTTGCTGAATTTGAAGACCGTGTGAGAAAAATATAGATGATTTAGTAGATTGACCAACTTGGCACCAAAACTTTGAATTTGAATTTTGAATGAATAGACACTTCAACCACTATAAATAGGCCCAACAGCCACCACTTTTCATAAAAGTTTCTCTTCTTCTTCTCCCTCTTCCGTTTTTCTATTTACCATCAAACTTCTAGAAGGCATATCTTCTTTTCTTAATGGAACTAGATGAAACCAGCGGCAAATCGAAGAGGAAGGCAAGGGCTATGATCCAGTAATAGTTTGGCGACGAATTTAGATAGTATTGTGGTGCAACAGGCTGAATCAGTAAGAGAAATGTAGAAATCCCGTACACAGTTTTTCAGTTTTGGTTAGCCAACTACAAACTGTCATATCTCACTCAATTTGTGAAAACAAGAACTACAATCTAGAAAATGAGTGGGAATAAAATACTCAAATTTTTGGATGCAATTTGAAGAATACCATTGACAGTTTTTCTTTCTTTCTCTCTTTGTTCACCAAAATTTCATTTGACCATAACTAGGTCATTTCTTGACATATTCGCACGAAACCAGTGACATTGCGAAGTAGATGGAGTGAAGTGCAGTATCATATCAAGTTATAGATGAGTATCAAAAGCTTCATATTGATCTGGTACCCATTTCATTGTCGATTCTCATTATATATCTATTTATTCTTCTTAATTGTTGAATGGTTATCTAGTATCTTTTAACCAACAGTCATTAGACATAACTCTTCTCCTGCAAAACAACATAATTTTTTAAAGAATCAAGTAACTTTTCAAAATAACTAAATATAGTTTTAAACAACAATATCATGATGATTCTGTGACATATTCATATGAAAATAGTGTTAATAATTTTATTAAAAAAATTTGCCATTTTAAAATTTTTCAAAATTCATATTATGAAAACTTTGAAACCTTGCTCTGATACCAAATGTGAGAAATGCGGAATATGAATCTTAAGGCTTAGATTAACACTAGAGGGGGATGAATAGTATTTAAAGGAATTACTAAATCTTCTTGAGTTTTTGTTAATTTGAACACAAATTATGCAATATTCAGACACAGATATGATCACAGAATCAAACATAGATGCAAAAATAAAGTAAAAGCAATAAAGGAAAGAACACATCGGATTTTATACTGGTTCAGAGCTACCTTACATCCAGTCCCGCACATAAGTACAGATTTCCTTTCAAAAGCAATTGTACAATTACACCCTCGATTTAAAGGCCACGAGGTACACCACTCCAGATTCACAATCCTCTGGGTAGAGATACTTGATTTCACAGGCAATAAGTTCACCCAATTGATTTCCAAGGCTGCAATCACATCTTTTCTCGCTTGATTGATTTCACAGGCTACAATCACACCTTTTCTCGCTTAGTTTATTACAAAGAAGCTTATAACTCTGAATAGCACTGAGATCTTGTTGAGATAGAGAGAATCAAACCAGAAATCATCTAGTTAGATTCAATGTTGATTTCGGAAGAGTAATAGTAAGAATGTGTATAAAGAAATGTGGAAGAAGAAGAGGAGTGAAATCAGAGAAAATATGAATACTAATTCGTTCAAAACTACCCCTATTTATAGTAGAACAACAGCCATGTCCATTCGTGAAAGGATATGATGAATAGACACTTTCTTTGAAATTCGAATTTTTGAAATAAACTACTACCATGTCGACTTTGGGTACTTGAGGATGTCGACATGCCTAAGGAAATTTTGGTAATTTTTTTCTTTGAAAATAACTTTCATCTTCTATTAAAACTATTTTAAACTTTATAAATATACTTAATTATTGTTAAAATACATAAGTAAATATAGAGAATAATATTTTGGTATATATATAAAATTTTGCTATAATTTTATATTTAAATCTAAGTAAAAATATTAAAGTTAAATATATTATTATTAAAAGATAGTTTAAAACCAAGGATAATTTGATTTTGAAAATAAAGATTATTTTAAGGCTAAAAATATTCAAAACCAGGATAGATGTTTTTGATTCTTTTAAAAGGAAGGTTTTGAAATCATTTTGAAAACAAGGTATAACTTTGTAAAAAAACAATTTGAATAAAAGTTAGTGGATACAAAGCAATGTTCCACTAGATTTTTCGTAGGTTCCATCCTACTTAGGGTTCCATCCCTTTAACAGGCTCGAAGTGGATTCCATTCCATGAATAAATTGGATTTTAAGATACTAGTGCTTTTCTAGGAGTTTTATCAAAATTCCTAATTAAATTAATTATTATTGAAATCTTGAACTCTTGATAATATTGATACTCATGAGTCTTCAATCTTGATATCTTGAATCTCTATACTGTACAGTCTTCATTCTTAGTACTTACATGGTTAGATCCTGCATATACATATATACCTAAACTATAATGTTAGTATTTATATTTTATAATCTTATTCTAAGGTTGTTGTCATCAAAACCATCATCTCAAGGACTAACACACATGATCTCTGTCTAGATCTGAAAGAAGCATGTGCCGAGCCAATTGATCCATAGGCCGATCATAGTTGTTGACAAAACCCTTGCCTTTTTTCCTTGTTGTTATGAATGCTTCATGTTATCACCTACCCACCTTCATATCCAATTGTTTCCATGCCTATTTGACCTAAACCCGAGCCATATTGACACCTAGGCCGAGCCTAATGTGGTGAGAACAAGCCCATTTGATCATGTGACAAGCCATATTGTCATGGTCAGGCACTTTTGTGTTAAAGCTGGATAATGTTCTTTGTTGATTCAAAATTTCTATTTTGTTTCAATTCATATTTGTATTATATGCATATGTTTATATGGTCTTGTTTATTTGTTGTATACAAGATCAATGTCAAGGTTCTCCATTCATTCAATTTTAATCGTGCTTGTCGTGCTTTTGGAATCGCACTTGTGTGTGTTGTTTTGGTCACCAGTGATGTATTCTGATTTGTACCTGATGTATCTTATACTCTTCTGTTGTATCTTGTTTAACTCTGATGTATCTATTTTTTTTATATAGTAGCATCATGAACTACTATCTCTTTTAATTCCGCTGCAATATTATTTACTCTGTGTCTATGATCTGTGATTATTTATTTACTGTATATTTTGAGATTTGCAAAATTTTATTTACAACGCGGTATTTTGAACAATTCAAGTCCGACATGTGCGGATGCGAATGGTTGAAAATATCGGGTCATTACAGTCAGACATTTGATTTTAACCTAGAATTAAGACAATAAATATGGTCAGATGTCTGCAATCGATATAATTTGTAAATTTCGAAGATTTAAAGTGTTGTTAGACGTTTGGATATAGAAACAGACGTCTAGAATAGGCAGACGTTTATTTTTGAAGCAGGTTCTTTTCTCGGATGTCTGGACATAATATCAAACGTATGAAAATGTCCCGAATTTGTATCTTAAGGAGGCAAAGACTTTGTTCAGACGTCTGGTCATTATTTCAGACGTTTGAAATAGTTTGTTTTGTAATTTTTATTGGGCAGAGATAATTTTCAAACATTTAGAAGTTTATATCAGACGTCTCATACATGCACAGTAGTTTAAAATTGGTATGTCACAAAGATATCAGATATTCGAGGGCATAGTATAGACGTCTGAAATCTTTAATATGTCTAAAAACAGTCTTATTTTGGATGATTAGCACGATTTTGAGGGATTATTTTTATTGAAACATGATATTATTATTTTTGAAAATAAATACAAATATACATATATGAAAAAAAAAACAAATTTAGTGAGATGAAGATGGAGCATTGAGATCTTCAGAGGTGCTATCCTTCCATGGCTTGAGTGGAGACCGAATATTTCCACGTTCATTGGTTCTGGGAGAATCCAAAAATTGCCTAGTTGGAGGATCCCAAGTGTACGATAAGATGCAGAAGGATCCAGAGAATTGCAAGGAATTGAAAGTGATCAATGTACATCCTTTTTTCACGAATTGCAAAGTATAATCGCTACTTGCTCTAGAAAACTTAGTCATCACGCAGTGACTTTTTGTTCAAAGTATAATTCTCGTTGTAAATCTATTTGTTGCTTTTGGTAATGATGTGTCGCATCAATTTTCTCCTTGGTGTTAGGAGAGACAAATAGAGATCATTTGGACCTCTTTTTATCGGGATTGAATCACGTGCGGTAGGAGGACCACATATAGGTTAGCTATTGACTTGGTGTAGGAATAGGAAGTCGTTGAGGGGTATGTGCTGAATTATCCCATGTTGGTGTTGAGAAGAAGAGATGAGAGTTATCGGAAGACATGCTTTTGTTTTCTTTTGTAGAAAGGAACATGAAATCTATATGTATTTTTACTTTTTGTTTTGTAAAAAGAAAGGCTATTTATACATGAATTAAAAGGTTATACATAGTTAATTTTGAAAATCAAATTTCTAAAAAATTATTGGTTAGTGTTAAAAATTTTGATTTGTGGATAATTTTTTTTAACCAAACATAGAATGAATGAAATGTAGTATTAGCTGAGAAGATCATTAAGAGAATATATTCCCAAATCGCGTCATAGCTTAACTAATGTTTGTTCGTTTACTGATTTTTTGAAAATATCTGGTATTTGATTCTCGGTATTTACGTATTCTAATGTAATAATTCCTTTTTCTACATTGTTGTGTAAAAATTGGTGACGTATATGTACGTGTTTAGTATGTGAGTGATTTACAGGGTTTTTTGATAGATTTATTGCACTCGTATTATCACAACATATTGGTGATTTATCAATAAATTTTCCGGAATCTTCCAGCATTTGTTGTATGTGAATCACTTGTGCACATGCTAAGGCTGCTGAAATATATTTGGCTTTGCAAGTGGATAAAGAGACACAGTTTTGCTTTTTGCTAAACCACGAAACCAATGATTGTCCGATAAAATGACACGTACCGCTAGTACTCTTACGATCTGTTTTACACCCACCGAAATCCACATCACAATATGAAACAAGTTCAAACGATGATCCCTTAGGAAAAAATAAACCGTAATCTCTAGTACTAGATAAATAACATAAGATACATTTAACAGCATTTTGGTGAGACTGTTTTGGTTTTGCTTGAAATCAGGCACAAAAACATATGCTCATCATAATGTCGGGTCGACTAGCCATCAAATAAAGTAAGGAGCCAATCATATTACGATATAATTTTTCATCAAATTTTTTTCCGCCATCATCTAAGTGAACACTAGTACTCATTAATGTTGGTTTGCTTGAAGTTTTATCTATTTCAAAACGACGTAATAGATTGTTATAATATTTTTCTTGATGAATAAGAATACCATTTTCAAATTGTTTTATTTATAAACCTAAAAAAAATTCAATTCACTCATGTGAGACATTTTAAATTCGTTTTTCATAATATTTTAAAATTGAGTACAAAGATTTTCGTTAGTTGAACCAAAAATAATACCGTCTACGTAAATTTGTACAACTAAGATTTCGTTATTTTCTCGTTTAATAAATAAATTCATATCTATTTTACCTATTTGAAAACCAGATATAATTAAATAATTCTTAGGATGTTCGTACAAGGCATAAGGGGCTTGCTTTAAACCATATAGGGTTTATGCAAATCAAAAACATGATCGGGTTATTTTTCGTGAACCAATAATGGAGATTGTTCAACATATATGTTTTCTTTAATAAAACCATTTGAAAACGCACTTTTGACATCCATTTGAAATAATTTAAAAGTGTGATGACTTGCAAAAGCAAGTAATGTACGTATGGCCTCGAGTCTTGCTATTGGAGCAAAAGTTTCATCGTAGTCGATACTTCTTCTTGATTATAACCCTGAGCGACTAAACGTGCTTTATTCCTAATTATACTTTTGTTTTCACCTGCTTTGTTTTTAAATACCTATTTTGTTCCAATAACTGATTTTTTTTCTGATCTTGGTACTAATTTCCAAACATTATTATGTTCAAATTGATTTAATTCTTCTTGCATGGCTATTATCTAAAAATTATCATTTGAAGCTTCTTTATAATTTTTTTGTTCAAAATTTGACACAAATGTCATATGACTTATTTGGTTAAGTTGATTTCTAGTTTCCCTGGAGTTAAGAACCCCAACGATATTATCTTTCGAATGATCCTTTAGAATTCTAGGGGATGACATTAAAGTATTATTTTGTGCATTTGTCTCATTATTAGATGAGTTTGTCGTATTTGTTACTGGAATAATTTCTTCATTGTCACTAATATGATGGTTAAGAAAATTTTCATCAAATGAAACATGTAAACTTTCTTCAATTGTGTTAGTATGTTTATTAAAAATTCTATACGCCTTGCTATAATCCGAATATCCAACAAAGATTCCTTCATCGACCTTCGAGTTGAATTTTCCCAAATTATCTTTTGTTTTTAGTATAAAACATTTTGATTCGAAAGTTTTAAAATATGGTACTTTAGGTTTTCTTCTAAAAAATATTTCAAAACAAGTATGTTTAGTCATAGGTCTTATGGTTACTCGATTCAAAACATAACATGTCATAGCAATAGCTTCAACCCAAAAATGTTTCGGTAAAGCACTAATATTTAATAGTGTTCGTGCACATTCTTGTAACGTATGATTTTTTCGTTCTACCTTCTTTTCAGTTTCTTTCTAATTGAATAAGCAGATGTTTCATTAGGGACAATATGAAACACTGTATTCTCCAAAAAAATATTGAATAGCTGTCATAGCCTTTCTATCCAAAGTCTCTCATTTTGCTTCAGATACCTTACTAGGTTTCTCCTCTTTGTTCTCCAGTGGTCGGTGAAGATCATTAAGATATAAAAAATCCTCCATATTTTCCTTCCATAACCCCTAATTTCTCCTACTAAGTTTTTCAACATCTTTTCATAAGCAAAACTCTCTTATGATTTTTTTCGTTCTACTACACCATTTTTTTGAGGTGTGCGAGGAAAAGATGACTTATGCTCTTTTTATTACAAAAATTAGTAAAAAGATTATTTTCAAATTATCCACCATGATCAATTCGAATATTCTTAATTTTCAAATCCATTTAAGTTTTAATTATTTTAGCAAAAATTTTAAACATACCAAAGGTATCACTTTTATGTTTTAAAAATAAAGTCCTTGTATATCTTGAAAAATCATCAATTATTACGAAAACATATTCATTGTGATTTATAGATCGTACTTGAGTTGGACCATATAAATCAAAATGTAATAGTTCTAATGGTTGTTTTGTAGAAATATAATTTTTAGATTCAAAAGAGCTTTTCTTTATTTTTCGGGTTTGACAATCGTTACATAAATTTTCTGTTTTATAATTTATTTTAGGTAAACCTCTAACTAGCTCATATTTTGCTGATTTATTAATATATTTAAAATTAATATGACAGAATCGTCTATGCCACAACCATGGATCGTCATGTTTAGCGGTTAAGCATAAGTTTGAATTTCAATTTATATTCATATTTAAGACATAAATATTTTTGTTTCTAAAACCCTCAAAGATAAGTTGTTTATTATTGTCGAAAATATTACATCTACCTTTTTCGAAATTGGTTTGAAAACCTTAATCGCATAATTGACTAATGCTAAGTAGGTTGTGTTTTATATTTTCTACTAACTTAACATTTGTAACAATAGAAGAGTTAGAAATAACAAAGTTAATGACTTCTCCGATGCCAATGACGCATTCTTTTGAGTTATCTCCAAAAGTTACCATTCCACCATCGATGTATGTTATATTTGATAACATTTTTGAATTTTCGGTCATATGCTTGGAGCATCCACTATCAAGTATCCATTTCTCCTTATTTTTTATTTTGGGTACCTGCAAAATAAAAAAAAGATTTAATTGGTACCCATATATTTTGTTAAGGTCCTAGATGTTAAGAGGAGTAGGTAGTCATACCCAAGAAGGTTTGGTACCTTTATGAACATAATTTTTATTATAGACTACGCTATCTAGAAAATAATTATTATGTTTTTGTCTAATCAAATTATTATTTGTCTTAGGAACCCAAATTTTTATATTTTTAGTAATTGTATTAGACTTTTTAGTCTTTTGATAAATAAAACTATATTTCTTAATATAATTTCCTTTTGTTTAGGAATATTTTTAAATCCTATTCTATTTCTATTACCTGACGGTTTTGAAGTTTCGATAAGATTTTCCGAATCTTGTTTTCCTTTATTAAATTTTAAAACATTATTTATAATTTTATCTAATTTTTCTTTTAATTCTAACTTTCAATGTTTCTATATTACTTTTCAAGTTGATATTTTCTTTCAATAAGTTATCCTTTTCAAGTTTAACGTTTCCAAAATCATTAGATATAGTCTCATTTTAAACTAAACTACTTTTATTTTATTTTTTGAAATAATTCTGGTTCCTCCTGTAAAAAAAATTTCTTCACTTTTTAACATTCCTATTTCAGGTTCTAATCTATTTATTTTGGCTATATGTTCTTTACTCAATTTTTAATTTGTCTAAATTTATCATCTAATTCCATATTAAGCTCTAATAATTCATCATAGTTAAGTTGGGGACATACCTCATCAGTTTGTGCCATAAAACGTAAATTAGCTTGTTCCCAGTCACTATCGTTGTCACTGTCTGATGATGAAGAAGAATCTGAGTCATCCCATGTTATTTTGAAAGCTTTCTTCCTTTTGAATTTTTCAAATTTGTTCTTCTTTTTATCATTGTTGAGCTTGGGACAATCTTTCTTCATATGTCCAAAGTGACTACATTCATAGCATTTGATTGACGTTTGATTTGTTGCGCTTGATTTTTCTCCTTTTTGAAATCTGGTCATTTTCCTAAACTTCTTGAATTTGTTGTAGTTTTTGGCAATAAATACGGTTTCTTCTTTGTCTAAGTTGGAGTCTTCATTTGTTGTTGGAAATGCTATGTTTTTCTTCTTCGAATTTTGTTCTTTTCTTGCCTGCAGATTAACTTCATAGGATATTAAATTTCCTATCATTTCTTCAACTAAGAGTGTTGAGAGGTCATTAGATTCTTCGATAGCTAATACTTTTATTTCCCACTCTAGAGTTAAAGGATTAAGTATTCTAGATACTAAGTCAAAATTTGTGAATTTAACTCCTAGTTCCATTAAATCGTGTTGAATAGTTTGGAATCTAGAGTACATATCCACAATAGATTCATTTTGTTTCATTTTAAATGATGAAAATTGATTTTGTAAAATTGAAATTTTAGTTTGTTTAACTTTGTTGTGCTTCATGTGTAAATTGTAAGGTACGTCAAATATCATATGCAGTGTTACACAACATGACACGCAAAAGTTCATTCTTATCTAATGAATAAAATAAAACATTCATAGCTTTGGCATTATTAGAAGCTATGGTTTTTTGTGTATCATTCCATGTGTTCATAGCAGTATCAGGTGCTTCAATTTATTTTGAGTGGCTGACCAAATTTCTAATCCGTTAGCTTCCATAAAAATTCTCATACGTGTTGACCAATATGCATAATTAGAACCATTAAAAAGTGGGGGACGTTCTGTGGATTGTCCTTTTTGATAAATACTTGCCATATTAAAGTGATTCAAATACGTGTTTCTGTACTTTGATCAAACCTTTCTCTGATACTAATTGAAAGTCTACAAGGTGGATCATGTAGTGTATATGCAATTATATGTGAAAAAATATATGATGCAACTAAAATAATATTAGTCTAAGTAAATATAGAATAAGCACACCAGAATTTTATACTGGTTCGGACCTTTCGTTCGACGTCAGTCCCGAAGCTCCCCTTCAAAATTAGACTATAAAAAACCCTCGCTTCTCTCGGAGGAATAGGCTTGGTTACAATAAGTTGTTTTCGTTGAATGTGTGTTCTAGTATAACACAGATGTTGACTAGTTAGTACAATTGCTTCCAACATATATCTAAAGAATATTGTCTGTGAAGAACTGAGTATATGGAAAAGTGAATACAAGTAAAGATTGCTAGAGTGTAGAGATCAAGAATATATGATAGAGTATAGAATTAGAAAGCGTAAGGGGAGTTTTTCCTCTTGGTTCTTGATGCTATATATAGTTGTAGATAGGTACCTTGAGTAGTTGCATCCATCAACGAACACTCTAAAGTTGCTTCTATTGATGGTGAAGAGTTGTGGCGAAGAGAAGCCGGGATGTCCATTCGCATGTGGCAGTTGCAGTTCTTCTCTAAAGTTTGAGTTTGAATTCAGACGTCTGGTATTTATTTCAGACATCTGATACTATATAATTTTTGTACATAGTAGATTTTCAAACGTCTGAGTGCTATTACCAGACGTCTGGTTTAGCCTGTTTGTTGTTCCAGAGGACTTTTCCAAACGTCTGACTTGTGCATCAGGACGTCTAATACTAGTGCATGTCTATTTTGTGCATCTTTTCTTTTGCTTCTTTATAACTATCAACTTGTAGTATCTTGTAGTGTCCTTTGAGCCTTGTTCTTGTCTTTCTAGTGATGTTGTTCTAGCAAGTACCTGTATATGTATTTTGATTTCCATTGTATAGTTGTTGTCATGGAAACCATAGATTGGATTTCCTAACATATATCAGTTCCACTTTCTTTATACATACACAAATATAGTTATATAGGCTTTAATTTGTTATAACCATTTATAAGTCAATTAATTCATACAATATTTATATGTATATTATTAATTAAATCATATTATTACTTTAAACTTACTAATTAAATCATACTTGATTAATTTTAGTTCTTTAATTTAATTAACTAGCATAATTAAATTTTATTTAACTGTTTAGATTAAGAAGAATATTCAACTATTACCATTATAGTTTCATATAAATCAAATATATGTGTGTGTATTAATTAATTTACTATTTAATTAAATTAATATTTATTTAAAAATTTTGATTAAATGTTTAATAAATTTTAAAATTTTATTTAATTTAGTTTTTTAAAATAATTTTCTGAGAAAATCAAAACATTTAAGTTATTGAATTATAAAACCTTCATAGTCCTTCACATGGGTATACTTTTGGAACATACCACTTCAACGAGTTGGGTAAATGCCATAAAATCTAGAGGTTTTCTGTTCATAAGAACATTCCATAATTAAAGCATCCTTCTCCTCATTTTAAGTACCTTTTCCTTAGACACCAACTACTTGGTTTTCCTAAAAGACCGCCTTACGTATTGGTTAATAATTCACATAAACCTAATGTAGGCTCTAATACTATTGGTGGATTGGATGCGCTGGTAAAAAGGTCGAAAGGTAAATTTCAAAAAAAATCCTTTTATTAGTTTGCACAAGATCGTATTTTGTGTTTATATAAATGATATACTAAATCATATTTAGTATTATTTACTAAAAGAGTTTAGGTATATTTTTTCAATATATTTAATTTGTATATGAAATATTTATTTATTTGTTATTATTTAGTAGTAGATTTTTATTATTTGTTTAATTTATAATTTAATTTATTAATTTAAATTAAATTAATTTTATGTTTTTATATTTTAATACATTAAATTCAAAATGCAAAACATTATAACTATATTAAATGTGGTAATCTATATAAGGAAATTATGGGAGTGTCATAATCAATCATTCTGATTTATGGTTAATATATAGGTTACGATCATTATTCGATGAAGATGTCACGAGCACGCGTGCGCACACACAGACACATATACAAACATATGTTTTATCAACATTAAATTCAGATATTAGTTTATTTATGAGATATGTATATATAACATATATATGTTATAATAATATTAAATAAATAAATTATAATATATTTTTAGCTTATATATAAATACACATATTTAAAATATTTAGAATAAATTATACATGTATAAATATATTTGTATTAAATTCATAATGATTTATATATTTAATAATTTAAAACATTTAATTCAAGATAGTTTGAAAATTCTAGTTGGATTTTCTTAATTAAAAACTTTTCAACCGAATTATTGTTTTTGTTAACTAAAATCCGTAAAATGAAAACACTATTTTGAATTTTTCAACTATTTGAATTTTTGATATTATTTTGACTTTTTTGAAATAGAATAAAATATTTTTTATTAATTTAAATTTCATACTTATGTATGTATATAAATATATATATAATTTCTTTTTGTTATTAAAACCCAAGAGAAACATAATTTCTTAACATATAAAACCTGAAAACAATTTAAATAGTTTAACCAAATAAAACATACACACACGTACATACACACACGTACACACACACACACACGTGTGTGTGTGTGTGTTCGAATCTGAAATTATATATATAATTGTATATATTTTTTATTTAGAAACCGAAAAGGTAAATGTGTATATATAGTTTAATGTTTTATTTAATTATTTAATAATTATTTTATTTTTGATTTTTTTTAATTCATGACCGAATATATATTAAAGGTGACAAGCTAATATGAACATAGAAATATATGTTAGAATATATTAAATAAAAGTTACCTCCTTATGGTGATCTTATCGATCGTCGAACATCTCGATTATTGGCTATCTCCTTTCTTGAACACCTTGTTCAGTCTCTTTGGCTACGTGATGCAATGTTTCCTTGGCACAAGCAATGTATGCACTACAGGCTAGGGTTAGCTCTATTTGGCGTGTAGAAATACTTAGAAAGGGATGGTTGTTTATAGCTAACTGAATTTTGTCTAGCTCTTTCGGTCAAACCTTGGAGACTAAGCCCACCTTCATGCAAATCAAAATTCATTTGTCCAAAGTCGTTGACTAAGTCAACGTACAACTTTTTTATGTCATTTTAAATAATTTTTTAGGCTTTAAATAAACAATTAAAATGACATCAAATTCAATACAACATTTGTATTTAATTTTATTATTAATTATAATATTTATAAATTAATTTTACATTGTTTGAATTTAGTAATAATTAACAATTTGGTTGTGTTGACTCTTTGGCATGAAGTTAGTCCTTAGTCAACATTTGAATAATTTAAGTAATAAGGCTTGTACAAATTTTGTTAAAATATATTATCGGCACAGTTCAACGGCGTATAGGTCATTTAGGCAAAATCCAATCTCTAATCAACATTAAGACACATGGTAATGAAATTTTGTACATCTATTCTTTATGCCATCACTGCATTACTTAGATATGCAGAGTTTTTATCTAAAATCAAAAAATCTATTAGTATCCCTATTTAATTGAATTGACCATTATAAAGTCCTCGATTCAATCTGCTAGCATTTACCAATTAATTAGTTTACTATGGTCGGAGATTTTGAGTTTAAGTTGACTATCAATTACGATGTTTCTAACTTTGTACAATAAAGGAGAAGAATCCTCCTTTTGGATAGTGTTTCATTTTAAATAGTTTAACGTATACCTAACTACAATCATAACATGGCCTCCATGCCATGTGTTCAACCATAATCAAAATATAGTCCAGCTACTTAAGATCGACGATAGGAAGACTACCGGACGTCATTACCATGAGATCTTAAATTTTGACTTAGTTGTTTCAACCTATAAATGTTTCTCGTTGAGTAATTCTATGATTGTTCCAAACAACCACAAGTATATGACCCTTTGGTGCCCCTAACGATCATGAATAGCTCGTTGTCCATCGTATGTAGAGTGTCACGTACACTAGTCTCAACAGATGTATCAATATCCTTTTCTTGATATATCTTAACTATGAATATTTAAGAAGTAAATATTTGTACATTGATTTGATACTCAAAGTTACGAACAAACTCGTAACTACAATTAATTAAATACTTCTCATGAGGATTTCCTGCTTGTATATGTTTAACATATTTAATTCGCTACTTATATCGAACACATATAAAAGAAAATAAAACCAAAAGCAAAAATTATTTTGAATAAATTGTTAAAGAGTTAATATATAACTATTTACATAATTCACCTATAGTACACGCTTAACTCCATCGACTAGGTCCATTAACTCAATTAAATAATAAACCACTTAATTATTATCAACATGGATAGCCATATTATTATTAATCAGTACTAATAATTTTGATTAACATACAATATTTATTATTATTTAATAAATATTATTTTGGACCTGTATAAATAATTAAATTAATATATAACAATTATGTATCTCATAAATTAGGTATTTAATCCCTTAAAAATACCAATAAATTATAAAATAAATCAATATTAGTTATGTTAATTTCCGCTCAATAATTTATAAATTTTATTAAGTATTTCAGTAAATAATTTTCGGTTAAAAGCTAAGTGTTGTGATTGTGTGACTCTTAATTGTGACCATATTCCTTAGTAATGTTTAAGAAAATTTAAGTATTAAAGCCTACATGGACATTGTTGAAATATAGTAGTGGACATAAGTTTCGTTGCTTACAGATTATCCAGGTAAAATTCAATTTCTTATCTTTTAAAATGACACCTTCAAGAAATAATATATTGTGCACATTTTCTCTTCATCATCGTCATCATGTCATTTAGATATCTAAAGCTCCTTTGATGGTCAAAACTCTAATAGTATCCATAATTAATTATGAAGCTAGCATTAAAGCCCATGGTTCAATCCGATAACATTCATCAATTAACTATTTGCTCTGGCCAAAGACTTTGACCTTAGGTTGACTATCAGTTACGCTAATGCTAACATTATATTTAAAGGAGTCGAATTCTCTCTTAAATAGTATTTTACTTCAAGTGGTTCAACATATACCCAACTATGGCCTTAACACGATCATCATTGTCCTGCGATTGACCATAATCAAGGTACAGTTTAGACACTCAAAATTCACTATATTCTTAAGTTAAAAGGACCATTGCATATCTTCGCATGAAACCTTCTATTTGACTTTTAACCTATAAAAGACTCTTTTTAAGTCATCATGTAATTATTCCAAACAACTACAAACCTCTTGGTTCCCCCAAGCAATCATGAATAATTCATCGTCCATCATATAGAGAGAGTTACGCTACTTTCAATGGACATATTGATATCTTGTTCTTTATACATCTTAACCATGAACATTTAGGGATAAATATTTATTTCATATGATTCAATACCCATGATTACAAACACACTCGTAATTAATTAAATGTTTTTTCTATGAAATTTCTACTTAAAATGATTTAATGTATTTAGAAATTTAATTATATCATAATATCACAATATATACACTAAAAAATAAAACCAAAAGCTTACTTTATTTTCGAATAAGACTCGCAATAACGTTAAGTTATACACACACACACATATATATACATATATGTAATCAAATTACATAAGTTCCTGAGGGAACACTTTTAACTCTTTCACTTTTGACATGTTTATGAACTTGATTTTTGTATTAATGAAGTGCCAATCATCTCAATGATCGGTCCAAATGATCGGTCCACACAGCAAGCTGCAGTGAATTTAAGGTCCTATATCCTATTATACACTTGTTAATTTGAGCTACTATGAGCCAATATCTATATAGGTTCCAGCATTTGCTTTTACTATTGGATTTTGACCGAGGCGGATTGGGCTAAGCTGTAATAAGACAAAATCATATGCGTTAAGCTGCCTAGGCTATATTTTTATGATGAGTAACAAGGGCTATAGTTTATGTTGATCTATCTGAACTATATTTATATTAAGTATCATGGGTTATAGTTGATATAAAGCCACTTAGGATTTTGGTGTCAGCATTTTAGTTTGCTATAAAATCATTCGTAAATTGAAGGCTCGGAATAAATGAAACCCTCAATATCTAGGATTTTGAGTGTTTCTCATATAATTAATCATGTCATAAGGATATTTTAACCATGTAAAAATTATGTTTTAACATTAGCTAAACATATTGCATGTTTATTCTTGAAGTAATCCTATTAACATGCTTCTATTGTGTTTAAATTTGAGGTCGGCTATTAACTATTATTCTATTAGCAAGGGATTTTCACCCAGAGAGAACCCATTTCTTCTAAAAAAACCATAAAAAGAAAAGAAAGATTCTACTCCTTAACTTAACATCAACTTTTTGAATTTTAAGAGAAACTATTCCTACAAATTAATCTACAGATTGAAATAATCAAGAATGGTTAAATCATTATAAAAAAAGGTAAAATATACTAAGTTTCTATAAGAAATGCTACTTTTACTATAGCATAATAGGTTTCTTACAGTACACAAAATGACATGTGAAACCCATTGACTAAAAAGTTAGCCTACCTGGACTATGACCAAATTGTGATATTAACAAAGATTATTTACTAATACATTGATTTAAAATGTAAAATGAGGAAGTAAGATACACAAAAAGTGGGGAGAAACAAGATTTAGAGTCGTTCGACCTAAGTTTATCTACGTCCACTATGAAGAATTTCTAATTACTTTGCTTCTTTTGTGGACTCGCATCGTTGCCAAAAAGTATGGGCTATCAAGTTTTTATAACATTACAAAGACTAGAAATAACATGTATGATTTAAGATCTAATAAACTTTCAGAACTCACAGTGGAATGGAACAAAATATAAACAAAAAATAACCTTTTAAGAAAATATCTCAAAACATAGTCTTAGAAAAACAGTACATAATAAAATACAGAGTATACAGAAATACCACTCGTAGTCTTATTAAAGAAATACTAAGTACTGATTGATAGATAGTTACATGGAGAGTAAATAAAGGATAAGCAACTCCTATGAAGAGCTTGTTTCTTGACGCGCTGAAATCTAGCCAAATCACATGTTGCCCCATCCTCATATGGTGGAAAAAAGAAAGAAAGGGTAGGTCAGACAAAAGTCTGGTAAATGAGTACATGTTTAATATATGATGATCATGTGCAATTGACTTTAATACTAACACATGTGACCTTAAGGTGTCCTACAAGCATCCATAAGTTACTTGGACGTTTTACTTAATAGTTTGACTTAATACATACCTACACTAGCAACCTGTATAGACTCTTACAAGGATCGAAAAGCTAATTGAACATTATCAACTGACCAACTATAGTTAACAAGACTTTTCAAATATAAGGTTATCCTACCATTTCCCTTATGGGACTACACTTCATACATTACGGTTACGCGTAACTACTTTGCATAGGTTATCCTATAATTTCCTTATGGGAATAAATTTCCAACAACTATGACTACGTGTATCCCATCTACCATTGAGGGAAGGGCATGCAATGCTGACTCATCAAAATATCTCACTGTCTGCATCTATCTCTGCCTCTCAATCATAGCATATGCCGCTCACCAGGATCCATCAACAACACAACATCACATGCGTCAGAAATCTTGAATACCAAGGAACTCCTGTTATGTCAAACCCCTCACTTCATCAGATATCAGCCGGTGTTGCACATCCACCGTAGAACTTTATGTGAGTGTCGTGTGTGATAGAATTTCCACTGGTCAAATAGTCGACCCTATGGATAAATTACATTTACCCAGTCCACAACGTCCTAGCGTCGTTTCATAGGAAACTAACTCCTCTACTATTCCTAACATCCATTTTTATACAAGAGATATATGAACAATCAACACTAATTTACAACCTAGGCCTTAGGCCAAGTTCAGATTATACATTTCAGCCTTCAACCAGTCAATCCTGCACCCTAATAGTCGACCGCTCAGGGTGAACGGTCGACCGATCGCAGCATAAAATTTTAGGGTTTATGATTTTTAATTATTAATTACTTCTATCCATTCCAACTTACACAGTGAACCCTAAGCATCAGTTTATAGTGAGCAATGTTTGCGAATTTTCCTACTTTTTATTGGTTTCAAATTCATAGATTATACCAAATTAATTATACTAGTTTAATTCAGGTTAACTAAATTTTAGCGTTTAAGTTCAATAACAAAGAGGTTAAAATGATATTAGTCACTTTATACCAATTTCAAATTTAACAATTAGGGTTTATAGTTTTTGTTTAATTGCTAACATCTTAGATCAGATAGAAAATTTAAAATTAACTGTAAATAATAAGCTTATTACACTTGTTTCCACTTATCCTAGGTCCAAGCTCTAACTCTAAACTCCATCGAAGAATCGCCATCCATTAGCTTCCCCCTCCTAGATTCGATTTACCGGTGTTCTCTTGCTTTGATTTTAGTTTATTTTTGAAAGCAATTTTGTAAGTGGAGTGAAGAAATTTTGACAAAGTTTTGATATGCTGTTGATTTCTAATGAAATTAGGATTAGCTTAAGTGTTAATTTATCGAGGTAGAGATTGATTTGAAGCGTTGAATCAACCTTAGAGAATCTTTTTTTTCATCTCACACGTACATCAGAAACTTGGTAGTAAAGAAAAATATTTGTTCAAACATCACACACTCCAGTTCATTAAAATTGTACATCGACCATTAAGACCACTACCGACCGACCATTAAGACCTAGTGGTCGACAGCTCATAGTGTTAATTTTGGTAGGTTTTAATTTAATTTACTTTTATTTTCAAATTTTCAAAAGTTCATAGCTTCTCCGCATTAACTCCAATTTCAATGTGTTATGTAGGAAATTATCTAGAAAATCGCTACGAATGCACTGTTGCAAGTTTTGTAGCCAAATTTGGACGTTTTTGAAAATTTTCATTTTAGCCCTTGTTTTATTTAAATTTAATTGTCTTATTTAATTTTCTGCTAAATTATTATGGTGTTACATTCTCCCCCTTAAAAGGATTTCTTTCCACGAAACCTCCAAGGATGGAAAAATATAACTTGTGAATGCAACAAACAACAACTACAACCGTCTACTCATCCATCATCCATGAGCAATCATTGTCCTTGATAAATTTTCTAATGAAGTATGTATATATACAAGCATGGAATGCATGTGAACCTATACTAATGGAAAGAGTAGGCGGTCTCCTGATCTAGCCAACCTCCTGTCAAGCAAGTGCTCATGCCATGAATCTAAAATGTATGCAACACCCTAAGTAAGTATACTTGTAATTCTACATGTATGTGCAATCCATATGCAACACCAATATGTATAATGCTCAACAAGATAAACAAAAAAATATATGATGTGAGCGTATGTATGTTATATAGAGGATATACTGTCCCAAATGTGTAAATGAAATAATCCAACCAATACATCCACTAAAATCCATCATCCATAACATGTCCTAATGACACATTTATGACCATTCCTACCGTACAATGAATTCTAGCTAAAAGAGTATACCAAGAAAAGTCCTAATGTCTAGGTAAACTTTATTTATTAACTTAATTTGGGAATGCACCAAAAAAGAGTCGTGGCTGGGTAGCTCGGATCTTTTCCTCGGGTTCTCATGTACTCTCCGTTGGATCATCTCCCCATTGATCCTAAAAGGTTTGATTTCATTATTGCGAAGTCATTTTGTCCCATGCTTAAGAATACAAGTGGGTGCATAGCATAATCACTCCCTATCTACTTCCACTCTTCCAGCTGATTCGGTTCAACTACAATAGCTGAATTATGCGAGCACTTTCGCAAGTGTGACACATGGAAAACATATGTATTCTCTCTAACTTCTCAAGAAACTCTACAATATATGCCAAAGTCCCTATCTAGCCAGTAATTGGGAAGGTACAAAACTCAGTGCTTGCTTCTCCGAACTACCAAATCTCATAATTTTCCTAAGCAGTGAGATCTTCACAAACACCACGTCTTCCATTACAAATTATAACTCTGCATGTCACCATTAGTATAAGATTTCTGTCCATCCTGCACGATTTTCATCCTTCTATGGATTAAGTCTACTTTCTCCTATGTCTTCCTCACCATGTCCTGCCCAGGAATAATCCTATCCATAGTGTCCCACCAACATGATGGTGATCAATAGGGTCTACCATATAGCACCTCAAATCATGCCATCCCAAAGCTTGCCCGATAGCTATTATTATGGGTAGACTCCACCAACGGCAGGTGATCCTCCCAAGTGCCATCAAAATCCAAGATACATATTTGAAGCAAATCCTCCAAAACCTGGTTCGTTCTCTCCATTTGTTCATCTACTATGGATGATAAGAAGTGCTCAAGCTCAACTCGATTCCCAAAGCCTCCCGTGGTCTCCTTCAAAACTCATTGGTGAAAAGTGAATCTCGATCGCTAACAATGCTAAAAGGAACTTCATGTAACCTAACGAACTCCTTCACATATAGAGTCGCCAGAGCTGCCACTATCCTCGTACTCTGTACCGTATTAAATGAGCGCATATGGTCATCCGATTGAATATGGCTCAAATACGCTCATTCTCTCTCCTACTCCATGGAAAACCATTGACGAAATCCATTAAAATACTCTCCCACTTCCATTGATAAATATCTAATGGCAGTAACAAATCTCCTAGCTTCTTCTGCTCCGCCTTTACCCTTTGACAAGTCATACATTGAGCTAGATACTACACCACATGCTTCTTCATACTAGGCCAATAAAAGATTCTCTTCATGCCATGATACATTTTATCCCCATTAGGATGAATAGTCATCCTCGAACGATGAGACCCAGCTAGTACCGCATCTATGAAATCCATACTAAGAGGAACACGTAATCTTCCATCTCTTTGTAACCATGCCTTTGAGTTAATGGCATAACACCTCAAATAACTCGACTTCTCTCCTCTATCAAGATTCTTATATCTATTAGTTCCTCATCTTGCCTTCGACTAGATCCAATACGTTACACAAGTTTAGGTTCCACATCCAAGGCTACTAACAATCCCGAGGTAACGTCAGACAATGATTGGAAATCAAATGTAAAAATGAACTCCAAATGTCTCCGCTCCAAGAACAAAGGACTCAATACCGCATGCTGTCTAATCTAGGCATTGACCACCACATCTTCCTTGCCTGGAGTATACGAGCTATCAAAATCGTATGATGCTAAGAACTCCATCTACCTCTACTACCTTAAATTCAAGCCCTTATTGGAGAATAAGTACTCCAGAGACTGGTGACCAATATACAGCTCAAACCGCTCATTAAAAAGATAATGCCTCCATGACTTGAGCATAAAGACAATGGCCTCCAACTCAAGGTCATGAGCATGGTAGTTTCTCTCGTAGACCTTCAACTATCGACTAGCGTAGTTATCACCGTGCCTTCTTGCATCAAGACTGCACCCAACCCCATACCATATGCGTCGTATATACTGTGAATATCTTCATAACTTCGGGAAATATCAAAACAGGTGCATTAGTTAACGCATCCTTTAACTTAATGAAAGAATCCTCACAATTCACGTTCTATGAGAAAATTAGATTCTTCTTGGTGAGACAGGTTAGACGAGAAGAGATCTTCCTGAAGTCCTTAATGAAATTCCAATAATAGCCCTTAAACTAAGGAAACTCCTCAGCATATCCAATTCTGAACTGTTGCAACTTTATTAGGATCAACCACTAATCCATTTTTTGAAAAATGTGTCCCAAAAAACATACCTCCTCTTGCCAAAAGTGGCACTTTGAAAACTTCTCCTTTAGCTTATGCTCACGGAGTGTATTGAGCACTTCTTCTAAATGCAACGTGTGCTCCTCCACACTCTTCGAATATACTAAAATGTCATCCATAAATACCATGAAAAAATTGTTAAGCAACCCTTTGAAAATTTAGCTCATCAGATCAACAAAGTAGGTGCGTGCACTGGTCAGTTCGAAAGGCATGATTAATCACTCATAAAGTCCGTCGGGTGTACGAAAGACGATTTTGGGGATATTATCCTCAGCTACACGAAACTGGTAGAATCTAGTAGCCAAATAAAGCTGTGAGAATTCCTTTGCTGCAACAAACTGATCAAAAAGATCATCTATGCAGGATAGTGGATATCGATTCTTCTTTACCAGCTTATTCAGCTCCTTATAATTGATGCAAAGTCTCAAAGAACCATTCCCCTTGTGGCAAAGATGACGGGTACTCCTCATTCCAAAATACTCCTAATGAAGCCCTTCTCTAGTAGCTCGTTTATTGATAGTTCAATTCGTGTCTCTCCTTTGGAGCCATATGCCTCAAGGGTAAGACAACAGGTCCGGCATTCTCCACAAGGTAAATTCAAAACTCGATCTCTCATTGTGGTGGAAGACCGGTAACCTCGAAGATGACATCTGTGTAACATCTAACTACAAACATTAAATCTAGCTCGTTATGTAATAGGTCTAACGAATATAAGAAGGTTAACATAAATGATCCAAGGGGATTGCAATAAACCTCCAAGCTATGTCCATTACATGTGCTCAACTTAACAACCTTCCTATCACAATCTAATATAACACTATACATCGTCATCCAATCCATGACCAATATCATCCCAAATAGAAAATCCCAAGACAAAATCGTCTCTATCGAACTTGACTCCTAAAATAAACAATTTCAAACCCCTACATATCATAGACAAATAAGTCGATCGTCCTATAGGGTTTAACACAATTACAGGGTCCACAACTACTCTAGTGTCTAAGTGTAACTCATCCACGAGTTTACTAGATATAAAAGAGTGTGATTCCCCCATGTCAAATAAAGTGCACATGGATAAACCAGATAAATTCAACATGCCTTCGATCACGACCTTCTTCCCCTTGTCTACAATTGGTGTCGTACTTAAGTCAGGTACTGCATCTAGTGCATAAGATGGGACCATCGGGGTAGAGGTCTTCTGAATTGTTGGATACTCCCCCTTCATGTGCCCGAATTGATTGCAACTGTAACACTTGATCTTTGAACTATATGTCATGCACTCCCTTGCGAAATGTCCCTCCTTGCCACATTTCCTACAATGCGTATCATGTTTCTTAATCTTTCCCTTGGGTCCAAATCCTCTTTTGCACTGATTTTACTGCTACACTTTTCCTTATAGTATTCTTGGGTTCTTCCTTCACTCCTCCTTGGAGACAATATTCAACAAAGTCATCTCCACTAAATTCTCATATGTAGCACCCATAGGAATATAACTTAGAGCTAAATCTTGAAGGGGTTATTTCATCCCTTTAACAAGCTTCAATCCTTTTTATATGGAATATCGACCAGTCCCATCCCAAAGCCAGTTCACTGAATTAGTTGACATACTCTTTTACTGACATGTCTCCTTGCTTCAAGTGGATAAACTTCTCCAACTATAATCTTGCCTCAACTCTAGAAAGAAACATCATTTCAAAGCGTCTTCGAAACTCCCTAAGTGATCCCTTCCTCATCAGTCTCTGCCTCAAGTACCTCTAACCAACTAAGAGCATCACCCTGTAACTACCAAGTAGCTAATTGTCTCCTCGCCTCATCAACAAGACCTATCAACCCAAAATCCTTTCATAATTACGAATCCATGTTCTTGAATTTACATATGACTCAGTCCTCGTGTACGGCTTTCCTTCAAGGCTCATGAAATCCTTACATAACTTAGCAAAATCGACGGTAGGTGGATGGGTAGGAACTGCACCTGTTACTCCCTATATGGGTCCTCTATCGGGATTAAGATCGGCTTGCCCCTTGCTTGAAGATACCAGTGAAACCAAATTGGGACGTTCATACCTGGAACCTCAGCTGCGTCGCTTGAGCCTGAACCTATGGGATCACTGATCTTCTATATGTGGTTTTTAAGAATTCTATTAGCATCTTTCCATAGATAATATATGGATGAACATAAGATAGCATAGGCATGAATAAGAGAGAGATTATGATATATAAATTTTTTGGAAAACTTTATCTATATATATACACACTCTGAAAATCCAGTTTAATTTTTTTTTTTGGAAAAAGCATTTTAATTTACATCTTTTCAAAAAGCCATTTTCTTTTCAAAAACATTTCAAGCACGTTCTCTTAGTACGCTCCTAATCCGTAAAGAACTTTAAACCTATGCTCTGATACGAAATGTGACAACCCACACTCCTCGGCACACCGATCCAAAGTTTAGGGTGACTTTCAAACTCGCATCATTTCAAGAAGTATGAGCTATCGTGTAACGACCCGTAAATTTTCGATAATAAGATTTGTTATTTTAACGACATTTTGTAATTTAATTTGAAAAGAAGAAAAAAACTTTATAATTTAATATTGAAATGAACGCTAAAATGAAATGTAGCAATGGTAATTAAAATTAACTATTGACAATTGGAGTGAAATCTCAATAATGAAATAGTGCAAATTTGTTGCACATGGTTATAAAATTGAAAATAAGTAAATAAAAGTAAGTAATGAATTAACCAATGAAATAATATATTGATTAATAGTAACTGAATGTAAATTAGGGTAATAATGTTAATGCAAGTTAATAAATAACTAATTTAATGCAGACCCCAATTAATGGAAACAATTATAGGGTTATAATTGATTGTAAATAGTAAATTTAGAAATAATTCAAAGTTACATTAATTGATGAAATAATACGCAATAAACTGTATTTTGATAAAATCAATGTTAGATAAGTAATTATAATATTTATTGTTGATAATGAAGTATGATTAAGAGTTAGTGGTAATAATTATTATAAGTTATCGATATATTTTTAATCCATTAAATTAAATTAAATCAATTGCAATAAATCTAAATTAGATATTACGTTAATGTTAATTAAGGTAATATTTGGAAATAATGTTAATGTTATTCATAATAGGACAATTTGTTGAATTAAAGGATTGGAAATAAAGATTATCAATTTATTGGGATTTGAACTATAATAATTGGATTAATTGCACTTAAATGGAATTTAATATCTAAATATTACGTTAATTGAAATTTAGATGTAATTTGAGAATATTAATGCAATAGATCACGAATCCAATGTTAATTTCATCCGGCTAACAGTAATGAATTGAATAATAGAATGAAAGTGAATTAAATAGAATTATTAGAAATTAAATTTATAATTTCTGAATTTAATGAAATTGAGATCAACAATGAAATTGATAAATTATCAACTCTAAATTGACATCTAAATTTATTTAAATTCGTGTAAATGATTAAGAAATTTAAAAACGTTAAAATTTGTCAATTGTAGGATCGAAATTAAAATTTTGATTTAACTAATTAGTTATTAATTTATTTATTTAATGTAAAAATAGCCATTTTGGCCACTGACTTGGATTTCGACGAAACAGTTTCATTTGATTTGTAACAGCGAATTATTGTAGGATTTCAAGTTTCGTAGCGATTGGACTTGTCGTTTGATCGTACGGGCTCCAAACGCCTAGAAATCAATTAACTGAAATCAGTTGATACCAATTTGAAATAACTTGATTTTAGCATAACTTCTTCATACGTTGAAATTTGTACTTGAAACCTAATCCATTGCGTCTAAAATATTTACAAACATATATTTTGATATATGGGTTGACCCATTTCCGTTCCGGATTCGAAACGGGCTTTTTGGGTCAATTATCGCTAAAAAAACTCAAACCACTCAGGCCCATTTCTTTCTATTTTGTTCTGCCTATATATATATATATATATATATATATATATATCGTTATAAACCCTAACAGCCTTTCTATTTCTCATTTCTGTACATATAGAAATTTCTGCTGCTTCTCTTCCTCAATGGCTAAAAACCCTAATCTTCCTAATCCAATTTCAATTCCAAAAAAAAAATAGCGGATCTGCAGCAACTTCGGGTCGTGCTTCGAGTTTTAGAGGCAAAAGCCATGCATCAACTTCGGGTCAGGAAAAAATGGCTCGGGTTGGTCCGGGTCGTTTTGCCAAAAATTCAAAGCAAGCACCGGGGATTTGAGGCGGTGGACCGAAATTGAACCCGAAGTCGACCCAGGACCAGAATTTTCCAATCGTTTAATTTTCATAACTTTTTCGTATGAGCTCGGATTCATGCGCGGTTTGTTCTGCTGGGATCATCTAGAATTCCGGACATTTTGGCGCTGGTTGGAACAGATTCTAAGACTGTTCAATTTTTTGGTTTAAATTCGATTTAAATTCAAAAGGTGAGTGTTTTAACCCACTCACAACTTCTAAAATTTCTTCTATTTTTTAAATTGATGTATGATGTGATTAGAAATTTATTTATGACCGTTTGGCATATTTTGAATCATCGTCTTAGTTTATTTGAAATTATTTGGATAAAATAGTATTTAATTTATTATTGAATATAAACTGCCAGTAAATACCTGTTATTCGTTATTTGTTCTATATTGATGTTATTGAATGAATTGGATGATGATTGTGATAAATATTTGGTGATTGATATTGGATGAATGGATGTTGTATTTTATATTGTTATAAACTGCAAGTCGTTATGGATTTTTATTTCATTCGGGATTGCGGTTTGAAATGATATATAACTGTATTTATAATTTAAATTGCAGATTGAAATGATAAATATCTGTATCACTTGACCATAGGATAGAAAATTATATAAAGACACCATCGGTCTATATATATAAATAGTTTGGAAATGATTTCTATGGTTTTCGAAAGAAATATACGGTTTAAAAATATTGATTTTTGATATTATATACATATTATTTTATATATGGTTAAATTCTTAAATTTAAGCTATGCATAAATTTGTTTAATAAAAATAAGTTTAATAACAGAGTTTGATTTTATTAAAATATAATATGGGTAAGTATTTAAATTATATTTTAATATAGAGTGTATAATGATTTAAATAAATTAAGGTTGGAAGGTAAATGTGAAATTTATTTGAAATTGAATTTAGTTAAGAATTACACTCAAATAAGTTTGATATGAAATGTATTAAATTTGATATTTTAGAAGGTATGAATTATAACTTGATCTTGTTTAAGGTGAATTAAATGAATGTTCCAAGTATAAATAAATTGAAGGAAACATTTAGTTATTTGCAATCGGGGTTTTATTTAAATGATAATGGATTTATTAAGTAAATATTTAGAAACTAAATAATATAAAATTGAATTTGATATATATGAAATTATCAAACTTAGTTTTGAAATTGTTGAATACTCAAAGTTTGAAATATATTGAATTTGAAATGGGTTATTCTATGGGTCTAATCTGTCTTGAAATCGATAAATTTGGAATAGTTTATTTGAAAACTGAATTGAATTGAAATTATGATTTGATTTGATTTGGTTAAATATAGAATTTAGAAATTCGAGTTGTTTTGGAATTGATTTGTGAAATTGAAGAAGCTATCTTATTATATAAAAACCATTTAAGTGGTGGAAGTTATGCTTCAAAGTTACGAGTTTCCAGGTATTAAAATTTGAAAGTGTTATATTTCAAGTGTTTTGGTTTCAAAATGTTATAACTTTGAAAGTGATATGATTTTGGAAAAAGGATATATTTGAAATAAAAATGATATTGTATTGATTTGGGTTCAATAAAAATGATATCATATTTGTTTTGGTTTTGAAATGGAAATGATATCATATTTGTATGGTTTTGGAACGGATATTATATTCTGGTTTTGAAGTATAAACTATTTTAAAAATGACCGCGGTGTTATAATAACGTTTGGTTGTTAAAGAGACTGAGATCGGAAGTTGTCATACTCTCTGTCAACTCTGAAAACCACTTTAACAACCGTGTACACGGTGGAGATTCCAGAATGAAGTAGGACGGTGGCGTCGTCCTTTGAGGTATGAACGTGGACCCTACTCCCATGAGTTGTCTTAAGGTGGCTAAAACAGGAGCGATCTCGGGCCAGTGAGGTAGCCCCTCTTATCAGACACACTCCTTCGATATTATATTCTAACTTTGAGATTGATTTGGTGGCCACTTTTGACTTTTGATTTTGGGGGTGTGGCTAGAGGTGGACGATAGCTGCGTGCTATGCGTCATCACCAGCCCGTGTGCGTAATTGGTATATCTACCCTGGCATTGCCTTGTGTGCCGTGTCACCTACCCCATTGCGCCTTGTACGAGTTTGGTTTTCTCCCGTAGCCCGTGGAGTATTTAGGGTAGTCTCCCGATCTGGAGATGCGTTGATACTGGATGGACTACTGGGACTATTACTGTGTTAAGGGGGAGATTGGCTAACTCTTTAACGCTATTTAAAGTAAGTTTATTTTACTATAGACATTATTATAATAGCAAAATATTACTACATAGTAAATAGTTTAACGGCCTTATGAGATGTGAATCCCGAGCATCTCTTAAGTTACTGCACTTACGTCAGACACTGAACAGGAGATGTCAAATCCCATAAACATCTCTGACGCTGTTCCACTCGTATTTATTTCTATTGATTTAACTTACATAAAATCTTTTAGTTCTGATTTGAGTGTTTTGTCTTTTCAATTCGCTCGGGTCAGTCTGAGCATTTTAGGATTCGAAGACATTATTTCTGAAGGACGAATGCGAAGATTGTATTACTATTATTTATTATATCATTCCACTACATTCATAATGTTCCGCTGCATTATTTATTATTCTCTGGTATGTGTAACTCTGATATGTGTTGTACAAGTATAATCAAATTTTTGTAAAACAACTTCATGAACTGTTATTTGATTATTATATTTTATCATTCTGCAAGATTCTGTTTTGTTTTTTTCTTTCTCTGCCTTTTCTTATTCACCTCAATAACAATCCGCCCTTTTGTATGGTTTGAGTCTGACGTGTGTAGTTTATCGTCGATTTAAAGCGTACAAAAAGGCAGGATGTTACATATGGGGATTTTCTAATATTAAAATATAGATTAAAAATAAAAAGATATGATCTAAGATATACTACACTTTCATAACTCACAATGGAATGGAACAAAATATAAATACAGAAAATAATCATTTCAGAAAATTTCACAAAACACAGTCTCACTGCAACGAATGCGATTTTTCGACCACGAAGGTCAACATTAATACGTCCACTATATCAACTGCCGAGTAATCGAAGCCCGGAAAACCACACCGTTAGGGTTAAAGAAGAGGTAGAAGATAGAAGAAGAAAGAAAGAAAGAAAAGCAACAAGAAGAAAACAGAAACAATATCAGAATCTCACAATCGCAGCGGAACAATATATAATAGATAAATGAATAATCTTTTAAATAAAGAACTATATCAGTAATCACAACACATCACATTACATTACATTATCAGAGTTTACAACAACAAACAACGGAAAAGAAATAATATATACTAGTTGATACGCCATGCCATCTAGCTTGCCACCAGATCTCTACAGCAACTCCTGAATTCCAGAATGACCTGATAACCTGACTCTTGACTGTCCGTGTTAAAATTGGTGGGCACCCAGAGTTTAGGAAGAGAACAATAAACTCAAAGTCAGTCGTGGGACTGGTGTGAGAATTTAAAACAGTTTATTTTTAAAAACAAAGAAATATTTTAAATTAGATTCGTAATGCTTTTTAGAAAATGAGACTACCATAAGGCCTCCCGCACACACACAATGCAATTGCAGAATCGGAGGAGATTTCTCCTTATGATAGTCAAAGATGCTTGATACGCAATTTCTTTGATATTATTACTACAAGTGCAAAGTGGAAAACCTTTCGAAAGTACAATATAAATCTTAGCCAACATAGACATTTCGAACTATGCCTACTATAGCTACCATCTAAACAATGGGCGCCACCATAAGTAAATGGCAGGTTCTACAACTAAAACCGTACAAGGTGCGTATTGAAGTTTGGATTTCCAACAAATGGTCAGGCCCATTGCCACATGGTTACGCCTCTGGAAAGACGCCCTGAGAACCTAACCGGATCTCTGCCAACACAAGGCCGAGTTACCCCTAACTGGGTAACTACTGACACGAATATGCCATTCTCCGGTCGTAACCGACCTAAATCCCGGGATTCACCAACAACCACAAAGTAAGTTTGCAGCAACAACATAGGTTAAGTATCAGGGCTCCATACCATAATACCACCTCTATCCAGAAGGAAATGACATACACTAAGGGGGCGCTATCCCCTAATAACCTTGCCGCATCTTTTCTGTTTTGACCATTTTCGGGGTGTGAGGTCCGACGAAGTCTCGTCCACAAAGCTACGCTTTTCAAAAATCCACGCTTTGATCAACAAATGCTCAACGGCACTTCGTATGCCACATTACCAAATTGGGAATGTATCACTAGTAACCATCAACTACATAACCTCTGAGCTCGTATGTCTCAAAGAAGGGTGTTAAGCTAAGAGAATAAATTCTCCGCCACCAATAGAAATATATTTGATAGAAACCAGCTTTACATCTCAAATTGTAACGTCAGACACACAACCATACAAGTCCGTTCCGGGATCGAACGGAACCGAAGGCACTTCCAAAGAAGCCCTTGCAATCCGGATATTCACTAATCACGACCGGACTTCCCATCACAAAGGGTGATAAAACCTCTATATCAGAGATCAGCCGATGTAGAGTCATTCGACGGTAATCCTTCCGTTTTCAAAAATATCCGGTTTTCAAATGCTATCCATTTTGACATATCACTATTCGGAATGGGATTTATGACACAAAGGTCCTCTCCCGGCTAAACCGAATAACGAGCGCTTATTTTAAAAATAAGTGTAGCATTCAAATTCAAGTAAATCACATAAATACACATTTAAAGGTAAATATTGATGGTCGGTTATTTAACTATCAAGGCCAGCAAACAAATATCCAGCACCATAACAATCACTAGGCCATTTTTATTAATCTTCCATAAATTAAATAACTTGCCAGATATTCACTTCAATTCATCTTTAAAAAATATAATCTCTAAACATTTCAATTTCTTCATTGGAAAACATTTCCAAATACTTATTTAACAATAAGTAATTCACAAATCTATTTATTTTCAATACTTAGAAAATATTCAATACTTAAAACACGATTAGGTAAATATTTTATTCTTTAAGGAAAACATTCTCTTAAACACATTTATTTGGGTCCAAACGAATGTTGCGTAAAGCATCGTTACGACAACCCAAAATCACTAGTATAGGGATTCGAAATTAAGATAGATATATAAATCCCAATACTATATAAAACATTTTCTTTCGAAAATCATTTACTATAACAACAGTGTTATAGTCCACCATTTCCTTTTATTTCTCGAAAACGTCTATTTCAACAATGAATGTTGAAATCTATGGTTTCGATCCTTAACATATTTTAAAACAACTTCAAATCGTTTTAATTATATTTTAAAATATCACTTCCCCAAAACATTTCTTTAATATATTATTCACTGCCCAAAATCATGAATATACTTCGTTAACCGAATTCAACATTTTCTACACATTTTACCTAAAGGATTATCCACTGTCCAAATCGTGGATATATCTCCTTTAATAAACTATAACAATTAACTTATCAAAATAAGTCGACTTCGGATTTATAAAACAATGTTTATAAATTCCATTTATATTTTATAACAACTTCAACTTATAAAATCACTTTATTTACAAATTCTATCCATATTCCATTTACACGACAAAATCCAAATTATAAGCAAATTACTTATAATTCTTTATTTACAAATTCTATTTAAATCTCATTTAAATGCCAAAATCCGATTTATAAGTTAATTACTTATAAATCTTTTATTTTACAAAATCTATTCATTTTATAACTTCCAATTTATAAATTTATAAATTTCATTCACTTATGAAATCCATTTATACTTCATTTTAACACTTATAAAAAATTCATTTTATAATTTCAATATTTTTGATTTATAAATATCAATTTTATAAATCTTTTATATAAACCGTTTTTAATAATTTCAAAAATCCCAATTTAAACTATTTTATAAAATTCATTAACTCCATATTTCAAAAATCACATTTCAACTATATTTCTCAAAAATCATAATTTTTATAACATTAAAATTATAACGTTTATTTATTTAAAATGAATCAATTCTAAAATTCAATAAAACGTATACTTTCAAAAATCACTTTAAAAATCCTTTTAAATTCGAAATCGTTACTTTAACATTTTTAAAACTCCAAAAATAGGCCCAATGCTGCAACAGCACTAAATATAACAATCATGGCATCCAAAACACATCATAAATCATATGATAACAGAATATATCACAATATCTGTAAATAAATCAATACCGTTGAGGAATCCAGTTGGATCCCTCCAACATGTTTCTCTGCATCCACAGATGTTAGCACAATACCAATTCCGTTCCAATATGGAATATCGCGGTATATGGGATTTATAAAATATTATACGCTATTATGCGGCGCAATAGGGTCTCATCCGCTATATAATGCTGGAAAATCAACTCCAAGTACATATATAATACAAATTCCACTTCGAGGTGAAATATCGCGGTATATGTGTTTAATAAATAACATCCGCTTAATATACGGCGTATAGGGTCCATTTCAAAGCAATAGATAATAATTTATCATTCAATCACACAATCAAGCAATTTTAAATCTAACTATTCAAAATTTAAATCGAAACAATTTCGATTGAGTGAGAAGTTCTCACCTTGTTTCAAATACAGTTGTACTGTTTTATTTCGAATAAAATTAAACGCACGTTTAATTTTATCCAAAATTTTCACTAGCTCTGATCAATTCCAATCTAGCTCCATCACCTAGTATTCGTCAATACGATTCTAACGCAATTTGTTTCGTCATTTTTCGACCTCGTATGAACAAGTTGTGATTGTTTAAAGTTTGAACGAATTATAATATAAACAAATTTACTATTTTTATTAAATTTTTAAACCTAATTAAATCTGAGCCGTCCAATTTCCATCAAGCAAGATCTGGCCGCGACCTCCTTCTTCTCCCTTTCACGTTTGTTCCCAGGTTAACAAAGAACCCACGGCCGCCTCCAATTTGTGAATTTTCGCCACCACTACGAGCATCTTCACGTTGATCAACCACCGCCATCACGAAGCCATTGACCTCGGCTACCACCACCTTGAGCATCATTGAGCTCGGTCGCGCCCTGCTCTCGAAATTCGCGCTCGAAACGACGACGAACACGGCCTCTTTTTGCCTCCAAACGACGACGATACCTAAAATCTACCGTTGGATCTGAAGATCTTCTCACGCTCTACAACTTTCATGTTGAAGGTTTCGGCTAATTGTCTATGGATTTGGAGAAAATAGAAGAAGAAGGAGAGAGTTTTTCGGCCATTGTTTCTATTGATGGCGGTTGGAAACAAAACCCTAGGGTTTGAGTAAATTGAAATAAATGAGGTGCTTTTATAGAAAATTACGCGATACTATTCACCCGAAATTTTTCCAAACTCCAAATGAAGCGTGCCGCCTGGCGTTTATAATGTTTTACCCCCATTCCGAACACAATGGAATATATATCGGGAGCCAATTCAATCAAATTTGAAAGATAAGTTTTCGAATTGAATTATTTAAATTTAAAATTCACTCGAATCGATTTCTACGCGTTTTAGCTTGCCTCGGACAAACCGTAAATCCGATTGACACAAAATTTGAAACCATACAATAATATAACATTACGGATCCGATGAAATTGTTTTCGTCGAAATCCGAGACTGTTATAAAAATAGCTATTTTAACTTGTCAATTAAATATTAAAATATTCAATTTCTGCAAATTAACTTTTAATTCAATTTTAAAAGTTATATAACATCATTCTAACTCCAGTATGATTTAATACAACTTTACAAATCATTTTTAATCATATTAGACCCAATTTCCAATTATTTCTGTAATTTCAAATATTAAATTATCGATTTAATTATCCAATAAATCCAGATTTTCAAAAATAAAATTTATTCGACTTACAAATTTTACTTGTTAATATTTAAAATCAATTAAATATACAAATTTCAAATGACAGAAATTCTGAGTCGTTACACTCACCAAAACAATAAGTAGTCAAATACAAGGTACACAGAAATACCACTCATAGTTTGATAAAAGAAATACCATGTGTGATAACCGCCCATGACTCCCGCACCAAAACAAGGAGATAATGCGCTGAAAGGCGTGCCAGGAAGCCATGGGTGACCGTCAAGGGTAGAATAAACATCGCAGAATCTATTGCATAACTCACAGCGCGTGGATAAAATACAATAGAGAAATATAAGTATAGTGAAGCTTCATAACAGAATATCATCAAATAAGCATCTTAGAAGTTTGATACAATCATCAGAACAGTCAATACATCAAAACCTCACTACAAAGCACTCAAAGTATATACAGCGGAACACCCAGTACATAATATGAATTAATATGCAAAAGCCTCCTGCTCGTCTTCGTCATCAACAACGTAGATCTCCAAGAACAGCACCTGTCACCTGCTACCTAGTCTGTCCATCCCAACACGGATGAACAGCCCAAGGTAATAAGAGGAGACATAAAACCTTGAGTCAGACAAAGTCTTAGTGAGCAGTAAATCAACTATCAAACATACCAAAAGAGCATAAGGGATAAAAGGAATAGGAACCAAACCATCCCACTCTGCCTCTTTCTACAGTGATAGCCCCCAGACACACACTAAGGAGAAGCAAGCATAACATGGCAGACAATTAAAGTAAAGCAATAATCATTCGAGTCAAGGTCGATGTTTTCCAAATACAAACCCCCAAGGCCTAAACCAAGATCAGATAAGCACCCGGAAAACACCGCTCTTGAGACCGAATGATGATACAACCAAACGTTCAAACATCCATGACTCTGGCTATCACTGTTATCATTGCCTTGATTTCACTGTTAGTTGAACGACCATCTGTCAAGGGCTAATGGTAACCCCGGTTCTAGACATAACCCCGCACGTCGTCGCAGCCCGTGCCTAGGGATTTTCGCAACTACCCAGAGTACTAGCACGTCGTCGCAGCCCGTGCTTGGAACGTCGTCGCAGCCCGTTCCAACGTACTCTTGCTTTGAGCATGCTAGAACCTTCAACAACGATGAGATCTCAGCCTCCTAGTCATCCTCCTTGACGACTATTTTCATACTAGCTCAAGAGCCTCTCAAGCTAACCATTATCATCAACCCGAATCGCATCACCGAGTTATCAACATAGCTTCGCACGTCGTCGCAGCCCGTGCTTGGAACGTCATCATGACCCGTCCCATCTCATCATCATGCTTTGCCTCCTCGCATCATGGCAAAGTCCATCTCAATATCATGCTTTGCCTCCTCGCATTATGGTAAAGTCCATCTCAACATCATCTAATCCATACATATGAGCTTCAACATCCGCTTCATATGCCACAAGCAGCTTTCACCATTCAAGAGCCTTTCCACTTAGCTTTTGAATCATCTTCGACCATCTTGTCTAGATCTAACTATCAATCAACTAACATACATAGCAATCAACCAAATCAATCATTAGCTTAAGCCATCAAGTAATCAAATATGGTCTAAGTAGGCATTTATAACTACAATGGCAATTTCGTAAATAAATGAGCATAGATATAACATACATGAATCATGGATTTTTAGCATAGATCTAACAAATATAAATCATGGGTTTTTATCTCTACAACTTGGTAAATGAACTTGCATAAGTAAACATCTTCATAAGTAATGGATCTACACTTGGATCTAAGGAAAAATGCATAAAATCACTATCTACAACACTCCAACAAACCACCAATCCAATATACTCCTTTGGGTCCGCGTGAGAGATAACCACCACTCACTACATCACCCAAACACTTCAAAAACTAACAACTTCAGATCTGGACAGCAAGGATTCAAGCTTGATTCGTCGAAATCCCGCTTGAAACGATGAAATCTAGCTTGGTTGGATGAAGATCTTCAACTTTGGCTCTTGGATCTTCGATCTTGGATGGATGTTAGAACTAGATTGGAATGGAGAAAAGGAGATGAAGAAATGTTGTAGTCGAGCTCTCAAAATGGCAGCACTTCGTCGCTTCAAAAACCGGTGCCAAAAAGTGAGCCAAACCCCTCTATTTATAGGCTGAATTCCCCCCTGAGTCGTCCATCCATAAGTCGTCGCCGACCCATCCTTGAGTCGCCCCCGACCTAAGACCCTCAACCCAAAACTACAACGACCTAACACGCACGCGGGCTACGACCTACGACTCATCGGAGACACAGGATCACACTAAGCCGACTCAACTGCATACGACTCAACAACCCCTACGACTCATCACCTAGCCGACCCAACAACTTAACTCGTGTACGACTCATAGCATACACGTCCTAAAACACAGGCCGACCTAACGACTCATCTACTCTACAACACTATACAACACACGACTCGGCGACTCGGCGACTCAACAACACTATACGACTCAACGACCTAACTCATTTCCTTAAGTCGTTCCATCCTATGAGTCGGTCCAATACATGAGTCGGTCACCTCTCTTACTCAGTCACCCCAATGAGTCGGTTATCCTATGAGTCGCTCACTACCTTGACTCGGTCCAAACCTTAAGCCGCTGCCTCTCTTAACTCGCTAACACGCTAACTCGTATAACTTCTATAGGTCGTTACTCGCTAACCCATAAGTCGTATACGACTTAAGAACCCCACTAACTCGTACACGACTTATAAACCATCTACGACCTAACCAAGAGCCGATCTAAGGACCCTATGCAACCGAGTTAACTTCCATACGAGCTATCTTTTACACGACTTAGGCTATGGATGACATAACAACGCTAACGACCTAGAAATTCTACGATTTATCGACACGTAAAATACGGGTCGTTACATTCTCTCCCCCTTAGGAATTTCGCCCCCGAAATTCCAAACAAACAAGAGCAACCAAAACTATTATGCATGCCTACCATCCATAGCAATCAACAAACCATGCATCCAATTACTATCCTAGCATGCAGAATTCTACGATTAGAACAAGTTACAAATTCATGAGATGTCACGACACCTTAGGGCCATACCTTGAAGAGTCCAGGATGAGCTGCCTTCATCCTCTCTTCCTCCTCCCACGTACAGTCGTTAACATCATCACTCCATTGTATCTTGAGCAACGTAACCGTCTTCCTCCTAAGCTGTTTCGTGTCAGTTTCCACAACACGAAGCGGCTTACGAGGTCTTCTAACCACTGGATCAACCTCTAATTCTTCACAGCTATCAGCAGAAACCACTGTAGTTGGGTCATGCACATACTTCCGTAGATAAGATACATGGAAAACATTGTGCACACCCGCCATCTTTTCCGGTAACTCCAATCTATAAGCGAGCTTTCCAATTCGCTCGATAATCGGGAATGGTCCAACAAATCTCGGAGTTAACTTTCCTTTCTTCCCGAATCTAATAACATTCTTCAGTGGAGAAATCTTCACAAAAACCATATCACCCACGTCGAATTCCAAATCCTTACGACGCTTATCGGCATAACTTTTCTGACGATTTTGGGCTGCCTTCATTCGTTGCCGAATGATCTCTATACAATCCGTAGTCTGTCGAATCATCTCTGGCCCAAGTACCAGTTTTTCTCCAGTTTCCAACCAACATGTCGGAGAGTTACACGGTCTTCCATACAGTGCTTCATATGGTGCTATACCAATACTTGACTGATAACTGTTATTATATGCAAATTCCACCAAATGAAGGTGATCTTCCCATGATCCTCCGAAATCCAAAACACAGGCTCTGAGAAGATCTTCCAAAACTCGGTTGACTCTCTCAGTCTGACCATCTGTTTGAGGGTGGTAAGCTGTACTCAAACACAACTTAGTTCCCAAAACTTCCTGGAAGCTCTTCCAAAATCCACTAGTGAACAATGGGTCTCGATCGCTCACTATACTCTTCGTAACACCATGGAATCGAACAATCCACTTAACATACAACTCATCCAACTTCGATGCAGTCCTAGTTGATCGAACAGGAATGAACCTTGCACTCTTAGTCAAACGATCTACGATGACCCAAATCCCTTCATTCCCTGCCCTGGTTCTAGGTAGGCCATCGATAAAATCCATCGACACTTGCTCCCACTTCCATGTAGGAACCTCTAATGGCTGAAGTAATCCACTGGGCTTCTTCTGCTCAGCTTTCACCAACTGGCAGTTCATACACTTAGAAATAAAATTTCCAACATCCTTCTTCATGCCTGCCCAATAATAGGTTCTCTTCATATCCCGATACATCTTATTTCCACCTGGATGAATTGTCAACTTCGAGTGACGACTTTCCCTAAGAACTTCATCTCTCAATCCATCTACATCGGGAACAACTAGTCGTCCTTGCTTTCGAAGCCAACCCTCTCGATCGACTTCAAATCCTTTATCCTTTTCTGGATTCAATCCAGATTCCAAATCTCGGATAATCTTGACAAGCTTATCGTCTCGCTTTTGGCTCTCGCCAATTCTCTCCACAAGAGTAGGCCTTATCGATAAGTTTGCCAACATCTCAGGTTCCGATTCACATCTAGGCCTGAAGTCAAATTCAGCCAAATACTCTAGACTCTTCCATTCCGAAAACATGGCTCCCAATCCTGCATGTCTTCGACTTAACGCATCTGCCACTGCGTTGCCTTTTCCCGGAGTATAGGCTATACCAAAATCATACGATGCTAAAAACTCTAGCCACCGTTGCTGTCGGAGATTCAAATCCTTTTGGGAGAACAGATACTTCAACGACTTATGATCCGTAAACAACTCAAATCTAACTCCCAACAGGTAATGTTTCCACATCTTCAAAGCAAATACAATCGCCGCTAGCTCCAAATCATGAGTCAGATAATTCCTTTCACGCGGCTTCAGTTGTCGACTAGCATACGCAACAACTTTATCCTTCTGCATCAGCACTGCTCCAAGTCCAGTACCACATGCATCGGTGTAAACCACCATCTCATCATTCCCACTAGGAATAGTCAAAACAGAGCACTCGTCAGTTGCTCTTTCAGGATTACGAAAGCTTGCTCACACTTATCATCCCATCTGAACACTTGGTTCTTTTTCGTCAATCCTGTTAACGGTGCAGCTATCTTGGAAAAGTCTTTGATAAACCGACGATAATATCCTGCTAATCCAAGAAAACTTCTCACATCAGATGCATTCTTAGGTCTAACCCAATCCTGGATTGCTGCCACCTTAGCGGGATCAACCGCGATTCCATTTCCCGAGATAACATGGCCTAAGAACCTCACTTCACCCTTCCAGAAGTGACACTTCGAAAACTTAGCCTTCAGCTGATGTTTCCGTAAGATTTCCAAAACAATACGTAAGTGCGTCTTGTGCTCTTCCTCAGTTCTGGAATAAATTAGAATATCATCCACGAACACAAGCACGAACTTATTCAACTGATCTCTGAACACTCTATTCATAAGATCCACAAAATATGCTGGTGCGTTAGTCAATCCAAACGGCATTACCAGCCACTCATAAAAACCGAATGTTTTCCTAAAAGTAGTCTTCGGCACACTATCCTTTGCCACTCTCAACTGGTGAAATCCCGTTGCCAAATCCATCTGAGAAAACACCTTAGCATCGTGAAGCTGATCAAACAAGTCATCTATTCTCGGCAATGGATACTTGTTCTTCTTAGTCACTTTATTCAGCTCACTATAATCCACACACAACCTCAACGATCCATTCGCTTTGGTTGCGAACACAACTGGTGCACCCCATTCGGACACACTTCTCCGAATGAATCCTTTCTGCAAAAGGTCATCAACTTGCACCTTCAACTCTAGCTGCTCCTTAGGCGCCATCCGCCTAAGAGGCATCACAACAGGTCTGGCTCCCTCAACTAGATCGACACGAAACTCGATCTCCCTATGCGGAGGTAACCCTTTGACTTCGTCAAAGACATCCTCAAATCCATTCACAATAGGCACCGATGACAGTCCATCCCGTGGAACAACCAGCGAATACATGAAGCTCATGAAGACGCCTTCTTCATGCTTACATCGTATCACAACCTTTCGCCCTTCCACATTCCCGACTGTCACCTCCAGCCTCTCACAATCAATCCTTGCCACATACTTCCTAAGCCAGTCCATACCCAAAATAATTCCGAACCCCGCAAAGTTCAGAACAAAGCAATCACAAACAAACGAGCAATCATGACTCGATACGACTAGACCACGGCATACCATACACAAACAAGACGAACCCCCAACTGGATTTGTCACAACCAATGGCCTATCAACAATATCCGGTTTCAAACCTAACCGGCCTACAAGATCATCACAAACAAAAGAATACGACGCTCCAATATCAAACAACACTCTAACTGGAACACCACAAATAGAAAGAGTACCTTGAACCACCACACTCTTCCCCTTCTCTTCAGCAGTAGGAGCTTTTGAAGACGACGGCACAGCTCCCATAGCATAAGCTTGCACAATCTGCCTATCCCTCCTTGGTTCCGGACAATCCCTCCTGAAATGCCCAGGCTTATCACAGTTGTGGCACTTCGCCGGTGCCCTAGGATTCTTACAATTCTTGGAAAGATGGCCCTTCTGCTGGCAATTGTAGCAAGTCACTTCGCCCTTCGGCTTCTTCTGGTCATCCTTACCCTTCTGTTGCTGCTGCTTCCTCTTCTTGTTTCCACCCTGCTGTGGCCTAGACCCTTCCTTGGTTACAACAACAACAGATCCTTCCTTAGGAAACAAACTCTCATGCCTGAGAGCTTTCTCCACAAGCTTCTCAAATGGGTCATCCAAGTGATCCACCAACTGCCTCCCAAGATAAGCGTCCAAGCCCGTCACAAACTTCTCATTCTTCTGATAGGGAGAATCAATATATGACCGAGCATACTTGGACAAAGCTTCAAACTCAGAAACATACTCAAGAACTGGTCTTCCACCTTGCTTGAGCTCCACAAACTTTTTAGAGATGAACTTAGCTTCAAATCTAGCTTGGAACTGCTCCCAAGTAATCTCCTCCTCCGGAGTATCAATGGTGATAGAATTCCACCAATCTGAAGCTCTCCCTTGAAGTTGCCTTGATGCAAGCTTCCTCTTAGTCGCATCCTCAATTCCCAAGTCACCAAAAATCCTTTGACATGCATCAATCCATCTCTGCACCTCAATGGTCGATTCCGTCCCCAAGAAAACCTTTCCTCCAAGAGAAGTATAGTCCTTACAAAGCTTAGCAAAATCCACCGGTCTTGGAGCTTGAACTTGAACTCCAACATCTACTGATGGCCCCGAAGCTGGTATCCTTCTCATGATCGAAGTCATCATGGCCTCAAACATAGGAGCATAATCAACAGCTTCCCTAGCAGCACGGCCTTCCCTAGCAGCTGGTCTCCCTCTTCGACTCATCCTTAATATCTACAAAAAGGAATGACTTAGAACACCTTGAGAAACAACTGCATAAGGAGTTCAAATCCTTCTAAACTACTATATTATATATAGTAATCATTCATCAAAATACAATTACGTCTCTCATACGTAGTTACGTCAGCGAGCGTTGGCTAAAATCGATTAACCAAAGCTCTGATACCAAATGTGACAACCGCCCATGACTCCGGCACCAAAACAAGGAGATAATGCGCTGAAAGGCGTGCCAGGCAGCCATGGGTGACCGTCAAGGGTAGAATAAACATCGCAGAATCTATTGCATAACTCACAGCGCATGGATAAAATACAATAGAGAAATATAAGTATAGTGAAGCTTCATAACAGAATATCATCAAATAAGCATCTTAGAAGTTTGATACAATCATCAGAACAGTCAATACATCAAAACCTCACTATAAAGCACTCAAAGTATATACAGCGGAACACCCAGTACATAATATGAATTAATATGCAAAAGCCTCCTGCTCGTCTTCGTTATCATCAACGTAGATCTCCAAGAACAGCACCTGTCACCTGCTACCTAGTCTGCCCATCCCAACATGGATGAACAGCCCAAGGTAATAAGAGGAGACATAAAACCTTGAGTCAGACAAAGTCTTAGTGAGCAGTAAATCAACTATCAAACATACCAAAAGAGCATAAGGGATAAAAGGAATAGGAACCAAACCATCCCACTCCGCCTCTTTCTACAGTGATAGCCCCCAGACACACACTAAGGAGAAGCAAGCATAACATGGCAGACAATTAAAGTAAAGCAATAATCATTCGAGTCAAGGTCGATGTCTTCCAAATACAAACCCCCAAGGCCTAAACCAAGATCAGATAAGCACCCGGAAAACACCGCTCTTGAGACCGAATGATGATACAACCAAACGTTCAAACATCCATGACTCTGGCTATCACTGTTATCATTGCCTTGATTTCACCATTAGTTGAACGACCATCTGTCAAGGGCTAATGGTAACCCCGGTTCTAGACATAACCCCGCACGTCGTCGCAGCCCGTGCCTAGGAATTTTCGCAACTACCCAGAGTACTAGCATGTCGTCGCAGCCCGTGCTTGGAACGTCGTCGCAGCCCGTTCCAACGTACTCTTGCTTTGAGCATGCTAGAACCTTCAACAACGATGAGATCTCAGCCTCCTAGTCATCCTCCTTGACGACTATTTTCATACTAGCTCAAGCGCCTCTCAAGCTAACCATTATCATCAACCCGGATCGCATCACCGAGTTATCAACATAGCTTCGCACGTCGTCGCAGCCCGTGCTTGGAACGTCATCATGACCCGTCCCATCTCATCATCATGCTTTGCCTCCTCGCATCATGGCAAAGTCCATCTCAATATCATGCTTTGCCTCCTCGCATTATGGTAAAGTCCATCTCAACATCATCTAATCCATACATATGAGCTTCAACATCCGCTTCATATGCCACAAGCAGCTTTCACCATTCAAGAGCCTTTCCACTTAGCTTTTGAATCATCTTCGACCATCTTGTCTAGATCTAACTATCAATCAACTAACATACATAGCAATCAACCAAATCAATCATTAGCTTAAGCCATCAAGTAATCAAATATGGTCTAAGTAGGCATTTATAACTACAATGGCAATTTCGTAAATAAATGAGCATAGATATAACATACATGAATCATGGGTTTTTAGCATAGATCTAACAAATATAAATCATGGGCTTTTATCTCTACAACTTGGTAAATGAACTTGCATAAGTAAACATCTTCATAAGTAATGGATCTACACTTGGATCTAAGGAAAAATGCATAAAATCACTATCTACAACACTCCAACAAACCACCAATCCAATATACTCCTTTGGGTCCGCGTGAGAGATAACCACCACTCACTACATCACCCAAACACTTCAAAAACTAACAACTTCAGATCTGGACAGCAAGGATTCAAGCTTGATTCGTCGAAATCCCGCTTGAAACGATGAAATCTAGCTTGGTTGGATGAAGATCTTCAACTTTGGCTCTTGGATCTTCGATCTTGATCTTCGATCTTGGATGGATGTTAGAACTAGATTGGAATGGAGAAAAGAAGATGAAGAAATGTTGTAGTCGAGCTCTCAAAATGGCAGCACTTCGTCGCTTCAAAAACCGGTGCCAAAAAGTGAGCCAAACCCCTCTATTTATAGGCTGAATTCCCCCCTGAGTCGTCCATCCATAAGTCGTCGCCGACCCATCCTTGAGTCGCCCCCGACCTAAGACCCTCAACCCAAAACTACAACGACCTAACACGCACGCGGGCTACGACCTACGACTCATCGGAGACACAGGATCACACTAAGCCGACTCAACTGCATACGACTCAACAACCCCTACGACTCATCACCTAGCCGACCCAACAACTTAACTCGTGTACGACTCATAGCATACACGTCCTAAAACACAGGCCGACCTAACGACTCATCTACTCTACAACACTATACAACACACGACTCAGCGACTCGGCGACTCAACAACACTATACGACTCAACGACCTAACTCATTTCCTTAAGTCGTTACATCCTATGAGTCGGTCCAATACATGAGTCGGTCACCTCTCTTACTCAGTCACCCCAATGAGTCGGTTATCCTATGAGTCGCTCACTACCTTGACTCGGTCCAAACCTTAAGCCGCTGCCTCTCTTAACTCGCTAACACGCTAACTCGTATAACTTCTATAGGTCGTTACTCGCTAACCCATAAGTCGTATACGACTTAAGAACCCCACTAACTCGTACACGACTTATAAACCATCTACGACCTAACCAAGAGCCGATCTAAGGACCCTATGCAACCGAGTTAACTTCCATACGAGCTATCTTTTACACGACTTAGGCTATGGATGACATAACAACGCTAACGACCTAGAAATTCTACGATTTATCGACACGTAAAATACGGGTCGTTACACCATGTGCCGATCAGATAGACAGTTACATAGAGAGTAAATAAAGGATAAACAACTCCTGTGATGAGCTCGCCTCTCCACATACTGAAGTCGGGATAAATCACCTGCTGCCATGTCCTTCTGTTATGGGAAAAAGAAAGGAGAAAGGATGGATTAGAAAAAAGTTCGGTGAATGAATACATGTTTAATATATGATGCCTTATGTGACCTAGGATGTCCTATAAGTGTTTGTGGGTTGCTTGGTCGTTTTACTTAAGGGTTTGACTTACCACATACCTATACTAGCAGCCTGTGTGGACTCTTATAAGGATCAAACAACTAATCGAACCTTATCAACTGATCAACTATAGCAAATATAGCTTTTCCAACATATGGTTATCCTACCATTTCCCTTGTGGGATTTCACTTCACACATTACGACTACATATATAACTACTTTGCATAGGTTATCCTACAATTTCCTCGTAGGAATAAAGTTTCCACAACTAGGACTACATGTACCCCAACTACCATTGAGGAGAGGACCTATAATACTGACTTGCCGAAATTTCTCATCGGCTGCATTTGTGTCCGCCTCTTAATCGTAGCATATGCCACTTGTTGCAAGCACTTGGATACATCAAAAACACAACATCACTCGCGTCAGAAATCATGAATACCAAGGAACTCCCATTGTGTCGTACCCCTATACTTCATCAAGCATCAATTAGTCTTGTGCGTCGATCGTAGAACCTATTATGAGTGTCGTTTGTTATAGAATCGCCCCAATCAAATAATTGACCCCTTCACAGGATAAATTACATTTACCCAGTTTGCAACGTCCTAACATTATTTTGTAGGGAACTAGTTCCCTACTTTTCCTAACATCCATTTATATATAAGCAATATATAAACAATTAACATTGATTTAAAACCCGAGCCATGGGTCAAGGTTCAGATTATGCATTTCAACCTTCAACCGGTCGATCGCTACACCCTGTCGGTCCACTGCTTGCTGTCGACTGCTAAGTGTGAACGGTCAACCGGTCGTAGTGTAATTTTTTATGGTTTCTAATATTTAACGATTCATTTTTTTATTATTTTTACTTCTATCCATTAGACTTACGTAGTAAACCCTAAGCATCAATTTATAGTGATAAGTCTTTGCAATTTTTCCCTACTTTTTATTGGTTTCAAATTCATTGATTATACCAGATTAATTATACTAGTTTAATTTAGGATTAACCAATTTATAGGGTTCCAATTCAATAATAGAGTAATTAAAATGAGAATAGTCAATTTATATCAATTTCAGATTTAACAATTAGGGTTTACATTTTATAGTTTAATTGTTAACATCCTAGATGAGATAGACAGGCTAAATTAACTATAAATAATCAGCTTATTAAACTTGTTCCCATTCACCTCGGATCCAAACTCTAACTCTAAGCTCCATCAGAGAACTAACACCCGTTACCTTGCCCCCTCCTATTTATTCGTGTTCTCTTGCTTTGATTTTAGTTTATTTTTGAAAGAAAATGTGTAAGCGAAGAGAATAAATTTTGATAGAGTTCCTGTATGCTGTTGATTTCTAATGAAATTAGGGTTACCTTAGGTGTTAATTTATAGGGATTAGATATTGATTTAGGGCGTTGGATTTGACTTAGAGAATCTTTGTTCTCATCTCACCCGCACATCAGAAACTTGGCAGTAAAGAAATATATATAGTTCAATCATCGTCGTTCAATCCGCTCTCCAATTCGTTAAAATTATATGCTAATGGTCGACCATCTATATGGACTGGTCGACCGTTGAGACCCAGGGGTCGATCGCTCATAGTGTTAATTTTGGTAAGTTTATCTTTATTTTTTTTGTTTTCAAATTTTCAAACGTTCGTAACTTCTCTGTTTTAACTCTGATTTTGAAGTATTATATATTAAACTATCCAGAAAATCGCTGCGAAAGCAATGATGCAAGTTTGGTAGCCAAATTCAGACGTTTGTGAAAATTTAATTTTAGCACTTGTTTTATTTAAATTAAATTTTTTTACTAAATTTTCAAGGTGTTACAACTTGACTGATGTGCACCAGCCAAGATGCCAGGTGGACCATATGGCTTTGATGATGCCAACTATTGGTCTGTGCTTTAGCATGATCTGGTCAGGGACAAGCGATATGAGATTATGGAGTGATTGCGCGATGATATTTTGTCAGGGTGGCAGCAATGGACATGGAGCGGTTACTACATAGTGACATTTTTATCAGATGGGCAATGTTGTATGCATTAGTCTTTTTAGATGAACAATGCATGCGAAGGTTCTTTTTGCAGGGGCAGTTGGACCCCCATGGCCAGTTTGCTGAGTCGAAACAAGAGAGCTTCAGAATGGTTTGGACGACCGAGGTGACATGGGTCCTTGCGGGAGAGTGGGCAGGCCAAACCGCTCGACTTTGAGAGCCACCTTGCATGTCGGCCTGCTATCTGTTGTTGTCGTCTGTTGATATCCATCATGGTTTGCTTGATTGGCATGCAGGCTGATGTTGAGCGGGCCACTTTGATGGGAGAAAAGACAGCTCCAGCCGGTGATGGGCTTCATGATGTGGGCAAGCAATGACACTAGCTTTAGGAAACACAGTCAAGGTGCATGTCGGGTCTAGGTGCAGACGGCTTGAATCAAGGTGGGCCGGTTGGACACGGCGGGTCGGCCTATTTTATCCTTGATATTTTCAAGTATAATATAAATTCTTTTTGAATTTCCTTTTTTATAAGGGATAAAGGGAAATAGTTTGTAGATTTGTTTATTTAATCCAACAATGAAAAAACTCATATGCACTACATTTTACAGAGCAAGTGTATACCATATCTTTTGAATCTTTCGACCAAACATCCAATAGTTTAAAACACAAGTGCACGATAGTAATAGATGCTTTCAACCACTACTTTAAGGACCCGATCCAACCACGGTTCGATCACGGTTAATTTTCGACTTTAATTTCTGAGCCACATGGTTTTTAAGAATTGAGAAAAAAAAATCATTGCTTAATTCTTCATTATTTCACACAATCAATTTAACGAATAATTTCATAATCTTAGCTACCAAATCATTGGATTAACCTATAAATCTTGGCTATAAATCTTGGATGATGTGATATATTTTTAGTATACATTTTCTGAACCATTGTGAAAATGAATTTCTTTTATCTTAAAAAATTAGAAAATTTACACATTTCACTAAAGATATTGTTATACAATTAATTTAATTAATATTTGTTATCGAATGTTCATGAATGATTTTTTAAATGTCAAGTATTATCTGTAGTTGATTCAAACAAATAAAAAAACAAACGATCAATGCAATTTTACGTTACCGGTTGAACGTTTTCAACCATTAAATTCAGAGGATCTCGTGAACCCTTCCTGCTGAAGTAGTTTAGGAGATCTGGTCCCGTCCTACCAAGTGGTGACAAACATGGGTTTTGGGTGGCATTTTTTAACGGGCAGAACTACCGTTCAAAACTAGTAAATCCCACAGAAGGGTTTAAAAATCACACCAACTCTCAAATATTTTCCATGGTTTCTTTCACTCCCACTCCTACACCTCCTCCCTCTTCTCCAAAACGCGAAAAACAACCAACAGCTCAAATCACCGAAATGGCCACTCCCGATTCTTCTTCTTCCTCCTCCTTGAAAAGAAAAGCAACTCATAATCCGAAACGAAAGCAGCCCACTACGAAAAAATTGAAGAAGGGAAGATCCGAATCTTCGCCTGGAATCACCGGTAGAAATAGAAGAAGGAAGATAGATAAGGTGATTGATAACAATAATACTAATAATGAAGATCATGTAGAGAGCAAACCAATCAAAAAGAGGCAGACTAGGAAATTGCAAGAGCTCAATGGCAAAGAATTGGATGTATCAAGTATGTAGGTTTTTTATTGCGTTAATTATTGCTTTGATGCAGATATTTTTGGTTGGTTTTGTGAATAAATTATGGATTTTGTTTGATGAATATAGCAGGGCCGTAGGGCTTATGAATATTAACATCGGTTTAAGCACTGTTTGAAAACAAATTGTCAAAAATAAATAGAGCAACCTTTTGAATGTTTTACTTTAAATTTCAAAAACCGACTCTTTGCTGCTTCTGAAGCCAAATCAAAATATAGAAGAGAGCGCGTTCGAACATTCATACACGAAAGCTAGGGGATTAATTTAGAATCTGAATGTAGCTCAATGAAGAAGTACCAATGCACAGGGTATAAAGCATGCATATTTAAAAATACACACATATGATGTGTAGGCCATGTTAAAATGTATAGGTGGTTAATGTAGTTGCTATGTTTACAGCTACTTCTAGCTGTACCCATAAGACATGGTTCGTACCCATAAGACATGGTTCGTACCCATTAGTATGAATTGTCTCCATAACATTGGATAGGTTTTGATCATTGTCTGTGGGAGTAAAATGTTATATAGTAGAAAAACACATATGTTTTTTGCAACTAGATAGTAACGATTAAATTCAAATATTTAACTGTAGTTTTGACTTTCGATCGTAGAGATCAGATGAGTATAATGGGTCATCCACATTATACAACGAAAATAAGTTTATCTAAGCTAGAGTTCTACCTCGAGCTTGTAATATATGCACAAATCTAAGATCATGCTATATAAACGAATACAGCTGCAGTAGTAGTTAGCTTCTCATTATCTTTGCCGTTAATCAAAATGATTTGGGATTGATATGGGTACGACCAGGCAATCATTCATATTCATGTGGTCAAACATTAGTTCTTTGAACTTCATGATCTAAAATGATATCATCCTCTTATAGAGTTAACTCTGTTTCTTGCTTATATCGACCCATGTCACCCATTGATGTCATTTTGCATTCTTTTCTCATGATTTTCATCTTTATTGTCAATAGAGGAAAACTTTACACGATGAAACATACTCCGAGTATTTTGAATAAAAATTATGTCGTTTAATGGTATCTGCATGGCTAATGTGGATCATGAAATATTTGATCAGAAACCAGTGGTGAAAGATCAAGTGGAAATGATATCTGTGACTATTTCTCAGACCTTGTAATGTGGAAAAATGTTGCAAAGACTACTCTATGGTTCGGATCAGGCTCAGTAATCTTGTTGTCATCTTGTTTCTCCAGAGACGTTAACTTTAGGTATTTTTTATAAGTGTTGCATGTTTTAATCTTACCCTGAAATGTTTAGTTCTATTTGTAACATTTTGTTATTTTTCAGCATAGTATCTACTGCTTCCCATCTGGGAATTTTAGTTTTGGGCATGAACTTCTTCCGCGGTTCACTTCCTTGGTAAGTTTTCCTTTGTTCTACCTTTTTTCATCTTATTGAACAAGGTTTTGATATAATGCCCTGTAATTTACAGCCATCAACCGAACTCAAGAGAGAGAAAACTTCAATTAACAGAAGATGACTTTCTCCATGTTGTTCGGTTGGCTCTGCCTGTAGCCAATGCTATCCTTGCTAGGTGTCAGGATATTTTCTCTGGGGAGCCACTGATGACTCTTAAAGTAAAACTTCCTCAGTATTTTTTTCTTCTTCTAAACCGATGAATTAGCCATCATTCGAGAATTACCAATTTCTTTGACTTCAGGTAGCACCTGTTCTCTTATTCACTGCACAATATGGACACCTAATAACTGCAAGGAGGCTGTTTGCAACTGGTATAAATCAAGATAATGTTTGGACATTTTTTCTTTCTTTCTAGAATACGACACTTGACTATGTGATATTGGTAGGATTTTTCTTGAGCTTCACTCTACCGAAGTTCTACACTACTTATTCTGGGGTGATACATAAACGAGGTAAAAGTAATGGGTCATTTGCAACCATTATTCCTAAACAAAGTAAATGAAAACGTAGTCTTGGAATTAGCAAGATTGGTAAAATTAGCGATCTAAACAATTATAGTTCTTATTTTCATTTAATGGTGAAAACTTACAGTTTTTTTCTTCTTACTTGTACTGATGGGTGATTCAGTGGAAAAGCTGGCAAGTTACGTGAACGAGGCATGGAAATCTTGTCCCCGAAAGAAACTAGTGGCCACATCAGCAGCTATGCTATTCTGGAATTTGTTTAGCGTGAAAACACGTATGTTTGCAGGTGTGTGCATTTTCTATGTAGGGAAGTTGGCACTATTGAAAAATGTGCATCTTACTTGGTTCTTTATATGTTACTCTACTCTTGCTAAAAGCAGAACCCTCTTTCAAATTCCCCCCTTCTTTTAGGGAAAAAACACTTAAACCTCCATTTGTTCATAAATGTACCCAATGAGGTATAGATCGTTTTGGTAAAACATTATGAAATGAATAATAAATTATTTGGTGGAAGATTATTGAATGCAGTTTTTGTGGTATGAATCAATAGTTTGTTGTCCCAGAGGTAGGTGGATTTGGGTATAAAATATGCATAAATAGCTTTAGTCAAATATAATACAATTCGCGACACACATTAATTTTGATAGGATGAAAGTGAGGAGTCCATTTGATATAAATGTGGCTTTGCCATTATATAATAAGCCCTTTAGAAGTATATTAAAAGTTAAAAAATTCTATCACCCATTCACGCTTCCATCCCAAATTACTGCGGCTCCTATCTGTGAAAAAATTATCTGGCATTATTTGGAAGGATACGCACACATATACATATATGCATGTACATACACATATACATATATGTACACTCACACCCACACCCATACACACACACACTTATATACATGTACACACATTCACGCACACACACATAATTTTGATTTCATCACCTTTTCGTTTTTTGTATAAGAAAATGTATCAGAACATTTTTTTAGTTTTATTTCATTTGTTAGCGAGATTAATTTCGCAACAAGTTGACTTTTTTTAAAAAGAAAAAAATTGCCCCTTCAAAATTACATTTTAAATTGACAGTTAATTTGGATATTTTTGACGGTCCATATGGATTTGCGATTCTAGAGGAGCTAAAAGTTTTGAAATGATTCAAATTCTTGCATAGATGATTTTGCTAACAAGTAAAAAATCTAAAATAAAATTATTTCAATACAAATATTTTTCCCAAAAAAATGGAGTTTGTTGAAAGGAGATTAATGTCATTTCAATACAAATTTTTTCCCCAAAAAAGTGAGCTTTTTGAAAGGGGATTTAATGGATGAGGAATTTGTCATTGAATTTAATGAATTATTGGATGAATAAGATGATAATGTAAAAGAATAAAGTAGGACTGGGTGAGCATTGACTTTGGACATCAAATCCAACGATTTAGTCATGTAATCCAATGGTTGATATTGAGGAGCTACATAGGGATTGATAAGAAATGGGTTATGGATGCGCACACACATGTATGTGTGTAAATAAAAGAGTTTCGCTACGTCCATCTCCGCTACACTCCATCTACATATCTACGTTTTTTGAAGTTATACAATCCGAAAAAAGATGGAACCCAGTGCAGGAGGCTTCTATAGGATAGCAGACTCTTGGGAGGTCGATAATGTACGCAGTCTTTCCACCGCATTGCGAAGAGACTGTTTCCGAACTTGAACCTCGACGCCCAGATTACCATGCGGATTACCTAACCGTTGTGTCAAAGCTCCTTCTAAGTTTTACAATCCGAAATTAAATGAAAATCTGTAGATACGGTCGTACACTGTTTCAAGATCTTATTTTAAAAAATGGTTAATTTGAATAGTCGTAATGTATTTGAAATAATATTATAGATCGCCAATGAAAATAAATGTTTTAGGAGTGAATGTCGACTTAAGATTTTGAATATGTTAGAATTTTTAGAAGGATTTAAATTTTTGCGGGCATGATGTTCATATTGTAGGTTGAACATTCCAATTCGATTTCGAATTCTATAGCTCTAAAATCCATGAAGATGTAGAATTTAGTGTTGTGAAAGAGAAGTGTAGCATGTATGTGTATTGAAATCTGATAATTTCTACATCTTTCATCACTTTAGGTCCCAACGATGCATCTAAGTGTTTCCAATTGAGACTATTTTTGCAAATACGATGATCTGATTGTGCAGATAACATCTACAAAAAATGGTAACATTTTATAGGTTTGAACTTCTTTAAAATCTTAAGCGGAGGTGACACGTCTTGGGATCGTTGGTTTAAAATATATTTCTGCAAGTGCTAAACTGTCAAAACCTTTATAGATACGGTTTCTGAAATTAGAATAACATATCTGGAAAAAAAAATCGATTCAAGCTAAATGCAAGGGGTTCGAGGGATAAAAGGAATGAGGTTACCATTTTACAAATACCGCTACCGTTGTTTTTTCTGGTAAGCTCAAATTGTTTACCGTTACCGATAAGCTGATTGATAATCTGGTAACCGTTGCACTAGTAATGGTAAATTACCATTTGTCTAAAATAAGTCAGCAATTTGACATGTTTTTACACTATAACACTGCTTCATTATATAATTTACTGTGTTACTTAATAAAAGACACAATGAGGAAAAAAAGCGTATTTAGTATTATTTCACCTGATTACTGAACTAAATTTAATCATCTGTTTGATTCTAAATATTCGTGATAAAGCATATGACATGAATGTACTTGTGTTATAAATTGATTGGCAAAATTGACGTTACCATTGGTATTGAAAAAATGTTACCGATGATTTACCATAGAAATTGGTAAATTTACCGTTAACATACATATTAAACTGATATATCAATTTCACTCAAAAATGATAACCGATTGACTGATAGTGATATGTTAATGAGAAATTTACCGTTATCATAACAATCCTACATATGTACGTACATACGTACGTTTCCTGAAGATTCAAACTCGGTACCTAAGTCAACACATTGATGTCTTAACAGAGAATATGTCTGTGTGTGGATGTGTGCGTACGCGCGCGTGAGTGTTTTTTTTGAGAGATTGATTTTAAATGAAAATAAAAGGTTGTGATTTTGCAAGAGGGCTTTAGACAATAGGCCATATTATCACTGTTGTAAAGATCGAGCTAAGCTTGATAATATATATTATTTAATTTGTTAAATATCAATATGTTATTAGTTTATAACCTTTGTGATGTTTGTTCTCCTTTGCAGCGTTCATGTCTTTAGCGGTATTTCGCTATATAAAACGAAGCTATTGGAAATAAACCACAGAGGACAAAAGGTTGCAAAATCGGTTAGTTTCTCTGCCATTCATTCTAAAATGCTAAATTGGAAAATTTTATAAATTTATCACAGTTTTCGAGAAGTAAAAACAATTTAGACCACTTTTAAAACTTATTACAAATACACGCTTGTTTTTGCTTGTCATGTTGAGGCTTGATGATTTTGATTTTTTTTTTTTTTTTTTTTTTAGCTTTATAATCAGCACATTTTCAAATAGAGCCAGGAGGAAAAAAAAATCGCAACGGTTCAAATTGGCAACATTTGAAATCGCATCGATATGAAATTAAAAAAGAAAAGAAAGACTTCATGCTGGTCCATATTTGTAATAAGTTTCAAAGTGGTCTAAATTTGTTGGTTATGAAAAGTGGACAAAATCTACAAAATTTCCTATAAATGGAGGTATAAATAGTAAATGGTGTTCAGTTTCTGTACATGGATTTATTTAATTTCCCGTTGAGCTGATTGTTAACTGTGCATATAAGAACTGATAAACATTATTGTAACGGTAGTTAATGCTTATCTCTACTCTCAAAATGTGCAGCAAACAGCAGCAACGTATTAAACCAGACACAAGGGAAGGGGTATGATATATTACTTATACCATTCAGCGATGTTTTCTTCTATGTTTTTTGGATGTACATATATAAATTCTGCGACTGTAGATTACATTGCTGCCTTTATAAGTTGATTACATTGCTGCTTTTCGAATATATTGCAAAACTAGATTGTTGTCAAAATAATAGTCTTTTGTTACTTTTGCACTTAAGATTGAGATGGAAATATGCATCCCTCTTGCATGCTTTTATTTTCTTCCAATAAGCAGTATTGGACAAGGACTGCTGAGGGTTGAGAAGAAAATGCTAGATTGATTTAGATAAAAGCGCTGGTTTTAACAAGTGTTTGACACCGGGTTTTTGTTTAATACATGTCTGATTTAAAGCGCTGGCACTTAAAAAGGTTAATGCTTGTTGGATATACGTACACGTACGAGTTTTCCTTCACTATGACTTATCTATAGGTTACGTTGTAATCAAAATTTTGAATTTATTAGGTTTATTTTTATCGGTTAGTGCTAAAGGCTGCAAGGCGATGTTTTGTCAAGTGAAAATGTAGTCGTTAATTTGAATGTTAAGTAGTTCTCAAATAAAGTAATCAGGATAAGCTCTTGAAAATGGGCATCAGAGAACTAATATGAAAAATTACTGAAATTGTAAGTCGAGATACAGTAAAGTGAAGGAAATGACGTTAACATGGAATGGTATGAGTGTTATGTCTTGTTCTCCCAATACATATTGGACAAACCAGTAGATCATCAACAAAAAAAGGTATGAGATGTCTCCATTTATATGTTTTACACCGTGGACTTAAAGATAAAATCACTCTCCATCGTTTATAATAAAAATAAAGTAATTTACATGTCTGTGGCCGTTGAGCATCCTCAAAATATAGAACATCTAAAGTGGTGTCTATATTGTCACTAGATAAGTAAGATTATTACATAACCGTTGATATTGCTGTTGGATTGTTGTTTGCCGGGGCCAAACTTCTTTGGGGTGATCAAGATCCATCAAATGCAAGTTTTGCACGTAGCCTCTCGACTCACATACAAGTCACATATCACACTTTAAGAACTCCTTATCAACAACTTTTCTTTATACAATTGTTGGATCAGGTGCACCATCAATGGGTTTAAAATGATGAATTTCAAAAAATAAAATCATTTTATTAAATCGCGCAAGATCTTTGTTCTGTGTTTGTGTGAATAAATATTTGTTTATACTAAATCAAATTTAGTATTTTGATTAATAAAAGATGGTTGTAATATTTTAATTTGGTTTGTTGATTAGAGTATTTTATTATTATTAATGTTTAAATAAATTTATAATTAATTAAATAATTTATTTAATATGCCATAATATCCATATTCGCAATACGGACTTCAAAACGATATATATCCTAAGCTAGGGTTTCAAAAGGAAAACTGATCGCTTTCTCTTACAGTCAATCGGATGACTAAGTGTAATACATACATACATATGTATGTATGTATGTATGAAAATGAAATAAAACATTTTAACCCTTTTTCAATTCGTCCATTTGAAAATTAAAGAGTGTGTGTGGGGCAAGCACCGGCTACACCGGATTTTCGCTACATCCCAAACCCTCCTTGTTTTCAACCACATATTCTGAAAATATCTATGATTAATATATACATATATATATATATATCTATGATTAATATATATATATATATATATATATGTATATGTATATGTATATGTATGTATGTATGTATATGTATGTATATGTATGTATATGTATATATATGTATATATATATATATATGCGGGTGGAATATAACCACTCAACATGATAATTATGATAACATATGTATCAAGTGAATATATGCGTAAACCAGAAACTCATACCTTACTTCTGGTAGATCATGATAAGATCTGATACGTTGTTTGACAGTTCTTCCTCTTGAAGATCCACGGTCTCCTCATTCTCTTTGATTTGGAACTTCAAAAGGATGGCAGCATCAAGGGGGATTTGGCTAGAGTGCGGTAGTAAGAGAGTTCATAATTCCATGTATAGAGGCTAGGTTATTTATAGCCATTAACCAGCACCTTTTTCTCCCTCATTTGCTCAAATCGTAGGAGATTTGGTTTAATCTTCCTATAGCCCAGTCTATTGTTGGTTTAGGGAAGACCAGGCATGGTCAAAATCGCCATTGACTCCAATTTGAATCAACATTAAATAAATTAATTCTTGGCTCCTTAATCGATTGAACCGTCGTATAACTTTTATACACCGTTCTATCCGATTTTAAGTTTGAAATTACAAATTAGCTACATATTAATACACATTTTGTATTAATTTATTATTAGTTTATAAGCTAGGGTTTCAAAAGGAAAACTGATCGCTTTCTCTTACAGTCAATCGGATGACTAAGTGTAATACATACATACATACATACATACATACATATGTATGTATGTATGTATGAAAATGAAATAAAACATTTTAACCCTTTTTCAATTCGTCCATTTGAAAATTAAAGAGTGTGTGTGGGGCAAGCACCGGCTACACCGGATTTTCGCTACATCCCAAACCCTCCTTGTTTTCAACCACATATTCTGAAAATATCTATGATTAATATATACATATATATATATATATCTATGATTAATATATATATATATATATATATGTATATGTATATGTATGTATGTATGTATATGTATGTATATGTATGTATATGTATATATATGTATATATATATATGCGGGTGGAATATAACCACTCAACATGATAATTATGATAACATATGTATCAAGTGAATATATGCGTAAACCAGAAACTCATACCTTACTTCTGGTAGATCATGATAAGATCTGATACGTTGTTTGACAGTTCTTCCTCTTGAAGATCCACGGTCTCCTCATTCTCTTTGATTTGGAACTTCAAAAGGATGGCAGCATCAAGGGGGATTTGGCTAGAGTGCGGTAGTAAGAGAGTTCATAATTCCATGTATAGAGGCTAGGCTATTTATAGCCATTAACCAGCACCTTTTTCTCCCTCATTTGCTCAAATCGTAGGAGATTTGGTTTAATCTTCCTATAGCCCAGTCTATTGTTGGTTTAGGGAAGACCAGGCATGGTCAAAATCGCCATTGACTCCAATTTGAATCAACATTAAATAAATTAATTCTTGGCTCCTTAATCGATTGAACCGTCGTATAACTTTTATACACCGTTCTATCCGATTTTAAGTTTGAAATTACAAATTAGCTACATATTAATACACATTTTGTATTAATTTATTATTAGTTTATAATATTTAAAAATTAATTTTAGTGGAAATTAGGTATGACGATCCACCGTTCTCGACCTTCGAAAATCGACACAAAATACATCACAGAATAATATGCCGACGCTCGAGTGCCAAAAAAGACAGATTGTTGAGGGAAAAGAAAGAAGATAGAAGAAAGAAGGAACTAAACAATAACATAATCTCACAATCGCAGCGGAACAAAATATAATAATCAATAACAGAACTTTACACAAAATGAAAACTATATCTGTTTTATACAATATATCATCAGAGTATATCCCAAACAACAACAATTACCATCCTGACAATTTCAAACAATCATAGCAGCAGATATAAACAAATACGGATAATACGTCTCGGTATTAAGTTCCTCTCCTGAGCTCCACAGCATACTATCCTGTATATATATAATACTCGGTCTGACCCGAGCATTATAATGAAATAACATCCGAGTTAGTCTGGAATACCAGCTGATAAAATACACCCAATTTGTTTATTAAAGTTTCAAAATCCCTTTGAAAATCAAAAGCATCTCGTAAGACCACGCCACAAATAAACATGTCGGGTTTTACCTTACGATAGCTAAAACATTTCTTATAAAAATTCTCTGATATTATAATAGTGTCTATATACAAATACTTATTCAAATAGCCGAAACTGTTACATTCATTAAATTCCAGCTACTAGCCACAATCGTGGGTAATACAAACAAAACTCGTAAAAGGTGCGTAGGGAGAATGGATTTCCAACTAATGACTAGGCACCGGGGTACCACCTGTCATAGTACGTGGCCTAGATCACCGTACAGAGGATTACTCGCAATCTCCTGCAACACAAGGCCAGAACTACCCCTTACTGGATAATCTCGAATAAGATCACCCCACGGTTGGGATCAGCAACCGCACCACTAAGCCGAATAAAAAGGGGCATCTAGACAGGGATGACCTAACCCTAATTGGTGCTACCCACATAGCCTTGCTGCATAACCCCCGATTTTCAGTCGTTCCCGGTTGATGAGGCTTGAGGCTAAGTGTTACCTTTTAGAACATTTCATTTAGAATGCCCATCGTCCACCTGGCGATATTACGAAAGCATTCATCCATACAAGTCCGTCCCGGGTTCGAACGGAACCGAAGGCACTACTCCTACTACATCCATTTTAGAAACATCCTCAGGATTAGTAGCGGCAAGCCCTTGCACTTCGCTGCTCCATCTTCGACTTCAAACTCGTCTTCCTCACGACAACGTACAAACCGGATCGAAGTGGTTTTCGAGAAATTGATCCCGATCCCTGTCTCTTCGAAAGGATCAACGCATTGGCCAATATCGATAGTCAGTGATTTAACTATCAATTAACATTCACAAACATCCGTCAAACAATAAATAATTTCCCCAAATTATTTATTTACCTCAAAATATCTTCAAAAGATATAATTCCATTTTCAATCCCTTGAAAACAGTTTCAAACCACACACTCCTTATGGAATAAATTTTCAAATATTGATTTCCACTGAAAACATCCAAGCCAAATACTTTAGATTTATAATAATTTAAATTAAAGCTATTTTCACACTTTACTTGAAATATATACATACTTTTTAAACGTTTCAAATAAAATTGCTTCATAAATATAAATCATTTTTCTTAAAAATAAAAGTTAAGTCATACTAAATTGTAAAATAAAGTTATTGAAATCCTATACAAGTTTTCAAATAAAACTTTAACCATCTTTACAATAAAACCATTTTATAAAATTTAAATATTAATAATATTCTTTTAAAACATAATACCTATTAACCCATTAAAATAATTATTTCTATAACTAATTTAGTAAATATTTACTTTTAAAAATTTACAACTTAAATAAGAATTTTCATAAAAACATTCTTTAAAAATCAAATTTAAAACTTTTAACTTTTACTTGAAATCAGCTTTAAAACGTACTTGGCTTTTCAGGGAACTACACTCCCACTTTCAGAATAAACCAAAGAACCTTTTATAAATCTACACGATTTATCTCGATTTAAATTTACGTTTAAATCCCGTAAATTCCTCCAACCCTTTAAAAATAAACCCTCCTTTTGTTTTTAAACACATTTCTATTTCCTGGAATATCACTTTCAAAATATATGCTTGAAATATTTTAAATGAAGCTTCTAGAAATTACTTAATTGAAATAATACTTAAGGAAATATATAGAGGTTTTCTAAGTAATTTAGGCCAAATTTAACTTTTAAAATAAAGTTATTAAATCAAATATTTATATTATAATTTCCTTTTGAAAACTTAACACTACTTTACTTTTTAAAATAATTAAATATCATAATTACCTAAATACATGTTTACTTACACTTTAAACAATTAAAAAAATATTTTCTTTCTAAAATATTCTAAACACATTTTAAACTGCCCATTTATATTTTGAAAGCTTTTCTTTAAAACATACTAAATTTTCAGGAAAAAGTACACTTCCCATCCTTTAAAAACAATCTTACTATTATTTTTAAGCAATTTGCACTTCTTATAGAAATTCCCACCGAAATCCTAAACTTTCAATATTTATCCTCGATAAATATTTCACTTTATTTATAAACCCAGTTTATAAATTTTCATTTCACATTTCCTTTTAAATCACATTTCAAAAAAACTTTAACAGATTCCAAACCAATTTCCGAATTTAATTCCTTTAAATTCTTTACTTAAAAATTTCTTTTATTTTCTTATAAACCCAATTTATTTTATTTATATTTTAAATTCCCAGATTGTATTCACCCAATCATAGCATAGCTCAATTTAATTTTCAAATTAATCTATCACAGTATATAAATAAAACACATCATCAATTATGAAAATAATTTCTATATTGTGAGGAATCCAGTTGGATCCCTCCAAACTGTTTTCCCTGCATCTACAGATGTTAGCACGACAGAAAAAATATCATATCCAAACTCATAATAATATTCACATTCAACCAATCAATCGTTCATTTAAATTTTAACTATTTAAAATTAACTGGAAATTCCAGATGTGAGTGAGATTAACTCATCTTGCATCGGCGTTTCAAATTTTAAATTAAATCTAGCTTGTTCGATTTAATCTAAAATTTTCACTTTCTCAAAACGATCCCAAGCCTACATCACAGCAGCGTGTTGCTCGTCGCTGTGATTCCGGCGCCACCAAATTCGTCTGAATCTGACAACGTATGCTCAAGTTACGAATTTATAAAGTTTGTATTTAAATTTTAAAACAATTTTTTTTTTACCATCAGCCGTTCGATCTGAAGGAGAAAATCACGGCCGCAAGAAACATCTTCTTCCACGCGACATCAGGATCGAACGAACCCAATTTCTTCGGCCTAGGGCTTAAAGCCGCACCTACCTCGACAATCGTGACGACGATTGGCCACCTCCCCTGCGCGTGTCCCCACTAGCTCCAACCACGACCCAAAAACGAACGAGCTCGGCTACCCCTACGTCTCGAAAACTGCGCACCTACGCGCGACCTTCACGGCCAGATTCTGGCGAATCTACTCCGCTTCCATCGATCTTGACCGTTGGATCTGAAGCTCTTGACGAGCTCTTTGATCTTCTAGTTGGAAGAATTCGCTATTACGTGCTGGATTGATCGCAAATTAGAGATGAATGTCGATGCATTTCGACCATTGAGAATGCCTCTAGTGGCGGCCGAAACATAAACTAGGGTTACTGAGAAAAACGCGAATATATAAACCTTTGTTAATATTATTTTAATATTAAATCCAATTTTAATGAGCATTTACGAACGAACTCCAAATCTCACGTGCCGCCTGACGTTTATAAGGTTTTACCCACATTTCGAACACAATGGAACGTATTTCGGAGGCTAATTTGATCATATGCGGAAGATAACTTTTTGAATCGAATTTAAATATTAAATTTTCAATTTTAATTTCAACGCGTTTCTCACCCGTACGAGAAAACGGTAACTCCAAACGCTACGAAAATTGACATCCGATAATAACTAACTATTACGGATCCAATGGAACTAGTTTCATCGAATTCCGAAATTGTGCCCCGGAAGGCTATTTTAACTCGTCGATAAATTCGAGCGATTTCCAAAATCGTCGAAATCATCTAAAATTTCACTTTTAAAATTTTACTTACTTAATTATAAATCGTATAGAATTTACATTCACATTAGAAATCCTTCCGATTCATTTCGAATCAAAATCTGATATTTACATTATTTAAATATTAAATTCCATTATTAAAATAATATTAAATTCCAAATTTTAACCTATCAACTTTGGATTCCATCCAAAAGTCCAATATTATAATTCAAATTCAAATGGACTTAAAATAGATTTTAGAAACCATTTCCGTTCTATTTGCCTCCAGATTCACAAATTATTTCAATTTCAAATAGTTACTTATTATTATTATTCAAATTCAATTTAATTACCATATTTGAAATTATAACTTATTTTATTAATTTAACCAAAATCTTTTTATTCAAAATCCAATTATATTTTACATTCAACATTTAAAATGAATTAAATGTTCAAAATCTAACGACCAAAATTTTGGGTCGTTACATTCCTCCCCCTTATAAAAATTTCGTCCCCAAAATTTGCTAAGGTAGAAGAATGCTCCAAACCCAATAGCAAAACCCACTTAGTGAAAATCTCAAATTCACTTTGCCTAAACTCTTTAGTTTCAAATCAAAACTGCTAGTTTCGATTCCTATTCCAACATCCTTTTATTTTAATTTTACTTTGAAATCAATTTGTCGCTAACGAAACGTTTTCAAAAATTTTCTAACTCCCAAAATTTTTGAATTTTTTTGGCAGAGTCTCTCCTGTACGAAGGAGTTTTTGCAATATCACAATAGACATAAATATATATACATCGACCCACACGGTCGGAAAACAAAATATACCATAATATATTATCATTTTCCAATTATATTACGTAGGCGTACCTTTTGATTAGCATTTTAAAAGCAAGCGGCTAATTATATTGCATATACGCGCTCCAACTCTATCGATTGCCTCCCGTACCTGTACTTACTTAAACAAACACATCAGTTTTCAATAATATGAGAATTTAACAACATTCCATTTATTAATTTAAACCAAACACGTCAATTTCAAAGCCCACACAACAATTTTCGAAATCCTGCAAGTTATCCATCTATATAAGTAACCCACACGTTTTAATAATATTCTAATCTCTTTTGCAAATCCATATTTCATTTATTCTACTCAGAAGAATTTACATCCAAGTTCGCTATACTCAATTCATATTCACCATAATCAATTTATTTTCACTTCAATATGGTTACATAAGCTTTGCTTACATCACTTTACTTCAATTCAATTCCAAATTGATTTACAATCAAATTTATTTTCCATTTGATATATTTACATATCTTTAATAATTCACTTACATTTATATGCAAGTCCACTAAATTAAATTCCATCTCATTCCAATATATTAAAACTAACTTCATTTACTTCTTTTAATTCACTTGCTTTCTTTTATGTCCAACGACAAATTTCTATGCACATTTTGATATTATTCATGCAAATAATCATCACTTAAACTTATAACCATTTAAAATTAATTCCATCTCAATCTATATCAATTTCTTTCCATTTTGAATTATTTACAACCTATACAATCTTATTTCATCACTATAAGAAATTAAAATTCCTTCACTTGCATTAAAATTTTATTATCTAAGCAAACTTCATCACAATTATTGAATTAAATCCATATTCTTACATTTAATTTCGTTATCCATACAGATTCATTCAAAACCATTTTATAAGCTCGACAACAACTGTTTCATAATTTTCTTAAGTTGTCTCAACTATATTACATCCCATTTTCTTTCATCCAATTAATTTTTATTTCATTTTAATTTGATTCTCATTAAATCAAATTCCAATCTATTTACAAATTTTAATTCAATTTTTTTACCTACTCAATCCATTTTAAATTTTAATTCACCTTCTCAATTCATTTCTGAATTTATTAATAACATAACCATTCCAATTATTCTAAACCAGAACTGGGTTTTTATTTTTCTTTTCTTTTTCTTTACATTTTTTTAAATTTTTTTAACAAACTACCAAATTTTATTCATCCCAATACAAATTCCATTTAATTTAGTTTACTCTAGATTCATCTTCAAGCTTCTCTTTTGAATTTAGTTGAGTGAGCATTTATTTCATCCAATATCATTTCAACTAAACTAAATTTTCTTTCAATTCAATTCTTTTCCAAATTTAATTCAAGTTCAACCAAATTTTATTTAGCCAACTTAAATTCATACCATTTCCTTTACTATTCTAAATAAGAATTTAATTTCATTCATTATTATTTATAACACAACTGCGTTTTAATTTTAATTCAATCCAGATTCAACTCAAATTCTTTTAATTTAAGCTAAATCCAATTTTTATTTCTCCATTCAATTTAAATTTTTTATCTTCTAATATATAAGTTCAAAAACTTATTACTAACCTAAGTCCATTCACCTTTAACATTTCACTTCTCCTTATTCCAATTTATATTTCATTTAGGATTAAATTTTGAATTTCCATAAAATTCCAACCATTTTATTTTGGTTTTGCAATTCATCTCCTATTCTGAAGTTCACCAACTTATTTACTTAAAAGCTTATATTGCTCATTTTAATCCATTTACATCTTACAATCACAATTCCGAATTATATATATATATATATATATATATATATATGTATGTATGTATGTATGTATGTATGTATGTATCGCTGAATTCTTAAGGATATAAATTTTCAGTACATAATTTTAATCCACAATTTCAGATTATAAGTATAACACTTAATAGCTTATGGGTACAAATTCATTACGCAATTATAACTCACAATTACAAAGTCATTTTACATTCTTTATCCACTTTTATTCGATCTCGATTTCAAATTTATATTCAATTTAATTCCAACTCCAATTTATTTTACTTATCCCAAGTTAAATTCAAATATTCTTTATTCACTTCCATATATTCAAGTTAAATATTAATCCCAATGTTAAAAGTTCATTTTCCTTCTTAATTAAATCAACTTCACTTTAAAAGTTCAATAGTTGATTCATCTTAACTTTTCACATTATCTAAATAGAATTTCCAGAATTCAGTTACCCGATTTTATTTCAAAACCATTTTGAAATAATAATCAACCCATACCCACTTTGTATATCAATTCAAATCTCCGGATTCCAAAATGCCTGGTTTTACCAAATAAATTTCCCTTTCGAAATTTCTAAAACCACTTTTATACCCAACAAGTCCAAACAAATATCATAACCAATCACCATGGAAGTAATCCATCACTTAAGAAACTCGAAAATGAATACTGATGATGTGGCCATCATCATCAGGATTATTTTCCAGCGACTGAAGTGAGTTCAGTGCTTCCTTACTTCCATAATTCCTTTCAAACAATTTCCATTCAAAAATATTTTCCAAAATAATACACCATCATTGCCTTCAAACACTTTGGAAAACATTTCAAACATTACCAAGATTTTAAATTCCCAAGCTTTTTGTTTAAATTGATTTAAACACTTTTCAAAATTTCCGGGATTTAAATTCTGCTTTAAATCAAAATTTAGTTATTCTTCTTTTGGATAAGTTATACTTATAGAATTCTATTTGGTTATAACCATTTCAATTTTTAGATTCTAATTTAATAATAGTATTAGCACCCAAAATTTTAGATTCTTATATTTGATTATAATATTAACAACCAAACATCCAAATATATATAATAATTTCAGAAAATAATTTCTTTTATATCAAAATATAATTTTGGGCAAAATTATTTCATTTACCCACTTAAAAAACAATACTATGTCGATTTATCTTGTTTAAAGGTATAGAAACCCCTATCGATACGGTTGTATTTCCCGTACCAATCAGAATTCATAAACACTCAACCGATAAGCCAACACAGTATAAAAATAATTTTTATATTCACTAACAAGTACGCTCTCATAGCTATTAATACTCTCAACTCATTATAGAGTACTATTGACTCTATTAAATGAGAAATTTCCCCACCAGAGCCAAGGTTATCGCCAACCTAAACTCTGATACCAAGTGTGACGACCCGTCCTTCTCGACCTTCGAAAATCGACACAAAATACATCACAGAATAATATGCCGACTGTCATGACCTGATTCTTCGACTTTCAAAAATCGACATCAATACGTCCACTGTATCAATTGCCGAGCAATCGAATGCCGGAAAATCAAACCATGAGGGTTTAAGTAGAAGAAACAGATAGAAGAAGAATACAGAACAGAAACAATATCAGAATCTCACAGTCGCAGCGGAACAACATATAATAGATAAATGACTATCTTTAAAAAAAACAAAGGACTATCTCAGTTATTACATTACATCATATCATCAGAGTGTACAACAACAATATAAAACACAACTAAACAATGGAAAGTTATACAAACATGTCCTTACAAGTGAAATTTACAGCGGAAAGATAATATCATATACAAGTAATACGCCTCGCCATCCCGCTCGCCACTTGAGCTCCATAGCACTTCTGAATCCAGAATGACCTGATAACCTGACTCTAGACTGCCCGTGTGGAAAATTATGGGCACTCAGAATTTAGGAAGGGAAACAATAAACTCAAGGTCAGTCATGAGACTGGTGTGAGAACTTAAAACAGTTATTTAACTTTTAAAACAACAACAACAATAAGGAAAGTGAAAAATATCCGCAATGCTTTTGGAAAATGGAACTACCATAAGGCCTTCCCGCACACACACAACGCAAACGCAGAATTGGAGGAGATTTCTCCTTACGATAGTAAAGATGCTTACTACGCAAAACAAATCATTTTTGATATTATTATTAGTGCATAGTGATAAAAGCATTTCGAAAATAGAATATAAATCTTAGCCAGCATAGGTACCATTATATTATGCCTGCTACAACTACCATTTTAAATGGCAGGTTCTACAACTAAAACCGTACAAGGCTCGTATTGTTTTGTTTGGATTTCCAACTAATGGTCAGGCTAAGGAACTTCCTACTGTCAATGGGATCGCCTCTAACGGGACGTCCCGAGAACCTAACGTTACGGTTAGATCTCTGCCAACACAAGGCCGAGTTACCTTTGTAAATAGGTAACTACTACATGAATATGCCATCCCCTGGTCCCTTTGGACCTTTATCCGAGCGCTCGATAACCAACATCACATAGTAATAAATATAGTGTGTCAACATGAGTAAGTATCTGGGTTCCATACCATGATACCACCCTTTCCAAAAGGAAATGACATACCCTAAAGGGCGCGATCCTCATAACCTTGCCGCATATTCCTGTTTTGACCATTTCCGGTGAGTGAGGTCCGACGATATCTCGTCCACAAAGCTACGCTTTTTCACAAAGCCACGCTTTGATCAACAAATGATCAATAAATAATTATCACATAGCAACACTCAGCATGTCACATTACCAAATTGGGAATATATCGCTGATAACCTTCAACTACATAACCTCTAAGGGTGTTAAGCTAAGAGAATAAATTCTCCGCCACCAACGGAATGTATTTGAAAGAAATCTGCTTTATATCTCAAAATGTAATGTCAGACATGTAACCATACGAGTCTGTTCCGGGCTCGAACAGAACCGAAGGCACTTCCAAAGAAGCCCTTGCAATCCGGGTATTCACAATCCCGATCGAATTTCCCATCACAAAGGAAATCTTCATACCGTAGCTAACGGTGCAGAGACAATCGATAGGTCATCCTATCGTTTTCCTAAATACCCGGTCTTCACCACCGGTCTTCAATGCTATCCATTACGTCGTATCACTATTCGGAATAGGTAATCCGAATAACGAGCGCAATAATTTGAAAATAAGTGTAGCATTCGATTTCAACCAATTCACAACAAATAGCCATTCTAGGGTCAATATTGATAGTTGGTTATTTAACTATCAATCAATATTCGCAACATCACCCGATTTCAAATAATTTCCCAAATTATTTATTTCCAAAAATATCATTACAAGATATATATATATATATATCCCACACTTCAACCATTTGAAAACCAATTTCAAATCAATTTACACCCTTACAACTACCATTTCAAAATGATTCATTTAAACCAATTAAATAAATCCTTACCGATTTATTAAACTTACGTTCCAAATTCGTAAATTTATTTCCACACTTTCAAAATAAAAATAAATCAATGTTTATTTTTAAAACAAATTTCTCTTTCTTTTATAAATTCCACAGTGAATTTACATTTCCAAAATATCTATGAATATACGATTTTTAAATCGATTTCTAATATTCATTTTCAATTTATCTTTGAAAGATAAAAATCTCAAAGCATTCACTTCATATTGGAAAAACATTTCCATACTTATTTAATAATAAGTAATTCACCAATCTATTTATTTTCAACATTTTGAAAATATTCAATAAACTTAAATCCAAATTAAGTATGTATTTTATTCTTTCAGGAAAACATCCTCTTAAACACATTTATTTGGGTCAAAACGAATGTTACGTAAAACATCGTTACGACAACCCAAAATCACTAGTATAGGGATTCGAAATTAAGATAGATATATAAATCCCAATACTATATAAAACATTTCCTTTCGGAAATCATTTACTATAACAACAGTGTATAGTCCACCATTTCCTTCTATTTCTCGAAACATCTATTTCAACAATAAATGTTGAAATCTATGGTTTCGATACTTAATACATTTTAAAACGTTTTTGAATCGTTTTAATTCTATTTAAAATATCACTTTTCCAAAATATTTCTTTAATATATTATTCACCGTCCAAAATCATGAATATACTTCATTAACCAAATTCAATTTCTACATATTTTATTTAAAGGATTATTCACTGTTCAAAATCTTGGATATATTTCCTTTAATAAGTTATAATAATTAAACTTACTAAAATAAGTCGATTTCGAATTTATAAACAACGTTTATAAGTTCGATTTATATTTTGTAACAACTTCAACTTATAAAATCACTTTATCAACAAATTCTATCCATATTCCTTTTACACGCCAAAATCCAGTTTATAAGTTAATTACTTATAAATCTTTTATTTTACCAAAAATCCATTCATTTTATAACTTCACAATTTATAAATCTATAGATTTCGTTCACTTATGAAATCCATTTATATTCCATTTTAACACATATAAAAACTTGTTTTATAATTCCAATATTTTTATTTATAAATATCAATTTTATAAATCTTTTATATAAATCATTCATAAAAATTCAAAAATCCCAATTTAAACCATTTTATAAATTAGTCAACTACTTATTTAAAAAAAAATCACATTTTGGTTATATTTCACAAAAATCATAACATAAAAATTACAACGTTTATTTATTTAAAATGAATAATTCCAAAATTAAATTTTATTATGAATTCTCAACTTATATTTTCAATAATCAAATTTTATTTATTTTCGGCATCTAACGATACCAAAAAATATATTCGGCAAAAATTTAGTCTTTAACGATTTCAATCACAAAGATAATCACGCAGATTATAAATAGATCAACAAACAATATTGAAACCAATTCAATCATTTGAGGAATCCAGTTGGATCCCTCCAACCTGTTTCCCTGCATCTAAAGATGTTAGCACAATACCAATCCCGCTTCGAGACGGAATATCGCAGTATATGGGATTTATAAAATATTATCCGCTATTATGCGGCGCAATAAGGTCTCATCCGCTATATAATGCGGGAAAATCAACTCCAAGTACATATATAATACCAATTCCATACAAGTTGGAATTATCGCGGTATATGTTTTTAATAAATAACATCTGCTTAATATACAGCGCATATGGTCTATTTCAACACAACAGATAATAATTATCATCCAATCACACAATCAAGCAGTTTTAAATCTAACTATTTAAAATTTAAATCGAAACAATTCGATTGAGTGAGAAGTTCTCACATTGAGTTTCTGATAATAGTTGTAGCATTTTATTTCGAATAAAATTAACCGTACGTTTAATTTTATCCGAAATTATCACTAGCTCCAAACGATTCCAATCCAGCTTCATTGCGTAGTGTTCGTGAATACGATCCCAACGCAAGTCGTTTCGTGCGTTTTCGACCTCGTATGAAAGAGTTACAGCAATTTAAAGTTTGAACGAATTTAAATTAAAATTAATTTACAAATTTCTTTTCAAATTTAAACGTAAGATATCAGGACCGTTCGATATAGCCTCCCCCACATCAGGTCGTTGCACGCAATAGGTTCTTCTTCCCATCTCCAGTTCACGCACGAGAACAACATAACCCACGGCCGCCTCTATCTTGTGAATTATCACGGCCTTCAACGATCACTTCAACTCGATCGAATACCGTCACGCGATAGCTCATCGCCTACTCCATGCTCGGCCAGAATATTGTGGAGCTCGGCTACGCCTCAATCTCGAAATGTGTGCTCGAAGTTGCGGCCTTCATGGTGAAATTCCTGACGAACCGCTCAATGTTTTTTGATCACCACCGCACGAATCAAAGATCTCAAAGTTCTCTACAACTTTGCAGTAGAAAATTTCTTGAATTAAATGATGGATTTGGAGAAATCGAGGGAAGAAGAAAAGTGTTTTCTGGCCGTTGAAATAGAGGGTGGCGGCTGATGATAATAAATTAGGGTTTTGCAAATGGTAGAAGGGGATGGTCTTTTTGTAGAAATTTTCACCAACCACTATTCATCCGACTTTTCCGAACTCCAAATCTCGCGTGGTGACCAGTGTTTCTAGGGTTTACGCTGCGTTCTGGACACAATGGAATAGGTTTCGGAAGCCAATTCGATCATCTGTGCGAGTCACGACAATAAACGATCAATTTTAAATTAAATCGGTTAACCAAATTTCTATGCGTTTTAGCTTGCCCCGGACAAACGGTAAATCCGATTGACACGAAATTTGAAACCATACAATAATATAACATTACAGATCTGATGAAACTGGTTACGTCGAAATCCGAGACTGTTTGAAAAATGACTATTTTAACTCGTCAATTAAATATTAAAATATTCAATTTTCACAAATTAACTTTAAATTCAATTTTAAAAGTTCGATAACATCTTTCTAACTTCAATATGATTTAATATAACTTTAAAAATCATTTTTAATCACATTAAACCCAATTTTCAATTATTTACGCAATTTCAAATATTAAATTGCCGATTTAATTATCCAATTAAATCTAAATATTCGAAAATAATTTTTCGACTTACGAATTTTACTTGTTAATATTTAAAATCAATTAAATATCTGAACTTTAAATGACGGAAATTCTGGGTCGTTACAAACTTCCCCCCTTAAAAGAATTTCGTCCTCGAAATTGCCAAGTAAGAAAAAGTTTTGAAATCCATTAACTTTTCAAAACAAACCGTTCAAATTAGACTTTACAAATCGCTTAAGTGTTTAACTTTTTCAAATACATATTTAAACTTCTTACAAAAACTTTACTAAGTTTTCAAATCCATATATAGTTATCTTTTCAAAATCAACTATATCGTTTAACCTTTAACTTCAAATCGAAACTTAGTTTTCACAATTTTTTTTCCAAAATTTTCCGAAAATTTTCTAATGCCTTAAATTTTCGAAAAATTTCTCCATAACCTCCTTTGTACAGAGGAGCTTTTACAATATCACAATGGAGATATATATATATACATCGACCCACCCGGTCGGAAAAACAGAAAAACAGTTCATATTTCCTATTTTTATTGCGTAGGCGTACCTTTTTAGCATTTTTAAGCAAAACAGTTATTTATTAAGCGTTTTGCGCAACCCAAATCCCGCTAACGGTAGCCCTGGTACCTGTACTTACTCAATATAAACACGTAAGTGACATATATAAGAAGTTATTAACATTTTACTCTTTTAAACAACTACAATACATGCATATAGCAACATAGTACAACTACATATGTAACATAGCAAATGCAACGAAACAACAAATGCAACCATCAAACAACTATCATCCAATTAACATCCAATAAATCAATAACCAAATCAATATTCTTTCATTTCTCATTAATATTCAATGAATTGGTTTTTTTTTTTCATTTTAATCACATTTGATTTGTTAACATTGGACTTTACAAATATTCATTCATTCATTTTCAATTAGTATACATTCACTAATTTACATTCATTTTAGTTCACTTCCAAATCAAATTCAATTCTATTCAAACTCATTTCTTCCAATTTGTATTCAATTACATAGCTTTCAATTTCACTAATTTAATTTCATTAACACTTAATGAATTTATATACAATCAACTAAAAATCAAATAACAACAATGTATATTCAACATAACCAAATTATTAAATTTTCATTCAATTTGGTTCAACACTTTTAATTCCAATTGGTGTATATTAAATTGATTTTCATTCAATTATTCAACTTCCAATAACATTAGCTTTTAATGAATTAACACTTACATTCATTATTTCATATCAACTTATTTACATTCGATTGATTAACATTCAATCCATTTATTAATTCAATTGCTAATTCATTTATCATTTCAAGTTGAATTTCATTTATATAACTCAAGTTTACATTCATTCAATTAACATTATTATTTTACTTTGATACCGAAATCAACTTCATTCAGCCTCACTTAAGTTATATTCCATTTAATCCAGTTAAAATTTCAACTCCAAAGTAAATTCTATTTAATTTTTACCAAAGTCAATTTTCATCCCTTATTCAAATTCAAACCTCGTTTTGCTTAACAAAGTTGTTTAACCATTTTAATAATTGGTTTTACTTACATCTTTTCACTTTATAAGTTATACAACTTACTTATTTAAACTTCCAAATTTGATTTAATTTATTTAACTCTCTTTAGTTAAATTTCTCATCATATATTTTATCATACTAACTCAAATTTCATTTTAATTTTACCAAAGTTAAATCTTTATTTCATATTACAAGTTCAAAACTTGATAACTTATATTTATCAATTTCAACTTGGATTTTCAATTTCAAATTTGTTTATCACAACAAAACTTCAATTTTCAACTTACTATGGTAGCAAATCCATCACATAGAAACTCGAAAATGATACTGATGATGTTGCTGTCATCACCCTTATTATTCCCCAGTAACAATAGTGAAATCAGTGCTAAATATTCTTTCAAAATTTTCTATTTCATTATTTATAAATCACATTTATAAAAAAATTCTTTATATAATTTCACTATTTATATATAAAATTATTTTACAATTGTAAATCATTTTAATTATAATTCCGTACTTATAATTCATTTGCTTTTATATACTTTATTCTTTCACAATTGTTGTTTTTATTTAACTTATTCAAACAACTTTGATTCACTTTTATATTCTCTTACATTTTCAACAACCAAACAATCAATTTTACATATACTTTAATAATTTCTTAAAAGTTATTTCCTTTATATAAAAATATAATCGAGGTAAAATTATTTCATTTACCCAATCTAAAACGATATCGTGCCGAATTAAACGATATCGTGCCGAATTGTTCTGAACAAGTGTTTAGAGATCCCTATCGATAGAGTTGTACAGACTATACCGACCAGAATCCATATACCACTCCACAAACCAATCATCACAACATAAAACAATTTTATTTTCACTAACAAATACGCGCTCATATCTATTATTACACTCAAACTCATTCTAGAGTACTACTGACTCTATCTCTAATGAGTAACACCGAACAGAGCCAAGGTTGTCACTTAACCAAATGCTCCGATACCGCAATGTCATGACCTAATTCTTCAACTTCCGAAAATCGATATCAATACGTCCACTGTATCAATTGCCGAGCAATCGAATGCCGGAAAATCGAACCATGAGGGTTTAAGTAAAAGAAAAAGATAGAAGAAGAAGACAGAACAGAAACAATATCAGAATCTCACAGTCACAGCGGAACAACATATAATTGATAAATGACTATCTTTAGAAAAACAAAGAACTATCTCAGTTATTACATTACATCATATCATCAGAGTGTACAACAACAATATACGACACAACTAAACAATGGACAGTTATACAAACATGTCCTTACAAGTGAAATTTACAGCGGAAAGATAATATCATATACAAGTAATAAGCCTCACCATCCCGCTCGCCACTTGAGCTCCATAGCACTTCTGAATCCAGAATGACCTGATAACCTGACTCTAGACTGCCCGTGTGGAAAATTTTGGGCACTCGGAGTTTAGGAAGGGAAACAATAAACTCCAAGTCAGTCATGGGACTGGTGTGAGAACTTAAAACAGTTATTTAACTTTTAAAACAACAACAACAATAAGGGAAGTGAAAAATATCCGCAATGCTTTTGGAAAATGGAACTACCATAAGGCCTCCCCGCACACACACAATGCAAACACAGAATTGGAGGAGATTTCTCCTTATGATAGTCACGATGCTTACTACGCAAAACAAATCATTTTTGATATTATTATTAGTGCATAGTGATAAAAGCATTTCGAAAATAGAATATAAATCTTAGCCAACATAGGTACCATTATATTATGCCTGCTATAGCTACCATTTTAAATGGCAGGTTCTACAACTAAAACCGTACAAGGCTCGTATTGTTTTGTTTGGATTTCCAATAAATGGTCAGGCTAAGGAACTTCCTACTGTTAATGGGATCACCTCTGGCGGGACGTCCCGAGAACCTAACGTTACGGTTAGATCTTTGCTAACACAAGACCGGGTTACCTTTGTAACTAGGTTACTACTACACGAATATGCCATCCCCCGGTCCCTTTGGACCTTTATCCGAGCGCTCGATAACCAACATCACACAGTAATAAACATAGTGTGTTGACATGAGTAAGTATCTGGGCTCCATACCATGATACCACCCTTTCCAGAAGGAAATGACATACCCTAAAGGGCCGATCCTCATAACCATGCCGCATATTCCTGTTTTGACCATTTCCGGGGAGTGAGGTCTGACGAAGTCTCGTCCACAAAGCTACGCTTTTTCACAAAGCTACGCTTTTTCACAAAGCCACGCTTTGATCAATAAATTATCAATAAATAATCATCACATAGCAACACTCAGCATGCCAAATTACCAAATTGGGAATATATCGCTGATAACCTTCAACTACATAACCTCTAAGGGTGTTAAGCTAAGAGAATAAATTCTCCGCCACCAATGAAATGTATTTGAAAGAAATCTGCTTTATATCTCAAAATGTAATGTCAGACATGTAACCATACAAGTCTGTTCCGGGCTCGAACAGAACCGAAGGCACTTCCAAAGAAGCCCTTGCAATCCGGGTATTCACAATCCCGATCAAATTTCCCATCACAAAGGAAATCACCATACCGTAGCTAACGGTGCAGAGACAATCGATAGGTCATCCTATCGTTTTCACAAATACCCGGTCTTCACCACCGGTCTTCAATGCTATCCATTACGTCGTATCACAATTCGGAATAGGTAATCTGAATAACGAGCGCAATAATTTGAAAATAAGTGTAGCATTCAATTTCAACCAATTCACAACAAGCAGCCATTCTAGGGTCAATAGTGATAGTCGGTTATTTAACTATCAATCAATATTCGCAACATCACCCGATTTCAAATAATTTTCCAAATTATTTATTTCCAAAAATATCTTTACAAGATATATATATCACACACTTCAACCATTTGAAAACCAATTTCAAATCAATTTACACCCTTACAACTACCATTTCAAAATGGTTCATTTAAACCAATTAAATAAATCCTTACCGATTTATTAAACTCACGTTCCAAATTCGTAAATTTATTTCCACACTTTCAAAATAAAATAAATCAATGCTTATTTTTTAAAAAAAAATTCCTTTCTTTTATAAATTCCATAGTGAATTTACATTTCCAAAATATCTATGAATATACGATTTTTAAATCGAGTTCTAATATTCATTTTCAGTTTATCTTTAAAAGATAAAAATCTCAAAGCATTCACTTCATATTGGAAAAACATTTCCATACTTATTTAATAATAAGTAATTCACCAATCTATTTATTTTCAACATTTTGAAAATATTCAATAAACTTAAATCCAAATTAAATATATATTTTATTCTTTCAGGAAAACATCCTCTTAAACACATATATTTGGGTCAAAACGAATGTTACATAAAACATCGTTACGACAACCCAAAATCACTAGTATAGGGATTCGAAATTAAGATAGATATATAAATCCCAATACTATATAAAACATTTCCTTTCGAAAATCATTTACTATAACAACAGTGTTATAGTCCACCATTTCCTTCTATTTCTCGAAACATCTATTTCAACAATAAATGTTGAAATCTATGGTTTCGATATTTAATACATTTTAAAACGTTGTTGAATCGTTTTAATTCTATTTAAAATATCACTTTTCTAAAATATTTCTTTAATATATTATTCACCGTCCAAAATCGTTAATATACTTCATTAACCAAATTCAATTTCTACATATTTTATTTAAAGGATTATTCGCTGTTCAAAATCTTGGATATATTTCCTTTAATAAGTTATAATAATTAAACTTATTAAAATAAGTCGATTTCGAATTTATAAACAACGTTGATAAGTTCGATTTATATTTTGTAACAACTTCAACTTATAAAATCACTTTATTAACAAATTCTATCCATATTCCTTTTACACGTCAAAATCCAGTTTATAAGTTAATTACTTATAAATCTTTTATATTACCAAAAATCCATTCATTTTATAACTTCACAATTTATAAATCTATAGATTTCGTTCACTTATGAAATCCATTTATATTCCATTTTAACACATATAAAAACTTGTTTTATAATTCCAATATTTTAATTTATAAATATCAATTTTATAAATCTTTTATATAAATCATTCATAATAATTCAACAATCCCAATTTAAACCATTTTATAAATTAGTCAACTACTTATTTTAAAACAAATCACATTTTGGTTATATTTCACAAAAATCATAACATAAAAATTACAACGTTTATTTATTTAAAATGAATAAATTCCAAAATTAAATTTTATTATGAATTCTCAACTTAAATTTTCAAAAATCAAATTTTATTTATTTTCGGTATCTAACGATACCAAAAAATATATTCGGCAAAAATTTAGCCTTTAACGATTTCAATCACAAAGATAATCACGCAGATTATAAATAGATCAACACATAATATTGAAACCAATTCAATCATTTGAGGAATCCAGTTGGATCCCTCCAACCTGTTTCCCTACATCCAAAGATGTTAGCACAATACCAATTTTGCTTCGAGACAGAATATCGCAGTATATGGGATTTATAAAATATTATCCGCTATTATGCGACGCAATAGGGTCTCATCCGCTATATAATGCGGGAAAATCAACTCCAAGTACATATATAATACCAATTCCATACAAGTTGGAATTATCGCGGTATATATTTTTAATAAATAACATCCGCTTAATATACGGCGTATAGGGTCTATTTCAACACAATAGATAATAATTATCATCCAATCACACAATCAAGCAGTTTTAAATCTAACTATTTAAAATTTAAATCGAAACAATTCGATTGAGTGAGAAGTTCTCACCTTAAGTTTCCGATAATAGTTGTAGCGTTTTATTCGAATAAAATTAAACGTATGTTTAATTTTACCCGAAAATATCACTAGCTCCAAACGATTCCAATCCAGCTTCATTGCGTAGTGTTCGTGAACACGATCCCTATGCAAGTCGTTTCGTGCGTTTTCGACCTCGTATGAAAGAGTTACAATAATTTAAAGTTTGAACGAATTTAAATTAAAATTAATTTACAAATTTCTTTTTAAATTTAAACCTAAGGCATCAGGACTGTTCGATATAGCCTCCCCCACATCAGGCTGTTGCACACAATAGGTTCTTCTTCCCATCTCCAGTTCGCGCACGCGAACAACATAACCCACGACCGCCTCTATCTCGTGAATTATCACGGCCTCCAACGATCACTTCAACTCGATCGAATACCGTCACGCGATAGCTCATCGCCTACTCCATGCTCGGCCAGAATATTGTGGAGCCCGGCTACGCCTCAATCTCGAAATGCGTGCTCGAAGTCGCGGCCTTCATGGCGAAATTCCTGACGAACCGCTCAATGTTTTTCGATCACCACCGCACGAATCGAAGATCTCAAAGTTCTCTACAACTTTGCAGTAGAAAATTTCTTGAATTAAATGATGGATTTGAAGAAATCGAGGGAAGAAGAAAAGTGTTTTCGGGCCGTTGAAATAGAGGGTGGCGGCTGATGATAATAAATTAGGGTTTTGCAAATGGTAGAAGGAGATGGTCTTTTTATAGAAATTTTCACCAACCACTATTCATCCGACTTTTCCGAACTCCAAATCTCGCGCGGTGACCAGCGTTTCTAGGGTTTACCCCATGTTCCGGACACAATGGAATAGGTTTCGGGAGCCAATTCGATCATCTGTGCGAGTCACGGCAATAAACGATCGATTTTAAATTAATCGGTTAACCAAATTTCTATGCGTTTTAGCTTGCCCCGGACAAACGGTAAATCCGATTGACACGAAATTTGAAACCATACAGTAATATAACATTACGGATCCGATGAAACTAGTTTCGTTGAAATCCGAGACTGTTTGAAAAATGACTATTTTAACTCGTCAATTAAATATTAAAATATTCAATTTTCACAAATTAACTTTAAATTCAATTTTAAAAGTTCGATAACATCTTTTTAACTTCAATATGATTTAATATAACTTTATAAATCATTTTTAATCACATTAAACCCAATTTCCAATTATTTACGCAATTTCAAATATTAAATTACCGATTTAATTATCCAATTAAATCTAAATATTCGAAAAATAATTTATTTGACTTACGAATTTTACTTGATATTTAAAATCAATTAAATATCTGAATTTCAAATGACGTAAATTCTGCGTCGTTACACCGACGATTGAGTGCCGGAAAAGACAGATTGTTGAGGGAAAAGAAAGAAGATAGAAGAAAGAAGGAAGTAAACAATAACACAATCTCACAATCGCAGCGGAACAAAATATAATAGTCAATAACAGATCTTTACACAAAATGAAAACTATATCTGTTTTGTACAATATATCATCAGATTATATCCCAAACAACAACAATTACCAGCCTGACAATTTCAAACAATCACAGCAGCGGATATAAACAAATACGGATAATATGTCTCGGTCTTCAGTTCCTCTCCTGAGCTCCGCATCATCCTGTCCTATATATATATAGTACTCGGTCTGACCCGAGCATTATAATGAAATAACACCCGTGCCAGTCTGGAATACCAGTTGATAAAATACACCCAATTTGATTATTAAAGTTTCAAAATCCCTTTGAAAATCATAAGCATCTCGTAAGACCACGCCATAAATAAACATGTCGGGTTTTTACCTTACGATAGCTAAAACATTTCTTATAAAAATTCTCTGATATTATAATAGTGTCTATATACAAATACTTATTCAAATAGCCGAAATTGTTACATTCATTAAATTCCAGCTACTAGCCACAATCGTGGGTAATAGAAACAAAACTCATAAAAGGCACGTAGGGAGAATGGATTTCCAACTAATGACTAGGCACTGGGGTAACACCTGGCACAGTACGTGGCCTAGATCACCGTACCGACGATTACTTCCAATCCCCTGCAACACAAGGCCGAGACTACCCCTTACTGGATAATCCCGAGTAAGATCACCCACGGTTGGGATCAACAACCGCGCTACTAAGCCGAATAAAAATGGACATCTAGACAGGACGACCTTACCCTAATGGGTGCTACCCACGTAGCCTTGCTACATAACCCCTGATTTTCAGTCATTCCCGGTTGATGAGGCTTGAGGCTAAGCGTTACCTTTTAGAACATTTCATTTAGAATGCCCATCGTCCACCTGACGATGTTCCGAAAGCATTCATCCACACACGTCCGTCCCGGGTTCGAACGGAACCGAAGGCACTACTCCTACTACATCCATTTTGGAAACATCATCAGGATTAGTAGCGACTAGCCCTTTCACTTCACTGCTCCATCTTCGACTTCGAACTCGTCTTCCTCACGAAAACGTACAAACCGGTTCGAAGTGGTTTTCGAGGAATTAATCTTGATCCCAGTCTCTTCGAAACGATCAACGCATTGGCCAATATTGATAGTCAGTGATTTAACTATCTATTAACATTCACAAACATCCATCAAACAATAAACAATTTTCCCAAATTATTTATTTACCTCAAAATATTTTTACAAGATATAATTCCATTTTCAATCCCTTCAAAACAGTTTCAAACCACACACTCCTTATGGAATAAATTTTCAAATATTGATTTCCAATGGAAACATCCAAGCAAAATACTTTAGATTTATAATAATAATTAAAGCTATTTACAAACTTTACTTGAAATATATACGTACTTTTTAAATGTTTCAAATAAAACTGCTTCATAAATATAAATCATTTTTCTTCAAAATAAAAGTTAAGTCACACTAAATTGTAAAATAAAGTTATGAAATCATATACAAGTTTTCAAATAAAACTTTAACCAACTATCTTTACAATAAAACCATTTTATAAAAATTAAATACTAATAATATTCGTTTAAAACATAATACCTATTAACCCTTTAAAATAATTATTACTATAACTAATTTAGTAAATATTTACTTTTAAATTTTTTACAACTTAAATAAGAATTTTCCTAAAAACATTCTTTAAAAATCAAATTTGAAACTTTTAACTTTTACTTGAAATCTGCTTTAAAACGTACTTGGCTTTTCAGGGAACTACACTCCTATTTTCAGAATAAACCAAAGAACCTTTTATAAATCCTACACGATTTATCTCGATTCAAATTTACGTTTAAATCTCGTAAATTCCTCCAACACTTTAAAAATAAACCCTATTTTTGTTTTTAAACACACTTCTATTTCCTGGAATATCACTTTCAAAATATATGCTTAAAATATTTTAAATGAAGCTTCTAGAAATTACTTAATTGAAATAATACTTAAGGAAATGTATAGAGGTTTTCTAAGTAATTTAGGCCGAATTTAACTTTTAGAATAAAGTCATTAAATCAAATATTTATATTATAATTTCATTTTGAAAACTTAGTACTACTTTACTTTTTAAAATAATTACATATCATAATTACCTAAATAAATGTTTACTTACACTTTAAACAATTAAAATAATATTTTCTTTCTAAAATATTCTAAACATATTTTAAACTGCCCATTTATGTTTTGAAAGCTTTTCTTTAAAACATACTAAATTTCCAGGAAAAAGTACACTTTCCATCCTTTAAAAACAATCTTACTATTATTTTTAAGCAATTTGCACTTCTTATAGAAATTTCCATTGAAATCCTAAATTTTCAATATTTATCCCCGATAAATATTTCACTTTATTTATAAACCCAGTTTATAAATTTTCATTTCACATTTCCTTTTAAATCACGGTTTCAAAAAAACTTTAACAGATTCCAAAACAATTTTCGAATTTAATTATTTTAAATTCTTTACTTAAAAATTTCTTTTATTTTCTTTTAAACCTAATTTTTTTTATTTATATTTTAATTTCCTAGATTGTATTCACCCAATCATAGCACGACACAATTTAATTTTTAAATTAATCTTTCACAGTATATAAATAAAACACGTCATCAATTATGAAAATAATTTCTATATTGTGAGGAATCCAGTTGGATCCCTCCAACCGGTTTTTCCAGCATCCACAGATGTTAGCACAATAGATAAAATATCATATCCAAACTAATAATAATATTCACATTCAACCAATCAATCATTCATTTAAATTTTAACTATTTAAAATTAACTGGAAATTCCAGATGTGAGTGAGATTAACTCACCTTGCATCGGCGTTTCAAATTTTAAATTAAATCGAGCTTGTTCAATTTAATCTAAAATTTTCACTTGCTCAAAACGATCCCAGGCCTACATCACAGCGTGCTTCTCGTCGCTGCATTTACGGCGCCACCAAATTCGTCTGAATCTGACAACGTATGCTCAAGTTACGAATTTATAAAGTTTGAATATAAATTTAAAACAATTTTTTTTACCATTAGCCGTTCGATCTGAAGGAGAAAATCACGGCCGCAAGAAACATCTTCTTCCTCGTGACATCAGGTTCGAACGAACCCAATTTCTTCGGCATAGGGCTTAAATCCACACTCACCTCGACAATCGTGACGACGATCGGCCACCTCCTTTGCGCGCGTCCCCACGAGCTCCAACCACGGCCCAAAAACGAACGAGCTCGGCTACCCCTATGTCTCGAAAATTGCGCATGTACGCGTGGCCTTCACGGCCAAATTCTGGCGAATCTACTCCACTTTCATCGATCTTGACCGTTGGATCTGAAGCTCTTGACGAGCTCTTCGAACTTCCAGTTGGAAGAATTCGCTATTACGTGCTGGATTGATCGCAAATTAGAGATGAATGTCGATGCGTTTCGGCCACTGAGAATGCCACTAGCGGCGGCCGAAACATAAACTAGGGTTACTGAGAAAAGCACGAATATATAAACATTTGTTAATATTATTTTAATATTAAATCCAATTTTAACGAGCATTTACGAACGAACTCCAAATCTCACATGCCGCCTGGCGTTTATAAGGTTTCACCCGCATTTCGAACACAATGGAACGTGTTTCAGAGACTAATTTGATCATATGCAGAAGATAGCTTTTTGAATCAAGTTTAAATATTAAATTTTTAATTTTAATTTCAACGCGTTTCTCACCCGTAAGAGCAAACGGTAACTCCATACGCTACGAAAATTGAAATCCGATAATAACTAACTATTACGGATCCAATGTAACTGGTTTCGTCGAATTCCGAGACTGTGTCCCAGAAGGCTATTTTAACTTGTTGATAAATTCGGGTGATTTCCAAAATCGTCGAAATCATCTAAAATTTAACTTTTGAAATTTTACTAACTTAATTATAAATCATATAAAATTTACATTCACATTAGAAATCCTTCTGATTCATTTCGAATCAAAATTTGATTATTTACATTATGTGAATATTAAATTCCATTATTAAAATAATATAAAATTCCAAATTTTAACCTATCGACTTTGGATTCCATCCAAAAGTCCAATATTATAATTCAAACTCAAATGGACTTAAAATAGATTTTAGAAACCATTTCCGTTCTATTTGCCTCCAGATTTACAAATTATTTCAATTTCAAATAGTTACTTATTATTATTCAAATTCAATTTGATTACCATATTTGAAATTATAACTTATTTTATTAATTTAACCAAAATCTTTTTATTCAAAATCCAATTATATTTTACATTCAACATTTAAAATGAATTAAATGTTCAAAATCTAACGACCAAAATTCTAGGTCGTTACATTAGGAACATATCCCTCTTTTCTAAACTTATTTGTTTTACATCCCTTTCTTTTAGAAGCTATTTTCTACATCCTTCTTTTTTGAATTTTTTTTTACTTCTCTCGTTTTCAAATTAAAACGACCGCTCCGACGTGTATTACGGTGGTTATGAGTTATGAACGTATACCCTAAAAGCACATGTTAAGGCTAGTAAAATAACCCAAATATCCTCGTGAATTTCACCTTTTTTTGAAATAAGGATGTAATTTATAGAAGAAAATTGAAAGGGGCCTAATGCTATTTTTATATCATAATGATGTATGCCAAAATTTCCCTTGATTTCGTTCTTGGTTGAATTTGGAAATAACTAACAACATAATTGTATTGTCTCTCTAGTGTGAATTCGATGCATAATCATCGAAGTCTGTACAAACTTTACTGAAGTATATAAGGTCAAGTTTAGCGCTTATAAAACATTTGAGATAAATTGTATTTCTGATCTAATATAAGCTCACTTAGTAACGACTGTTTGTATATGTATTATTTTCGTCATCACCGTATCGCTCAAATATTTGGTATACGGTCAAAAAATCTATTAAAAATTGTATTAATTGCATAGGTTATTTAAATTCCTTGATTCAATCTGATAACAACTATCAATTAACTGACTTACTCTGACCAGAGATTTTGACTTTATGTTGACTTATCAATTACGGTGATACTGACCATCTATAACGAAAGAGTGGAATCTTCTCTTGAGCAGTGTTCCACTTCAAGCAGTTCAACATATACCCAATTATGTTCATGGTATTTCATTATGTCATGTGCTTGCCCATATTCAAAGTATAGTATAGATACTTAAGATCAATAGTACTCTCAAGTCAGAAGACTATTGTACGTCGTTATTTGAGATCTTCTATTTTGACTAAGTTATATTAACCTATAGAAGACTCTCGTTAAGTCATTCTGTGATTGACCCAAACAATCCCAAATACGTAACTTCTTGATGCGCCCAACGGTTATGAGTAAATCACCGTTTATCATATAGAGAGTGTCACATACACTGGTCTCAACGGATGTATCAATATACTTTTCTCGGTACATCTTAACCACGAACATTTAATGAGTGTGTGTAATATATATATATATATAAGTATATATGTATGTATGTATGTATATATGTATGTATGTATATATGTATGTATGTATGTATTGATTCAAAACTCAAGGCCACGAACACATTCCTAACTACAATCGATAAAATACTTCTCCGATGGATTTCCTATTTATATAGGTTTAATGCATTTAATTCATTATTTATACTATATATAACATCACATATAAAATAAAATAAAGCCATATGCTTACATCATTTTGAAGGAGATTCTCTTATAGGATTTAAGTTATGTAATAAAGCACATAATTTTCCCAAGAGCACACCCTTAACTCTACCAATCTTCCTCTTGCACTTAGGGCCAATTATGCTGCCTTATGCACATACCTTCGACCTATCTACCTATCTAGATTTAGGAGTGGTCTAAGTGAATATATCCGTGATATTATTATTTTGTATATACATTCCAGTTACGCTCCCTGTTACTGATAAACTCTTTTATTGCATGTTCATTATGGAGAACATATCTCGATTTCTTATTAAGCGGTTGGTTCTCATTGTAATCTACATTGCATTACTGAAATCACAATACGTTATTGGATTTTCAATCGTGTGAATCATTCTAAGCTTTCTTATAAATTCGCGCACTTATATATATTGCTTTCATTGCAGCTGTAACATCCTTCGTTCTGAAACCCAAAGATGGAATTTCAATGTGTTGCAGTCACCTTGGAATTATCTTTTGGCAATAGAGATGCGATCGATTATATCAAGTAATCTTAAAAAAACTGAGCAAACATTAACTAAGATTAAGAAACAGATCATTACAATCTGAGGTTTACAATTTATTTTCCAATTTTTTGTCCACATAGCGGTCAAATTATGATATAAACATAGATAATAGTGTCATACCCAACATGTAAAGATGCTGACATGAACATTTAATACAGCAGAAATAAAACAACATTTATATCATCTAAGTCTTCTGCTTCATCTTCGAAACTTCTTATTCGCTTTCGAAAGCAATCTTCCTAGATCCATAAACTCAACATACTCGAATGAGTAACTATGATTTTGTAGGGAAAACAATGATAAAAACACAGATCATGCATAAAGTTTGGTATGAGTAATATATTGCCCTAAACATAAAACATAGTGAGACCATACGCTAAAGTATGGAACGAGTTTTCCCCTCACTATAACAAAGCATTCTTTCAAACATCTTTGAATTTAAACATAAACATGGTTCAATACCAAGTGTCTTACTCTACCGTAAGGCCATAATTGAAATTAAACATTTTATATGACATACAGTAATCATTCTCTTTACTAACCAAATTAGCAACATCTCTATCCAGTTGCCACCATGGCCTTACATCTTCTACTAAGGTAAACAATTATAGACTTAATGTTCAGCTTCCAATAAGGCATTATGCCTTCATTGTGTACTCAACTCTACTAAATACACTTTTGGTCTTAGTTGCCACTAAGACTTACACCTTCGCTTTCGTACTTCGACTGTCACATCCGGCCTCATGCCTACTTCGCTCCCATATTTCGGTTGCAACTTTAGGCCTTACACCTATGCCTTCGTATTTCGGATGCCACCAAGAATTTACATCAATTTCTTATTTTGGTGTCTTGAGGCCAGAACAAGCCTTTCATCAACTATCATTCCCTTGGTTGCCACATCAGGCCTTATACCATTTACTTTCATGTTTCGGATGTCACCTTAGGCCTTATCGTATTTGGTTGTTGAGTACCTTCAAATCATAGAACATCTAAAGTGGTGTTTATATTTGTCGCTAGATAATTGATATTGCTCTTGGGCCATTGTTGGTTGGGCCCAAACTTCTTTGGGGTGATCCAACAAGATCCATCAGATGCAAGTTTGCATGTAGCCTCTCGACTCACATACAACCTGTTAACTTCTTGATCTAGGACATGTAGGGATAAAGGCCAATGCATCGTCACATATCACACTGCAAGAACTCCATATCAATAACTTTTTTTATACCACTGTTGGATCAGGTGCACTATCAGCAAGGTTAAAATGGTGAATTTCAAAAAATAAAATCATTTTATTAAATTGCGTAAGATCTTCGTTCTATGTTTATGTGAATAAATATTTGCTTATACTAAATAAAATTTAGTATTTCGATCAATAAAAGATGGTTGTAATATTTTAATTTGGTTTTGTTGATTAGAATATTTATTTATTATCAATGTTTAAATAAATTTATTTATAATTTAATTTATAATTAATTAAATAATTTAATTAATATGCCATAATATCCATATTCACAATATGGACATCAAAACGATATACATCCTAAGCTAGGGTTTCAAAGGGAAAACTGATCGCTTTGTCTTACAGGCAATCAGATGACTAAGTGTGATTACACACACACACACACACACACACACACACATATATATATAATGGAGTATCCTGTATGAACATGAAATAAAATATTTTAACCCTTTTTTAATTTTTCCATTTGAAAATTAAAGAGTGTGTGTGTGGCAAGTACCGGCTATACTGCATTTTCGCTGCACCTCAAATCCCACTTGATTTCAAGCACATGCTCCAAAAATAACAATGGTTATAATACGCAGATGCAAGTTTTGCGTGTAGCCTCTCGAATGACATACAATCTGTCAACTTCTTGATCTAGGACATGTAAGGATAAAGGCCAATGCATCGTCACATATCATACTGTAAGAACTCCCTATCAACAACTTATCTTTATACCATTGTCGGATTAGCTGCACTATCGGCGGGGTTAAAATGATGAATTTCAAAATAAAATCATTTTTAAAGTTGCACAAGATCTTTATTCCGTTTTTATATGAATAAATATTTGTTTATCCTAATAGTATTTTGATCAACAAAAGATGGTTGTAATATTTTAATTTGGTTTTGTTGATCAGAATATTTATTTATCATTAATGTTTAAATAGATTTATTTATAATTAGTTAAATAATTTGATTAATATGCCATAGTATCCATATTCACAATATGGACATCAAAACGATATATACCCTAAGCTAGGGTTTTAAAGAGAAAACCGATCGCGTTGTCTTATAGTCAATCAGATGACTAAGTGCGATAATACATACATACATACATACATATATATATACACATATATTACTGAATATCCTATATGAACATGAAATAAAATATTTTAACCCTTTTTCAATTCGTCCATTTGAAAATTAAAGAGTGTGTGTGACAAGTACCGGCTACACCGCATTTTCGCTACAGCTCAAATCCTCCTTGATTTCAACCACATGTTCCAAAAATAACTACGGCTATAATAGTTATATATATATATATATATATATATATATAGTGGGTGGAATATAACAATTCAACATGATGATTATGATAACATATGTATCTAGCGAATATGTATGTACACCAGAAACTCATACCTTACTTCTAGTTGATTATGCCAAGATTTGATATGTTATGTGGCAGTTCTTCTTCTTGAAGATCCACGGTCTCCTCATTGTATTTGATTGAAACTTCAAAAAGATGGCAGCATCAAGGGAGGTTTGGCTAGAGTGTGGTAGAAAGAGAGCTCAAAATTCCACCATCGAATTGGTGTAGAGGCTATGCTATTTATAGCATTAGTCAGCACCTTTCTCTCCCTCATTTGCTCAAACCATAGGAGACTTAGTTTAGTCTTCCTATAGTCCAGTCTATTGTTGGCCCAAGGAAGACCGAGCATGGTCAAAATCGCAGTCGACTCCAGTTTGAATCAACATTAAATAAATTAATTCTTGGCTTCTTAATCGATTGAATCGTTTTATAACTTTTATACATCGTTCTGTCCGATTTTAAGCTTGAAATTAAAAATTAAAAATTAGCTACATATTAATACAATGTTTGTATTAATTTATTATTAGTTTATAAATTAATTTTAGTGGAAATTAGGAACATGTCCCTCTTTTCTAAACCTATTTGTTTTACATCCCTTCCTTTTAGAAGCTATTTTCTACATCCTTATTTTTTGAATTTCTTTATTTTTATACCTCTCTCGTTTTCATATTCAAAAGCAGCCGCTCCATCGTGTATTACGGCGATTATGAGTTATGGACGTATAGCTTAAAAGAGCATGTTAACGCTAGTAAAATAACCCAAATACCCTCATGAATTTCACCTTTTTTTTTGAAAATAGGGATGTAATTTATAGAAGAAAATTGGGAGGGGCCTAATGTTATTTTTTATAATCATAATGATGTATGCCAAAATTTCCCTTGATTTCATCCTTGGTTGAATTTGGAAATAACTAACAACACAATTGCATGGACTTTCTAGTGTGAACTCAATGCATAATTAATATTTAAACAAATTAAATATCGAAGTCTATACATACTTTACTAAAGTATAATATAAGGTCAAGCTCAGCGCTTACAGAACATTTGGATAAATTGTATTCTGATTTAATATAAGCTCACTTAGTCACGACTATTTGTATATGTATTATTTTCGTCATCACTATATCATTCAAGTATTTGGTCTACGGTAAAAAAATCCTAAAAAAATTGTATTAATTGCATAGGTCACTTTAAAGTCATTGGTTCAATCTGATAATAATTATCAATTAACTGACTTACTCTGACCAGAGATTTTGGCTTTATGTTGACTTATCAATTATGGTGATACCGGCCTTCTAAAATGAAGGAGACGAATCTTCTCCTGAGTAGTGTTCCACTTCAAGCAGCTCAACTTGTACCCAATTATAGTCGTGGTATGGTCGGTATGTCATGTGCTTGCCCATATTCAAAGTATGTCTAGATACTTAAGATCAATAGTACTCTCAAGTCAGAAGACTAATATATGTTGTTGCTTGAGATCATCTATTTTGACTAAGTTATATTAACCCATAGAAGACTCTTGTTAAGTCATTCTGTGATTATTTCAAACAACCACAAGTACTTAACTTCTTGATCCCCTCAACGGTTATGAGTAAATCACCGTTTATCATATAGAGAGCGTCACATACGCTAGTCTCAACGAATGTATCGATGTATACTTTTCTCGATACATCTTAACTAGAAATATTTAATAAGTAAATGTGTGTGTATAACAAACACATACGAGCGTTTTAGCACACGCTTCACATGTGAGTTAATTTTTCTACAAATTATATATATTTCAACACATTCAAAAAAATAGAGCATAAATATTTAATCATATTTTACATTGAAATTATGTGTGGTTTGTTTGAAATTTTATTTCTAAGTTTCAAATCTATTATTTTTGGTTGTTTGAATTTTTTTCTATTATTAATTAATAAAGAACGAATTGTAAAGAAAATTTATTTGTTAGATTATATTTTAAAGTGATTAAGATTTAATACTATTTGTAGAGCGGCGTATTGAATTTGTCAAAAGAAAAATATTTATTAGATCCTATTTTTAAGTGATATTAAATTTGTTAATATTTGCAGAGGATATTTTTAATTTATAAATTAAGTTTATTTGTTAGATCCTAATTTTAAGGGATTTTGGTAAATCTATAGAGAGGCATTTTTGGTAGTTCACGCTGACACCAAAAAAGCATGACGCCAAATGTATTTCAATTATTATTAAAGAAAGATATATGTGTATATATATATATTGATTCAATAATCATGGGTACAAACACATTCCTAACTACAATCGATAAAATACTTCTCCGAGGGATTTTCTATTTATATAGGTTTAATGCACTTTGATTCATTACTTATACTACATATAACGTCATATATAAAATAAAATAAAGCCATATGCTTACATCATTTTGAAGGAAATTCTCTTATAGGATTTAAGTTACGTAATAAAGCACATAATTTTCCCAAGAGCATACCCTTAACTCCACTAATCTTCCACTTGCACTTAGGGCCAAGTATGTTGTCTATGCGCATACCTTCGACCATCTACCTATACTAGACTGAGGAGTGGTCTAAGTGAATAGATCTACGATATTATTATTTTGTATATACATTCCAGTTACGCTTCTCCATTACCGATAAACTCTTTTATTGCATGTTCATTATGGAGAACATATCTCGATTTCTTATTAAGCGGTTAGTTCTCATTGTAATCTATATTGCACTATTGAAATCACAATGTTATTGGATTTTCAATCCTGTAAATCATTCTAAGCATTCTTATAAATTCGTGCATTTATGTATATTGCTTTCATTGCAGCTATAACATCCCTCATTCTGAAACCCAATGATGAAATTCCAATGTGTTGTAGTCACCTTGGAACTATCTTTTGGTGACAGAGATGAGATCAGTTATATCAGGTAGTCTTAAATAAACTGAGCAGATATTAACTAAAATTAAGAAACACATCATTATAGTTCGAGGTTTACAATTTAGTTCCTAAATTTTTGTCCACATAAGGGTCAAAAATATGTTATAAACATGGATAATAGTGTCACACCCAACATGTAAAGATGCTGACATGAACATTTAAAACAGCAGAAATAAAGCAACATTTATATCATCTAAGTCATCTACTTCATCTTTGGAACTTCTTGTTTGTGTTTCGAAAGCAATCTTTCTAGATCCATAAACTCAACATACTCGAATGAGTAACTATGAGTTTTTGGGGTAAACAATGATAAAAACACGGATCATACATAAAGTTTGGTATGAGCAATACATTATCCTAAACATAAAACATAGTGAGACCACATGCCACAATATGGAAAGGGTTTCCCCCTCACTATAGCAAAGCATACTTCCAAACATCTATGAATCTAAACATAAACATGGTTCAATCCTAGCTGTCTTACTCTTACCGTAAGGCTATAACTAAAATTAAATCATTTTGTATTCCATACAGTAATCATTCTCTTTTCTAACCAAAATTAGCAACATCTCTCTCTAGTTTCCACCATGGCCTTACGTCTTCTACTAAGGTAATAGACCTAATATTCTGCTGCCACTAAAGCCTTATGCCTTCACCGTGTACTCAACTTTACTAAATACAGTTTTGGTCTTTTGGTTGCCACTTAAGACTTACACCTTCGCTTTCGTACTTCGACTGTCACATCCGGCTTCACGCATACTTTGCTCCCATATTTCAATTGCCAATTCAGGCCTTACAACTACACTTTCGTATTTTGGATGCCACTAAGGCCTTACATCAATTTTGTATTTGGTATCTTGATTGCCACAATAGGCCTTTCATCAACTATCGTTCCCTTGGTTTCCACGTCAAGCCTTATACCAATTATTTTTATGTTTGGATGTCACCTTAGGCCTTATCCCAACACTTTAGGCTACGGTTCTCACTTTAGACCTTACACTAACACTTTGGTTTTCAGTTGCACGTTAGGCCATACACATAGGCTTTCATTTTCAGTTTCCACATCAGGCCTTAAACCTATGCTTTCATTTTTGATTGCCACTTTAAGCCTTACACCTATGTTTTCTGTTTCTCAACTATCATATCAGGTCTTACATCACCTACCAAACATTCTACCTAACCATTCGTATATTAGGCTCTAATTAATTGTTCACTAAGCTAACCTTAAGTCCGACTTCGTTGCGACTGACATTGCTACTACTACATTATAATCAATGTTCTAAGTATTAGTTTCGGCTATCTTAAGCCAAACATACATTATGTTTCAGAAGTTAGTTAGTTCTAGTTTTATTACTTTCCATGAGTTAATCTACGCTAGGTGATAACCGCTCTTGGTCTCATCTATGGAAGCCTATCTTAGTTTAGTTTTAATTAGTTAACCTGAGTACTCTCAACCCTAGTTATCGAAAATCACCTCCTCTACCCATAGTTCCTCCTTTTACCCTCCCTTCGGTTAAGGTCTTTGGTTTAATAAACCTGTAACACACCGTAATTTTTACGAAAATTAATTAATAAGTAGTAACATCGATTTTTTTACCAATATCAGAATTTGGTTGTGAAACTTGTACCATTAGATTCGGGGCGATTTTTCGATTTATTTTCATATATAAAGTTTTTAGATTCGAGTTCAAACGAAAAAGTTATTAACGTTTGAAAATTCGAATTGAAAATAAATATATTTGTAATTAAGAAAATAAAAAGTAATTAACAGAAATTAATTAATGTTGACAGTTTTTTAGGGTTTGAGAAAGGTTAATATGGAAGTAAATTATCTCGGTTGGGTGAAAATGGAAACATATTAACAAAAATCAAACGTCACAAATTAATTACCATAATAAGATAACGGTTGACGGCTGGTCGACCGCTAACAGTCGACCGGTTGGAGGTGGCGGTCGACCGTTGAACTGTTGATTTGAGATTGTCGAAGTGGATGAACGACCCGGATTTGAAATAATTTAATCCAACATCTAGCATTGATTACCTAACCCTTCATTTTCCTTTCATATTTTCTAAATAACATCGAAGCTCGACCATTTTCTCTTTTCCAAAAAAATTCTTAGTTAATACTTATATACAAATGGAGAATAATAGAAGATATTTGAGAAGAAGAATAAGGTCGAATCAAATCATCAAAGCCAACGTAAATTATGAATCCGGATCTAAAATTAGATCCAAATCTCTTCTCTAATCTATATTTTTGATAGATATATGTATGCTTATGGTATATGTATTCAATAGGGAGAAAAACGAAGTCAAACCGAATAACATGGATTAGATCGAGAGATTTGGAAAGCTCAAAAGGTGAGTGGAAAATTATATATTTTTATATAATATTGGATTTATATCGTTCTAAATCTATTCATGTATGCCTAAAATGTAAATTGGAGTTGTAGGCTAAAATCCTAAACTTATAATGAATTTATAAACCCTACTTACATATTCTATGATTGATAACTTGAAATATATATATATATATGCTAATTTGGAAAATATTGGATGGTGGTAGTTCCTGAATTTAGGATTGGGTCGTAGTACCCCCGAAACTTATAAATATGTGATAGTCCTAGATTTGTAGATTTAAATAACTTTTGCAGATTAAAAGGTAAATTAAGTTATTACAATAAATTGTGAGGATTTAAGTAATGTTTTATTTCATTGGAATATAAGGTATTGCAATGTGAATTTCTATAGATTATCAAGTTCAAATTTATAAATAAAAATTTATCATTTGAAATAATAAGGAATGCACCTAAAATAAAGAGACGTATAAAATATGGGTATTTATCGTATTTTGTACTATCTATTTCAATAACTATGAAAAGATAATTTCTTATAATTACAAACGTAACACAATTTTTTTTGGATAAGACATGAAAATTTACACTGTTAACCTTTCCTTTGGGAGAGATGTAATTCTAATGCATTAAAATATAGAAATCCCTAAGCATTAATTAAAAGATTGTTAATGCGATAATAATAATGGTCTAAGAAAGGAATTAATATATATGCAATATAAGCAAGACAGAAACTAGATACTAACGATGAAAAGGTAGGCAGGTAATAATTTAAAATAAGATGGGTATGGAAAGTCTACTAAATAAGGGAGGGAAATAAAGGTTAAAAGGGGAACAGAGGTAAAAAGCAAATAGTGAGAAAATGGAAGTAAATGGAAAAGGATATTTGGATCTTTTAAAAAAAGCAGTAAATGACCATAAATTGAAAAAAGTAAACGCATGAAGAAGTAAAGAAATGTTATTAACAGTGAACACTGGAGGTGTAGTAATCAAACAAGTAAGAATGAATGCACACATAGAGATACACACACACGTATGTAAATATACGTAGCCTCAAATATGTGTTTATGATGGGTGTGAATTATTAAAGTTAATAAATAACCTAGATGGATAAGAATGACATAGTCACCAGAATGGGTTGAAATGCAAGGTCAGTAGTGTTACATAGCAGAAGTTTGCCCATCGCAAGGGCCACCAGCAGTTGTGTATGCATTATACTAATATGAGACATATCCAAGTGTAGGACCTGTGGAATTATATACACTTGCGTATATGTGAAGGAATACCCCAGCAGGGTTTGCTTCAATCTTTTAGGAGGGGTATTACCTTGATTGCATTAGGCAATCTAAATGGGACAATGAGTAAGGATCGTCGCTATGTCAATGTGTTGGTACTATATTAGGAAGTAGGAGTTGTACATAGGTCGAGAACGTCATCGGTGCTGAGCGGTCAGCGAAAAGACAAGGGTTACGCCTAAATGGGTTACGCCTTCTACTAGTATAGGTCAGGTCATGCACCGTTATAGTTGTTTGCTTATTTTTTTGTTAGGGGTAAGGCTACATAATGCTTAAGAGAGGTCTTTTTAAAAATAATAGAATATTCTGTGGAGCTGAGTCCACAGTAGGAAGCAGACAAGTAGTAAATCCCAAAGACGAGATAGAATACAGCTAACAATTGTGACGTCGTTATTAAGCACTACAGAATTAACTTGGTATGCATGGCGATGAGGACATGATACTGCATTGATGATGGATCATGATGGTGTGCTGGGTTATGGATACTAATAGGGATGGTATCTTAGTTCAAAAAGTAGACTGTGGTACTTATACACTCACATACATGTATGTAGTATGGTCTACTTCGAGTAGAACGGGCATATCATACGCATACATGGAGTCAAGACGACTAAGTAAAATAAAATGACATAACATGTGATGGAAGATAATTATTATAAACTAGTTTTAGGTGTAAAATATAAAATTTACTAATCACTAGAATGTTGTTCTGTCCCCCTCCTCATTACAACCTACGGAAAAGTTTTAAAGGAATAAGTACTGGTGCAAGGTGGGAAAAGTGGAAGGGCAGGTTTCCTTATGCCTCCTCGATGCTAGACATTGGAAGTGTCAATCTTGGTTAGTAAACATATGATTTATTATACATTATTATTCCACTGTGAGTTATATTGATAGTGCTTTGATATGCATTTATTTATATTTGGAGAATACCAAACCAATGATCCGTACTTTCGTGGATTGGGTTTTCGATTCATCGAAAATTTAGGCCACAGGGGTGTGGGTTGTTACATTTGATATCAAAGGTTAGGTTAGTCGATCTTGAAAAATTAGGAACTGTTGAGTGAACATATTTTTATTTTGCCTATAAATATAAATATAATGTATGCCAAATCCTATAAACTTCGACTATAGAGTAGTTGCAGCCATACACTAAAAGATGGATAAGTCGATTATGCATTGAAATAATGGATGAAGTTGAAGATGTACACCTACCGGATTACCCCTCGAGAAAAAGGTCGTATGGAAAGATGCTGACTTAAGAATAACATGAGTGCAACATATGAAAGGTCCCTGAAGTTGGATAGTACGTGACTCCCTAGTTCGACCCCCGATATCCCCAATGGTCATAGATCCCTGTAAGGTTGCCAATTGATGATTATAATGGGTCTATATTGGGGGAAGTTAGGGTCTATATGTCATAGATATCCAAAAGGAAGAATTAAATATGTTCCCAAAGGAAGGTGTGCAGCAGTCACTCCAAGTTGATAGCCGGAGTTTTAATATTTTGGAAGAAGATAAGTAAATAAGTAAATAGAAAAGAAGAAAAGTCCAAAAGAAGGGACAAATATAAATCAATCTAAGTGTGACTCAATAGAAATGAATTTAATAAAAGTTGAATATATATATATATATATATTTGAAATGGTTTTCAAAGGAATTATTTGAAGGTAAAAAAAACTATTTTTGAAAGGCGAGTAAATAATAAATGTTTGGGAAGAAATAAAATATTTAAATTTTATTTAAATAATTTTTTAGTATAGACGAAAAATTAATTAAATTGGAAATTTTCATAAATGATTTTTACAAGAGATACTCATTTGAAATAATATAGTAGAGCTTATATAGCTTGTTAGTTGTAACAACCCGCACTCCTCACACACCAATCCAAAGCCTAGTGCGACTTTCAGACTCACGTTATGCCAAAAACTACGAGCTATCGGGTTTTTAAAACATTATAAAGCATAGTTATAAGGGTAAATTCTAAGAGATTCTACACTTTCAGATCTTACGGCAGAAAAAATTAAAATATAAGTAGTGAAAAATAGACATTTTAGAAAACAGTCTACAAAATATTTTATTTGCTAAATAATCTGTTTCAAAATACAATATATATTTTATGGGTTTTTAATATAGTAAGTAACTACATGATAAACAACAAAGAATATGAGAACTCCAGCGTGAAGCTCTTTTCTCCATATACAATGCCTAATCAATCGCTAACATATCATCCTATGGTGGGGGACAAATGGAAAGAAGATGGGTGGTTCAGACAAACGTCTGATGAATGAGTACAAGTTTAATATGCGATGATCATGTCCAGTTAACTTTAAATTTACTCTGGATTATATAGAGTGTGATGTAAGTGTTCGTGAATTTCAAAGTTCTGTTACTTAAGGGTTCTTGTTTAATACATTCCTACACTATAATTTGTATAGACTATTACAACGGACTGAAATGAGGATTGAATCTCACATCTAACGATCGGCCACTGCTCCTAGAGCTACTTACTGTAAACAATCCTCTAGGCTACTAAAACATGTAAACATTGACACAATGCTACTAAACATGGAAACACCGCCCTTTTACTACTAACCATGAAAACACTGCCACTAGGCTACTATGCGACCGAATTCCCACTACTATTACTACCACCAGGCTACTGGGAATCCATCATTATGCTTGGAGAGGAAGAACTGGAGATGCTGACTCATCGGTATGTCTTATTGTTTGCATTCTTTTCCACCTCTTGATTGTAGTGTTAGCATCTTATTGCACGCATCAGGTCTTCCATTTGAACCATATCACATGCATCAGAAATCGTGCATACATGGAACTCCCATTGCGCCAGATCCACTCCATCAGGCATCCACGCCAGTGCTACACGCCTACCATTGGAACCTCCTATGAGTGTCATTTGCGAAAATACAGTGTCTGTAGTTGATTACTTGATATCAAATTGGGTAAACAATATTTATCCAATACCGACATGATCTAGCATCCACTTCTAAGCAACTAGTTTTCCTACAAGTTTTAACATGCATCGCATTGCCCTTAAATAGGCCCACAACTATTAACGTTTTATATTTTTTCTTTATAATTTTGGGCCGTAGGCCGAGGTTCAGTTTTGCAATTTTTGTTCTAGATGGTCGACCGCTAGGTTTCTACAGTCGACCATTCACATAGTAGAATTAGGGTTTTGCATATTTTTAATGTTGATCGTTTATATAGTTTAATCCATGTCGTAACAGTAATTAGTGAACCCCAATTCCAGTCTAAGTATCAATTTGCAGTTCAATTTAGGATTTGTTGATTTAGGGTTTTCAAATCTAATTATAAAGGAGATTTGGACGTCAATTTCAAGCACCCCAAACCAACTAAAATAGATTAAACTAACTGTAACAATAATTTTACTAAAATTGTTCTCATTCCCATCAAGCTAAAGCTCTTCCTATTTGCTCTGCTTAAGAATCAACTCTCCATATTCTAGCTTCGCCTACTCCATTTAGATCCAGTTTCTTGTATTCTTCTAGGTTGATTTTATTTTGATTTTTGAAAAGTATTTGGGATTAGATGAGAGGTTGGATTTTGGCGGCATCTTATAACAGTAAATGTCATATGAGAATTAGAGTTAGGTTTGGCTAGAATTTGTAGGGTTTAGGAATTTGTTTAGGACGTTCTAGCCTAGAGATTCTTCAAACTCATCAAGTACGCTCTTCAATAACTTGGCAACAAAGGAACGACCGAAGCCTTCCATGCATCACTCATACAATGCTTTAGGTTCTGCTCTTTATACTCTCCAGGGTCGACCCCAAATGCCTCATGGTTGACCTATAGTAGTCAACCATGACATCCATAGGGTTGATCTATGGATGTTTTATTTTATTTTTTTTCTTTCTAATTGTTTACTTTATTCCCAATCTTTCAACGCCCATAACTTTTTCATACTAATTCCGATTTCATAGTGTTAAATATGAAAATCGTCTAGAAAATTGCTACAAACGCAATGGTACTAGTTTTGTAGCAAAATTCGAATATGAACATTTTCTATTTAGTGCTTATTTTAATTAAATTTACTTTTCTTACTAAATTTACATTTCAATTTCTATTAAATGTTTGTTAAATTTTACATAAATTTCTAGGATGTTACCTTAGTTTTCTGAGAAGAAAGAAAATTTTAGAGTTGAAAATTTATTTTTAGAGCGGATAATAGGAAATGGTACAAGTTTAAACAGAGTGAATAATAACGGGATAAGAAATTTAAAACCCGAAGGCAGAATGCACCATGATGGATAGGCAGGAATTTCTCGGAGTATCCAGAGTGAAGATGGACCAAACAGAGACAAAACAAAGTAGCGATAGTTAATATGTAGTAAATTAATATTTGGTTTGGTTCGAAAAGGGTCCAGGTTCAACCTAGCCCAAAACACAGTGAGCGGTCGACCGCTAAAAAAGAAGGGTCGACCGGTAACTATTCCGGAGTGATATAATTCACGTCTAATCGAGCCGCTATGTTCTCCACCAAACCCTCTTCCTCCAAAAAGCAATTACAACTCCTCCACCAAGTCGCCGACCATCACCCCAGCCATTAGCTTCGAAGTCAATCATATTTAGCAGCTCTAGAAAAGTGATGCAACCACTCCACCACCCAAAAATCCATCAATTTCCAAGCGTCGAATCCACATCCAAATCAAAAATTATACCCCTTCATGGAGCGCCATTGCCTCTAGACACCCAAGGCTAACCCCGAAGGAGATATCGTGGCTCCAGAGTCATGAGAAAATTGTAAAGAGTTATCAGGAATCTGCCAGCTTCGCACTTCTACAGGGACGACCAGTAAAGTTTGAGGACTTTGCAGCTTATGATTTGTGAGCTTATTCACAGTTACAGGACTATTTTAGATTCTTCGACATGACACGTTCGAGAGAGAGTGTTATCTCCGGTGGATGCATCTATATGATGCTAACTTGGTGTCTGTGTTCGACGAGCATGAGGCTAGTTTCACATTCGAAGTCAAGGGGATCGAAATTTGGATGACATGTAAGCAGTTTGGAGGGATCTCACATATATCCGCAATAGGAGAAGACTTAGGGACATCGAGACCATCGATCCTACCATTTTAGAGCTGATCTTTCTTTAGGGGATAGGTATATAGCATATGGAGAATTCGTAGGCCCAAGCCCATCTAATCACCCGCATCATCTAGCATAGCATCATCCCCAAGACGGGAAGCTATGGACAGATTTATCCCCTCGTTCGAAAGGCCACCTATATTATTATAGGTGTGCATTCAGGTGAACAGGGATAGATCAATCATGGTCCAGTATGCGGGCCCAGGAGTAGGGACCCAAAGGAGCTATTTTTCATACTGTCATCTTCTCACAGCTTTCTTCTTCCAATAGTTTAGGGTGAACCTTCGAGTTGAGACGATACAGAGTAAGGTATCCCTACCATTGGATCCTTTAGGAGGATGAGGATTGAGGTGCCGCCAGTGGATTTTGGAGCACGGTAGCAGTAGGAGGCGTTGCAGGTATATGGTGGAGCTTAGCAGTAGGAGGCTGGGAAGGAGCATATGGAGTGGGCTCTTCGGTTGGATTAGCAGGCTGTAGGGCAACAGCAACAATCCCCTGATTATGAAGCAATCCAAGATTCTCAAATCCATATCGAGGCCGAGTTGCAAGAGATGTGGTTGCGGCAGTTGGAGATGCAAGAGGAATAGCGGTGCTAGGGTCACAAGCTTGGGTGCATGGCCACCAAGATTCGATCACTCAATTGCGGTCGTGACTCCAACTCTTGTGGCAGACCATCTCCTGGCATTTAGATAGTAGTAGCTAGTAGTAGTTGTTGTGTTTACTTCCAAAAGTGTTTTTCTTTTAGATTGAGTTGTAAGAATTTTTTATTCCTGTTGTATAGAAATGCGTACGATATTAATGGAAATGTTTATTTTTATTTGTTTTCCGTGTGGACTGCAATATCATTTGGAAAATAGTAAAATAAGAAAACAAAAAAGACACTTAAGGAAAAGGAAAATAGAATAGTAAAAGACTCGAAGTTATAAAACAAAATTAGAAAATATTATTTAATTAGCTACAAAAAGAAAACGAAAATAATATTTAAGTCCCAAAAGTAGGTAATTTTTAGGGGAGTAAATTTTGGCAAGCGAAAGACAGGGAAATGTTATTGCGAAGCCGCAGGTCAATATCCCTGTACCTTAAAGGCTGAAATTTAGAAATAAACTTGTGTGCATGTTGTTATTATAAAATTAAATAATATTTTTTTTGAAACTTTAAAATTACCATGTAATAGAATATGTATGGATGTTAAACTATTGACTAAACCCCAACTACATAGGATGTGACATGAATTGTTTTGAAAAAATAAAATACATATGTACTTTTGGGTATTTTGTTTAAAGTACTTGGTTTTGGGAAATAAATTATTTTTGTGAAAAGTTTTTAAAAAAATGGGATTTTCAAAGACTTTAAAGTTTTTCCAAATGTTTATAAAAAAAATTATATTAGACAGATTTCTAATTTTCGAAATGCCACATGCTTTGCATGAGAGAAAGTTGACAGTTTAGCAAAATTGAGTTTTACTACACAGTAGTAGTGACAGTAAAATAAAAGGTAGTTAGCGAAGAGGGGAAAAAGTCGTTTTAGCTGTGGAATCACTTTCTTCATACCTTGTCGGTAGGTAAATTAAAACTGGTTTTAAGTTAATTTTGTTTTAAAGATTTAAAATATAATTTATCTATGCGGACTATACTTGGAAAAAAGTTGGAAGAAGAGATCTAGGCATAAGAGAAGGTTCCAAGGTACAATTGGAAGTTGGGTACCCAATAAAAGAATGAAAATATGAACTTCTCCATTTTTAACCCTTTCTGGCATAAAGAAAATAGGTTTAGAAAACATGATTTACGAATGTTAGCAACGGTGTGCTAGGATTTTGGATCGTAAGAATTTGGTGAAAATTTGACTGAACTATACTTCTATTCATAGAAATGCGGGAAAATTTGGATGTAAAACAAAGGTTTTGGTTTTTCAAAATTTGCATACATATAGAACTGCCAGTATATATAGGTTGTTTGCATCATATTTTCAAATTGTTTTAAAAAGAATGCATCCATACAGGAGGTGTCGATAGGAATTATTCTACATACATATCATATGTATTGTGATACATTAAGCACTCATACATGAATGGTTGAAAATTTGGTTGTACACTGATTGGTTGGTTAGTTTGGAATGGTTGTGCATTGCCTTACGTGGTTAACCCCTTGAGGAATTTCCGGGACGAAATACTTTTAAAGGGGAGAGAATGTAATATCCCACAATTTTTACGATAATTAATTAATAAATAATAACATTAAAAAAATAAAGTTTTTAAAAACGTTAGAATTTGGCTATGAAACCTATGTCATTGAGCTTGTAGCAATTTTCTGATCAATTTTCATTTATAAAGTTTTCTGATCGGAGTTCATACGAAAAAGTTATTAACGTTTAAATAATTCGAATCAGAAATAAATAGTATATGTAATTAAGAAAATAAAAAGTAACTAACAAAAATTAATTAATGTCAATGATTGCTTGGGGTTTAATAAATGTTAATGTGGAAGTAAATTATCTCGATCGGGTGAAAACGAAAATAAGTTAACAAAAATTAAACATCACAAATTAATTACCATAATAAGATACGATTGGTCGGTCTCAATCTTGGGTCGGTGGACCAGTAAGGGGCGGTCGACCAGTCGAACTGTTGATTTGAGATATTTGATGTACCTGAATGGCCTGGATTTGAAATAATTTAATCCAACGGCTTGCATTGATTCAAACCCCTATAAATATGAACTTAACCCCTCACTTTTCTTCTTATATTTCATGAGCGATGTTGAAGCATTGCCGTTTTCTCTTCTCCACAAAATTGTTAATTATTAAAAATAGTTATAGTTTATATGTATGTACAAATGGAGAATAGTATATAAAGATTGAGAACAAGAATATGGTCGATCAAATGTCAAAGCCAAGGTAAATTATAAATCTAAATTAAATCCACATCTCTTCTCTGATCTGATTTATAATAAATATATGTATGTTTGTGGTATATATATTCAAATAGAGAGAAAAATCGAGTCAAACTGAATAACAGGGATTAGATCGGGAGATTTGAAAAGTTAGAAAATTATATATTTTTATATAATATGGAATTTATATAGTTGTAAGCTATTCATGTAGGCCTAAAATGTTAATTGGAGTTATAAGCTAAATTTTTATATATATAACGGGTTTATAAACCTTGCGTACATATTCTGTGATTGATAACTTTAATATATATTGCATGTATGTGATTCCGAAAAATATTGGATGGTAGTAGTTCCTTAATTTAGGATTGCTTAGTAGTAGTCCTTTAAACTTACAAATTATGTGATAGTTCTAGATTTGTAGATTTAAATGACTTTTACAATTAAAAAGATAAATTTAGTTATCATAATAAATTATGGAGATTTAAGTAATATTATAATTCATTAGAATATAGGGTGTTGCAATATGAATTTCTATAGATTACGAAGTTCAAATCTATAATTAAAAATGTCGTTTGAAATAGCAAGGAACACGCTTAAAAGAAAGAGATGTATAAAATAGGGACATTTACCATATTTTATAGTCTATTTTAATAACCGTGAAAAGGATAATTCCTTATAATTCCAAACGTAACGTAAATTCTTCTTTTGGACAAGAAATAGAAATTTACATCGTTAACCTTTCCTTTGGAAAAGATGTAATTCTAATGCATTAAAATACAGAAATTCCTAAGGATTAATTAAAAGATTATAAATGTGATAATATTAATAGTAATGGTCTAAGAAAGGAATATATATATATATATGCAACATAAGCAAGACAGAAATTAGATACTAACGATGAAAAGATTGGCAAGTGATAATTTAAAATAAGAATGATTTGAAAAGTCCACTAAACAATGGAGGGAAATAAAGGTTAAAAAGGGAATAGAAGTAAAAATTATGTAGTGTGAAAAGGGAAGTGAATGGGAAATATATTGAGAACTTTAGAAGAAAGCAGTAAATGACCTTAAATTGAATAAGAAGTAAACTCATAAAGAAGTAAAGAAATGTTATTAACAATGAACACTAAAGGTGTAATAATCAAGCAAGCAAGAATAAATACACACACATATACGCAGCCTCAAGTATGCATTTATGATGGGCGTGAATTATTAAAGTTAATAAATAATTTAGATAGATAAGGATGACATAGTCACTTGAATGAATTGGAATGCGAGGTCAGTTGTATTACACAACATAAACTACCTACCGTGAGGGACTACTAGCAGTTGTATACACACTATACTAATATGGACATATCCAACCATAGGACCTGTGGAATTATATACACTCGCGTATAGATGAAGGAATACCCCAGTACGGTCTGCTTCAATCTTTTAGGAAGGGTATTACTTTGATTGCGTCGGGCAATCTAAATGTGACGGTGAGTAAAGATTGGTGCTATGTTAGTGTATTGGTACCATATTAGGAAGTAGGAGTTGTACATAGGTCGAGAACATCATCGCTCCTGAGTGGTCCGTGGAAAGACGAGGGTTACACCTAACAGACTGCATCATCTACTAGTGTAGGTCACATTTAGGTCATGCACCACCATAGTTGTTTGCTAGTTAATTAGGGGCAAGGCTAAATAACCTTTAAGAGAGGTCTTTCATAATGAATAGGCTAGTCCAAGGAGCTGATTCCTCTGTAGTCCGAGGAGTTGAATTCTCTGTAGTCTATGGAGTAGAGTCCACAATAGGAAACAAACAAGTAGTAAATCTCCAAAACGAGATAAAAATACGGCTAATTATTGTAACACCTTTATTAGGCACCACAGGAGTTCCTTAGTATGCAGGACAATGAGGATGTGATACTGCATTGATGACGAATCTTGACGGGATGTTGGGCTATTTAAACTAGCGGAGATAGTATCTTGGATCAAAAGGGGTTCTGTGGGGAGGGGGCTGTGTTTATGTGTGCGTACACATGTAGTTATGATCTACTTTGGGTTGATAGGGCCTATCGTACACATACATAGAGTCGAGACAACTAAGTAAAATAAAACGACATAACATGTGATGTAAGGCAATCAGTCTAAACTAGTGTTATATGTAAAATCGATAAATTATCAGTCACCAGAACATTGTTCTATCCCCATCCTCATTACAACCCACATGATAGCTTTAGAGGGACAAGTTTGGTGCAAGGCGAGAACACTAGAAAGACATGTTTTCTTATGCATGCTTGACACTGAAAAGGACACTAGATATTGAAAGTGTCAATCTTGGTCAGTAATTATATGATTTGTTATACTTACTATTCTGTTGTGAGCTATATCGATAGTGCTCTGATATGCATTTATTAATTTATTTGCAAAATACCAAACAAACGATTCGTACTTTGATGGACTTGGTTTTTGATTTAGCGAAAATTTAGAACTATGGGGGTGCGCGTTTTTAAAAAACCTAGCCATATGCTTAGCATTCTTAGCTATCTTACCTTAGTCTTTACACTCTAGATTTTAATTAATTTTACTTTCGGTTTGGCTCCACTCCCTTCGGAAAAACTTCTCGGTTCACATTAGGAACCATCTTCTATATGTCCGACGCTAACTTTACACGTGTCGAATCCTAATTCGCTTGACTTAGTCTTTTCATACCGTTATTATGTATTTCTTCATGCATTCACCCCAAATTAAGGATTTGGATTATCGACCAATTATTAAATACTTTATTTAATAAAGTTACGTCCTGACCTTCCTATATTTCCCTTTCTACACTAAAATATCCTTCCGACCCAGTGCATTTTCTTTCGAAAATCTCTTATTTATTTTCTAGAAAATCATAGAAACTATTTGCATGTATTTTCTTTCATAAATTTGTCAAACTCCATATTTCTAGTCATATGAATTGCGATCCCAATCGACGCCGTGAGCACCTCCCTCTTCGTTGCCTTTGACATCGCCTAGGCCCGAATGCCTCCATGTTTTCTTTTTTTCTATTCCTGACTGGATTAAAGGATTTTGGAGGGAATTTTTGGCACAATGGGAACATGTGGAATAATATGGACTTCGATTATTTTAGGAACCGGGTTTTGGAAACGGGGAAGAGAAAGAAAGGGGTTTGGGTTGTCTTTTGGGCTTGTTTATTTTGGGCTAATCGTTTTAATTTATATTTTGCCAATTTTTTATTTTATTTTCTTTACTTTTCTTTTTAACTAACCTTTTCATTGATTTGTAATTAAATTCCAATTAAATTGATCCACCTACATTTTGCAAATTATATCTTGATAACCACATAATTTCATTGTATTCAATGCTCGCTTATTTATGTTTCGCTATATTAATCACATAACAATTATTTACACTTTAAATGTATTTTATATTTCAAAATATCCGAAAAGAATTTATTAAAAAATATTTTATTAAAAAAATTCAAATAAAAGGAATTTATTTTCAAAATAATAATTATAAAAAAAATCCAAATTTGAATATCTTATTTTATTTAAATTTATATAAGTTACGGCGTAAAAAAATAGGGTTTTTGCATTTACCAAGTTTAAGGTTTAAGTCGCTGAAATGTTTCCGAAACTCCGTCTAAAAGTTTAATTATTTTCAAATCAACTCCTTACTTTTAAAATCTTAAAACCGAATCCACTTTCAGAAAATTTTATTCTCAAAATCATCTCCTAAAAGGTGACTAACTTTCAAACATAAATTCATAAATATTTCTTTAAGTTCAAACACTTTATTCTAGACCTATGTCTTTCCAAATAATTTTTCTCTAAAATTACGGACCGTCATAAAATATTATGGTTTTAAAATTATAACAACTTTAAAAAAGAACTTCAACTCAAAAGTTTCTAATATTTACGATACTTCATAACCTCAAAAGGTGATTAACACAAAATTTGTACTTATGGAAACACCTTTCATACCAGAGAAAGATTGCCCATAATCTAAATATAAGATCAATAGTTATAGTTGTTTTAACATAGCATTGAAAGCTCAAACTTCAAATTCTCCTCTAAAATTTATTTCCTTGAATAATTAAATTTTCACTCTTTTTCAAATAAACTTACAAAAAAACTTCCAAATAATCTTTTAATTCAAAAGCTCGATTTCCCAAAATATTCTTTTACTCCCAAAAGCTTAATTTCTCAAAAATTAAAATTCTCACAATTCTTTAAGGGAAAGTTCAAATTATATTATGAATAAGGCAATTTCTTCCTTGTTAGAAAAATTCTTTTAATTTCATAGTATTAAACTCATATTACCTTGCTTTCACATATTTTCCAAATTGTTTGTACTTTAAATACTCACTTTCTTAAAAATAGTATTTATCCATCACTTTAGAAAAATCTTTTTAATGCATGGAATTATCAAAACATCAAATCATTTTAATTTTTTAACTCCATAATTTCAAATTCACAAAACATCTTTTCATATCTTCTAATATATTACTTTATATATTATAGAATTATACATGACAAAAATAATTCATGAAATCAATGCTTTATCCCCAAAAATACCTTCTTATTTCAAAATTTCTTCCTCTATTTATATTAAATTTTCTTCAAATATTTACTTCGCTTTACTTTTGAAATGTTCTCCATAAAATCCTTATTATCCACATAAGCAATTTCAAAAAAATCAATCCTTCATTCAAGCTCTAAAATACTATATTAGTTCCAAAAATTATTTCAAAGTTAGAGACCTAAACATATAAACTTTTATATCACTATGCATTCGATTACAAACATTTCCACAATATTCACCCAATGCATAATCAATCATACAACATGGCATGCATACAATCACAACATCACATACAAATTTAGAATTCTAAAATATCTACAAGTTAGTGATGATGTCTCACCATGAATTTTAGCTGCTTACTTTATCGATTGGTTGTAATGTTGACCGTCCGATCAACATTGCATCGCCGTTGATCTCAGCCGTTCACTAGTACTCAATTGTTGCAATCATTATATAAATATCTATCTTATGAAAATATTTTAATTATTTTTCAAACAATCTACTTTATAAAATAATGCATCTATATACTCATAATAAAATATTTACCAAAACATCTTTTAAAATGGTATTTCATTTTACCAATATATACACACACACACACACACCCCTCACCAAATTTTTTTTATCATCTCTCAAACTACCATTTATAATCTTTCAAAATATAGCTTAAGATGTTTCTTTAAAATTTTGCTTCTTTCTCCAAAAAACTTTTCTCAAAAATATTTCTTGTACTTTTCCTTAAATTTTCTAATTCTTAAAAATAATTTCTTTTCCATTTTATACAATACCATACTCATTTCAAAATATTTTCCATATCATTCTAATCTTTTTCAAACATTAGTTATAACTTTCCTCAAAATATTATTTTCTTAACATTGGTTTTAATATAGCTCAAAATATTTTACTTCTTTTCAAATTATTACCTCATTTTCAAAACCTTGTGCCCAAATGTCTCGTCTTAGTGTTTAGAAACTCATGCCAATAACGTTGATCAGACACATTGACCAGAATTCTTAAAGCACTCAATGAACAAATTAACACGATATTGACTTCAATAACTCCTTTAAATATTCATTTGTAGATATACTTTAAAGAACTTGATCTTTATAAAAACAATGTCTTGCTTCTACTAAACCCCTTTTCAAAACCTTATATTTTCCAATACACTTGCTTCATAGAAAGATTTATTTAATTATATTAATACATCATCTTATACTACACAAATATATATACATACACTTTATTAAAAAGATTTGTTTTCAACACATGCTTGCTTGTATAAAAAATATATTTACAAATAACCTTCAAAATCGAAGAATAATTTGTATACAACACTCTAAATAACCATTCATGCTTACAAACAAGCAAGCTTTTCAATTTAAATTTTATCTCAACATATTCAATTTAATTATTCATTTAAATACTGTGTTATATAAGAGAGGCAGTTTCTAATATCCCTTACAGTGACTTCAACAATGATGACACCACAAGGTTGCAGATATCAAGATTTAAATGAAACACTTATCTTTAATGATAGCTTCTACTAAATATCACGCTCAAGGTTGATATAACAAAGATCAATTGGTCAAAGCATTCATACAATGAAATCCAAACATCAATCAACCAGTCAAACAAATCAAGCAACCAAGATGCTCGGCGGAAAGAAATCCATCAACTTCTGCTACACAATCTATTTCTTAATGGATTAGGTTACTTAATTCAAAGTCATATGAAGGTCTAATATTCATCAACAATACCCAACCCTACCGGTCAGACAACTGCTTCTACCTTTAATACCCTCATTAATTACTTTGTATCTCATATAGAGTTTTACTCTTATAAGGTGGAAGAGATAAATATTAGACAGTAAGAAACACAAATACATCCCATGATGATTACCCCAGTAATATCACATACTCCAACTATCCTTTACTATAAGGTAACTGCCCAACATACCCAAGGAGACATGAACTCTAAGTCTCATCTAAGGCCAAGACCCATGTCTCTTATACTGTATTATTCTAAACCTACTCTAATACCAAAAGTAACACCTCACCTCTATGCCTATACTACCGAAGAGCATTACTAGATAATATTATCTGATAATATGGAGACTAAGGTGACATTGGTATATCACACGTGAATATTCCCTTGGACCAACGCATGTACGTATTTCAAGAACCATATACTACTCACTTATATCTTTTCTTCCAGGTTTTTATAATCTTTTCGAATCCCTGGGAATACTCCGCATCGAATTCATTCCTTCCTGCCAGTGTCTTCTCGCTAATCAGCAAACAAGAGAGATGGCGCTTCTTACTGATAGTCTCCAACCTGCTCACGCATTAAGGCGGAGCGAGATATGCCATCGTCGCTGTTGATTACTTCACTAAATGGGATGAAGCTGAGCCTCTCGTGACAATTACGACGAAGAAAGTTCTAATTTTATTATTTGAGCGGGGTTGGAGTTTTGTTTTGTTTTGTTGTGTTTGGATTATGGGAGAGAGAAAAAGAGCCTCAGATACGGATTTTATTAAAAGAATAGGGCTGCTTCCTTCCCACCGCGTCCTTCCTTGTGTGTCGGAGAAGCTAAGCGACTACTTGACTGTTGAGAGGTAGCGAGGACGAATGAAGGTGTACTCGATATCGGCACAAAGCAATAAACACATGTGTTTCTAGGATAAAACAATATACAATATAAAATAAATATCGAAGATCACATAGTCAACAACACAGTGTTAATATATAATAGAATAAAAATATACAAGTCCAAGTGGGTCTACAAAAATAGTCAAATTCCCACCATCTATCAAATAACCACAAGGTATACGTCTGATATATATACAAGCCAACATCATATACATACACGTGGCTATAAAATATGCAATAAGAACTAATCTACAATATGCTAGCCGCCAACTATGCCCAACAACAACAAGCTGGTCTCTTTATCTGTGTACTTGAAATGTCTTAGACTAGCCCGTGTATCATATAAATAACACACAGATCAGACAATGTCTAGAGTATGGATGTTAGCAAACATATAAAATAGCATGAAATATCTAATCATATAAATATCTTAAAATGGCATAATTGTAACTGGTCTTACAACGTATCTTAAAACTATGCCTAAGTATGGTCATCCACAGAAAAACAAAGTCAAGCTACGAATCAAGTAGTGAAACAGGGTGAAACATCCACACATGCAACTATCATCAATACATAATAACCATCAAGAACCAAAGGGCTAGCAAATAGTAATGCCCGGGATTATCTCTCAGATTATCATAAGTAGACGTATACCGGGTCCGTCATACTCATATAAGTGAAACAAAAATTCATTCGTATAACTAAACATACAATGGAAATACACATCATTAAAGAATAGACTAACACCTCAGTGTAGCCTTGATTATCCTCCTTGGTAATCTTATGTATGGGGATTGATCATACATTGGACACACAATCTCCAGTATAGCCATCTACACATCATCATACTCTTCAACTCAAATAGGTGTACAAATGTCGTATGTCTATCCATCGCACATCATCACTCACTTGCTTCAAGAGATTGCAGACGTGCCTGTCTGGTATGGCTCAAACAGTCTTTAGTTACCAAGACGACCATTGTGACCAAATGTCTATAGGGTGCAAGTGTACACTATGTAATGGTCATGATCCTATAAGTGCCGTCAAACGGTAACAGACTACTGGCCTATGTGACATGAGGTAAAGACCCAAATTTAATGCACAACTATAAATCATAAGGTGTGTCACTTATCCGGAGCACGACCCTACAATAATAAGGTGTGTCATGGATCTGAGGTGCGACCCTTTATCATGGCGTTAGGATGAATACTATCCTAATTCGGTTTACCCCTCGTCAAAATAATAGGAGTATACAAAATGATAGGCATACGTATATATAAATATATGTATCATTAGGCACACGGTCATAGGCACATAGCCATGCTCACCACAGCGAGCGTCACCTCATATACACAATAAATTTAGTATCTCAGTATTGCTATCCCCCTTCGAGTGTCATATACTCACAAGGAATAATCGAGTAGATATCAACTCTAGTGTCACATACCATAAGGTGTTACTCGTTTACTCAATCTCTGTAAACTACACTCTTATCACATAATAATAATCTATGTAACAAGTCCAAAGAATAACCTGATAAATATTACTGAAAGTCACATACCAGATGGTATTATAGCCCAATTTATCCAATATCCTCATAACATAGATAATGTAATCAAACATAACATGCAATTTCATTTAGAAAAGAAGCTTGATTTATAGAAAATATTTCGAGTATTCCAGAAACTCGTACATATTTTAAACTCTTTCGTATAAAACGAAAATGTGGATTTAATTCTTACAAATAGCTTCCGAACTCTTTTCTTCCTTTTTATATCTTAGAAACCTCGTATATAACTAAATATTGCTTATAAAGACCATTTCATAATTTTCAGTAATTAAATACGCTTTTTAATTGGCTTTATAATCTCTAAACAATTTATTTTATATTTTAAACTCAGAATATTTTACAAAACTCTCGTTTAGTGAAATATACTTTAAAAACTGCACAGCATCGATTAGAAACCATTTTGTATTTTCTAGAATCTTATAGAATTTTTAAATAATTATTTATAGTTAAAAATCAAATTTTACTTTTATAAATTTTTTGGCAAAGCTAGCGGGGTTCAAAGGACCCCTACCGTTTATTTATACCAAGTAAAATGAATTACAAGTTCAAAAAAAGAAATACAGAGGAAAACAGGAGAAAGAAGAAAACAAAAGGCACGGTAGCAAAAAGGAGAGGACCAAGATGCAGCACCAAAAGAGAAAACTCGAAGCAGAGCTTCAGTTGACCCGAAGCATAAAACGATTACGTGTGGCAGCAGTCAATTCTCGAAGCATGACCCAAAATAACTCGAAGCATCCAGAGTGCCAAGAAGAAGAAATCCATACCATGACAAAAACTGAAGAAAACAAAGAGCTTCTCATAATCTCTTGACTAAGGCATGAAAGAGATCGTGTTTAAAGGAAGAAATTCCTGAAAACACACACATATTTCTTTCAGCCCAAATCAAATGAATAAAAGCTTTTATAATTTTCAGCAGAAACTTCAAATTTGAAGGTCTCAATCTAGTTGCTTTAAAAATAGTATACCATTCAACTCTTGAGTTCAAACAAGGAGAGTGCAGCATATAGTGTCTTGCAATATGCTTACATATAAAGAAAATATAGGGGCATGTAAAGAAAAGATGCTTAACATTTTCAGTGGCAAGACCATAAAGGATATAAGATGATTGGATGATTGGTTTATTAACCTCATAGCATATAATTTTTCACGCATATGTAGACCACCTCTGATAACCCTCCACAACAACAAGTTTTGAGCAAGAGAGGAATTCATTTTCTAGATTCTTGAGTACCAAGGAAACCTTACATAATTATTAAGAGTGTCAAGAGCTATGTTAACTTTTTTTAATTAAATGAGGACTACCATCCCAAGAGGTAGCTGACTCGGAGGATATGTAGACCTTATTATCTAATAAAGCCCAGACATTTCTTATGATATATGAGCTGGAGTAAGGAAGACTGATTCTTCCATCACACAAAAATTTCAACTTTTGCAGCTTCTGATATTCCAAACATGGCTCTCAAGTTGTAAGGAATAAGCTTAGCAAGAATCATACCTTTACTAGCCCAAGGATTAAACCAAAAAGATAATAAGTGGTAGTTTTTCTTGGTAAATTTAAAAATAGAAAGAAGACATTGCCTAAGTTTCAACATATTTCTCCATGAATTACTATAGTCTGGAGGGGGTTTCATTTTCCAGAAATTATTTGTTTTGAGTAAATTCTTCCTGCACCAGTCAACCTAAAGATTTTGATCTTTTCTGAGTAATTTGTCAATGTGAGATAAGTGAGCAGCAACATTCCATTGCTTAACATTCATAACTCCAAAACCAACTTTAATAAGAGGGAAGCAAACTGATTTAAAGGCAATAGGAATAAGTTATCTTGAATAAGGGTTTCCATGCCACATAAAATGGTTCATGGTAGAGTTGATCATAGATATTAATTTTCAGGGTAGTGTGAATATTCTGGCATAATAAAGGAACATGGCAGATGCAATGTACTTGGTAATAACCAGTCTCCCAGCAATGGAAAGTTTTGAAGTAGGCCGTGAAGAAAGTTTGGGAAATATTTTTTCAAACATGGGGAGGCAATGAATGGTTTTAACACTGGAGATAGTCAGAGGAGCTCCCAAATACACCTCAACATCAGAAAAAGAGGGCAAGATTGATAAATTGATTAAGGAAACATTGATATCTTCAGCCACTCCAGCAATGCAAATTTTAAATTTAGATAAATTAATACTTAAACCAGTCTGGTGTGTGAAGGAGTAAAGCACGACTAAAATAGAGGAAATAGATTTTACATTTGGTTTAGTGAAGAGCATTAAATCATCAGCAAACATATAAGAAGATATTTGAGGATTCCTACATCTAGGGTGACAATCCATCAACCTATTATCCATGGCATTATTGAATTGGGCTAATAGGAATTCCACGACACATATGAATATGTATGGGGAGAGTGGATCCCCTTGTCTTAGACCTTGAGTTCTTTTAAAATAGCCAAAAACTGAACCATTGAGACACAAGGAGTATTGAATAGTGGAGAGACATGTGTAGATCCAAGCCAGGAAAGTATGAGGATAATGCATGTATTGAAGAATGTAAATAATAGCCACCCAGTAAATAGTGTCAAAAGCCTTTTGTATGTCTAATTTGAGAACACATCTCAGTGAAATATTCTTCCTATTATATCCCCTTTACAGCTCAGCGGAAATGAGTATGTTGTAAGTGATATCCCTTCTTGGAAAGAAAGCATTTTGATTTGGAGAGATAATAGTGGATAGTGCTTGCTTTATCCTAGAAGCTAAAATTTTGGCTATGCATTTGTATATTACATTACAACAGCTAATAGGCCTAAAATGAGAGACAAATATTGGTTGAGTTATCTTAGGAATTAAGGCAACCTTAGTAGCATTAATACCAGAGAGCAACAAATTGCGTTTGAATTTTTTTTTACTACCTTGATAACATCACTACCAATAATTTGCCAACAAGAGTTGAAAAAGCGAGTATTGAAACCATCCGGACCAGGAGAACAATCAGAGTTCATGCCAAATATAGAATTCTTTATCTCATCGGCAGTGGCAAGGTCAATTAAGGACTGACTGTCAGGGGCAGATATACAAGGCAGCTTGGTATTTGCATATTGGTGCAGTTGATGATTTTCAGTGAAAAGAGGGGCTAACAAACTAGTGTAATATTGAAGAAAAGCATTTTGAATTATGTTTATGAAAGTGCAGATATTACCATTTAAATGAAAGAGATCTGAGAAGCGGCATTTTTAATTTTCAAAGTATTATGAAAAAAGCTGTGTTTTTATTACCATAGAGTTGCCAATTGGTTCTAGCTTTTTGTATTTGCATTAATTTCTCTTCCACTAAGGCTTTAACAAGTTCACCATGAACTCTCTCTTCTTCAGCTATGAGGGGGGATATCCATTTGACTGTTGTGAATAGAAGTTAGGATAGATTAAAACTGATCTCTTAATGAATTTGATAATTTAGCCTCCTTGCCAAAAGTGTTGAAAGCCCATTCTTTAAGTCTGTGTTTGAGAAGCCTCAATTTTTTCTGCAAGATAAACATAGGATTACCAAAAACATTGCATTTCCAAATATCATTCACGATATTGAAAAATTCATTATGAGAAGTCCAGTTATTAAAAAATGAAAAGGAGGACTTTCTGTTCAAGGCCTCATGCCCCCAATCAAGGATTGTGGGGAAGTGATCAGAGAAAGTGGGAGGAAGGACATGGTACATGAGGTATGGCCATTTGGTTAAAGAGTTTATATTGGTGTAGGCCTTGTTAAGCTTGCGGATTGTTCTGGTGCCTAATCTGCTGCAATTATTCCATGTATATATATATATATATATATATATATATATATATATATATATATATATCCATCAGAATGAATGGGAGAGAGGTTTGATGAGTATATTGAGTTATTGAGAGGTCTTGTTTGTTGAAAAGAAAGAGGAACTCCACCACATTTGTCATGAGAGAACTGCATACAGTTTCAGTCTCCAACACAAATCCAAGGCTCATTTGGAGGGTAAAGAGAAGGAAGATGGTCAAGAAACAACTGTCTGGGATTTTTGTGGTTTTCAGCATAAATGGAAGTTTTGAAAAAAGATTGATCAGTTGGAATATGTTTGATTTTTGAGTAAATGAATTGTCTTTGAATATTGATGGGTTCAACAGAAAAGGTTCGAGGGTGCCAAAGCATCAAAAGTTTTCCAAAAGGAACATGGTCAAGATTGTGAAGCATGTCTCATTGATTATTTATTAAAGAGGCAACTGCATGAGTAGTAACATGGTTGAGTTTAGTTATGCAAGAATGGTCATTTGTAGGTTGTTGGATAAAATAAGATTTTTGGCTTCAAGTTGTTTTGCTATTGAATTTGCTTCTCTAACATTCCAGAAACCAATGCTATTGATTTTGTGCATCATTAAGAAGGCGTTGAGGAAGACCTGGTCTTAACATCAGGTGAATTAGAAATAATTTGTGATGCGACAAAACTGATTTGGTCAATTTTTAAGTCAGTTCCATCAACAAGATCAGAGGAAGGAGAAGCTACTAGTTTTTTCTTTGGTCTCCCTTTTCTTTTGAGGGATGATTCAATGGCAGGAGCAGAATGATTGGTCAAATCAGGGAAGTTTTTTTGGGGGAGAGATACAGATGAGCAGGTGGTAGGAGGAATGGTAGTAGATTGATTAATGGAAGGGATGTTGATTTGTTTTGGAGAGTTGTGGTGGGCAGAAGAAAGGGTTTGAAATGAACCAGTGAGAGAAGGAGGAGTGTTCATGTTTTTGTGCATGTCAGTGCACACAACAGTTTCAGTGATGTTAACTACTGGATTTTTTGGAGCTATTTCACCTTCCTCATTGCACTCTTATTCAACGTTATCATTTGCAGTGATTTATTCTTGGAAAAGGAGAGCGACAAATCGATTTGATGTTTGGATATTGACTGGGTTAAAGGAAATTGGAGCATATTTAGAAGATTCTTCTGGAGTAACCACACTGTTTGATTTCTCGTGTGACAACGAAGAATTTTGTTCCTTTGTACTTTGTTGAGATTTTTTATTTTGGCATAGTTAATTACTTCAGGGTATCTTTATGTCCTCATTCACCAAATTTGTGGTCTGCTTTGGATCATTCTCCTCTGTCAACAATTTTTTTTGTTCACTGACAACCAACATATTGTCAATGACTTCCTTGCCTGATATAATACCATTTTCTCAATCAACTTCTTTCAAATTAATACAATCATCTTTTCCACTTATTCCTGCCTTTTGAAACTTTCCCACCTCATTAGAATTATTTTGTACACTAATTTTTGACTTCATTCAAATTATTCTAATAGATTTTTTTTCCTTTTTGCTATAGTAAATTTTCCTTTTGCATTCTCCTCATACTTATTGCTATTCTCAACACTATGCCTTCTATGATCTTTCTTTTCTGTTCTCTCAAGCATACCACTCTCATCCACTGTTTTATTGACAGAAATATGACAATTTACCTCATAATGCACAGAAGCATGTCCAATTTTTTTACAGTGTAAGCATATCAAGGGTTCCATGAGCATTCAATAATTACATCAGGACATTTATCATCCCCAATCGCAGTAGAATGTGGCATTTCTTTTTCAGGATTTACCTCTATCAAGGATTTTGCATATTCGAATCTCTTCATTTTTTCTGTATTTTCATCAAGGCAGATTAATTTTCCCAAGTGGCAAGCCAGCCAATTTATGCCAAGCAAGGTCCATGACATAAGGGGAATACGAAATAGATGCACCCACACTGGCACAGACTTAACAGTTGATTGGGCAGACCCAAAACTTGGGTTTTAGGCAGAAATGATGAATATATGCCCTCTAATAAACATTGGATCTTTTTATTGAATAGCCAATTTATCATCAGGGCATGAGAATTTGAAGTAGAAACTTTGTTTGTCAGAGTACGTTTCATATAAGCCTTTGAGGCGTCACACCTTGTCAATATGTGTTTTAACTGCCGTGAAGTTTATCGTGCCATCGAGGAAGAAGCCTACAAGGTGGTCTGACCATGCATGAACTCCTGCAGACACAACCTTTGGTGGTGGATCGATCGGGTTGCCAGTGTAGTTAATATCAAAGTGAACAGGGTTATGACGCCCAGCATTTCTTGGTTTAGAAGAGAAGAGGGTTGACTAATGGGGAGGGGCAGCAGGAAAGGATAGTAAGGAGGAGGTCAATGGTAGAGAGGATGAAGAAGTAAGGGGAGGAAAAGGGTCAGGCGGGATTGGGGGTGGAATAGGAAAAGGAGGATAAGGGGTAGAGGGAATGTCGGGATGAACAGAAGAAAGGATGATGGTGGAAGGAGGTGGAACAGTTGATGGAATGGGAATAATGGACGAAATGGTAGGAGAAGAAGAAGCATGGAGGCCATGAACAAAAAGCATGAAGGAAAAAAGAATTTTTCTTTTATAATTTAGTAATTTAAATAAAAAAATTCACAAAAATAATTCTATATTTGCAATACACCAACATTCTACTTCCTAAATCATATTTATATTTAAATTTTCATACATACATACATACATATATATCTGTGTGTATTAGTTAAAGCGGTCACACACACAACTTGAAACATCACTGTTCCAGGTCTCAACCGGTGCACCTGTCCCTATGGCCGACGGTCGAGAACCGTGATATTCTAGGTAGTGTGATTTATTTTCGATGCCTTCGATCTCTTTACCCTCCTTCGTTTGAGCCTTATATCTCCTCCATACACTACACAACATTCCAATAACTTAAAGCATATCCATATCACACAAAATCGATCAAAGAGATGAAATGCAATGGGTTCATAAAGAGAAAGCAATACACAATTCAAACATTTCAATCATTCAACATAAATTACATACATCCATAGATTTATGAGTAGAAATTACCCACCTTAGCTTAGAGAAGCACCAAACATTCCATTACTCTTTATAGCCTCACTAAAACCCAATTGTACCTTTTTCTAAAATTGCAACATGACACAAAAATTGCTAAAAATTCCAATTTAAAGATTCCTATGAGTGTAGAGCAAAATAGAGAAGCTTGGTTCCAAGTTTCATGATTTATGGAAATTTATTTGATTTTATATTGGATTTCGAAGAAGGGGGGTCATGGATTTCATAATTGGGATTATAAAGATGGAGATAGAATGAACATGTGGGATGGAAATATGAAGATAAATGAGTGGTTTCTGGACTTTTCATGAAAGGTAATGAAGTGAATATTTTTCTAAGTATGGGAACAGGTCTAATGGGCTTGCTTTCTAATTTATTTTAATTCTTTTTTCTTATCTCTTCATATACTAATCTAATTTTCTACCATCATAACTTAGCCCATAGGTTCAAATGAAATTCATATTTATTTTCGATAAAAGTTTTACTATCATTTCATAATTTTTCCATAATTATTATTTATAATTTTACCACTAAAATAATCATTTTCCTATTTACCTTATAAAGACTGATTTCACAAATAAATTAATAAGTTCATTTTATAAGTGAAAGAAAAATTCCTTTCTTTTAAAAACAATTCTTTTACTTGTTTATTTCAAATATTTAACTTTATAAAACTATTTAATTATTTTAATACATTTTAAAAATCATTTTGTCCCTTAAAAATGTCCAAACTTCTTTTAAAAATCCAAGTTTTCTCAAATAAATTATTTCTTACTTTATAAATATTTTATAATATAATTTTCCAATTATTTCTATATTTTCCTCATTTTTTATTAAAACCCATTTTAACTAATTAAACATTTATTTTAAATCCCAAATAAATTCTTTGTTTCCAAATCATCACTAATCCTAATATTCACATTTTATTATTAAAAATTCATTTATTTAGTTAATTCTCTTTTATTAATTTAATTAATTGCTTCTCAACATCAGGCTATTACATAGAATATTAATGAAGAATGCAAGGACTTGATCCGAATCAAGGATAAGCGAAACTTCCCAATCAAGTTTCCAAAAAATCCAAAATTTTCAATTGCGATTGGGGTGGCCACCGCTAAAATTAAGTTTTCTAATCAATGTAGATTTAGAGTGCATTTCAACTAATGGATCTTTAATAACATTGACACTCATGTTATGTTTTCCAATGATATGCTTAAGTCTATTTACAGTGGGACCATTATCTATACCACTAACTAGTGTTTTAGAGTCCCGATCCAACTTCGGTTCAACCACGGTTAACCTTCTACCTTAGAGTGTTACGATTCTGAAATGAAATATCCTTGCACATGCATGAACCCATGGTCTAACCTCAAAACCTTGAAAAAACATCTAGATCGACATCTTTGAACCACAAGTTCTTCAAATTTGAGGAAAAACTACCACTTCACTCTTTATTTTTTCATATAATCAATTCAGCAAATACTTTCATAACCTAAATCACCAAATTATTATATTATCTTATTAATTTTGGACGACATGATATATTAGTAGTGTACATTTCATGAATAATTGTTGAATCGAATCTCTTCCATCTAAAAATATAAGAAAATTTACAATTTAGCAATAAGAAATTGTTACAGAGTTATTCCATTTAATATTTGTTATGAAATGTTCAAATTTTTTTTTTAAAGTTCAATATACTGATTATAATTAGTTAATTTTTAACATTAATTGAAATAATTTTACATTTAAAGCAAAAAATAGAAAATAACCATCAACGCGGTTTGACTTACGGTTCGGTCTTCGAAACTATGGCCCTAACATTCCAAAAGAAGTTTTTAATCATGGGGAAGTGTTATCGGATGTGACGCCCCATCCCGAGACCCACATTAACAAAGAGTATTACTAAGTAATACTGTCTGCTAATGTGGAGAATAAGGCTGGTTAGGAGCGACCATCTATAGCCTTGTCTTAAATATCTACTGAATATTTCGACAAATGCTTTTAAAAAATTCATCTCAAGTGAATCGACATATCCAATAAATACTCAATATAAAACTATAGGTGGCTGACGAATCTATCAGAACAAAATTTAACAACCAAATGCAAATCACATCACAGAACAGCAAACAACAGATATATGCGCATACACACACACACACACACACACACACACACACACACATTTTTAGTGTAATACAAAACGATACACATAAGTGATAGATGACCACACAGTATACAACGAGTCAAAAATATACATATCAGAGTCTACATAAAAAGCTACATCAAAAAGGCAATAGTAAAATATCCAAGCGGAAGTAGAAAGGCTAAGTGCAACGGGTACCTAACTTGAAACACCTGGTCTGACCCGACTATAAAATACACAGGTCGGTCTAGCTAAACAAATCAGGTTACAAGGATAAGCGATAATATGAGCATAAGAACATTGTGCTAATATTTTCGAATGGAAAGGGACAATCTAAAGTGTATGATTATATCAAGTGATAATATGGTATCACTACACAAACATATAATCTCAAAAGAGATAAAATAACCCATAAAACGCTAAAAATAGCGAGCCTCATATCATCGGCATTCATAAAACATCAAATTTGGTTTAGGAGAAAACCTAAACCCGCCATCTTGGCAAACCCAAAACATGCATAAAAAGATCCCATCTCAAATACGCCATAAGGCAAATATATCTCCAAAGAGCAGAATAAAATTTCAAGTAAACGCCAAAAGGCAAATCTCATATAACGCTAGTGTAGAAAATTCAAATCTCAAAAATAGAACTTCCAAGAGTTCAAATTCCCAAAAGGTAATCGCCACAAAGATATATTGAATGGTTCAAAGGACCAATTCCGAAAAGTGGCAATACACTAGGGAAAATAGTCAAAAAAACCATCTTAAAAGTGTTTGCACGTGCATGTGACCGAAGCCTTGCCAAGTACTGTTATCTCAAATAGGTATCTCGCCCGAAGGCAAAATGTCACAATGGAAAATACACCACAATGAAAAACGTCTTGATGACAAATACGCCATAATGGCAATGACCCAAAGGTCCAGTACTGGCATGCCGTAACGTCAAATGTGTCACTAACTCTCGAATAGGAACCTGAATAGTGTGCGTCCCATACCACACGTTCGCACTAAATGGTTTACTAATCGCTAGTAAATTTCACACTCAAAATAGTAAAATTTTTACCTCGTCTCATCGGTAAATTCGACCCGAAGGTCACAACGATCAAACGGACAAGTCAGGAATTAACCAATAAGATAAACACACGTGTCCCATATCACATGTTTTACCAAGACGTATAATTCTCCTCCTCATTTGCTCGAATAGTGCAAAAACATGTATTATATATATAAAATAATTTATTTAGGAAAACAAGCTTTTAAAATTATTTTTGGAAATCAATTTTGAAGACAATATTTGAAAATTCCCTTATTATAGAGAATAAATAGATTTTATAGCTTAAAATAATTTAAAAATATTACATAATAATTATTTTAAATGCCAATTTATTTTAAAAATTATTTCAAAAGTTTTTGGAAAAATTCTGTGCTCGAAATCAAAGAAATCACTCAAAACTGTCTTTCAAATTCAATTCAAATTCAAATTTGAATTTCAAATTCATCAAAACTTGGCTAGCCTTTTTATAGCATCATAGCCCTCAATACATTTTAGAAATATCACAAAAACATGAAGTAAAAGTCAAAAGTCGAACAGAAAAAGAAAATAAAAACGCCTGGGCAAAATAATACCCAGGTCTGGAATCTTCTCTGGGTTTAAATTTCGGACATAAAACAGGTGGCCAAACGACCTTTGATTGAACTAACAATTGGTGCGCACAAAGTAGAAAACTTATTCTTTCAAAAAAAAAGAATTAATGAATTCCGACAGAATATGAAAAAGTTACGCTGTCTCAAATATGGACTCAGACCATGTTTGTAACAGTTCAACAAGAATGTGCCCAGGCATGAAAATCCATTCTGGGTTCAACTTTTAGGTATAAAACAGAGGATCAAACGGCATCGGACTAAGCTCAAAACTGGTATGCATATAGTAGAAAACTTTATCTCTCGAATAAAAAAAGAATCACGTAATATGGATAGAATATGAGAAAGTTATGATGTCTCAAAGTAGAACCCAGGCAATGTTTTATCTGTAAAACTCTGGGCAATAACATGCTCCGGATCAAAGTTCGGCAGCATATTTCTATAAGCTATATAGGTCGAAATGACCTGAAATTTGGTATGCTTATTATAGTAGAAAATTTTTCTTTCAAAAAAAAAGAATCACGCAATTCGAGAAAGTAACGAAAGAGATATGCTGTCTAAAACATGAACTCAGACCATATTTGCAGCAACTCAGAAACAAAATGTGCACAGGTAATTTCTAGGCTGTGCTTTGATTTTGCAGCTAGGTTTTCAAGTATCAAACGAAAGAGTTTTGCTACGGAATTTTACAGATATACACTACAACACATGAACCATCAATAGAAGAAAATCCGGCAGCATTTCGTTGTCGGAATTGAGAGAAAAGGCATGGAAAACAGCACCCAGACTCAATTTCACAGAAAACTAAAACAGTAACAAAAAATGCTATTTTTCAATGATTTTTTGGTAATTTGAAGCTTTTTTTTGCTAGAATATGTGAGTTTATCAACTCACCTTGCTGTAGTGAAGATAAAAACTCGAATTTGTGTTGAAAGAGGCGAGCTTTGAGGTGGAATAGGCTTCAAATAACCTGTACAGTGAAAAGAAACAACATGCAAAAGAAGTTTTACAGTAAATTAGAAAAACCCATCTCTCAAGCTAGGAATTGACGAAACCGTAGGGTTTAGAATTAGATTACTTTTTTATTTACTCTCTAGATTGCAAAAGATTTTAATTTGCAAAATGAATTGAAGGAATTGGCTTGAATTTGTTATATGGAGGAGTGAGCTTCTATTTTTCATTATCTGGTTTTGAGAAGGAAGAAAGTGAAGAATGGAATGTACAGGTGATTTCCTTTTCTCACTTTCTCAATATTTGCTTAAGTTTTAATGGGCATTGGACCCATTAGTAAAAAGAAAATAAATAGCGTAAATTAATTACTTAACAAAAGCCCAAATGCATTTCTATATGCACAAATTTACAAAACTCTCAAGTTTTACAAAAGAAAATTTTGTAAACTTGTATACTTACAAAATAAAACATTTTCTATCAGATAAAAAGGGTAATTTATATTTAGAAAACATTTTTATTATTAAAATCCTTTACTTCACAATAACACAAAATTTTCTCCAAATAAATGTAAAAGTCCACATTTTAACTTCTAAAATTCCACAATACTCATTTTCTCATTTAGTAAAATATTTCAAACCATTTCAAAATATTATTTATAGCCAAAACTTGTTTTTTTTACCAATTTCCCTCTTTTTATTTAAATAAACACCTTTAAAAATCAACTACTTCCTTTAAAAATTATTAAAAGAAGTAAATGGGCAATAATTAATATAATTGTTGCATTTTCTCGAAATAAAACCCATTTTCCAATCATTATTAATCCAAATAAATAAAATAAATTTGCAAACTTTATTTTTTCTCATTTTGTTTTCAAAATTCGTTGTTTATTCCAAATAAGCAACTAAAATTTCAAATTTTATTTTAATTTACAATATTAAATTATAACTACCATTATAATTTAATATTAACAGGTGATCTCCAAAACCAAGGTTGTTACATCGAACGAGTCAACTTTAGATAGCCTGGCATTGGTTGACTGGGTCCGATATTAAACTAAAGGAACATAGTAAACCAATTCGTAACCATTTAGGAAGAGATGGGACTATGGAGCTTGAGGAAGAATAGGAAATCATAAGTGGGGATTCATAAGCTGATGGAACAGGGCCGCTACTATCTAGTGGAAAAACAAGCATAGAAAATAAACTACTGTTAGAAGAGAGGGAGCAAGCCGCAGCAAACTTGATTTCATGTGTAATTAAAGATATATTGTGTGAAGTGTTATGTGGGAAGGGTTAGCATGAATTACAATGCTATTATATGTTGAAGATGAAGACATAGGCAATGAACAATAATGCATAGAATAGTGGTGTGCAGCATGTGTATTGCATATCAGTCTGTAATTTGCTATTATCAAACAACAAATGGTCAATGATACTCGTACCCAAACAAGTTTCGTTGTTAGATAGGGAGGCAACAAGTAAGGCATCAATCTTCGATGGTTGATCCAGATAATTATACAAGAAATAGTCATCGTCATCGCAGAAGTCGGCCTTTGTAACAACCATGTTGTTAGTTACCTAATTAATTAAGTTTAACCATGGATAATTAATTCTAAATTGTAGTTTGTGAAATTTAACTGTGAAGTTACATTTAATTTTTGTTAATAATTGATTTGATCTAATTAAGAAATGAGTTTCATTTTTTAATGAGAATTTCAATTTGAATTTGAAATATGATTAAACCAATTATTTAAATCTGGCATTTAAGAAAATTTTAATATTGAAATTATTGTTAAAAATGATATTTTTGGAAATATTAATCCATTTAATAAAAATGATAATCTTTTGTAATTACTAAATCTAGATTAAATTTATATAAAAAAATTTATCATTGATTTAAAATGATAATTTCTAATGGATTAGTAATTATCAAATTTTGAGCAATCAAACTAGTAACTTATAAAATGTTGTTTAGTGTAATTGGATACGTAATAAGTAATAAAACAAACATAATTGCAACACTTCTTTTAGAATAGAAAATCAGTAACACTAGCTTATTGGGTTTATAATTATACCCTTTTGGTCCAAGAAGATAAGAATATGAGATTGAGACGTAAAACTATCATTCTCATTTTCTTTCTTTGCCAGAAAATGTGAAACTCAAAACTTCTCTAGCATAAACCCTAGTTCTTAAGTCTCCGATTTCTAGTTTTAGACCATAGGGCTTTTGGCAATTTCTAGTAGCAGTTAAAAGACGTAATCTCCTACACCCTCTAGTTCATCAATTAGGGATTACTAATTTCAGCTTCATCTCTTGTTTGTAATTTTATTTTGTAATTTTTGAAATTAAACCTGGATATTTGCTGAAAGTCTTAGCATAGAAGAATTCAAGTTCTTTGCAACTAATTTAAGCTATAAAGGTGAGTTAACAACTCACACAATCTATCTCTAGATTAATATTGGATGTATTTGCTGTTTTGGATGAATAGGATGTCGAATCTATTTGAAATGCTTGGGATGTTTGCTTTTTCTGTTATGGAATTTTCTAATATTGGAAACTCTTGTTTATATGATTCTTTAAATAATCAATTTGAAGTTGGTTGGTTGCTTGCATGATAGCTAATTTAGTGTGGTTGAAGTCTAGGTTCAATTTTGGAGAAAAAAAACCACAGCTAATGGACGATCTGGAAGCCGCGTACACTGCTTGGGACTCAGTCTAAGCGGTTTCACTGATCCATTGGTCCCACCAGATTAGTGCACCAGTCACAACCTGGGTTGAGCCCCAAGTCGTGCTCGTTTTGCTCCCCAATCGCTCCATTCGACCATTAGCTTGCCCGGTTGTTTCCTTGTTGATATTTGCTTGTTTTTTATTTTCTATTTCATACTATTTTGTGATGATTTCAATGTTATTTTTGGATTTTGAATTGTGAATTTGGTTTGGAATGGTTATGCCATAGAGTCCATAGCACAGCATCAAATCCTCGTTGCATGCTTTCAATGAGGATTTTCAAAGAGAATGGATTTTCAAGTTGAACCGTTTATACTTAATCTTGTAAGAAGAAGGTTATCTTATTTATAATGGATGTTTGAAAGTGTAAATAGGTATACTTATTATTATTTATATAATAAGAATGATTTCGAAATGTAAATAAATTTATTTTTAATTAGAGGTTTAAATATTTACATGGTTTTGGATAAGTGTAAATATGGATTTTATAAAATACAAGGACCTATATATATTTTCGGAACATGGTTTATTAAATAAGTATTATATATGGAATTTTCAGATAAATATACATATATAAGTGCATTTTTGGAATAATTCAGATTTATGTAATATTTTATCAAATAGTGAATATTTATATAAAGTTGAATAATAATTAAATTATGGATTTTAAATAAAGGAACGTGAATGTAATATTTTATATAAAGTATTTTACAAAACTATTATATAGATATATAGATATATATATATATATATATATATATATATATTAAGATCATATTTAATTGCTTTCAAACCTTAAACTCTTATAAAAAAATTTGTCGTTTGGAAATCCCGTACGACCTTTGTTTTTTTCTAAAATGAAATATTTTGAGAACCTTAATTCTATACTTTCAGAATTACTAATATTCGAATTAGTGTTTCGATTAGTTTAAATGCTCTCGAGTAACACTTTATCGAATATTGTACAACTCCATTGAATAGAATGTTTGAGTGGTACTTACTAGCCCTTTAGCAAATATTCGAATTTCACCAAGTAGTATGACATCCCTTGGTTAAATTCCTATGATTGCTATTAGGAAGTATTTAACACTTCTTTTCCTCTGGTTATTAAGATGTTTCAGTTCTTCGGGTTTGCTATAGAGTTGTATTCTCTTTTGATATGTGGCATGTGGCTACTAGATCCTTAAGAGAATATAGTTCAGGATTTCCGATGGTATCCGTAACGAGTGAGATTTACTAGCTTATAATAAACACTAGAATTACACTAGGCGGTATGGGACGTTTAGGTAAGTTTTAGCGATTACTGAAAGCGATAGCATTTATCACTTTGGATATATTTCCTTTTAGGGTTCGGTCGAAGGTCGATAAATCCTTAAAAGATGTACTTATGGATTTCTTAAATCCTTTTGTGTTGTGCTATATGTTCTACGATCGTTTGGATCCGTACGGACTACTCCTGGTTACTGGCTAGGGTTTTTTTATGGTATGGAAGATCCTTACTATCAGATTAGCACCAGTGATACTAGTTTGTTTCCATGGTGTGGATGATCGTTATGATTGGTATAAACGATCTAGGTGATCGATATGTTTTTTTTTCGATTAACATGGATTTCTAGTATTTGGATTTAAAATGTTCTTGAATTTTGTGATAAGCTCCGTGTTAAATCGTTTATGTAACTAGTTTACATTTATAGTACCGTATACCTTATTACATCTTGTTCTCACACTTGTGGATATTTAGAGATGGTCTGTCCTATTTATTTTATAATACTCAGGTTAGGCCAAGACTTTTTAGGTTTTTTAGACACTCAGGTTTTGGGTAGGTGTGCCGACAGATGATACACATTTTGACATCTTAGTTTATCTACTGTTGTATTTATGCACATGATGTATTATGGAATGTATTATTTGAGACAGTGACTTATTTTAGATTTATATTATGTGAGCTTTGTATTTCATTTTGTAGACTCACATTATGTATTGTATGTGATGTGAATTATCCTTGTGATCTGTGACTGTTGTTTATATGATATATTGTTCGAACTTTAAAAACCGATGTGTTTATTTCTTTAAACTAAGAATGTACATGTCAAAGTTTCATTCTAGATATTTAATTAAAAGAGTAAGTATGATGTGTCAGTATCAGATCAAAGATATATTCACATTTGGTCGCCCTTAATAAGCTGTATTCTCTGTATTATTAGACAATATTATTGATAATGTTCTTTAATAACATGGATATCGCAGTGAGCTCGTTACAGCTTGGTAACAGAGCAGAGTCAAAACATTTTAACATATATCTCAGACCTAGATAACTTAGAGCCCTATCCCCCGAATGTGTGGTAGATAGTTAAATTAATTATCTAATTGAGGATAGGAATATAAAATAATTATGGGATAATCATTTCGGGCCTACTTTGATTTTTTTTAATTTATTTGCTATAATAAAAATATTTAGAATTTTTTATAATTTAGAGTTTGGATTATATAGAGTTGAGTTATAGTTGGAGAGGGATCTTGTAGATTTCCTCTTGGATCGTTTGAGAGTCATATTGGCAAAGGGGTATATTTGACTAGTTTGCAACTTAAGGGATTAGTGAGGATAGTTCAGACTCTTGCTATAGATGCACTCAATTCTCGAATTCCTATAATTACATTTGAGAATGAAGCTATAGACTTCGAAGCTAAAAAGGAAGCGGTACTTTGAGCTAAGCGCTTTTGAGCCCAAGAGTAAAGAGGAAAGACGAGAGGAATCTCAATTTTGGAGTATCACCTAGGAGATGTATAGTATGTTATAACTGTGGAGAGGATGACCATTTAGCTAAAACCTTTTCTAGGCCTCACACTTTTTCTTTCATGACACTTTGCAAATATTGCAAAATGGAAGGCCACTGAATTTCTACTTATCCTTTGTTGGAAGAGAGGGAAGGAAAGGGAAGGGTCGTTAGAACTTCTGGCGGATCGGCTTAGCTAGGTATAGTTTTATTTATTTTAGAAAGTGTTCTCTCTTTTGCTAGGCTGCCTTAGAGTTAGTTTCAGAAACAGCTAGGTACCTTTTTGTGAGCCTTTGCATGTATGGAATAGGAACTAAGATAAAAGTTGTTTGCTTTTAATTGATGGATTGTTAGGAATTGATTGTTTAATTATATTTTTTTAACTTGGATGCATGGATGCTGTTCATAATAGAATAGATATAACTAAGATTTTTTTTATAGTTAAGTATTGTGTTAACTAGTCCGGTAATTGTTTAAAGATTTTGACCGATATATGGGATGTCATACTATAGATAGGAATTTCTAAGCATCAATGGAGACACTTTGACATAAGGGTCTAAAATAATTGTTTTGGGAAAATAATTTGAGTTAAAAATAAATTGAAATAATATTTTCGCCATAAAATAATTGTGTGAAGTGGAGGGACTTGGTAAGACATTGTTGATAGCTTATGCGATCAACTTTATAAGTAATAAAGTGGATCACGATAATTCTGTGGCTTAGTATTATTTCAATTCGTAACTCATGAATTTGTTAGGAGATTTTAATAAATTTTTGGAAAATGAAAAGTAGGATATCTTAATGATCTTTAAGTGAAAACTAAAAAAAAATTTAGAGATTTCTTTCGTTAAGGAAAATGCGGAGACTAATTTTCTTAAGGGGAAAAGTCGGCAACAACCATGTTGTTAATTGCCTAATTAATTAAGTTTAACCATGGATAATTTATTTGAAATTGTAATTTGTGAAATTTAATTGTGAAGTTAATTCTAATTTTTGTGAGTAATTGATTTAATTTAATTAACAAATGAGTTTCATTTCTTAATGAGAATTTCAATTCAAATTTGAAATATGATTAAACAAGTTATTTAAATTTTCCATTTAAGAAAATTCTTAATATTGAAATTATTGTTAAAAATGAGATTTTTGGAAATATTAATTCATTTTATTAAAATGGTAATATTTTGTAATTTCTAAAGTTGGATTAATTTTATATAAAACATTTTATTATTGATTTAAAATGATAATTTCTAACGTATTAGTAATCGTCAAATTCTGTGTAATCGTCAAATTTTGTGTAATCAAATTGGTAACTTATAAAACCTTGTTTAGTTTAATTGGATATGTAATAAGTAATAAAACAAAAATAATAATTGCAACACTTCTTTTGGAATAGAAAAATAGTATCACTTGCTGATTGGGTTTATAATCATATCCTCTTGGCCTAGGAAGATAAGAATATGAGATTGAGAAGTAAAATACATACAGAACTCTCATTCGCATATTCTTCCTTTTCCAGAAAATGTGAAACTCAAAACTCCTCTAGCATAAACCCTAGTTCATAAATTTTCAATTTCTAGTCTTAGATCATAGAGCTTTTGGCAATTTCTAGTAGTAATTGAAAGAAGGTAACCTCATATCCTACACTTTCTTGTTCATCAATTAGAGATTATTAATTTCAGTTTCATCTCTTGTTTGTAATTTTGTCTTGTAATTTCTGAAATTAAACCTAGGTATTTGTTGAAAGGTCTTAGCCTAAGAGAATTCGAGTTCTTTGCAATTAATTCAGGCTATAAAGGTGAGTTAACAATTACACGATCTATCTCTAGATTCATATTTGGTGTATTTGTCGTTTTGGATGAATTGGATGTCAAATCATCTGAATTGCTTGAGGTGATTGCATTTTCTATTATGGAATTTACTGTTACTAGAAACCCTTGTTTATATGATCCTTTAAATCATCAATTTAAAGTTGGTTGCTTGCTTGCATGATAGCTAGTTTAGTGTAGTTGAAGTCTAGGTTCAATTATGCCAAAAACCCCAGACAACGGATGATCTGAGAGTCGCGTGCACTATCTAGGACTCAGCCCGGGGGGTGTCACCGGTCCACCAGTCCCACCAGACCAGTGCACCGATCATGGCCTGGGTTGAGCCCAAGGTCATGCTCGTGTTGCTCCCCGATCGCTCCGTTCGCCCGTTTACTTGCCCGTTTGTTTCCTTGTCGATGTTTGCTTGTTTTTGATGTCTTAATTTGTGCCATTCTATGATGATTTCAATGTTATTTTCGGATTTTGAATTGTGAATTTTTTTAGAATGGTTCTTCCATGAAGTCCATAGCATAGCATCAAATCCTCGCCGCGTGTTTCCATTAAGGATTTTCGAAGAGAATGGATTTTCAAGTTGAACCATTTTTATTTAATCTTGTAAGAAAAAAGTTATGTTATTTATAAAGGATATCTGGAAGTGTAAATATATATACTTATTATTATTTATATAATAACAAAAGGTTTTGAAATGTAAATAAAGTTATTTCTAATCAGAGGTTTAAATATTTATATGGTTTTGGATAAGAGTAAGTATGGATTTTATAAAATACAAGGACTTATATTTTCGGAACATGGTTTATTAAATAAATATTCTATATGGAATTTTGAGATATATATACATATAAAAGTGCATTTTTTGGATAATTCGGATTTATGTAATATTTTATCAAATAGTGAATATTTATATAAAGTTGAATAACAATTAAATTATGGATTTTAAATAAAGAAACTTGAAACTAATATTTTATATAAAGTAATTTTAGAAACTATTTTATATATATTAAGATTATATTTAATTACTTTCAAACCTTAAACTCTTACAATATTTTTTGTCATCTGATAATCTCGTGCGACTTTTGTTTTTTTTAAATGGAAATCTTTTGAGAGCCTTAATTCTACAAGTTGGGAAATACTAATATTCGACTTAGTGCTACCGATTGGTTTAAATGCTCTCGTGTAACACTTCATCAAATATTGTACCACTCTCTAAATAGAATGTTTAAGTGGTACTTACTAGCCTTTTAGCGAATATTCAGATTTCATAGGTAAGTATGGGATGCCTTTGTTAAATTCATATGATTGCATTAGGAAGTATTTAACACTTTGGAGTTGTATTCTCTTTTGGTTTGTGGCATGGGGCTGCTGGATTCTTAAGTGAATACACTTCATGTTTTCCAGTGGTATCCGTAACAAGTGAGATTTACCAGCTTATGGTAAATACTAAAATTTCACTAGGCAGTATGTGATGTTTTGGTTAAGTTCTAGCGATTACCGAAAGCGATAGTATTTGGCACTTTGTAGTATATTTCCTTTTAGGGTTCGGCCGAGGACCGATAAATCCTTAAAAGATATACTTATGGATTTCTTAAATCCTTTTGTGTTGTGCTATGTGTTCTACGTTCATTTGGATCAGTACGGACCACCCCTGGTTACTGGCTATGGTTGTTTTACGGTATAGACGATCCTTAGTCAGATCGGCACCAGTGATACTAGTTTATTTCCATGATATGGATGATCATTATGACCGGTATGAACGATCTAGGTGATCGATATGTTTTGTTTTGGTTATCATGGATGTCTGATATTTCTGGATTAAAATGTTCTAGAGTTTTTAAAAAGTTCCATGTTAAATCATTTACGTAATTAGTTTACATTTATAGTACCATATACCTTATGTCACACTTTTTCTTACCCTTGTGAATGTTTAGAGATAGTCTGACTTATTTATTTTATAATACTCGAACCAAACCGAGATTTTTTTCAGGCTTTCTGGATGCTCGGGTTTTGGCTAGGTGTGCTGGCAGATAATAGACATTTTGACATCTTAGTTTATCTTCTGTTGTATTTATTCACATGACGTATTATATGATGTATTATTTGAGACAGTGACTTATTTTAGATGTATATTATGTGAGTCTAGTATTTTATTTTGCAGATTCACGGTATGTATTCTAATTGATGCAACTTATCCGCTGTGATCTGTGACTGTTGTTTACACAATATATTGTTCTGACTTTAAAAATACTTGTGTTTATTTCTTTAAAATGAGAAGTTTCATTCAAAATATTTAGCTAAATGAGTAAGTGTGACATATCTATGTTAAATTAAAGAAATATTCACATTTGATTGCCTTTAAAAAGCCATATTCTTCATGTTATTAATACAACAAATCGGGTTGGGGCTGTTAGAATAGTCATTGCAGTAGTGGAGCACTCCTTCGAGGTGGAATCCAAGGCAAGAACAGTGAAAGAACAAGTCAAAGCCAACTCGCATTAACCGATTTTCATGGCCGCCCTCTACGTAGCTTTTAGATCGACGTTGATCCAATGGGAAGAAGACTAGCGTGGGTTAATAAATCCTTAGCCGAAGGAGATGAACGTGGAGATTTTGTTGAGATCTGGTATCGTACAGATTGGAGAAGAAGTAATAGCGTGACCGTGTAGGGTGGGTCAAATTGGGCCAGAATAATATGGGCTTGAAACTGATGAAGCGTTATTAATCAGCCGACCATGCTATTCCTTGTTAAATTGGTATCTTGATTGGCCTGCACTGAATATCAGCTAGGTTGGGCTTTCATCGGGTCCATTTGATTTAGCGGGAAGAATATTGGTTTGAGAATAATTAAATAGTCTGCTGAAGTATTTGGTAGGAAGTTGAATGCTTCAATTTGACGGCCTTCAGATTTAATTGAAAGAAGATTTTTGGTTATATTTTCTGATGCCAAGCAAGCTTCGGCTGATGTATAGTTGGAGATTGGGCTTGGGGCCATAGTGCTTACCGACTTAGTTTGAGAGTAATGATGGGCTTTTAGTGGGATGCTTAGACAAACGGGGAGGATGACGTTGAGTAAAACCAATAAAGTCAATTTTGGACAATTTCACATTAGGGCACCAAAATAAATAAATATTCAAGTGTGGATGTTAAAATTAATAGTAGATGCCAACAAATAACATCTTAGGAAATAAAAGTAGACATTAGGCGCTAGAAAGACGAACCTATTCCTTTAGTTCATAGTTCATAAATTTAAAAATAATAACTTCAAAAAATTTCTGAAATTCATAATTTTCAACATCTACATTCTTTGAAAGAAGTTGCAAGGAAAACTAGAGCATCATACTAATTTTAGAAATCACAATTTTGAACAAGAGGGTAGACTTTTTTATCATTATTTTTAATAATATATTATAAACTTCTGTTTATAAAATATTAATATGATCTAAATGCTAAAATTCATGGTAAATAAGCATCTGTGTTTTGAAATTTAACATTTCTAACACAAATCAGTTGCTTAAAAATAATATTTGCTTTGAATTGCTGTATGACTTGAAGTATCATTATCAAGGCAGTTGTTTCTTTTTTTTAAATCCATTTGTTATTTATATCATATACAAACGACTTTGATACTTTGATTTTATTAATCTAATTAGTACTTGTAATATGGCATTGACTCATAATAGTTTTATGTACTAGAACTCCTAGGACCGATAGTGGCAAACTGAATGAATAGAAAATGGTGTTGTGACGTTGGGGATAACCCGAGCAATTGTCGAATTTCACATGACGGGTCCATACCCTTTGTTCAATGTCGCAACACTTGAAACCTAAGTTTCACTATGGTGGGGAGGAAATGAATGAGCTTGATGCTTCCATACTGGGAGAAATTAGGGCCCACTATTTTCCAATCACTATACCTAATTATTTTTTAAGAGTGTAGCATTTGATGAATTAACAACATTTTTTCCATTAGTCCCACTTTGGTCGGAGTATCTTTTGTGGATATGACTAAGGATTTCAAAATTATGGTTCACCAAAATTTTCATGCAAGATGCCACTTGTTTATGACCAAGCTTGCGACATTTGGCGTGAAATAATAATAGGTTCTCATACTCAACATTTTGCCAATAATCAACCACCTCTTGGTTATCAAACATATACGACGGTAATGGGGAAGTGAGATCGATCTCAACACAAACACTCATCAAGCTTAGATGATTTACATTAATAGTAGCTTCATTTGCTTTTCACGGTTTCCCAATTTGCTCACAAAGTTCTTCAGACGCTTCTTTGTTGTACAAGTGAACCGATAAGTAAGGGAAAGAGGGCCAAACCATGTACAGATGACTATTAAGTATTTGATGAAAGCTAATCGACCTTTTAAAGACCTTCATTCGAGCATTTAGTATTTTAAGATTCTCTCAGAGCCATAGATGAAGGAAGTCCTCTTCATTAAAAAGTTGAATCAATGTTTGTTTTTTGTCAATGACCATAATCTTTGCTCGGGATATGAGTGAGAACCTAGCAAATGCATTTTGTATACCGTCAATAGGAGGGCGAGAGCTAAAGAGCCGTCCAATTAGTGTATGTTGAAATGGCTTAGAAAATCTTTCGAGTTTATCTCTGCAAAAGAATACCGTCAATTCACCCCTAAAGAGGCTCTTTCATTTGCTGACCTTGATGGCACCATTAATGACATTTGAAAAGATTTTTCACGTTGTTCTAGAGGAAGATAGGTTGGAACTGGTTTGAGGCATAGCAGATGGATGTCTGGCATATTTTAGGATGGATCTGAGTTTCTGGTCGGGTTATTAGAAGGTGTCGGAGTTTGTTCAGCAAAAGGGGAAACTCACTAACTGGCGGTGGCTCAGCCATCGCCAGTAGGTGTGGAGTCGGCGTCAACTAATAAGATGAAGGGGCATGCATCAAAAAATAAAGAAGGTAGTGGTAGAGTTCTGTTCAGAGAGAGGCGAGGTCATGATTGCAAGACTAGAGAGGGAAAATAAGAATAGATAGAAACGATGTTGGCGAGGACGCAGGGTAAATGCCAAGAGGAAAAATAATGTTTAAAGTAGTCAAATTTGAGAAGGGCCTTTCTGTTATTACAAATTTAAAATAAGTTTAAATTTATTCAAACCCTTTATAAAATATGATTTCAAATTTAAACCAATTTTAAATTCAAAATTTAACGTATTCTTCAAATACGATTATTTGAATCAACCAAAGGCATGACATGTTTGGGCCTTAAACTAATAATATACCTCGAAACGGACCACTTCGACGAGCTAGGTAAGGGTCAGAATTATGGAGGTTTTCCATTCGTAAGACCATTCCTTAATCGTAGTAACCTTCTCCTTAGTTAAGCGCCAGTTGCTAAACACCGACATAATCGGGCCTTTCAAAAGTTTGTCGTACAATTTGATCAACGCAATGTAGACTTTGACTATTGGATATGGGCCAGCCTATAGCAGAAGTTATAAGTGAATTTCAATTTTTTACCCTATTGGATCTTTATTTGGCCTATGAATTCTAGTTAATTTAAAACAATAAAAAATTATTTAAATAAAATCTTTTATTTTTTTAAATTTACAATATAATACGGTATTATTTAAATTTATGTTATGATATATGTGTGTGTCATATACATACATGTGTTTGTTGGTGTAACATATCAATCACTGCAAATCATAACATGTGCGTGTATAAGTGTTGCGGTTTATATTGCAACGGACACGTTAGATCATCCAATATACAAATATATTGTCCAAATGTATGCGTATATACACATAATTTTATTTACATAAATAAAATATTACATACACACACACATAATTTAATTAATTTATTTAAATGTAAATTTAGATAAAAATATAAATATTTATAAACATAATTATGAAATATTAGCATTGTATATGTGTGTTTGTGTGTGTGTATTTAAGTATGCGAATATATTTAAATAAAATATATATTGAATAAAATAAATAATAAATTTTTTATTTTTTATAAAATCATGAACAATATATGTAAATAAAATATATTTTTTCATATATATATACATATATATTAAATTAATTACCTATTTATAAATGTATAACGATATAATAAAATATAAATTAATACTAACAAAAATAAAAATTAATTTCAATAATATATATATATATATATAGTCATGTGCACAACTTATGTAACAGTCCCATTTTTTCGATTTCCGAAAGTCGACATCGATACGTCCATTGTATCGAATGCCGGAAAACCGAACCATTAGGGTTTAAGAAAAAGAAGATAGAAGAAGAAGCAGAAACAATAAACAGAATCTCATATTTCGCAGCGGAACAAATATAATAGATAAATAAATATCTTTAAACAGAATTACTATATCAGTTATTACATTACATCACATTACGTTATCAGAGTGTACAACAACAAACAGCGGAAAGAAATATTACATATATAAGTGATACGCCTCGCCATCCAGCTCCAACTCCTGATTTCCATAGCAACTTCTTGACTTTGCTCCCGAATAATGATAACCTGACTCTAGGCTGCCCGTGTGGAAAATTGTGGGCACCCAGAGTTTAGAAAGGGAACAATAAACTCCAGGTCAGTCGTGGGACTGGTGTGAGATCTTAAAAATAGTTACTTTCACAAAGAAAATAAAAAGAAATCCGCTATGCTTTTGGAAAATGAAACTACCATAAGGCCTCCCGCCACACACACAATGCAACTGCAGAATTGGAGGAGATTTCCCCTTATGATAGTCAAACATGCTTAATACGCAAAATCCTTTCGATATTATTATTGGTACATAGTGCAGAAAACATTTCGAAAGTATAATATTAATCTTAGCCAGCATAGACATTCCGAACCATGCCTACTATAGCTACCATCTAAACAGTGGTGACCACCATAAGTAAATGGCAGGTTATACAACTAAAACCATACAAGGCGCGTATTGAAGTTTTCAAAAAATGGTCAGACTAATGAACTTCCTACTGCCACATGGGTACGCCTTTAGAGGGACGTCCCGAGAACCTACCCGGATCTCTGCCAACACAAGGCCGGGTTACCTCTGTAACTAGGTAACTACTACTCGAGTATGCCATCCCCTGGTCCTTTGGGACCTTTATCCGAGGATCCTCAACCACAAAGCATAATAATTTGCGGCAACAACATAGGTTAAGTATCTGGGCTCCATACTATGATACCACCCTTTTCCAGAAGTAAATGACATACCCTAAAGGGCGCGACCCTCATAACCTTGCTGCATCTTCCCTGTTTCGACCATTTCCGAGGTGTGAGGTCTGACGAAATCTCGTCCACAAAGCTACACTTTTCACAAAGTCATGCTTTGATCAACAAATGATCAGCAGCACTTCGTATGCCACATTACCAGTTTGGGAATATATCACTAGTAACCATCAACTACATAACCTCTAAGCTCGTATGTCTCAGAGAAGGGTGTTAAGCTAAGAGAATAAATTCTCCGCCACCAACAGAAATGTATTTGATAGAAACCAACTTTATATCTCAAAGTGTAACGTCAGACACAATTCCATACAAGTCCGTTCCAGGATCGAACGGAACCGAAGGCACTTCAAAGAAGCCCTTGCAAATCCGGGTATTCACAAATCACGTCCGGAATCCACATCACCAAGGTGATAAAATCTCTATACCAGAGCAATCCGGTGTAGAGACATTCGACAAGTAATCCTTTCATTTTCGAAAATACCCGGTCTTCAACACCGTCTTCAAATGCAATCTCATTTTATCGTATCGTTATTCAGAATGGGTTTTATGACACAAGGTCCTCTCCCGGCTAATCCGAATAATGAGCGCTTATTTTTAAAAATAAGTGTTACATTCAGATTTCAACAAATCACAACAATTTTCACTTTGATATTTTAAATAAAAGATCCATCACAATCACAAAGGTTCGATGTGAGTTTCGAATATCCATTTGGAATTCGACTCCTGGTCGCATCGAAATTGTAATGTCATTTAAGGGCTAGTATTGATAGTTGGTTATTTAACTATCAATAAATATTCACAACAATCACCAAGATTTAAATAATTTTCCAATTTCTATTTTCGAAATATCTTCGCAAGATATATATTTTTAACACTTCAACCATTTGAAAACAAATTTCAAATCACTTTTCACTCGCGGAACAAGATTCCCAATATTATTTATTTCCACTGAAAGTCTGCCGAGTTCAAATACTTTAAGATACTTTAAATCACTTGTTCAAAATATATACTTGGAAACATTTAGATGAAACTATTTTAAAACATTTATTTAAATATTAGTTATGAAAATATTATATAAATGTCTCATATAAAATTTCAAGTCCAAATTAACTTTAAAATAAAATTAATAGATAGAGTATAAATATTTAAATAACTATTTTCTAAATAAAATATCAATTTAATCTTTAAAATAATTTCTTCTATACTTAATTAAATAAATCTTTACTTTAACGATTTAAACAACTCCTGAACTTTTAATTTATATTTTAAAGGCTACTTCAAAATATACTCGGCTTTCCAGGGAAGAATTCTCTTTCTATTTATATCAATTAATAAATCTTCTCGATTTATTTCAATTTACATTCCAAATCTGTAAATTTCTTTTCACACCTTTAAAAATAAAACAATATTTTTTTTAAAAACAAATTTCTCTTTCTTTTATAAATTCTCATTGTGAATTTAAATCCCCAAATATCCACTGATGTATGATTTTTTTTTAAATCGATTTCAAAAATCGTATACAAACACAAAATCAATTTCCAATTTGATTTCAAATTTTATTTTAAACATCAAATCAAATTCCAAATTGATTTCCCAAAGATTTATTATTTTTACCAAATCAATATCAAATTGATTTTCTAATTTATTTTTCAAATACCAAATTAATTTCCAAAATTGATTTCTAAATTTATTTCAACACCAAATTTGTTATCTTTTGAAACAAATTTCTTCTTTTAAATTTATTAAATTTTCTAAAATTAATTTACTATAAATTTTCTACTAAATCTCAAAAATCAAATTCTATTTATTTCTGGTATCCTACGATATCAAAAATATATTCGGCTAAATTATATCATTCAACAGTTTCAATCACAAATAATCACACACAGATTATAAATAATCAAAACACAATATTGAAACTAATTCAAATATTTGAGGAATCCAGTTGGATCCCTCCAACCAGTTTCCCTGCATCCACAGACGTTAGCACAACAAGTAAATACCAATTCCACTTCGAGGTGGAATATCGCAGTATATGGGATTTATAAAATATCATCCGCTATTATGCGGCGCATAGGGTCTCATCTGCTATATAATGCGGGAAATCAACACCAAATACATATATAATTCCAATTTCATTTCTAGGTGGAATATCGCGGTGTATGGGTTTAATATAATATCATCCGCTATTATGCGGCGCATAGGGTCTAAACTAATATAACTGATAATAAATTAATCATCCAAGCACACAATCAACAATTAAATTCAACTATCACAATTCAACAATCAATCAATAACTGAAAATTTCCATCATTATTTTTTTGAGTGAGAAGATTTCACCTTGCTTATGCATGCAATACATTTCCACTCCAGATTGTTTTCTTCACAGTTCTAGACCTTGTAAACAATTACATCATTTTTATTAATATTTGGATAAATCGAACAATTCAATTGCCATTTTAAAATTTTAATTCAACTAATAAATTTAATTTTTAACGAATGATTTAATTTTTAACCAATTTCCTTTTAAAAAAACACTTTTTTTTTATTTTTATAAATACTTTAAACGTTTCCTTTTTTCTTTGAAATCCTTACTTATAAAAAATTAATTTATATAGATTCAAAAATCAATTTATCTATGTATATAAAATCTTCTGTTTTATCTATGTATATATATTCTTTTATTTTACCTACAGTATGCATACATTTATATCAGCATTTATATATTTATAAATTAAGTTTTAATTTAAAAGAGCAAGGGGAAAAAAATCGAGAATACCTCTCACCATTGCCAGGCTCAAGACAACACTATTTTCCACGACCTTGAACTCGACTCGATTTCGATCGGCCACCATCACCAGAGAAGAAACGCCTCAACCTTGGCCTCGTCGCAGTTCGACATAGAAGTCGATTTCCCATTGCCAAACCCTAGAATACCTTTGTTCGAACGCGAACCTACCCAGTGTCTCGAGACCTCGCCGCGTCGCCCTTCCATGCCGAAACACTGCGCCAAACTCGAGACTCCCCTTCAACAAATATGCCGTACCTAGATTCGCTGACCATCGGTGAGCCATTTCTTTGCCACCGATGCTCCAATCGCGACCTAAATCGCTGTGCTCTGACATGCTCGCGACCCTTCGCGATACCCTGCCTACGAACATCGCACCCACGTGCATGCATCGACCGCCGCAACTACGAACCCACATTGAACATGTTAGCGCGACCACTCCCCTCGCGACGCGCCGTTTTTATTTTCGATTTGAGAAATAAAGTGGAAGAGTGATTTTGTTGATTTTGAATACGATCAGAGAGGCGGCCATGGAAGTGAACGAAAATAATTTCGTTTATTTGATGATTTCGTTTAGCTTTCCACTGTCGCCCTTAAAGAAGACAGGGAAGGAAACACGATGATGTTGGCGTATGGAGGAAGGTTGCAGTGCTTCAGAGAAAAAGTTTTGATATTGAAAGAAAGTACGCTGCTGTGTTGACTTAGGGTATAAATATATTTTAATTTAAATTCAAATTCAAATTCAAATTATCTCGACAAACACAACATGAAATTTTGACTTCATATCGAGGCGTGCCGCTAGGCGTTCACAATGTTATACCTCCATTTCGAACGCAATGGAAAAGTTTTCGAGCCCCAATTCGATCGTATGGAGAAGATAGCTTTTGGACCCAGTATTTATTTAATTTTCGATATAAATTTCAGCGCATTTATATATCGTACGCTCACACAACAACTCCAAACACTACGAAATTTGAAATCCAATTATAATACAAAATCACGGATCCAATGGAACTGGTTTCGTCGAAATCAGAGACTATGTCTCGGAAGGCTATTTTTAAATATCGATTTAAACGATATAAATTCAAAACTAAACAAAACATTTCCAAATTCAATTCTGAAGCTTTCATTATCTTTAGTATTATCAATATGGATTTCCTAAGCCTTTAAAATATTTTTAACAAGCTTAAAACTGAAGATTCAAAGTTTTACCCAACTTCAATAAATTAAATTAAATAATTTAAATTGCAAATTTCATTGTTATATTTGAAATTCAAGATGAACCATCATTCACATATTAAAATCAATTAAATATTTCCAATTTCAAATGTTAAAAATTTCCGAGTCGTCACATCCTTCTCCCCGTAAAAGAATTTCGTCCCGAAATTACTAGTTAAGAAGAATGATCCTCAACCCGTTTGCTATCTATCCAAAACTAAACAGTTTTATCAACTTGCCCAAAACAAAAACAAAAATTTACCAAAGATTCATTATTGTTTTAACTAATTTTCCAAACAATATTGTTTTCTTAACAATTCAAATTTAAATTCAAATTCAAATTTCAAACTTTCAAAATTTTCTCAAAATTTTTCCAGCTCCCTAAATTTTCGAAAAATTTCGCAGCGTCTCCTTTGCGCGGCTAGCTCGGTACGACTACAAAATGGCACCACGGGCCCTCAGATTCCAAAAGAAAACAAAAGGCCAAGTGGCTAGACAACAAAATCATCAAATTTCATACTGAAATTTAAATACATACCTTTTGTCGAGCAATTCAATTTTATCTTCGAAAATCAAAATCCCAATTCCATTTTCTTTAATACACCTGTATATCCTGTTAGCCATAATATCTAATTACAACATTCAAATTTATTTTGCACATTCCTTTACCAAATTTTCAATATATACTTCTTATAACATCTTTAGTTTACTATTGAAGTTATATTTTCATTTTCATTCAACTTTACATTTTCAATTTCATTTGAATTCAGTTTACACTTTCAATTCTGTTTGGATTTAGTTTAACTTTTGAATATTGAAATTTATCAATTATCTTTCATTCACAACTGATTCATATCACTATTTTAAATTTGTTTCATTTACTAATTCATTACAAATTCCAATTCATTTTATCTCAAACCATTACTCTATTTCACCTTTATTATCTTTAGTTCACTTCGAACTAATTTTACAACTTCATTTATTTCACACAATTCAAATTGGTTTTCAATATTCAGTTTCAATTCCAGTTTTATTCTTTTTGTTCATTCTCAAAAAATATTCAATTTCAATTCACCATTTTGGTTTACAACCACTTGTATTTAAACTGGATTTCAAATTCCACATGAATTTAATTCACTTTTCATTTATAATTATTGAATTCAATTCATTCCAAACCATATCTGTTTGGTCATTTCTTCAATTAATTTCACTTACTAATTTTATTTTAATACTTTGCTTTACAAATCAAATTCAATTCCAATTCCAGTTCTATTTACTTACAAATTCGAAATAAATTTCAACATTCAATTTACCTTTTATTTACTTGCAATTGTAAATTTATTTATTCATCCAAAATTTTATTTCCCACCTTAATAAATTTTTATTCCATAACTATTTTTATTAGATCCCAGAGTCTTTTCATCTTTTAAAAATAATTTTTGAAATCAATTCAAAATATATTTTGAATTTCTCAAAACCAAACCCAGCTTTCCAAACAACTTCCATTTTAAAATAATTCGGCAGCAATTCCTCTCCAGGAAACCCGAAAATGAACACCGATGTTGCTGCAGTCATGACCGAAGTTATTTTCCAGCGGCTGAAAAGAATTTAGAGCTTTTATCCCTCCAAAACATTTTTCCAAAACCTTTGAAAATCATTTTCAAATTGAAAAGGATTTAAACTTTTCCAAATCTTCAAAATTTCAAATCCTTTCAAATTCCTTCAAATATTTCTCTGGAATTTTATTTCAAATTATAAATCACATTTACAATTTATATTTACAAAACCCAATTGTATATGGATTTTATTTCCTATCCTTTGGCTATAAATTCAATTCCTTATTTAACAATAATGATAATACTTAAATATTATCAGTTTCTAACAAACATGCAACCATATACTACTATAATAATTTATGGAAAATTATTCTTTTCATATACAAAATAGTTCTGGGTAAAATTATTTCATTTACCCTACTTTAAAACAATATCGTGTCGAATTGTTCTGTACGAGTGTTTAGAGATCCCTATCAATAACGTTAATTACTCGTATTGACCAGAATCCATATACCACTCAACAATCCAATCTTTAAACCGAATTACTATATCAGTTATTACATTACATCACATAACATTATCAGAGTGTACAACAACAAACAGCTGAAAGAAATATTACATATATAATTGATACGCCTCGCCATCCAGCTCCAACTTCTGATTTCCACAGCAACTTCTTGACTTTGCTCCCGGATAATGATAACCTGACTCTAGGCTGCCCGTGTGGAAAATTGTGGGCACCCAGAGTTTAGAAAGGGAACAATAAACTCCAGGTTAGTCATGGACTGGTGTGAGATCTTAAAACAGTTACTTTCACAAAGAAAATAAAAAGAAATCCGTTATGCTTTTGGAAAATGAAACTACCATAAGGCCTCCCGTCACACACACAATGCAAATGCAGAATTGGAGGAGATTTCCCCTTATGATAGTCAAAAGTGCTTAATACGCAAAATCCTTTCGATATTATTATTAGTGCATAGTGTAGAAAACATTTCGAAAGTATAATATTAATCTTAGCCAGCATAGACATTCGGATCTATGCCTACTATAGCTACCATCTACACAGTGGTGACCACCATAAGTAAATGACAGGTTATACAACTAAAATCGTACAAGACGCGTATTGAAGTTTCCAACAAATGGTCAGGCTAAGGAACTTCCTACTGCCACATGGGTACGCCCCTGGAGGGACGTCCCGAGAACCTACCCGGATCTCTGCCAACACAAGGCCGAGTTACCTCTGTAACTAGGTAACTACTACTCGAGTATGCCATCCCCAGTTCTTTGGGACCTTTATCCGAGGATCCTCAACCACAAAGCAACAACCACAAAGCATAATAAATTTGCGGCAACAACATAGGTTAAGTATCTAGGCTCCATACCATGATACCACCCTTTTCCAGAAGGAAATGACATACCCTAAAGGGCGTGACCCTCATAACGTTGCCGCATCTTTCCTGTTTCGACCATTTCCAAGGTGTGAGGTCCGACGAAATCTCGTCCACAAAGTTACACTTTTCACAAAGTCATGCTTTGATCAACAAATGATCAGCAACACTTCGTTTGCCACATTACCAGTTTGGGAATATATCACTAGTAACCATCAACTATATAACCTCTGAGCTCGTATGTCTCAGAGAAGGGTGTTAAGCTAAGAGAATAGATTCTCTACCACCAATAGAAATGTATTTGATAGAAACCATCTTTATATCACAAAGTGTAACGTCAGACACACATCCATACAAGTCCGTTCCAGGATCGAACGGAACTGAAGGCACTTCAAAGAAGCCCTTGCAAATTCTGATATTCATAAATCACGTCCGGAATCCCCATCACAATGGTGATAAAATATCTATACTGGAGCAACCCGGTGCAGAGACATTCGACAGGTAATCCTTTCGTTTTCGAAAATACTCGGTCTTCAACACCGTCTCCAAATGCAATCTCATTCGTCGTATCGTTATCCGGAATGGGTTTTATGACACAAGGTCCTCTCCCGGCTAATCCGAATAACGAGCGCTTATTTTTAGAAATAAGTGTTACATTCAGATTTCAAAAAATCACAACAATTTTCACTTTGATCTTTTAAATAAAAGATCCATCACAATCACAAAGGTTCGATGTGGGTTTCGAAAATCCATTTGGAATTCGACTCCCGGTCGCATCGAAATTCTAATGTCATTTAAAGGCCAATATTGATAGTCGGTTATTTAACTATCAATAAATATTCACAACAATCACCAAGATTTAAATAATTTTCCAATTACTATATTCGAAATATCTTCGCAAGATATACATTTTTAACACTTCAACCATTTGAAAACAAATTTCAAATCACTTTTCACTCGCGGAATAAGATTCCCGATATCATTTATTTCCACTGAAAGTCTGCCGAGTTCAAATACTTTAAGATACTTTAAATCACTTATTCAAAATATATACTTGGAAACATTTAGATGAAACTATTTTAAAACATTTATCTAAATATTAGTTATGAAAGTATTATATAAATGACTCATATAAAATTTCAAGTCAAAACTAACTTTAAAATAAAATTAATAGATAGAGTATAAATATTTAAATAACTATTTTCTAAATCAAATATCAATTTAATCTTTAAAATAATCTCTTCTATACTTAATTAAATAAATCTTTATTTTAAAGATTTAAAACAACTCCCAAAAATAATTCCTCCAACAATATTCTTCCAAATCAATTTCTAGAACTTCTAATTTATATTTTAAAAGCTACTTTAAAATATACTCGGCTTTCCAGGGAAGAATTCTCTTTTTATTTATATCAATTAATAAATCTTCTCGATTTATTTCAATTTACATTCCAAATCGGTAAATTTCTTTTCACACCTTTAAAAATAAAACAATATTTATTTATTTTTAAAACAAATTTCCCTTTCTTTTATAAATTCCCATTGTGAATTTAAATCCCCAAATATCCACCGATATATGATTTTTTTTAAATCGATTTCAAAAATCGTATACAAACACAAAATCAATTTCCAATTTGATTTCAAATTTTATTTTAAACATCAAATAAAATTCCAAATTTATTTCCCAAAGATTTATTATTTTTACCAAATCAACATCAAATTGATTTTCGAATTTATTTTTCAAATACCAAATCAATTTCCAAAATTGATTTCTATATTTATTTCAACACCAAATTTGTTATCTTTTGAAACAAATTTCTTCTTTTAAATTTATTCAATTTTCTAAAATTAATTTACTATAAATTTTCTACTAAATCTCAAAAATCAAAATTTATTTATTTCTGGTATCCTACGATATCAAAAATATATTCGGCTAAATTATAGCCTTCAACGGTTTCGATCACAAATAGTCACACACAGATTATAAATAATCAACACACAATATTGAAACTAATTCAAATATTTGAGGAATCCAGTTGGATCCCTCCAACCTATTCCCTTGTATCCACAGACGTTAGCACAATAATTAAATACTAATTCCACTTCGAGGTGGAATATCGCAGTATATGAGATTTATAAAATATCATCCGCTATTATGCGGCGCATAGGGTCTTATCCGCTATATAATGCGGGAAATCAACTCCAAATACATATATAATATCAATTCCACTTCTAGATGGAATATCGCGGTATATGGGTTTAATATAATATCATCCGCTGTTATGCGGTGCATAGGGTCTAAACTAATATAACTGATAATAAATTATTCATCCAAGCACACAATCAAAAATTAAATTCAACTATCACAATTCAACAATCAATCAATAACTGAAAATTTCCATTTTTTTTGAGTGAGAAGATCTCACCTTTGCATATGCATGCAATACATTTCCACTCCAGATTGTTTTCTTCACAGTTCTAGACCTTGTAAGCAATTATATGATTTTTATTAATATTTGGATAAATCGAACAATTCAATTTCCATTTTAGAATTTTAATTCAACTAATAAATTTAATTTTTAACTAATGATTTAATTTTTAACCAATTTCCTTTTAAAAAAACACATTTTTTTTTTAAATTTCTATAAGTTCTTTAAACGTTTCCTTTTCTTTTTCTTTGAAATCCTTACTTATAAAAAATTAATCTATATAGATTCAAAAATCAATTTATCTATGTATATAAAATCTTCTGTTTTATCTATGTATGTATATTCTTTTACTTTACCTATAGCATGTATACATTTATATCAACATTTATATATTAATAAATTAAGTCTTAATTTAAAAGAGAAAGGGGAAAAAATCGAGAATACCTCTCGCCATTTCCAGGCTCAAGACAACACTGTTTTCCACGACCTTGAACTCGACTTGATTTTGATCGGCCACCATCACCAGAGAAGAAACCCTCGACCTTGGCCTCGTCGCAGTTCGACATAGGAAGTCGATTTCCCATTGCCGAACCCCAGAATGCCTTTGTTCGAATGCGAACCTAACCAGTGTCTCGCGACCTCGCTGCATCGCCCTTCCATACCGAAACACTACGCCAAACTTGAGACTCCCCTTCAACAGTGATGTCGTACCTAGATCCGCTGACCATCGGCGAGCCATTTCTTTGCCACCGATGCTCCAGTCACGACCTGAATCGCCGTGCTCTAACATGCTCGCGACCCTTCGCGATACCCTACCTGTGAACATCGCACCCACGCGCACACATCGACCACCGCGACTTCGAACCCACATCGAACATGCCAGCGCGACCACTCCCCTCGCGACGCGCCGTTTTTATTTTCGATTTGAGAAATAAAGTGGAAGAGGGATTTTGTTGATTTTGAATACGATCAGAGAGGTGGCCATGGAAGTGAACGAAAATAATTTCGTTTGTTTGATGATTTCGTTTAGCTTTCAACTGTCGCCCTTAAAGAAGACAGGGAAGGAAACGCGATGATGTTGGCGTGTGGAGGAAGGCTGCAGTGCTTCAGAGAAAAAGTTTTGATATTGAAAGAAAGTAGGTTGCTGTGTTGACTTAGCGTATAAATATATTTTAATCGTATGGAGAAGATAGCTTTTGGACCTAGGTATTTATTTAATTTTCGATATAAATTTCAGCGCATTTATATATCGTACGCTCACACAACAACTCCAAACACTATGAAATTTTAAATCCGATAATAATACAATATTACGGATCCAATGGAACTAGTTTCATCGAAATCCGAGATTTTGCCTCAGAAGGCTATTTTTAAATATCGATTTAAACAATATAAATTCAAAACTAAACAAAACATTTCCAAATTCAATTCTGAAGCTTTCATTATCTTCAGTATTATCAACATGGATTTCCTAAGCCTTTAAAATATTTTTAACAAGCTTAAAACTGAAGATTCAAAGTTTCACCCAACTTCAATAAATTAAATTCAATAATTTAAATTGCAAATTTCGTAGTTGTATTTGAAATTCAAGCTAAACCATCATTCACATATTAAAATCAATTAAATATTTCCAATTTCAAATGTTAAAAATTTCCGGGTCGTCACAACTTAAAAGATTTTTTTTCGTTTCAAATAATTTTTAATTAATTTTATACAAATCAATAAAATAAAATAATTTCGATACAAAATATTGAAATTTAAATTTTCAGTAAATTACTAAATGATATTTCGTATAGAAAATTTATTTCATAATTTTATGATTTAAAAAAAATTATTATTAGTTATTGACCTTTGGCCTATATTTGAAATAAAAAAAATGTTTATGTTATTTTTCTACCTAACATTTATTTTGTGTTAATGTAACTTTCTAAAATGTAAACCATAATTTTTATATGATATATATATATATATATATATATATTAATGTATTTAACTTATGTAATTAAATGAATAAATAATAATTAACATAAAACATTTGTTTATTACCGCCAAATATAATATATGAATTATATACTATATATAAATTTTATATAACCCGTTCATATAAAAAATGATCCTGTAATTATATTATCAACTATATATATATATGCATGTATTATAATATATATTATTCAATAAACAAAAAAAAAATGATTTTATTTATTGTTTTTGAGCCTTGACATTATAAAGCTTCATTTTTTCTAAATATATACATACATACAGCCAAAACCATTTTATGACAATATCATTTGCACATCCAAATCGTCACCTAACTAAGAATATAAAATATAGGTATATAATATAACATTATATTTGAGCATTAACGACGGTGTTTTGATCTGGAATATATCTCACTTCCAATGCCTTGAAGTACACCTTGAAATGATGTTATGTGCCACTTGAAACTATTTTCGATCCAAAAGATTGCTAATCCTCGAACCATTGGCTACTAGCTCTCGTATAACGGTTGAATCGAATTGATTTGAACTTGATAAAATTGGAGAGAAGAGAAGGGGAGTTCGACTAGCAATTAGTAAGGATATAGGTCAGTCTCCTTTAATTTAAGACATCCAAAATCAAGTCATCTCTCTCCATATTATAACCGCTTATACCCCTTATCACGACCACACATACCAGCCCCTCTAATGGGCCATGAACCCATCCATGGTCCAAACAAATATTTTTGCATTTTATATCTAATTTAAAACGTTTGTTGTATCGACTAACATATTTATAACTTTTATATTTACATTTAATATTTGTTCATCAAATCAAAACCAAATTTATAAATATTATTTCATAAATATTGTTTGATTTAATTAATTTATAATAATTATAAATTAGTTAAATTGTTTGGCCAAAGGAAAATTCATCATTTCGGTAATGTGACTCATTATGGGTGAATTTGGTCAGCAATTTATATCAAACTATTCGAACGTTAATGTTCACACATCACTTAATAGGTGGTGTAACATTTTGGCCAAATTTATCTCTTACTTGGCTTTGGTAAAATCCAATTTTACTTTGTTAAGCGTTACCCTGTTTGCGACTAATATCTACACAAATTATCTTCATTAAAACGATATCACATTGGACTTATGAAATTTGGTAATGGCCAAGATTCCAATATCTTTCACATTCAACTCTATAGTCGAAACCAAAATTCCTTGGTTTAATAATAACAATTATTATTAATCAAAATGCTCTGTCCATAATCTTTGAATTTAAGTTGACTTCAGTTGACCGTGATATAACCTCATATAACTGAGGAGATGCATCCTCTCTTGAATGGTGTTTCAATTCCAATGCTTCAACTCGACCCAACTATAGTTGTTCAATGGACGTTATTCCACGATTTAACTATAATCAAAGCAGAGCTTCCACAATGAAGATCGATATTATTCTCAAGTCAAGAGAATTGTGTAATTTTGTCATATCGATATTTTCTTTTTGACTTTAGTTATACCGACCAATATAAAACTATCGACCGAGCCATTCCATAGTTATCCAATAACTATTAGTACATAACCATTTAGTGCCTACAGCAGCCATGAGTAATACATTGCCTAACATTTGGAGTGCGTTACGCACTGTAATCTCAGCGGGTGTATCGATATCTAGTCTCGATACATCTTGGATAGGAATATTTAAAATGGTATATTTATTTTCACTATGATAAGTTACTCACGGGTACAACACTTTACATCTACTATCACAAAACATACCATTTATGGATTTTCTATAAAATATATTTTGAATTAAATTAATTAATTAATATAATGCATTATATCAAGCACATAATAGAAACAAAACACCTTTTGTTTCGTACAAGATTGGTTATCAAGTTAGATGCGTGTAACAAATTATATAATTGCCCCAAGGCATACCCCTAACTTAATCAATCTTCCACTTGCACTTGGGGTCAATTATGAAATCTTATTCTATCTTCTTTAATCAATTTTCTCAAAACCAACTAGGTCGGTTCCTCATTGAATGTGTATGCCATTATGTTTAATTGTTTACTAGGTCAATCAACTCTCTCTGACATTGATAAACCACCTTTATCATATGAAACAATTCAAAGTATGTCTCTCGACTTCCAATGAATTATAAGTTCTATCATGAACTATATTATGACATTGTCATCATATAACAATGTTATGGCATTCTCAACATTTGGAATCACTCTTGGCTTAGTTATAAATTTGTACATTTATATTTATATATATTGCTTTTGTTGCGACACTTTTAAGGCGATGTACTCAGCCTCTTTTATTGAATCGGCCACAGTTTTTCATTTAGAACATTCCAACTTAAGGATTGAGTTTGAGTTTGAGCACTCCTTCATAAGAAGTTCGTTATTTCTGTAAATAATTCTCTAGTATTTCGTAAATATACGAGAACACTCCAAACTACCATTTAGTGATATCAATTTGGATTTGATATTTGCTTCATGTATCAAATACATATACAAATCACGATATCGTAGACAATATAGCATGTACGGTAATTCATATTGCCAATGCATAAGTAATTCACCTTACATATTTATTATTAAACATTTCAATAAAGTGTACTTGCATATCATTTGGGACATTCCTAATATCTTTTATATTTACTATAAATGACATCATTTACAAATCCAATGTCGAGTATTAAAATAACTAAAGCTAATTTAAACACAAGCACATCGTTAACAATCAGCAGTTTGCTGTTTACTTATGGTTTAGAAATATTTATGTACCTTTTAACTTTATTTCTTATGAGCATATGCTTCCTGCTACATTTTGACTGATAATCAGGCTATTTGATATTTCCATCAAAACATTTATTCAACTTTGATGCTTTTAAAATGATACTTTCTATCATTACTTAGATTATATCCAAAAACCCATAAACTCAAATCGCTCACATTGACTTTGAGACACTTTAGTTATTATGCACAATTTACTCTAAATCATTATTTTGAATTTTCTGTTACAACACATACGTACCATAAGATAAAGTCATACTAGGTCATAATTTTGTGAGTAAAATCCGAATCAACTCGAGCACATTAAATGGTGAATTTATTTTGTTAATTTCAACAACTGAAATTCATGGTATTATTCTTATTAATAAGGCTCAACTATACTCTAGCTGCATTTGTCTTACTCTTAAATACACATTTGCGGCCAATGAATTATATCCCTTTGAATATAACTATCAAAGTCTTATTTTGATAATGTACTTGGAATCTATTTCGGATCAGCACATCATACCATATCATAGAGTCAATATTTTTAATAGTTAAATTAAGCAACCAAAAATTATTTGTTCTTGACATTGACAAAAAACTCACAGTTTCTATTTAATGTACAAGAATACTTATTAGATGTTCGAATGTATTGTGTTCATTTTAGGCTTGGTCAATTTCATTTCATCCATTGTAATCAGTTTTATCCTTAGATTGTATCCAAATACATTTCACTACCAATAATTTCTAAAGGTAATTCCTTCGCTATAAAGTTTGTATTTCCTGAAACAATAGTTGTTTCTTAGTGCGACGTAACGGGCATTCATAAATTTTTTATGAATAACCTTATATAAAACTAATCTTGCATTAGTTCATAATATATTTATGTTCATGCCAAAAATTAGTCATTCATTTTATCAATCGTATTAAATGCACAAATTTATCAATGTAGATTATTATAACGTTATGTAACATATGTTCTTACAATATTAGAAAGTTAAATGTTATCATTTATTTTTCTAATAAGGATCTCACTAGTCGTTTATGTTTCATCAAACTGTAAGTCGAAACATAGAATTCTTCCGACTTCACTAGTGGGTGTTTGGAATCATCCATCATGGAATTCTAACCTTGAGTTTGCTGAATAAGTCATAGCTCCACATACGATGGATATCGGCTGTATCATATACAACTCCTAACCCTGGTACCTTATCCTAGTTTCACTTCAACCTTGAGTTTACTCAACAAATCAAAATGAAATTATACACTCGTGTATATATGTATATATATTAAATTAATTACATATCTTTAAATGTATAATGATATATTACAATATAAATTATTACTTATAAATACATAAAAAGTATTTTTAATAAAATACATATGCCTGGTCTTGTATAGGACTTAGAAGAATTTATTTTTTAAGTTCACATATCATTTTAATTAATTTTATATGATTTTAACTTAAAATAATAATATAAAATTATTTCAATATAAAATTTTGAAATTTAAATTTTAGTAGATTTCGAAATGATATTTTGTACCTACAAAATTTATCATAACTTTATGATTTAAAATTAATTTTATAAATAATTATTGACTTTTGGCCTATATTTAAAATATTTTTAAATGATAATTTTTTTCTGCCAAGCTTTTATTTTGTGTTAATGTAATTTTATAAATAGTAAAACATAATTTTTATATAATATATGTATTAATATATTTAATTTATATAACTAAATGACTTAAATAATAATAATAATAATAAATATATAAAAATTTATTTTATTACTACAAACATAATATATGAATTATACATTATATATAAAATCTATGTAATATGTTTATATAAAATGTGATGAAGTAATTATGTTATCAACTACACACACACACACATACACACACATATATATGTATATTAGTTTGTATGTACACATATTATTAAATTAAATGTTTTTTTTGTTTTTGAGCCTGACATTATAGGAGCATAAAAGATTCTTTTTTTAATGTATACATACAACCAAAATAATTTTGTGACAATACGATTAATATATCAGAAATGTCGCCTAATTAAAAATATAAAATATATGTATATAACAAAACATTATATTTGAGCATCAGTGATGGTATTTTGATCAGAGATATACCTCGCTTCTAATGCCTTAAAGTACACCTTGAAATGATGATACATGCCTTTTGAATTAATTTCTAACCAAAAGAGTGTTATTCCTTGAACCGTTAACCACCAGCTATCGTAGAGCAGTTGAATTGATTTGAACTTGATAAAATTACAGAGAAGAGAGGGTGAGCTCGACCAGCAATCAGTAGGGATGGAGGTCATTCTCCTTTAGTCTAAGCCATACAAAATCAAGCCATCTCTCTTCATATTAGCTACCTATTCCCCCTATTATATCCCCTCTAATAGGCCATAAACCCATCTATAGTCCGAAAAAATATTTTCGCATTTTAAATCTAATTTAAAACGCTTATCGATATCTTATATCAGATAACATATTTATAACTTTTGTACATATATTTAATATATTTTTATCAAATCAAAATCAAATTTATAAATAATATTTCATAAATATTAATTAATTTAATTAATTTATAAAAGTTATAAATTAATTAAATTGTTTAGTCAAAGGTAATCCATCATTTCGGTTGTGTGACTCGTTAGGTTTTAATTTGGTAGGGATTAATATCGAACTATTTGAATATTAATGTTCACACATCACTTAGCAGGTGGCATGATATTTTGGCCAAATTTACCGCTTAATTAGTTTCAGTAAACTTCAATTTTACTTTCTTAAGCGTTATCTAATTGTGACTAACATTGACACCAATTCTTTTCGTCAAAACTATATCACTTTGAACTTATGGACTTTGGTAATGGTCAAAAATTCTAGTATCATCCACATTCAACTCTGTTGTCGAAACACAAAGTCCTTGGTTCAATAATAATAATAATTATTATTAACCGAATTTCTCTGGCCAAAGACTTTGATTATGAGTTGAATTTAGTTGACCATGATACTAACCTCATATAACTGAAGAGACGAATACTCTCTTGAACAGTGTTTCACTTCCAGTGTTTCCACCCGACCCAACTTTAGTCGTTTTCAATGGCATATTGCCATGATTTAACCATAATCAAAGTGGAGTTCAACATTGAAGATCGACAGTATTCTCAAATCAAGAGAACTGTGTATTTTTGTCACATCGATAATTTTTGTTTGAACTTAGTTATATTAACCAATTGAAAACTATCGAGTCAATCATTCCATAATTACCCAATAACTCTATGTAACCACTTGGTATCCTCAGCAGCCATGAGTAATACCTTTTCCAACATTTAGATAGCATTACGCACTCTAGTCTCCACAGATGTATCAATGTCTAGTCTCGATACATCTTGATTAGGAATATTTAAACTGGTTATTAATTTTCATTATGATAAATTGCTCATAGTTACAGTAGTTTATAACTACTATCACAATCATACCATTTATAGATTTCTATTAAATATACTTTTAATTAAATTAATTAATTAACATAACACATTACATCAAGTATATAATAGAAAGAAAACACATTTTATTTCGAACAAGATTAGTTATCAATTTATATGTATGTAATAAATTATATAACTGCCCTTTAGGGAATACCCCTAACTCTATCGCTGATATGTAATAAATTATATAATTGCCTTTAGGGTATACCTCTAACTCAATCACTGACACAACTATTAGATCGGGTGCATTGGACATGAGGTAAAAGAGGCGAATTTCAAACAGAATCCTTTTCAATTTATTATGCATTAGATCTTGAGAAAGATAGGGAATTGTCATTAGGACAATTTTGTAGTTTATTGTAAATCATTAACCTTGTAATTAAATCTCATTCGATAAAAGGCTTTTTTTCTATATATACTTGTTATATTATGATATATTAATTAAATGATTAATTTAAGTATATTTAATAGAAAATCCTAAAAGTATATATTATGTGATAATAATTACATGGAGTTATAATTATGAAAAAATTATCATAATATTAAATAACATATTATTTTAAATATTCTTGATCGGGATGTTCGACTAAGCATATCGATAAATCCATTTCTAGACTGTCAAAGACGGGTTTTTGGTTTTCGTTGTGTAGATAATATTATGAATATTATGTTTGATGAAAATAATATTTGCATGGTGTTTTAGATAATGGCATTTATGTACTTAATTTTAATCATATTTGCATTGTTGATAAATCTTTTGTTGACATTAATAATAATTATGTGTAGCACCGTAGGCTAGGTCAATTTAGTGCCAAAAGATAGTAAAAACTAAAAACAGAGGTTTACCACTATCGTTTGATTATAAATCATTTGACACTTGTGAGTCGTGTTTAAAAGGGAAAATAACCAAGGACCCGTTTAGCGGAGCAACAAAAGAGTTAATGAACTCTTAGGCATCATACATAGTGAAGTATATTGCTCGATGCATATCGTAACAAAGGATGATTCAACTTACTTTGTAAATTTTATTGACGATTTCTTAAGACTAAATGTTGCTCAAATTTCTCGCAAATATGATTAGTCGGCCAGCATATCAAGGTCTTATCCAGACCTAAGACAACTAGCATTCGGCCCAGCCCAGTTCAGACTGGCAAATGCTCAACCTAGTCTCATCTAAGAAAATCCAGCAAGCAAGTCAAAGGTGGGCCGACTGGAACTATATCAAGCACATCCAAGCGCAAGTCGACAATGCCAACTCATCTGACGAGACCCTGCTTAAGCGCGAACCATCTTTGGCCCGACTTCATCTCAGCCTGCCTTCAGCCTGTTCCAAACAACCCATCTTGCCATCTTATGAACGGCTCAGTACATCTCTTATGAGGTGATCCTTAGCAATATTCAAATTCATTCAGCAATATTCTTCATTCAGCAATCTTCAACAACAAAGTGATCGACCGCTAAGCTTCTTATCCGGTTTGACCTAGACATGTAAAGTAAACAACAAGTAGTACGACCTGTTGTATTAGGTAATGTATCTTGTTTGCCAAAACACGCCTATTTCTATAACAACCACCATATTAAATGTGCAATAAATGCAAATCATGCATCTGGGATGGAGTGACAGCTGGCATGCTTCTCAACCATATATTCTACTTCGCCTTTATAGCTATTTTCCATCAGTCAATGCAACCAGATTAACGATTAGGAGTGTTTTACAGTTGATTTACTAAAAAATCTTAGCCATCCATCATCTATCAGCTCCTATAAATACCCTACTCCATACAACATCATAATGGTGGAACTTTGGTTGAAATCTAGTTGAATGCTCATTATTTTTAGCTCAGATCTACACTTCACAGCAAATTGAAGCCCTATGCTCTTAAGATTAGCAACTTTGTAGTCTTAGGTGTTTAATTTCTTATTATTCTCTTGTAATTGTAAGAGGGAAACATAATAAGGGATCTTCATAGTGGACATACGCAAACCTTTGTCAAACCACTCTATATTTTTGTGTCATTTAATTTTGTTTCTTTTTCTCCTCATTTTACATTTTTAAGCCAAGCATTAGCAAGTAAGATTTTCTTTCACAAATGCATTGGTCTAATTCCTAGGTTGACTAAGTTAGTCAACATTTCAGCACTAGAAGGAGAGCCTCCCTTAAAAGCTCTCACCTTTCTTCACTATTTCTTCTCTACACACTTTTCACATTTCACCATGTCAAATCCTAATGGTGAGAATGAACTCATCAACTTTAATGATCATAAGACTAATGGTAACACTGTTGCCAGTGTTTCTAGTCCTATCCCTAAGTCCAACAATAACGTGGCGAAGTGTGCTCCAAAGCTTGACCAATGTGGCACCTCTAGCCCATTAGGTAAATGAACTCAGGGAAAGATTGGATGCTTAGCCAACTGTGAACTCCGTTCCACCAGCCCCACCAGTGGTTGATTTGACTCCTCTCAAACTTGTTCTCCCTAATTCTTATAACCTCATGAACACCATCAAGGCCTAGGGTAAGGTGGTACCTGAAATATGGTCATGGATGTCCATGCTCATCTAAGAAGATATGTTTGATATGGGCTAAGTCACGTTATTGGCATTGACCCATGACGACCACACACTTAGAATTAAGGCATTGCCGTTCTCCTTTAGTAGAATGACAGTCAACATTTGAGCGCGTCAACATTTGAGCGCCTTCGAGCAGCAAAGGGAGCTCAAGGCTAGAGGTAGAGAATCTTGCAGTGGTGCATATACCATCGGTAGAGAGCCAGGGGCCCAATTGGTGCACTCCCAATCCCATAGGGGTGTATCCAGACCTCGATCAAGAAAGCGGCGGGTTGGTCATTCACATTCGCCCTTTATGCATAGGGAAAAGAGGTCTCCCACAGTAGCTCACCATCACTATCACTCTCCATCACCTCATCATCACCAATCTTTGACTCTACAAAGATGTCGATTGAACCTATATCAGGTCATTGGCCATAATCCTGTGGTAGGACGATGCTGGCTTTAGCATGAAATGAACATCCTTCGCCAACAGCTTAATGGAATGCAAACTCAGGATGCCGGAGGTGAAGTTTTTTTTATGATGAAAATGGAAGGCCATTTTCCGAGGAATCTTGAATATATACATCTACCGACAGTATTCCTTGTCATCCATTAACAAGTACAATGGGAATGTTGACTCATCAGATCACATCATGATGTTCAACTCCATCACCCATGCCGGCCTGCTTTCTGGCCTAACAAAGTGTCTAGTTTTCCTTTCCACTCTCATAGGACCGGCCTCCCATTGGTTCTTGCATCTACAACTAGGTGACATCCATACGTAGGCCCAACTATGCACTGACTTCAAAACTAGGTTCTTCATTGCAAAGACCCATATTATGATGGCTAGTAATCTTGGTAACATCAAACAGACACAATGGTCTTCGGTTATATATAAATCGCTTCAATAAGGAATTCACCTGGGCTAGGGGTGTTAACAAGAACCGCCTGAATGTGTCCCTCTACTCGGGGGTCATGTGCAAGTCAAAAATGTGAAAGGAACTCCAAAAGCAGCCAGCTACGTTCCTAATAGACTTTTATCAATGGGAAAACGACATTATAAGGAAGAAGGACATTAATCTTTCTGACAGCAATAATGAGACCTGGTGCACAAGCCAAGCCGGGTCCCCATGGAAATATCGGCCGTTGACCCAATGGTTGACAGAATAACACCAAAAGACAAGTAGAGAATGACAACCAATAGGTCTAGGTACACTAACTATGCTACTTTGAATAAGGATATGGTAACAATACATCTCACAACTAGGAACAGGGTGTAATTCCAAAGATCGACCACCACCAAAGATGGGAGAAGAGAGGAGCTTTGCAGTAATAGAAAATATTGCTAGTTCCATCATATCAACGACCACTCCACCAATGACCGTTGGGTGATCAAAAACGAGATTGAAAGAATAATTTGGGAATGGATGCTTTTAAAGTTTGTTCGGCGTCAACTGGAACAAAGGACGGCTTGCGATAACTAGCCGACACCATTCTAATAACCCAACAGTAGTGTTACAGATATAACTGACATCTTCATCATATATAGGGGCCCATATGTGGTTATAAGTAGCCAAGGAGAAGATTTATCAAAGAGAAGTGGGTTCAGTCGGCCAGATCTAATCCTTAGGGCACCAAGCATCCCAAATACTTTGGCTGGAAGAAAATCAACCAATCATGTTCACTATCGAAAACAGAGAAGCCATCCCTTACTCCCATCACGATCCCATGGACATCACTCTTGCGATGGACAAATCAAATATACACAGAGCATTCGTGGATAAGGGCAGTTCAGTCAACGTCATTTTCATACATGTCGTCGAGGCACTCAAGCTTCCTATCTTCAGCCTTACCCACTACGCCTTATCCATTTATGGCTTTGAGGTGTTAGCATCATTTCAATAGGAGCTACCATCCTCCTGACCAAATTCGGCAAAGATTCCCTTGCTGCAAAGATTTAGGTATTGAAGAAGTTGAGTGTCCATCTGCTTATAATCTTTTAATAGGATGATCGGCACTTGTAGAACTTGACGCGATCGTCTCTTGCAATGGGCTCATCATGAAGTTCCGTCTCCCAGGAAGGATTGGGGAAATCCTAGGAAATCGGCAAAAAGCTAGGGAGTGTTATGGTTCCTCCCTTGAATAACCAAAAAGGGTGTCCTCATGCTTCAATAGGAACTTGCAACCATTAACGACGAATCAATCGAGAGAACCTTTTAGTCGTTCAACATTCAGGTTCATGTCAAGACCACCCTAACTCTAAATCCGAGGCATCAGCATCAGCATTTCTCACTACGGACAAGAACCCACATGATCGGGTCAACGATGTGTCACCTAGGAGAGTACATGAGTCGGACAGTGCTCACACTCGTGCTGGGACTATCCTTGCCCTTGAAGGTACAAACGGCGATAATGTGTCACCCAGGAATAACCTCAAGCCCTTTAGTGCTCTGGTTCATGCTTGGACCACATAAAGAAGTAAAGCTACATCAACCAGTTGTTTGTCACGAGAGAGTAATCTCGAGCCTAGCAGTGCTCAGGGTCATGTCGGGACTGCCTACAATAATCTGGGATGACAAGAATCCTGTCTCCTTAATCACTCCCCAAAGAACCAAAGAACTCATTACAACATGGAATGAGCTAATCACAGCCCATTAGCAAGCGGGGAAATCCAACACAACAACTCCTACCCTCTCAACATCGGTAATCCGATCCATGAGAGTCGGGGCAACCTCAACCCCTCGACTTAAGCATAGATGTCTGTCCCAATCGATGATTTCATATAGCGCATGATTTACATGCTAGACTAATAAGACATATAATGAACATAGATCTTGATGACGACCCATTCGACCCCGTATCGGATATTCAAACGTTGAAGGTGGGACGGCTACTTCATTGGAATTGATATCCATCGACAATGCCGATCCCAACAAGGTCATTCAGATCGGCACTGGGATGAGTTGGTCAAATTCCTATGGTAAAGAAAAGACGTTTTCTCTTGGGGCATAATGGCATGACAGGCATTAATCCCAAGATCATTTGCCATGCTTTGAAAATCGACCCAAAGGACGCCGCCATCCATCAAAAGCATCAACCACTCAACCCAAAAAGGTACAAGCTCTCAAAGAAGAGGTAGAAAAGCTATTAGCCAACGGCTCCATTCTGGAGGTAGAATATTTGGTTTGGTTAGCTAATCTAGTACTGGTCAGAAAGCCAAATAGTTCTTGGAGAACTTACATTGATTTCTCTACCTCAACAAAGCCGACCCCAAAGACAGCTTTCCACCTCCTTGCATCGATCAGCCGGTGGATGCAACCAATGGTCATGAGCTCCTTACCTTCATTGATGCTTATTCTGGGTACAATCAAATTGCCATGCACGACCCAGAACAAGATCACACTTCTTTCATCACAAATGGCAACCTATATTGCTATCGTGTCATCCTATTTTGGTTACGGAATACGGAAGCTACCTATCAACCATTCATCAACCGCATGTTATCAAAACAAATCCGTTTGTCTATGGAAGTGTATGTGGATGACATATTGGTAAAGTCTGAGAAGGCTAAGGGGCAAAAGAGAGAGTCTTACCGTGATGACTTGGAATTTGAAGCAATATCAATTTAATAATCTGAAATAAAAATTAAATTGATTTGATAATCTTTGTAATAAGATTTCAATTAATTTAATAATCCAATAAATGAATAGTGAATTGATAGATTTTATCTTTTTAAATCTAATAATTGTTTTATATTTATAATATATATAGGATATTGTATATATTGTGAATAGATATTGTTTTAAATTCAATTAATTAATAAATCTTGTTCCTAAATATATATATATATATATACATATATTTAGTAAAAATTAGAAATTATGATTTTATTTAAAAAGTTAAACTTTTAAAAGGTTATTTAATAAATAAATATGGTTTTAAATACATAAGATAAATATTGAAATGATTTAAAATATATTTAACTCAAGTTTAAATTTTAATAAATAACAAAAAGGTTTATTTTGATTTTCTTTTAAATATAGTTGGATAAAATAAATAATTTATTAATAAAAAGACAATTTCTTTTATAAATTATTTATGGTTATCAAATAATGTTGTTATTTTTATATAATAATACATTGTTTTAACAAATAATTTTTTAATAAAAATAATTGTTTTCAAAAATTTAAATTATGTAGTTATATTTGTAAATAAACTAGATTTCAAAATTTAATTTGAACTTGAATTCAAAGCTTTGAAATCTAAAGTGTAAATGTTTTTAATTTGTTTTGATTTTGAATTATTTGTATAAGCTTCATTTTATAAACTAATTGGATTTATTCATTTTGAAATTATCCACATATAAATAAATACACGATTAACAAATATATTAAACATAGGCTTACATTCATCTTATAATAACATACTAAATAAATACTAATTAACTTTTAATTAAATGCTAATTACTTTTATAAGACAAGTGTAACATCTTAAGGTCTTACATAACACTTGTAAATTATAAAATAAAGTTTTGACAAATGTTACATTGTGAGACAAGTATCAAAAATTTAATTTAACATTTTCTTTTGTTTTTATTTTTAATAATTTCAGTTTACATAAAACTTCTTTCCCTCGTCTCCTTTTCTTCTTCCAAAAATTTGAAGACAAGCAAATCTAAAAATAAAACACTTCCATTCAAAAACATAAATCTGTAAAACATCTTCAACTCTGAAAATCCACTTCACATACCTGAAATTTCCTCAAATCCAATCTGAAACAAAAGCCTCAGTTCAAACCTGAAATTCAATCCTCAAACCAAAGTTTAAAAATAAAACCTATAATGCCTTTCAAAAATCAGAAAGCAAATTTATTTGAAGCCTGCATATTTTTTCCAAGTGGCACCTGCATTTTTTTAAGTGAGAAAGCAAACTTGTATCATTCAAAACAAAACCTGCATTTCACTAAAACCTGGAATTTCAAAGTATGCATGCAAGAATTCAGTGATAAGCCTTCCAGTTTTTAACTCAAGCAATCCAAGCAACTCAAAGTTTTAAAGCAAGCATTGGAGTGCAAAGTTTTTTTTAAAAAAATAGGGGTTTCAGTTTCAGGCTCTTCAAAATCTAATCTGGAGGCTCTGTTTTCAAATTATAAGGTGAGTAACATTTTTTTTATGAAATTTAAGTATTTTAAAATGTTGCTTGTTGATTTCCATGTTTAAGTATGAATGACATATATGTTTATATCGGTTGTTTTTTTTCTATATAAATGAACATGCAATGTCCTCTGTATTTTATTTCCAAGATCAAAAATCTGTTCAACCTCCATCATCTCATAATATAATATATGTTAGTGTTTTAGATTCATACAAATGTGTTTGTTGAGTCAGGGATTAAAGTTTAAAAAAAATTTCAAGTTAAATAAAAAATATATTTGAATTTTCTCCGAAACTCAGATAACAGGGTCAATTTGTATATATATGAAATACCAAACATATTGATTCATTGTTTCAGGAATAAAATCAAAAACATTATTCAAAATTATGATTTTTAAACCTAAATTCACAGTTTTAAAAGCTAGATGTAACATGCAATTTGATGTTGAACTGTAAACGGGGATTTTGGGTTAATGGGTTATCTAGGCAATTTGGGGTGACGAGGTTCTTCTGATAGGTGGAGAAGCAGTCACTGATGATTGGAAAAATAATGGTTATTGATGCAAATCAACATTGGGGCGGTGGTGGTGATTTTCTTCCTGAAGCCCTAGTTTAAGATAGGTAGATTGCTTTGGTCAGTTCTTCATGAAGAAGTGATCGAGTTGATTGAGTTTCTGGGGGATGATAGTAGGTTGGTGGATGAACTCGTGGCCGGAGTCGCTGCCATGCCGGTGGTCAGAAGGTGGAGAAGGAGGCGAGTTACAGGTTTGGGGTTAATACCTGTATCTTCTGTTCCAGGTTTATGATTTTGAACTCGAGTTCGAATTCGAGTTGGATAGGAGTGGGTTGATGATCGTATGGGACTGTGAGGATGGTCGTTGATGATTGGAGGTCGCCGGAGGTGGGTGATGATGGCCGGAGGCACGGTGCACGTGCACAGTGTATTTTTGGTCTGTGTTTTCTTTTCTGGGTACTGTAGTGTTTTGAACTCGAGTAACACTCGAGTGTTTGCTATGTTTTGCTCGAAGAATTTGGCCTGATGACCCGAAGCATCATTATGTTAGCTCGGGTAATTTGTAATAATACAGTTTTCTATAAAAAACTGTCTGAAGATTTGAATCTAAATCAAAATTTAAAATGAATAAGCTGTATTTATAAAATTTAAACAAATTCAAATCTGTAGGATGAATTATAGTTTCAAAGAGTTTGAAATCTTATAAGTTTTAAAATTTTAAAAGGGGTTCAGATTAAAAAAATAAAAATAAAAAGAAGATGGAAACCTGGTAGTTTTCTGAAAATTTAATTTCATTTTAAATCTGAAGCTAATTTTAAACTAACAGTTTGAATCAAAATTTAAGTCTAGTTTTCTTAAGGGTTTTGAATCTTCAGTTTCTTTTTAAAATAGAATTTGAATTTTTAATAAAGAGTTTTAGAATCACGGTTTAAATCAAAAGTTTATTTCAAGTTTAAATTCAAATAATTAAAATAAGGAATGGTTCAAGTGTATTGAATTTTAAAACTGGATATTTGAGTAAGTTTTAAAATTTGTATGTTTCAACCAAGTTTAAATTTAAATTGTTTTGTTAAAGGTAAATTTGTTTTCAAACAAATGTTTAAATTTGATTTTCTTTTTGAATGAAGTCATTATAAAAGGTTTATTAAGAAAGTTAAATGATTTGTTAACTTGAATTTGTAATTTAAATAATAATGTATTTAAAACCTAATTTTTTATTAAATTAAGTAAATTAAGACTTATCTTATATAAGTTTTAAATGAAAGTAATAAATGTTATTTACATTTATTTTAAAGGATTTTAAACGGAATCTAAATTTGGTTTATGCTTAAATAAATATCATTTTGAATTTTAGATTCAAAATGAAATTTTAATTTTAATTTAAAAATGCAATGTTCTAAGTCCACTTTAATATTTATGTAATTATAAATAAGGAATGGATTATCTTAGAAATTTATTAAGATATTAAAATAATTAAATAAATAAGATAATTAAGGAGTGACTTATTTACTTAATTTATAATTAGTAATTTGTATTAATTTAAATTAGAGATTAATTACGAAGTAATTAAAGAAAAGTAATTAAAGAATTAATAATAGTTAATGATGGTCATTAACTAAGGTTTATTTAGTAATTAATTAATATGATTAATTTTTAATAATTAATTAGATTGATTAATTAATGATAATAAATTATGAAATTTGTTTAAGTTAATTACTTAAATAAAAGTAATTAAGACATTAATTACTTAATGTAATTAATGGGGTTTATTGAGATTGGTTTAAATTAATTAATAAAGTTTAATTAATTTTAAACATTGGATTTGATAATAATTACTTTATGTAATTAATGAAGTAGAATTACTCAGTGAAGTAATTAAAGATAATTACTGGATGTAATTAGTGGATGATATTGGGATTGTGAAAATAATTTGGATTAAATTATTTTGTATAATTAATCAAAGGATTAATTAAAGGAATTAATTAAGGGGTAATTAATTTGATAAGTGATTAGGGTAGTTAATTATAGAATGAGATTAATCAAAGGTGGTTAAATAATTATGATTTAAGTGAGATTAATTACTGAAAGTAATTAATTTAATTGAGTAATCAATTAAGTATAATTAAGGATCATTAATTAATATAATTAATGAAGTAATTAAGATTGATTAATCAAGATTAATTAATCAATAATAAGTGATTAAATGTAATTGATTAAATGTAATTAATTAATTGTAATTAATTAAGGTTAAATATAATTAATTATAGTTAATTAGTTAATGAAGTAATTAAAGGTTAATTACTGTATTTAGTTTAGAGTAATTAATTTGTGAAATTAATTAAAGTATAATTAATCAGGGTTGATTAATTAAGATGATAAATTAGAAGTTAGTTAATTAACTAATTTGTAATTAATTAATGATGATGTAAGTAAGATTTATATTGTGTAAGTAATTAATTCATTTTAAATTAATTAGAGATGATGTAATTAAATTAATTCAATTTAAATTAATTATAAGTAGTATGATTATAGGTCATTGCTTATAAATGGATGATATTGGTTGCGTTGAATGGTTTGGAATCTCAGCTATGAGATAAGTAATATTGTGTGATATGGATGCATTGGTTGCATTATGATATGGATTATCTTTTGATAGTGATAATGTGAATTATCTGTGGTTATGATAATGATAATTATCTGTTGTGAATCTGTGAATTATCTATCTGTGTGTATATAGATAATGTAATTGAATTGTTTTAAACTCTAAAACAACTTAGACCTAAAAGACACGCTTTGGATTTCGATGAGACGGGGATCGGGTTTCCATATTTGGATATCCGAAAACCACGTCGATCCAAATTAACGATAGGTTGTGAATCTTATGTGAAGAGAGAAGACTCGAGGTGTAAGGACTATTGGTCAGTATAACTCTGGGGGTGATTCCGTGATGAATTTGATGGAAATAGTACTTATAGGCTCGAGATGGAGATTCAGAGTGCAAGGGTTATCGTCGTTAACTCTGAGGGTGATTCCAAAATGAGTGTAACGAGATAATGCCTTCGGTTTCGTTCGAACCCGGAACGAACTTGTATGGATTGAATGCTTTCAGAACATCGTCAGGTGGACGATGAGCATTCTAAGATAATGTGTCCTATAAAGGTAATCGTAGCCTCAAGCCTCATCAACCGGGAATGGCTAAAACATGGGAGGTGCATCAAGGCTTCGTGGGTAGCTTCCACTGGAGAGCAAGATTTTCCCCTGTCTAGAAGTCCCTTTTTATTCGGCTGTGTGGGCGGTTGGAATTGCGCACCAACTGCGGGGTTGTCTTGTTCGGAACTGTTTAGTAAGGAATGGGTCCGGCCTTGTGTTGCAGGGGAGCGGGCGTACTCCTCGGTACGTTGATCTAGGCCACGTACTGTGGCGGGCGGTACCCAGTAGCCCAGCCATTGTATGGAATCCAAAATCCAATAAGTGCCAACGGATTTGATTGTATTACCCACTTTTGTGGCTAGTAGCTGGAATTTAATGAATGTAACAATTTTGGCTATTTCATATTTACTTGAAAACCCTAGGCCTATTATAGTATCACTGGATTTCCTATCAAATGTTTTGGTTAGCGTAAGGTAAAAACTTTTCCATGTTTATGTGTCGGAGTCTTACGTGATACCTTTCTTTTCAAAAGGTTTTTGAAAGTTAAGCAACTTTAACCCGTTACTCACACCAGACCCATGTCTGACCCAGAGTTTATTTTTGTTTTTCATAAACTCTTGGGTACTCAATTTTTTACGAGTAGCCAAGGGATTCAGGTTAGCTTTGACGAATATTGGAGGAGCAATGAAGCATGAGGCTTCTACATTAGATATATAGTATTCCGCTGTGTTTGGTATCTCTGTGTTGTCCTTGAATTGTAATGTGTTGTAATAACTAGACAGGTGGTTATAACTGTCTAGTATGTGTTGTATTATCTGTATACTCTGATAGTGGTTGTAAGCTATGTATTATATTATGTTATTAATATAATTTATTCGTTCCGCTGTATAGATTCTGAAGTGTTGTTTCTTCTTTCTTTCTCTTTTCTATCACTTTCTTTCTTATTAGCGATGCGACTTCCTGGTGTTTGGAAGTTGGGTCGTTACAGTGGTATCAGAGCATTAGGTTGAGTGAATACCAAGGCTCTGGAGTGGTGTCTATCTTGAGAGAGCGTATTTGTAATTTATATATTTTTATATATATTTATCTATTTCTACCTATCTGTTGGGTTACATGTTCAGGTTTTCCAATAGAAGATATAAAGGTAGATGAGGTAGTAGTGTTTGTAACACGATTACTACCATTAGTCGGAGTCTGATGTTTAAGGTTGGAAGTGTATCTGTCGAGACTTGAGACCTAATACCGTCTCGAGTAAGTTTTGTTGTGTTGAAGTATTTCATTGATCTCTGAAGGAAACCTGTTAAGGTTTGGAGTCATCTTTGAAATACAAAGTTTGGTGAGTAGAGTTTGATTTGTTCGGTTGGGCTGGAGCAAGTGATGGTATTTTGATACCTCAGGGAGTTGTAACCGCGTGATGAGATGAAGTGACTATGGTTGTGCCCGAAGATATTTCCTTGGAACAAGTTTTAGGAAGTAGATCCATTTATATATTTTGGCTGGATTCAACAGGATGTTGTGTGTTTCTGTTTGCTTCGGAGTCCGAGTTTCTCGAAGAACTTTGGATTAGGAAGTTTGGCTTTGGTGTCAGTAGTACAGCTCGGAGTGTTATGTGAGCCGACAGAGAGGTCTTAGCCGAGTATTTTTTCTGGAGATGGAGTTCAGAAGCTGCTGAGTGAATCCGTTTCTTCAATGGATTGGCTTGGCCAGTGTAAGCTGTTCTGTTTGGTAAAAAGAGAAAACAGTTTTCTTTGGAAATTGTTCTGGGTTGATCGCAAAAGTGACTTGCAATTGTTTGAGTGTTCTCTTGGATTGTTGAAGATTTTTCTGGATGTCTTCTGGGAAGACAGAGGTTTGTCAGCATCTAGAGATTGAGTTTTCTGATTGACTAGAATTCCAGGAGTGGAACTGGTAGTTCTGTTTAGTTGCAGAATGATTCCTAGAGATGGAGTTTGATGAAGCAACTCAGGTTTCAAGGGAATTTCTAAGTTTTCTTTTATGGATATGTTGAACATATTTCTGAAAGGTGATGTCCAGTGGGTGCTTGTGTTCTTCGTCAGCATTTTCTTATCTACTTCAGATCAGAGTTGTGCAGCGGAAGTAGTTTGGAAGTGTTTTTGATTTGTCTTTTTCGGATTAGGAGAAGTTTGCAGTTTTCTGCTGTTTATGGAGTAGAGTTGTGTTTTTGGTTTTGGATTGATCTTGAGGAGATCATTGTGATGGTTTGTTTCAGGTTCTGTTTTAGAGGAATCAACAAAGGGTTAAGCTGATTAGTTTGGAATGTTGGCAGCCCAGGATTGTCTGAAGACTTTTGTGATAAGGGACGGAGAAATTTGGAATTCGAAGTTGGTGACTTCGTTGTTGTTGAGGTTTTCTCTGATTAAGGAGCTATAAGTTTTGGTAAGACTGGATAAGCTAGCTCCGAGATGTTTTAGATCTCATATGTGTTTTGGTTGGATCAGTGTTTGGTTTTCAGGATTGAATTGCCAGTTTGGATAACTGGAATTCAAGATGTTTCACGTATCTCTGAGGGAGTACATATATGGTCTATCTCTGGTTTTAGAACCAGCAGTTATAGAGGTTGGTAGTTGAATCAGACTAGTCTGTAGTTTGATATGCTATCTAGTTTTGTAGATCTAGATGAGTAGGAGCTCTGTAGCTTAATAGTATTGATTGTTTGGAATCTATAGAGCGAGTCTCCAGATATTTATACCGAGCAAACTCGTGAAAGTTCTATCCAGAATTTTTATGGATGATTAGATTTGTTTGATTGGGCGAATTGGTTGCTATGGTTGTTAGCATATCATTGGTATATGCTTGTGTTTTAAAATTAAATCTTTAAATAGATTATTAAATTACCTTTGTTTTAAATTTCGGGGACGAAATTCTTTTAAGGGGGGAGGAATGTGATGACTCGGAATTTGAAGCAATATCAATTTAATAATCTGAAATAAAAATTAAATTGATTTGATAATCTTTGTAATAAGATTTCAATTAATTTAATAATCCAATAAATGAATAGTTAATTGATAGATTTTATCTTTTTAAATCTAATAATTGTTTTATATTTATAATATATATAGGATATTGTATATATTATGAATAGATATTGTTTTAAATTCAATTAATAAATAAATCTTGTTCCTAAATATATATATATATATATATATATATATTTAGTAAAAATTGGAAATTATAATTTTATTTAAAAAGTCAAACTTTTAAAAGGTTATTTAATAAATAAATATGGTTTTAAATATATAAGATAAATATTGAAATGATTTAAAATATGTTTAACTCAAGTTTAAATTTTAATAAATAACAGTAAGGTTTATTTTGATTTTCTTTTAAATATAGTTGGATAAAATAAATAATTTGTTAATAAGAAGACAATTTCTATTATAAATTATTTATGGTTATCAAATAATGTTGTTATTTTTATATAATAATACATTGTTTTAACAAATAATTTTTTAATAAAAATAATTGTTTTCAAAAATTTAAATTGTGTAGTTACATTTGTAAATAAACTGGATTTCAAAATTTAATTTGAACTTGAATTCAAAGCTTTGAAATCTAAAGTGTAAATGTTTTTAATTTGTTTTGATTTTGAATTATTTGTATAAGCTTCATTTTATAAACTAAATGGATTTATTCATTTTGAAATTATCCACATATAAATAAATACATGATTAACTAATATATTAAACATAGGTTTACATTCATCTTATAATAACACACTAAATAAATACTAATTAACTTTTAATTAAATACCGATTACTTTTATAAGACAAGTGTAACATCTTAAGGTCTTACATAACACTTGTAAATGATAAAATAAAGTTTTGAAAAATGTTACATTATGAGACAAGTGTCAAAATTTTAATTTAACATTTTCTTTTGTTTTTATTTTTAATAATTTCAGTTTACATAAAACTTCTTTCCCTCATCTCCTTTTCTTCTTCCAAAAATTTGAAGACAAGCAAATCTAAAAATAAAACACTTCCATTCAAAAACATAAACCTGTAAAACATCTTCAACTCTAAAAATCCACTTCACAGACCTGAAATTTCTTCAAATCCAATCTGAAAAAAAAGCCTCGGTTCAAACCTGAAATTCAATCCTCAAACCAAAGTTTTTAAAAAAAAAACTGTAATGCCTTTCAAAAATCAAAAAGCAAATTTATTTGAAGCCTGCATATTTTTTTCAAGTGGCACCTGCATTTTTTTAAGTGAGAAAGCACCGTATCATTCAAAACAAAACTTGCATTTCACTTAAACCTGGAATCTCAAAGTATGCATGCAAGAATTCAGTGATAAGCCTTCCATTTTTTAACTCAAGCAATCCAAGCAACTCAAAGTTTTAAAGCAAGCATTGGAGTGCAAAGTTTTTTTTTTTAAAAAAAAATAGGGGTTTCAGTTTCAGGCTCTTCAAAATCTAAACTGGAGGCTCTGTTTTCAAATTATAAGGTGAGTAACATTTTTTTTATGAAATTTAAGTATTTTAAAATGTTGCTTGTTGATTTCCATGTTTAAGTATGAATGATATATATGTTTATATCAGTTGTTTTTTTTGCATAAATGAATGTGTAATTTGAACATGCAATGTCCTCTGTATTTTATTTCCAGGATCAAAAATATGTTCAACCTCCATCATCTCATAATATAATATATGTTAGTGTTTTAGATTCATACAAATGTGTTTGTTGAGTCAGGGATTAAAGTTTAAAAAAAAATTAGTTAAATAAAATATATATTCGAATTTTCTCCGAAACTCAGATAACAGGGTCAATTTGTATATATATGAAATACCAAACATATTGATTCATTGTTTCAGGAATAAAATCAAAAACATTATTCAAAATTATGATTTTTAAACCTAAATTCACAGTTTTAAAAGCTAGATGTAACATGCAATTTGATGTTGAACTGTAAACGGGGATTTTGGGTTAATGGGTTATCTAGGCAATTTGGGGTGACGAGGTTCTTCTGATAGGTGGAGAAGCAGTCACTGATGATTGGAAAAATAATGGTTATTGATGCAAATCAACATTGGGGCGGTGGTGGTGATTTTCTTCCTGAAGCCCTAGTTTAAGATAGGTAGATTGCTTTGGTCAGTTCTTCATGAAGAAGTGATCGAGTTGATTGAGTTTCTGGGGGATGATAGTAGGTTGGTGGATGAACTCGTGGCCGGAGTCGCTGCCATGCGGTGGTCAGAAGGTGGAGAAGGAGGCGAGTTACAGGTTTGGGGTTAATACCTGTATCTTCTGTTCCAGGTTTATGATTTTGAACTCGAGTTGGATAGAAGTGGGTTGATGATCGTATGGGACTGTGAGGATGGTCGTTGATGATTGGAGGTCGCCAGAGGTGGGTAATGATGGCTGGAGGCACGGTGCACGTGCACCGTGCATTTTTGGTCTGTGTTTTCTTTTCTGGGTACTGCAGTGTTTTGAACTCGAGTAACACTCGAGTGTTTGCTATGTTTTGCTCGAAGAATTTGGCCTGATGACCCGAAGCATTATTATGTTGGCTCGGGTAATTTGTAATAATACAGTTTTCTGTAAAAAAACTGTCTGAAGATTTGAATTTAAATCAAAATTTAAAATGAATAAGCTGTATTTATAAGATTTAAACAAATTCAAATCTGTAGGATGAATTATAGTTTCAAAGAGTTTGAAATCTTATAAGTTTTTAAAATTTTAAAAGGGGTTCAGATTAAAAAAATAAAAATAAAAGGAAGATGGAAACCTGGCAGTTTTCTGAAAATTTAATTTCATTTTAAATCTGAAGCTAATTTTAAACTAGCAGTTTGAATTTAAATTTAAGTCTAGTTTTCTTAAGGGTTTTGAATCTTCAGTTTCTTTTTAAAATGGAATTTGAATTTTTAATAAAGAGTTTTAGAATCATGGTTTAAATCAAAAGCTTATTTCAATTTTAAATTCAAATAATTTAAATAAGGAATGGTTCAAGTGTATTGAATTTAAAACTGGATATTTGAATAAGTTTTAAAATTTGAATGTTTCAACCAAGTTTAAATTTAAATTGTTTTGTTAAAGGTAAATTTGTTTTCAAACAAATGTTTACATTTGATTTTCTTTTCGAATGAAGTCATTATAAAAGGTTTATTAAGAAAGTTAAATGATTTGTTAACTTGAATTTGTAATTTAAATAATAATGTATTTAAAACCTAATTTTTTATTAAATTAAGTAAATTAAGACTTATCTTATATAAGTTTTAAATGAAAGTAATAAATGTTATTTACATTTATTTTAAAGGATTTTAAACGGAATCTAAATTTGGTTTATGCTTTAAAAAATATCATTTTGAATTTTAGATTCAAAATGAAATTTTAATTTTAATTTAAAAATGCAATGGTCTGAGTCCACTTTAATATTTATGTAATTATAAATAAGGAATGGATTATCTTAGAAATTTATTAAGATATTAAAATAAATAAGATAATTAAGGAGTGACTCATTTACTTAATTTATAATTAATAATTTGTATTAATTTAAATTAGAGATTAATTAAGTGATTAAAGAAAAGTAATTAAAGAATTAATAATAGTTAATGATGGTTATTAACTAAGGTTTATTTAGTAATTAATTAATATGATTAATTTTTATTAATTAATTAGATTGATTAATTAATGATAATAAATTGTGAAATTTGCTTAAGTTAATTACTTAAATAAAAGTAATTAAGACATTAATTACTTAATGTAATTAATGGGGTTTATTGAGATTGGTTTAAATTAATTAATAAAGTTTAATTAATTTTAAACATTGGATTTGATAATAATTACTTTATGTAATTAATGAAGTAGAATTACTCAGTGAAGTAATTAAAGATAATTACTGGATGTAATTAGTGGATGATATTGGGATTGTGAAAATAATTTGGATTAAATTATTTTTTATAATTAATCGAAGGATTAATTAAAGGAATTAATTAAGGGGTAATTAATTTGATAAGTGATTAGGGTAGTTAATTATAGAATGAGATTAATCAAAGGTGGTTAAATAATTATGGTTTAAGTGAGATTAATTACCGAAAGTAATTAATTTAATTGAGTAATCAATTAAGTATAATTAAGGATCATTAATTAATATAATTAATGAAGTAATCAAGACTGATTAATCAAGACTGATTAATCAAGATTAATTAATCAATAATAAGTGATTAAGTGTAATTAATTAATTATAATTAATTAAGGTTAAATATAATTAATTATAGTTAATTAGTTAATGAAGTAATTGAAGGTTAATTACTGTATTTAGTTTAGATTAATTAATTTGTGAAATTAATTAAAGTATAATTAATCAGGGTTGATTAATTAAGATGATAAATTAGAAGTTAGTTAATTAATTAATTTGTAATTAATTAATGATGATGTAAGTAAGATTTATATTGTGTAAGTAATTAATTCATTTTAAATTAATTAGAGATGATGTAATTAATTTAATTCAATTTAAATTAATTATAGATAGTATGATTATAGGTCATTGCTTATAAATGGATGATATTGGTTGCCTTGAATGGTTTGGAATCTCAGCTATGAGATAAGCAATATTGTGTGATATGGATGCATTGGTTGCATTATGATATGGATTATCTTTTGATAGTGATAATGTGAATTATCTGTGGTTATGATAATGATAATTATCTGTTGTGAATCTGTGAATTATCTATCTGTGTGTATATAGATAATGTAATTGAATTGTTTTAAACTCTAAAACAACTTGGACCTAAAAGACACGCTTTGGATTTCGATGAGACCGGGATCGGGTTTCCATATTTGGATATCCGAAAACCACATCGATCCAAATTAACGATAGGTTGTGAATCTTATGTGAAGAGAGAAGACTCGAGGTGTAAGGACTATTGGTCAGTATAACTATGAGGGTGATTCCGTGATGAATTTGACGGAAATAGTACATATAGGCTCGAGATGGAGATTCAGAGTGCAAGGGTTATCGTCGTTAACTCTGAGGGTGATTCCAAAAAGAGTGTAACGAGATAATGCCTTCGATTTCGTTCGAACCCGGAACGAACTTGTATGGATTGAATGCTTTCAGAACATCGTTAGGTGGACGATGAGCATTCTAAGATAATGTGTCCTATAAAGGTAATCGTAGCCTCAAGCCTCATAAAGCGGGAATGGATAGGTGCGGCAAGGCTTCGTGGGTAGCTTCCACCGGAGAGCAAGATTTCCCCCTGTCTAGAAGTCCTTTTTTATTCGGCTGTGTGGGCGGTTGGAATTGCGCACCAACTACGGGGTTGTCTTGTTCAGAACTGTTCAGTAAGGAATGGGTCCGGCCTTGTGTTGCAGGGGAGCGGGCGTACTCCTCGGTACGTTGATCTAGGCCACGTATTATGATGGGCGGTACCGCATTAGCCCAGCCATTGTATGGAATCCAAAATCCAATGAGTGCCAACGGATTTGATTGTATTACCCACTTTTGTGGCTAATAGCTGGAATTTAATGAATGTAACAATTTCGGCTATTTCATATTTACTTGAAAACCCTAGACCTATTATAATATCACTGGATTTCCTATCAAATGTTTTGGTTAGCGTAAGGTAAAAACTTTTCCATGTTTATGTGTGTGAAGTCTTACGTGATACCTTTCTTTTCAAAAGGTTTTTCAAAGTTAAGCAACTTTAACCTGTTACTCACAACAGACCCATGTCTGAGCCGGAGTTTATTTTTGTTTTTCATAAACTCTTGAGTACTCAAATTTTTACGAGTAGCCAAGGGATTCAGGTTAGCTTTGACGAATATTGGAGGAGCAATGGAGCAGAAGGCTTCTGCGTTAGATATATAGTATTCCGCTGTGTTTGGTATCTATGTGTTGTCCTTGAATTGTAATGTGTTGTAATAACTAGACAGGTGGTTATAACTGTCTAGTATGTGTTGTATTATCTGTGTACTCTGATAGTGGTTGTAAACTATGTAATATATTATGTTATTAATATAATTTATTCGTTCCGCTGTATAGATTCTGATGTGTTGTTTCTTCTTTCTTCTCTTTCTTTCTCTTTTCTATCTCTTTCTTTCTTATTAACGATGCGACTTCCTGGTGTTTAGAAGTTGGGTCGTTACAGTTACCAATGTCGAGGCTAGGAGCACCTGCAATCTCCATGGAAAGGGGAGTGCTAGGATTAAGAATAAGGCTGCATGACAGATCAAATACAATGTATTTAAGAAAAAGTTGGTTTGATCCATTTAATAGTTGGATCTTAACTTTTCGATTCATATACGTCCTGTCCGACCTTTAAATTCAATCCAATTGAATAATTATTAGATTGGAGTGGGTTGGATGTCGGCTATTATTTATAGCAAATGTTGTCGAATGTATATACTTATGGATATTTTGTATAAATAACATGACTTAGATGTTAGGTCTTATTTTATTAGAGAGACTAATCCTTTTTTGATAGATAAGACTAAATTTTTTCTATTTTAAATAAAATAAAATATATACAGTTCAAATATTTAAATTTTTTACATGCTAAGTATTTGATCATAAAATTATAGAAAAGCAAAATAATGCAATTGGAATAAAGTTCAAATTTAAAAATTAAAAAGGTATAAGTAAATTTATCAGGGAACCAAAAAATTCTAGATGAAAAATGTGTATTACAATCGATCAAATTTGTTAATTTAATATCAAATATATATTTTCTATAATTTATAATAAGTTAGAACACTTATGCAGTAAGCATCCACCAACTGATCCACCATTATTTGATCTTTGAAATTTGAATCTGGTCTGTTTTTTATATTGGTCTGGTTTTTATCCATTTTTATGAATCGGGTTCGATTAGATTGGGTAATAACCAATCCATATGCACCCCTTAACAAAGGTTTCAAAGCGAATGAAGGCACGAAATCCTTTAGATCCCAATAGAAACGACAATAATACAACAACGTCGTTTGGAAGGGGTATCTTTGTTGTAATCGAGCATGAGCGGGTTTTTCTTGGTAACTAGTATAACCGCACAACGGTGGAGAAACCGACCGTTCGATTGTATAACTTTGATAAGAAATATACATTTAAAATTTTTGTTAATATTACTTAAACATTAAGTGATAATATGTTGGAAAAGAATAAATTGAGATTTGAATCTGAAAATATGAATTTCATATTTAAATATTAATCAAAGCATTCAAAATTGTCGATTTGAAATTGAAATTTTAGAATTTGAAAATCATAATAGATTTGAATTTGAAATCTTTGATGCGCGAAGTAAAAGGAGTAAGTTTAGGAAAACCGCGATGAGACAATATCCACGTTTTTAGGGAAACCGCGATGAGACAAAATCCACGTTTTTTTTTGCTTTAGAAAAATTGATTTTGGCCAGTGACAGTAAGTAAACCTTTCTAACGGTCGGTTTGACTAGGGAATAAAAATAGGGAATGACAACCTCCCACTTTATTCTGTTATAAAGACGTCAATTTTTTTGAATACCTATGTAAATTAAATATGATTTGTTATCGTCTGGAGTGAGTATATGGTAAGGTCGTCATGCTCTAGATCATTAGCAAGTGGTTTCTTTGTTAGGAGCTGATTCTTGCACCTTCACTTGGCATCTAGATGTTTTAATTAGTTGACCTACTACTTGGGGACCAAATTCAATATTTCATTGATTAAAATACCATTTTCTTAATTGATAGAAGACTTTTCATCATTTGATTAAGTTCCATACAAACATACACACACAAGAACACACACACACATAGATATAAATCTACATAATCATTGGACGAAATAAAGTTTACAGTTTTCTCAATTGAAGATGCAAAAATCCCTAGTCCAGATGGTTTTCCTGCAAAAAAATTCATATTGCATTGGGAGATGGTTAGTGCTGAATTATTTGATGTCATATCAGAAATATCTCAGAGTGGCAAATTGGCTAAAGGACAGAACCATAATTTCATCGAACTTATTCCAAGAAAAAGATAAGCTTCAAACCATAGTAGATTATAGATCAATTTCATAAATGTGTTATGTAAAATCGTGACTAAAATTTAATGTGATATATTCAAGGACTTTCTGCCACATCTTATAGTAGAAAATCAATCAGCCTTATTCTAGGCAGGAGCATATAGGAGAATACACTGCTAGCACATGAATTCGTCAGAGAATTTAAAAGGAAGAGGAAAGATAAAATGTGCATCAAAATATAACTCTAGAAAGCATATGACATGACAAATAGAGAATTTATGTGTCATACGCTATTTTCTGTGGGCTTTCTATTATTTGTTATCAACATTATATATGATTGTATTAGCACTCTGCATTTTTACATTTTTTATCCTAGTTGATGGAGTTCCAAAGGGTTTCATTTCCTCAAATAGGGGTTCGACACAAGGAGACCCGTAAGCTCTATATTTATTCTACATAGCAATAAAATTTTTTTACCTTACTGATGAAGGATTATATATCTACATGACAATTAGGGCCTATGTCTCACAAACCTACAATATTATACTTTTTATATACAACTGATGTTATGATATTCTTGGCTGCTACTTCATCTAATGCTTTAGCTATGAGAAGAATATTTGACACAGTTAAGAATATTGTGGGACTGAATATTAATTAGGTGATATCAAAAACATTTTTAGCAAATATGCAACTTGTCGAGGTAAATTGGCTGATATGCATAATTTGAGCATTGCAAGTCTACCGATTAAATATTTTAGAGTATCCCTGACATCAGACTACCTCCATGCAACTAATACCAAGCACTATCACCCCAATTATCTTGTATTGGTTACTTATATATCCTGTTACTACCTCTATACTTAATGAAATTGATAAATTGTGTGCTAACTTTTTTTGGAGTAGGAAAAAACACAAAATTGCTTGGGAGGTGTTATGTAGACCAAAGCAGGAAGGGAGATTAGTTTTAGACTGCTTTCTGATATAAGAAAGGCAACAGTACTTAAGCTAATTTGGCCATTGCTCACTAAGCAAAGCCTACCGAATAAATGCATGCATTCAAAGTATTTAGAGAATAAAAACTTCTGGTGTATGTCCATGGACAATAATTTTTCAGAGACAATTAAGCATATGTTAAGGTTGAGGGGTTAGCAATTTCTCTATTACTAGAAGTACGGTAAATGGTGAGCACACATCCATATGGTTTGAACTTGGATCATCCACAAATATTTAATCGATTTACTAAGTTGGAATAGGGTATAAACATTTGATAGTATTCGACTCAAAGTATGTTTTTTCATCAGGAACAGTGATTTCCATCTTAATTGCGATCAAATACAAGAGATGGTTCTACATAAATAAATCAAGTTCCTATTTTTCATGAGGAACTAGGGGACTTCTGGAAAATTTGTAACAAGTCAAACTTTAGTTCAAGATAGTTTGTAATAAAGTCAAAGCGCAGCATACATAGGTTCAGTGTAGCAAATTTATATACATCAAACTAATTCAAAAAAATGTCATTTACAACCTACAAAGCATGTATGAATCAATTACCAACCACTGATAGATTGAATAACTGGAGAGTATCATTTAATTATACATGTGTATTGTGTAAAAAAAATAATGAATCACAAAATCATCTATATTTTGAATGTGAGCACTATTCTTATCTTTGATGGACGTCCTTTGGAAGCTTCAAGTGAATCCACTTTTGTAACAGGTATTGGCAACCGTTACATCATAATTTCTATAAAGTGTAAATTACAAACATTTGAAAATAAGATTCCTTGGCTTGTAACTCCGAGACCCATTTTTTAGTTTCCCTCGAGAGCTTAAGCATCGGGCTCAATATCCGTGAGCATACATTTCGAGAACTTAAGTAAAAGCAACAACTAAGATCAAGGTCATTGTCCAACTATAATAACAAGCTTAGCTAAGAGCAGCAACCACCAAGAACAGAGACATCTCAACAAGTCTTAACAACCAACGGCTCAGATAGCATAAACCGAGATCAACGGTCAGGACAAAAAAAAAAATTCTAAGAAGCTATATATAAAACTGCAACTTCAGCAATCCGCTTCAAAATACTTTCAACTAGATGATGACAAGTGTTTGAATCAAAACCGTCCATAGCAAGCCAGGTTATCAATCCAAGTGAAAGCATCTGCAGCAATGAGAGAACCTTAAATTTACTATAAATAGAGGACTATGTGCTACTGAAAAAGGGTTTGGTTGGAGATTTTTGACATTTGACAATCGTTCAATATTCCTAACTCCTTTTATAAAGCTTTAATAAAATAATTATTAATGACGGATTTAATCATTGATATACTTATACACCAAATTGTGGAATAAAGTTCAAAACAAAATCTTCAAAGTGGACGTAGGGATCTCATTCCCGAACCACTATAAATCTTGTGTCTCTTTTACCTTTCGACACTTAGTTTATGCATAACCTGAGTATCCATTTCAGTCTCATATCCTTTCAGAATAAGCTTTTGAAAGTTTTGAGGTATTAGTTAGACAAAAATCTGTCTAACATTTTTGGCGCTGAAGGAGGGCTTGAACCTCCATTCTCTTTTAATCCAGCAAATTCAAACTTTTTAATCTAGCATGAAGTCAAAGTCATGCTCTCGAAAGACTCCTTGCTCCCTTATCCATGGTGAGGGAATTGACGAAGTGCTTATGAATGAAGGGAATCAAGTAGACCAAACAAATCAAACTCTTATTGAGGAAACTACTGTCCCAGCCCCCACCGAAAGTGAGTTTTGACAAATGATGTTGAAATTCATTTTTGACACAGCACAACACTTAGATAACTATCAGAACGAAGTTAAGAACACTTTTTCTAAATTGGAGAAAAAATGTTTGGCTATGCTTAAGGAAGATGAGAATCCTCTAACTTTCTGCTGAAACCCTGAAAATTTGCCAATGACTAGTGAGGCCTTAGAAACCTAATTGATGGAAATGGCTAAAAGAAACTAAGACTGCAAAGGTGACAAGAATGAGACCTTTTGATAGGCCTTTGACTCTAAGTCGTAAAGGTAACCTTCGAAGGAAGGCAACAAAATAGGCCACAAACTCAAAATACTAAAGTTGAAACTCTAAGACTTGGTTAATAAAATTATCAGAGCAGGTACAAAAGTTACAATAGGATCGATCTAGTCTTGATGCCAAAATAAAGCTTTGAAAGATTTAATCATTTTCTCAAGAAATCAAGAAAGCTCCTATGCCTCTAGGATTCAAGATCCTGAAACTTTCTTATGATGGGATATCTTATTCAAAAGATCACATCACTTTATATGAAATTCAGATGCAACAAATCCGGGCTTTAGACGAGATCAACTACAGGTTCTTACCCATGACTTCCGATGGACCGACCTTGAAATGGTTCCAAAGTTATCCACCAAATTCTATTAGTTCTTGGGAACACTGACCATAGAACTCTTGATACAATTATTTACTTAAAAAGATATTGGAATAGGACCAAGTTTACTTGTCGACTTTAGGTAAGGAAGAGGAGAATCTCTAAAGGATTATTGCAAAAAAATTAATGACATGGTGGCCCGATGCAAGGGCATGAAAAATAAGCCAAGTTGGTTGTTATCACTTTGGGATCATGGAGGAATAACCCATTCTGGGATGACCTATTGAGGTGGGAATACAAATCTTTGAACAAGTTCTTTTTCCAAGCCCAAGGAGAAATTCGAATTGAGGAATCAAACGAAACTGTCAGAAAGAATCCAGAATGGAGCGATGACAGCAAGAAGTTCACTTCGGCCAAAAGATTTAAGAAGGAACTCTAAGTAATGGAAGTATATCCCCTAACCCATCCATATGCTCAAATCTATGTCATGACTCTTGACTGAATTTCATATCCTCTGAGAAGAGTAAAGGAATCAAAAAGTAACCGAGGAGGAAAGTATTGTAGCTACCATCGACATAATGGATATAGCACTGAAGAATATTGGTTTTTAAAGTCCTTCATCAACAGGCTTATCAGAGAAGGACGGTTAAATGAGTTTATAAAAAATGATAATACTCAGGGAGCCATCATTCCGGTAGGAAGTGAAAGTGTGCAACCTCAGGCATAGGCTCTGAGTTCTTTACCATCCCATTGGAACTTTGCTGGTATCATTCTATAAGGACCCCAATTGCTGGGGCAAGTAATGGTAGTTGGAAAAGGTACATTAATAAAGCCAGAAGTGAAGATGTCTTGAGGTATGAGATGAAAAGAATTAAGAAAAAGCAGAAGGTTAGCCGGGGATTACATTTGGTGACTTCGATAAGCGAGGTGTCTGCCACTCCCACGTTGACCCACTTGTAATTACAGCTCAAACTGGACTTTCGGAGGTTGCAAAAATAATGGTTGTCACCGAAGCTATTGTTAACATAATCTTTAAACACGCTTTCAATAAAATGGGCTACCAGAAAGTATACTCAAATTCAGTCAATCCCTCATACATGGGTTCAATGATGAAGGAACCGTGCCTCTCGGAGAGTGTAATATGATGGTCAAAATTGGACGTGACCCTCACCATGAGATCTTTAAGACCACCTTTGTTGTTATGGAAGGGTATACGTCTGCTAAGCATTTACTTTAAAGTTTCCCACCGAGATAGGAGAAGGGCTTGTAAGGGGAGACCAGTGGAACTTAAGGCAACTGTATTATGCAAGCCTGAACATGATCAATAAACGAAAAACTTCATCTTATGAGAACAATGTCAAAATTAACTTACCTACTCCCCTCAAATTTAAGGAAACAGTTAATTCCATGAGTTCTAAATCCATGGAAAGCCATAGAAACCCTTAAGAATTTTCCCATGGTAAGAAGATTCCATGGTTGGAGAATTAATCTACATACCAAGCTACCAAAAAGAATATAATGAGATAGAATGGGGGCAGAGTAGTAAGTCTTTTGGGAAAAAGAGAAAGATTGTTCACGATATATAGGAAATTTCGAGAGAAGAAGAAATTGAGCTTGATCTCAATTCGAGACAAGAGATCAAGATAGCTTCAATAGTCGAAACTCTAGAAGAAGTGTGCCTCATTGAAAATGATAAGTCTATAACAGTTAACATATGGACATATTTTCATCCATCTGTCCGAGAAAAACTAATTTCCTTCCTCAAGCATAACCATGATGTATTCGCCTGGACTCATGATGATATGGTGGGAATCAACCCCTTGGTCATTTGCCATTGCTTGAATGTAGATCCAAATTTTACTCCTATAGGACAAGAAAGGAGACCATTAGACAAGGTTCGATATATGGCCTTACAAGAAGAAGTCAAAAGGCTGCTAAAGAATAACTTCATCCGAGATGTTTACTATCAAAAAGTGGATCGCTAATCCAGTGTTAGTAAAGAAACCAAATAGGAAGTGGAGGCCTTGTATTGACTTCGCTGATTTAAACAAAACTTGCACAAAGGATTGCTTCCTTCTGTTGAGAATCGATCAGTTAGTAAATGCTACGAGTGGGCACCAATTGCTTTTGTTTATGGGTACATATTCTGGATATAATCAAATTTCTATGTTTAAGATGGATGGGGAACATATGAGTTTTATCACCAAGATGGATTTTATTTTTTACAAGGTAATTCCCTTCGATCTTAAGAATGCATGGGCAACATATCAGAGGTTAGTCAATCGAACGTTCACCATTAGATAGGTCAGAATATGGAGTGTATGTTGATGACATGTTGGTTAAATCTAAGGAATCATAGAATCATGTTTCGGATATAGCCGGGACATTCGAAACTCTCTAAAAATATCATATGAAGTTAAACCCTCAGAAGTGTACCTTTGAAATACAATCCGAGAAGTTCCTAGGCTTTATAGTAACTGCTAGAGGGATAGAGATAAACCCAGATCAAATAAAAGACGTAAAAAACATAGGAGCTAATGAGCTTAAATGGAAAGATCGTTGCTTCGAACAGGTTCATAGGTCGATCAACTGACAAGTGTGTTTCCTTCTTCGATCTCTTAAAGAAGCATGTTATTTTCATATGGACATTGTAGAAAGCATCCAAAAACCTACAAAATCATTTAAGTTCTCTCTCGGTATTGTCTAAACAATAGATAGAGAAACCATGTTTCTCTATTTAGCTGCCTCGAAACAGGCCATAAGTTCGCCATAGTAAGAGATGATGACGGGATCCAACGACCTATATATTATGTAAGCAAAAGGCTAGGTCTAGCTGAGAAGAATTACCCAGTAATTGAAAAACTTGCTTATAGCTTGATGTTTATAGAAAGGAATCTTTGACCGTATTTTCAGGCCCATCTTATTATGGTCCTTATGGATTAACTACTTTGACAGTCTTATTAAACCCAGACTATGGGGAGATTAATTAAGTGGGCTATAGAACTCAGCCAGTATGAGATATCATATGAGGCTAGGACAATAATCAAGGGTTAAGCACTAGCAGTTACTGAATGTACTAGTTTCGGAACCAAAGCCGGAAAAGATAAGAGTGAGAATAAATAACTCTCTTGGCAACTCAATATTGATGGAGCCATAAATGAACAATGAGTAGGCGTCGTCTATATCTTGGTGACCTTGGAAAACCACCAAATTTATTGCACAATCAAGCTCACTTTCTCGGCAATCAACAATGTAGCTGAGTATGAATCCTTGATTGTTGGGTTAAGAATGGCTATTTCTATAAAGTTACTAGATATTAGGATATAATAGGACTCTCAGACAGTCGTTAATCATGTTCTTGGTCACCATCAGGCCTGAGACATAAGGTTAGCCCTCTATGCTAAACAGGTAAAGCAGCTACCTGTAGCTTTCGAGAGTTATCATATAGAAAGCTTTCCTGGAGACCAAAATGCTAGAGCTGATGCCTTAGCAAAATATGCGAGCTCAAGGGATGTAAGAGCGTTTAATTTCATTCCAGTCGAGGTCCTAGAGAAATCTAGCATGTAGGTACTGGAGAAAGTGTTAGTTATAACATGGGTTCAAGCTGCCCGAAGAAAATCTACAACACCAGTAATAATTGAAGAAAACTGGATGTTGCCATCCATCCAATCCTAACTAAGGGTATTCTGCCTTTAAATGCTGCAAGACCAATTAAATATAATGCTCCAAAGTTCAGCATTATAGATGTTGTATTTTATAGGATGGGATTCACAACTCCATATTCACGGTGTGTAACAGCCTTGGAAGGTCAATAATCGTTGAAAGAAGCCCACGACGGAATTCATGGAGACCATTGTAATGGCTAAAAGTTGGCAAAGAAAATACTCCTGCAAGTTTTCTATTAGTCGACAAAAAACCAAGACGCAGTAGAATATGTAATAAAATGTGATAAGTGCCAGTTTTATGCAAAAGTGCCAAGAGCTCCTCCTAGAGATCTCGCCCCGATGATGAGTCCATGGCCCTTCGATATTTGGAGCATCGATCTTATTGGTCCCCTTCTGACTGCTAAAGGAGGGGCAAGACATGCCATAGTAGCAATTGATTACCTTACAAAATGGGTCGAGGTAGAACCCTTAGCTACCATAACCTCGCATCAAGTAATAAAGTTTGTGATGAGAAATATTGTATCCATATTTGGTCATCCGCATAGGAATATCACAAATAACGGCACTCAATTTGAAAGCCGTGAGTTTGCAGAATATTGTCGAGATCACGATATTATCAAGAGTTTTCTTCGGTAGCTCATCCACAAGCGAATGGAGCCATTGAGGCAACCAACAAAACTATCAAAGCCTGTCTGAAGAAAAGATTAAACAAGGACAAAGGAAATTTGGTAAATTAATTGCCTTTGGTTTTGTAGGCTTATAGAACAAGCTTCAAGACCTCGACAGGACATGCCTCCTTCTTTCTAGTTTATGGTTTCGAAGCCGTGATCCTAGTTGACTTAGAAATTTCCACTCGTCGAATGTATTATTATAATATGCAGTAGAATGTGGAGCTCCTGGAGGAGTCATTAGATTTGTTATCCAAGCTCCAGGATCAATCCCTTTTGAGTACAACATAGTATAGTTGGAAGATGACCCGATACTACAACCAGAAAGTTCGAACTAGAAAATTTTAGAAAGGAGACCTTATTCTTTGAAAGATAATGTCAAACACTAAGGATCGGTAGATGGACATCTTAGTCCTAACCGAGAAGGACCCCTAATAATTCATAATGTCATTCCTCTGGGAACATATAGGTTAAAGAGGTCGGATGGCAATACAATACCTCAAACTTGGAATGTCGGGCATATGTAACATTATCACAATACAAGATTGATATCTAAATAAAGGCTTCATCAAAAATTCGAGACAACAACCAATCTTTTAGCTATAATCCAAGTAGTATGCATGAGGCTATAGTTTTCTTAAGTTTTAAGCATTTCAAACATTCCATCAAATGTTTTAGTCTTGGTTATTGCTGTGATCAAGCAATATCGTGCAACTTGCAAAAGCGCATTAAATATTTTAATCGTGATTATTGCCACGATCAAGCAATATCATACAGCTTCCAAAAATGCATTAAATGTTTTAGTCGTAATTATTGTCGTGATCAAGCAATAACTTGGAACTTCCAAAAGTGCATCAAATGTTTAAGTCTTGATTATTGTCGTGATCAAGTAATACCATACAACTTTCGAAAATGCATCAAAACGTCTTAGCCATGATACTACTTCAATCAAGTAGTATCGTGCGAATATCAAAGCCATACTTTTGCCTTTGGGCAAGAAAATAATTTCAGCTCTTGATACTTACTTAGTTTCACCAAGTAAATGATTTTTCCTTATGGCAATTATTTAATTTTACCAAGTAAAAGATTTCACCTCATAGTAATTACTTAATTTTGCTAAATAAATGATGCAGCCTCATGGCAGTTGCTTAGTTTCGTCACTGAGAAAGTATTAAAGATTAGAAAATTGGGTAGATTCCTAATGTAGTGAGCCATGGTCAAGTAGTACCATGCATTGTGTAGATTTCCAAGAAGATTAGAAAGTGGGGTAGATTCTAATATAGCGAGTCATGGTCAAGTAGTAATATGCACTGGGCGGATTCCTAAGAAGATAGAAGGTTGGGTAGATTCCCAATATATTTAGCCATGGTCAAGTAGCACTATGCATTGCATAGATTCCCAATAATATTAGAAAATGGATAGGTTCCCTGTAACATCCCTCTACTTGGAGGCCCAAAACTAATGGCTATGGATGTTATAGTCATCCATGGTTATTCATCCTCAGCGACCAGATACAGTGGAGTTAGGTACATTGATACAAAGATCAAAAGAATATGGAAAAAAATTAACAAATTAAAAACACCATTCCACATTCCATTCAAAACATTTCATTTTCATTACATAATCCCAAAAACGTTAACCACTTTCAGAAAAAATATAATTATTACATATACACAAAGAGCGACATATGAAAATGCCCCTTGGTTGACCAGAGTATATAGTAAGGCTAATAAGTTTACCTTTATATCCAAACTACACAGCGGAAAAAGATAACTAAAAATAACTAACTGCCTTCATGCACGCGTCCAGAAGCTTGATTCATCTAAGAAGATAACTTGAAAATCCTAAACCTCAAACTACTCAAAATCAATTGAGTACCCGAGAGTTTAAGGGGAAAACAAATACTTCGAGTCGGACATAAAGCTTAGTAAGAATAATAATATAACATATCAAACCATTTAGATATCTAGTGAGAACACGCCGCTTAGCGGAACGGGTTTTCCCCTCACTAGTATCCTAAAACCTTTTCAAAACCATATATTGTGCCCCGTGCATCCACAATGGTTAAAATATAGCATTTCAAAATACTAAGATGATATCCATATATAAACATTTTGGATTTATCATTTCCAGTTTAATTGACTCCCTGTCATATTTATAGTTTCTAGGATCACCATTAACCTATAAGTTTTCATGGAATCACTAAGAACCTATAGGCCCCTGCCAATTAACTTAATTAATTCATGGGTTCCCCCGAACCTACTGGTCATTCCAATAACTCATCTTTTATCCAAGTTTTCGTGGGTTGACTAGGAACCTATGGATTCTTCAGTAACTCCCATCTTAGCCTAGTTTTCATGAGTTGACTAGTATCCTTCTGATGTTTCCAATAACTTCTTTCTTATCCTAGTTTTCATGGGTTGACCAGGAACCTTTTGACTGATGTCAATACTTAATCCAATATAGTTTTCATGGGTTCACTTCAAACCAATTGGCCCCTACCAACCATCCTTAACCCATAGTTTACATGGATTTACTATGAACCTGTTGGTTATCCCCAATAGCTTCCAAATAATAGTTTTCATGGGTTTACTAAGAACCTGTCTCCCGGATATCTACAAGATTTAGACATCCTATAATTTGGTCTCCCTGACTCCCTGGATGTAATTCTACTCATTTAGGAGTTTAATCAATTTATATTTACTACTGGGTTTACCTAGCTGGTTCTTCTACCCATTTATCCCCAAAATACATCATGGGTTCTTTATCATGTGAATATATTCATATTTGAAGAAGCAGACACAACAACTTAACAATACCTCACATGTGGATTTAATATCCCTGTAAACATTACATACGAAACATGGTTAATCCCCTTTAACCTATACTTTTATCAAGGAAATACTTCTTCAAATTTACATACTTTAAATTTTGTCAAAACTCCTTTATTTAGCCATGGTTTTTCCTTTAAAAATAAGTTTGGGTTTAGAAAGCATTTTGATGCCTTCGAAACCTTGCTTTCGACCTCATTGGATAACCTCCTTCGAAAGCATTTAAATATATCTTCAAAACATTGGACTCTTGCCTTTCGAATACTTTAAAACTTCTCTTTCAAAACCTTTCGATTGTGTTAAATCATTAACCTTTAACTTTGGAAGCATAGCTTCGAAACCAAGTGAAAGTGCCCCTTTTCGAAACCACTGGAAATTTACCTATCGAAACCATTGGAGGTTACCCCTCCAAAACCATTGAAAGTCCCCCTTTCGAAATCATCGGGTTTAAAACATCATTTTGGGTCAAAGTGAACATACACGAATGCATCTCTTTCAAAACCATTCTTTATTTCATAAAACTATTTGGGGAAAACTCGATGGTGCCAAACCATCCTTTCAAAATCATTAAACATCTGGTTGAAATAATTGAAGGTTCACTTCGAAACACCTAACCCCTTTTGAAAGCAATAGGAAGTGGCTTATATTTATAAGAACAAACAGTATCTTTCAACAACATTGATGTCTTCAATACCATCGAAAGACATCTAATCGTAGAAGGGTTTCGACTTGGTCGAAACTACCCCTTCCGAATGCACCACTTTAAAAACTTAGTAACATCTTCGAAAGCTACTTACTTTAAAAACAAAGGCGGCAATCCTCCTTCGAAAGCTTCTTTTGAAATACCCTTTCGCAACCCATTGGTTTCGATTGCTTCGAAGCCCTTTATTAAACATGCAAGCGCTTTTCTTTTAAAAACAAAATTAAGGTATCGACACCTTCGAAAGTTATGTTCTGACACCCTTCCTTCCGCCTTTCTTCAATCCACTACGTACCAACTAAGTAATACCATGTGTATTTGTTTCGTAGTAGAGGGTTTCTTCTCTTTAGTTTGGATAAGAAAATTGGAGATTGATTAAGTTTGATTTCTTCTAGATTGACCCTAAGCTTTTACTTTGATTTCTCTTCTTATATTCCTCCTAATGGTCGGCTCCTTCTCTTCTTATGTTTATTATTTTTTCTTATGTCGAAATGAATGGGTATGGATAAGAGAAAATAGTATAAGGGTGGGGACATGGGCGGCAATTCACTCTAAGGCCCTTATGATAATATTAGTCAACACTTAACCATTTTAAGCTTACTCATTTTAAATAAGCACGGCCACTAACATTCATTTACCAATCTCAATCCCCTTATCACTTTACATTATTCTATTTAATTTATTCTACTTAAATCTCCTGAATAATGTTATTAAAAATTAGGGGTGTTACAGGCTCCCCTTCTTAAATAATTTCGTTCTCAAAATTCAGTTAGAACTAACTAGCTAACATAGCAATCATCTATAACATCTCCTAACATCCATACTAGCCTACATGACTAGAAACTAATCTATATAGACCTAATACATACATACCATCAAAGCAAATCAGGATAAGCATCTTGAATCATGTCCTCTATCTCCCAAGTATAGTCCTTCACAGTGTCGCTCCATTGAAATTTCACCAACTTGACTGTCTTTGTCCTCAATCTTTTCTCATCTCTTGCTACAACCCGAACTATTTGTTTAACAAAAGTCATTTCAAGCTGTACTAAAAAGTCGTCCAACTCTGTTCGAGGAGTAGTAGACTCTAGATCATGCACATACTTGCGAAGATGAGACACATGGAATACATTATGGACACATGCCAAACTGCGTGGAAACTCCTACTTGTATGCGAGCTTTTCAATCCTTTCTAAAATCTGGAATGGGCCAACATATCTTGGGGCCAACTTTCCTGATTTCCCACAGCGTACCACACCCTTCATCGGTGATACTTTAATGAAAACCCAGTCTTCCACTGAGAACTCTAGGTCTTCAGTCCTCTCATCTACATAACTCTTCTGTCTGGATTGAGATTCCTTCATCCGTCCTCATATTAACTCAATCTTTTCTAACGCCTCTCTAACCAAATCCGGACCGAAGATCAATCTGTCTCCAGTCTCTAACCAACATGTCGGCGACTTGCATGGCCTTCCAGACAAAGCTTCAAAAGGTACCATTCATGTGTTTGTCTGATAACTATTATTATAGGAAAACTCAATCAAATGTAGGTGATCCTCCCAAGATCCATCAAAGTCTAATACACAAGCTCTCAATAAATCCTCGAGTACTTTGTTGACTCTCTTGGTCTGCCCATCCGTCCGTGGGTGATAAGTTGTACTCTTCTTGAGCTTGGTACCCAATACCCTTGTAGACTTTCAAAATTTTCTAGTGAATAATGCATCTATGTCGCTGACTATGCTACTAGGAATCCCATGAAGTCTAATTATGTTTTTCATGAACATCCTTGTCAAAACAGGTGTCGTCCTGGTTGACTCGACTAGAATGAAATGGGCACTCTTGGTCAGTCTATCCACTATAACCCATGCGCTTTCATTTCCCCTATTCGACCTTGGAAACCCGTCTATCAAATTCATGGATATCGAATCTCATTTCCAAACTGGAATCTCTAAAGGTCGAAGCAATCCACTCGGCATCTGATGTTCGACCTTCACTTGTTGACAGTTCATGCACTGCCTAACCCACAAGCCGACATCCCTCTTCATGCCTACCCAATAGAAGCTCCTCTTCATATCCTGATACATCTTGGTCCTCCGAGATGAATTGTAAACTTGGATCGGTGACATTCTTCCAAAACTTCTCTCCTTAAGTTCTCTATATCGAAACACATAATCATCCCTTTTTCTCAACCATGCCCTTTGGTCAAGACTATAATCCTTTAGATCATCGATCTCTGACCCTACCTCAGGCCTTCTAATCCTCTTGGGTAAAACTGGATCTTCTCTCTGCTTAGAAGCGATCCTCTCGATCGGTAGCGGTCGAACTTCTAAACAAGACAATATAGCAATCCCCTGCCTAGAAGTAGCAGTAGACCTTAACTGCACACCGTAACTGGCCAAAAATTCAAGATCCTTCCATTCTACTAGCATAGCTAACACCATATTCTGATGTTTTCTACTAAGAGCATCCGCTACTCTATTTCCTTTCCTAGGAGTAGTCTATACCAAAATCATAAGCAGCCAAAAAATCAAGCCACTTTTGTTGCATCATATTCAACTCCTTTTGAAAGAATAAATATCTTAAAGACTTATGATCAGTATACAACTCAATTCTCTCCCCTAAGAGATAATGTCTTCAAATATTCAAGGCAAAGATTACCACAACCAACTCTAAATCATGAGTAAGATATCTTACTTCATGCGATCTAAGCTGTTTGGATGTGTAGGCAATAACTTTATGCTTTTGCATCAATACTGCTCCTAATCCAGTTCCACATGTATCAATGTATACTACTAACCCTTGATTTCCATCTAGAACTACTAACATTGGTGCATTGGTCAACAAGTGCTTTAACTTAAGGAACCCTTCCTCACATTTGTTGGACCAAACAAACTTCACATCTTTCCTGGTCAACTTTGTCAAAGGCGCTGCTATACGTGAGAAATCCTTGATGAATCTCCGGTAATAGCCAGCAAGTCCAAGAAAACTTCTGATCTTGGTTACCGTCTCTGGCCTCTTCCAATTATTAACAGCTTTAATCTTAACTGGATCGACTGACAAACCCTCTTCTGAAACCACATAACCAAGAAACTTAACCTCTTTTTTTCAAAAATGACACTTGAAAAACTTCGCCTTTAGTTGATTCTGCCTCAGTGTTTCAAGCACCACTGTAAGATGATTCTCATGCTCTATTTCATCATTTCAGTACACTAAAATGTCATCAATGATACCAACACAAACCTATCCAAGTGCTCTCGGAAAACCCGGTTCATCAAATCCACAAAAAAAGTAGGTGCATTTGTCAATCTAAAAGGCATCACTAATCACTCATACGAAGCATACCTAGTTCGAAATGCTGTCAAAAAATGCTGTCCTCCGCCACTCTCAACTGACGAAACCCTGTCGCCAAATCTAATTGGAAAAACACCTTGGCTCCACTCAACTGATCAAACACATCATCTATCCTCAACAGAGGGTACTTATTCTTGGTCATCCTTTCGTTTAACTTACGATAGTCGATGCACATCCTTAACGACCCGTCCGGTTTCTTTACGAATATCGCGGTCGCTCCGCAAGGTGGACTACTTGGTCCAATAAAATTTCTTCCCGCAAGGTCCACTAGCTGCATCTTCAAATCCTTCATCTCTGTCGGTGTCGTCCTGCTAGGTGATCTACTCACAGGTTCAGCTCCCGGTACAAGATCTATCCGAAACTCAACAGCTCAATTCGTTGGTAATCCTGTAACCGGCTCAAAGACATCTGCAAATTCTCTTGCCACCTGAACCTGACTTAACTCTTCTCCAACCTCCATAGCACTTAACAAAGCCCAAATACTCCTATAGGAATTTTCCACTAAGAAGATGATTCGATTATGACTATCTCGGTGTATCAATGATATTTCTCTATCCTAGCAAAATATCCTAGCCTCATACTTACCCAAGCAACCCATACCCAAAATGATCCCAAAATATACGAAATAAAAAATATACAGACTGCATGTAAACTAATGACCTAATAAATCAAGTTCTAATTGGTCATATCTCATCCCTAAAGTTGCATACCCTCCTATTGCATTCGTAACCCTTAAGAAAACAACAAGGTAAGTGGGTTCTATGCATAACCTATCAACTAAATACTGTGATATAAATGAGTGTGATGTATGGGTATCAAATAATATCTTAACTGGTATACTCTGAATCAAAAGCGTACCTTCCGTCATGATTTTTCTTTTCTCTGCTCAATAGGCCTAGAAGAAGATGGTGGTCCAATAGCAAAAACCTTCCCGCTGTCCTCCCTGACTGGCTCTGGACACTGGTTCTCTTAATGCCTAACTTGGTCGCAGTTGAAGCATTTCACATTCTTCTTCTCTGCAGGCATCTTCCCTTTGCATGTCCGGTACTCATGAGCATAATGACCTTTCTTATCACACTTAAAGCACACCAAATCAGCCTTTACCTTCTTGGCATTATCCCTTTTACGAGCTCCCTTCTTCTTAAAGAATTTCTTTTCCTTTCCCTGAGGACCCTGGGATTCAACTGACTTCCCTCTAGCAGAAACATCAAGCATCTCTTCATGATGAATAACCATCTCCACTACCACATTACAAGGCTCTATGATATGAGTCATGTTCATTCTAGCAAGCTACGGTCTTAGTCCTCGAATGAACCTTCCATTCCTTTTGATGTCAGTGTCTATAGTAGCATATCCATACCGAGATTACTCGATCATTGACATATCTCCCTGAGCAAGGTCTATAAACTTTCTCATCAATGCAGACTTGGCAACCTCGGATAAGAACCTCTGATCAAATCTCCTTCTAAAATTAGCCCATGTCTTCTCTTCCTTCGGAACTCCGACGATCACACTGTTCCAGCAATGAAGTGCTACCTCATGCAACTGCCTATAGGCTAGCCTTTTCTTTTCCCCGTCATCCAATCCTAGATCAGCAAAGATCCACTCATAGCTCAATAGCCAATTTTCAACCTCAGTAGCATCTTCCGTTCCAACAAACGGCTTTCCATCCAGATTGGTGAAGTCTCTGCTCAACCTAGCATAATTATATCCAACTAGAGCTACAGGATTAGCTTCTTCCACATTACCAGCTACTCCAGCTTGCAAAAGATTGGCCAACAACTAATACACCATCCCCGCATCTAATGGCGGATTTCTAGCACCTACATTGGCTTCAATATTTGGATTAGCATTAGCCTGTCGAGCTTGGTTCCTCCTGGTATTAAGTCGAGCATTTCATTGATTGTGATGCTTCCTCCACCTAGATTTCCTCTTACGTTTCTTGCTTCCATATACGCTTCTCATAAATCTACATACGAGCCTTAGTAAGATACAGAAGAACGATCTAAGAGAGAGGGGAATACGTACTTAGACATATATCTATAAATCAAATACAAGTACGTTACTATAGCGTTAACCCAAACCCCGCTAATATTTCTAATTTATCGGATTATGTTTCAAAAAGCTACTAGGTTTAACCTTTCTTTTAAATTTTCATAAACCTATACCCACATATCAACGTGTACCATCCCCATACTTGGAGGCCCAAAACTAATGGCTACGGATGTACGGTCATCTATAGTTATTAATCATCGACAACCAGATACGACGAAGTTAGGTACATTGATACACAGATTACAAGAATATATAAAATTTTAACAAGTTAAAAGAACCATTCTATATTCCATTCAGAACCTTTCAGGTTCATTACATAATCAAAATAACGTTAACCACGTTCAGAAAAAATATAATTATTACACATACGCTAAGAGCAACATATGAAGATGCCCCCTTGGTTGACCAGAGTATATAGTAAGGCTAATAAGTCTGCCTTTACGTCCAAACTACACAGCGGAAAAAGATAACTCTAAATAATTAACTACCCTTACATGCCTCCAGAAGCTTTATTCGTCTATGGAGAAAACCTGAAAACCCTGAACCTCAAAATATTCAAAATCAATTGAGTACCTGAGAGTTTAAGGGAAAAACAAAAAATTCAAGTCAGACATAAAACCTGGTATGAATAATAATCTAACATCTCAATCAATTTAGATATCTAGTGAGACCACGCCGCTTAGCGGAACAGGTTATCCTCTCACTAGTATCCTAAAACCTTTTCAAAACCATATACCGTGCTCATGCATCCATAATGGTTAAAACATAGCATTTAAAAATACTAAGATGATATCCATATATAAACATTTTGGATTTCCCATCCTCAGTTTAATTGACTTCCTGTCATATTTATAGTTTCTAGGTAATTATTAACCTATTAGTTTTCATGGATTTACTAATAACTTTTTTATAATTCATGGAAACCCTGTCTTATTTCGGAGTTTTATGGGATCACTAAGAATCTATAGGCCTCTGCAATTAACTTAATTAATTTATGGGTTCCCCTGAATCTACTAGTCATTCCAATAACTCATCTTTTGTCCTAGTTTTCATGGGTTGAATAGGAACCTATGGATTCTCCAGTAACTCCTTTCTTAGCCTAGTTTTCATGGGTTGACTAGGAACTTCTGATGCCTCCAATAAATTCTTTCTTATCCTAGTTTTTATGGGTTGACTAGGAACCTTTTGAACGATGTCAATACTTAATCCGAATATAGTTTTCATGGGATCACTATAAACCAATTGGCCCCTGTCAACCATCCTTAATACATAGTTTTCATGGGTTTACTATGAACCTATTGGTTACCCCCAATAACTTCCTAATCATGTTTTTCATGGGTTTACTATGAACCTGTCTCCCGAACATCTACAAGATTTAGGCATCCTATAATTTGGTCTCCCTGACTCCCTAGATACAATTCTACTCACTCAGGAGTTTACTAATTTATATTCACTATTGGGTTAACCTAGCTAGTTCTTCTACCCCTTTATCCCTAAAATACATTTATGGCTTCTTTATCATGTGAATATATTCATATTTGAAGAAGCAGACCTTACAACTTAATAATACCTCACCTGTGGATTTAATATCCCTGAAAACACTTACATATAAAACATGGTTGATCCCCTTTAACCGATACTTTTATCAATGAAATACTTGTTCGAATTAACATGCTTGAAATCCTTTCAAAACTCCTTTTTTAGCCATGAGTTTTTCCTTTTAAAATGAGTTTGGGTTTAAAAGGCCTTTTGACACCTTCAAAACCTTACTTTCGACTTCATAGGATGATCTTCTTTGAAAGCATTAAAATTTATCTTCAAAACATTAGGCTCTTGCCTTTCGATTGTATTAAAGCATTAACCTTTAACTTTGGAAGCATAGCTTCGAAACCAAGTGAAAGTGCCCCTTTCGATACCATTGGAAGTTTATCTTCTAAAACCATTGGAGATTAACCTTCTGAAACCATTGAAAGTCCCTGTTTCGAAATCTTTGGGTTTAAAACATCATTTTGGGTCAAAGTGAACATAAGCGAAAGCATCTCTTTCGAAATCATTCTTTATTTCATAAAAGTATTTGGGGAAAACTTGATGGTGCCAAAATCATCCTTTCGAAAGCATTAAACATCTGGGTGAAATAATTAAAGGTTGGCTTCAAAATCTCTTCCGAATTCATTGCCTTCGCAACCCCTAACCCCTTTCGAAAACGGTAGGAAATGATATATTTATAAAAACAAACAGTACCTTTTGACATCATTGATGTCTTCAATACCATCGAAAGGCATCTAATCACAGAAGGGTTTTGACTTGGTCGAAACTATCCTTTCCGTAAGCATCACTTTAAAAACTTGGTAACCTCTTTGGAAGCTTCTTACTTTAAAAACAAAACCGACGGTTCTCCTTTGAAAGCTTCTTTTGAAATACCCTTTCTCAACTCTTTTGTTTCGACTACTTCGAAACCCTTTAGTAAACAGGCAAGCACTTTTCTTATAAAAACAAAACAAAGGTGTCGACACCTTCGGAAGTTATGTTTTGACACCCTTCCTTCCGCTTTTCTCCAATCCATACGTATCAACTAAGTGATACCATGTGTATTGGTTTCATGGTAGAGGGTTTTGACTAGGTCGGAGGTGGAAGCTCGGGGTCGAAAGCTCCTTCCAAAGGAGGCGGAACCTGCTTTTCTAAGCAAAATGCTGTTTTTACTAAATAAAGTAAACTTTTTGTAACTAACTTTCCCACTTGTAAATACATAATTGGTTACATTGAACTTTCAAATTATTTTACTAAAATTTGCCGCATTTTTCGAGATCTTAAAAAAAACCTAAAGAACATTTAACAAACTAGCCCTTCCTATTAACAAAATAATTAAATCGTTTAGGTTCTCCTTTCAAAATAATTTAATTTCAGTACTAAATCACTTAGTATGTAACGATCCCGATTTTTAATTAAATTTAAATTGATAATTAAAATAAATTTTTGAATAAAATTGAGAATTAATTTGAATTTTTCACATTAAATAGGATATTTACTTATTTGGACATTGATTTTAAAATTTAACTGTGGATTTGAAATTGGATAATATCTTATAAATAAAAAAAGTAACATCCTAAAATTTCTCAATATAAATTAATAATATATTTTAAACTTTTGAAATTTAATTTGAAAATATATTGGAAAATCTCAAACAAATAAGATAAGTAATAAACTATATATAAATAAATTCCAATTTCCTTTGGAATTAAAATTTTAAAATAATGAGTGTTTAAAAAGTCATTTGAATTTAAAATTATATGCATATATGTATATTGCATATATGAGTAGAATTGTATGTATATTGAGATTGAATTTAAATTTATTCAAAAGATGTGTGTATATATAAATGGATAAAAATGGTTATACTTCAAATTCGAATTGAAACTTGGGTTTAAATTTAAATAAATTTTTAAAAAAAAATAAGTGGAATTTAAAAAAATTATTAAAGTGTAAAAGTATATGATGTAAATATTGGTTAAAAACAATTCTTCTCTTAACATTGTATATATACACATACAAATGAATAAAGAGGTATATTCATTTATAAAGTAAATATGATAAAAAAAAAATTTAAAAATAAAAATAAAAATTCTTTTGTCTTTGTAAAATTTTAAATGATAAATATGCATCAAAGGGATGGAGTGAAGGAACCAACAAACATTGGAATCTTATGATTACTTTTTACAAATGGCATTCAACATCATTTCAAATTAAATAATAAAATTTAAAAATCATAAAAAAAAACTCTTCCGCTCCCATTTTCAGATTTATTTAGCCTCCCAATCTCTGAAAAGAAAAACAGTAACAAAGATTTGAGTATCACAAACTCCAACACCCAGAGAAAAAATTCAGAAAATTGCCATTATTTTCTCAAATCTGAAACAAAGTTTGAAAGAAGAAAAAAAAGAAATGCAGATCTGAGGCAAGAATTAAATCCTGGGAATCAAAAGATAGAATGCAAATCTTCAACCTGGAAAATCAAAGAGCAGACCAAAGAAAAATCAAAGCTTAGTTTTAAAAAGCAGTTTTCAAAAGCTAAAACAAAGTTGGAAAAAATCTGAAATCTTCTTCAACATCAAGCTATAGATTTACCCTCAGGTAAGTTTTTAACTTCAAAGTTTAATAAATCTATGGTTTCAAAAATCAATTTTTTAACATAAAATAAATTCAAGAATTGCAGATAAAAAAAGAAACAGAGCTGCAGTTTTTTGGCCAGATATAGTGCGGATTCTCTAAAAAAAGGAATTAAGGCAAGTAAAATTCCTTTGAAAGATTTGAGTTTGAAGTTGTAAATCAGTAATGAAGCAAAGATTTAAACTATTATATTAATTAGTTCAGGAAACAAATCAAAATCAAAGTTTAAAAGGGCAACAACAGTTCCAGTTCTCAAGAATAAGATGCTTCTGCTTTGTTTCTGTCTTTCTTCATCAAGATCCAGGTGAGCAACCCTTTAAAACAGAACTTTAGATCTATAAATTGATGTTGTGATGATTGCTTGATGATGTTGTGCAAATTGTTTACTGCTTATTTGTTTGCATGACTGAATGTATGTATATGCATATGTGTGATTGTTCTGTTAAAGTTCAAACTTTTGCCAGGTGAGTAAAACACCTTTTTAACTTGAATTTATTCCTTGATGCATGCAGAAAGGTTGTGAATAATGGACGCATGATTTTATTTTATCTGGAATTTAGATGTATCTTTATGAACAGTTATGTACCAGCCTGTGTTTTTTTTTTACATATCAACAAGCCTCTATTATGTTCCGCGGGGACAAAATCCTCTACAAAATTCATATCTCATTTCATAAACAATTTTAGATTAAGATCCTTAAGGAAAATTTGTTAGGTATAACCAGATTTGATTTAAAAATAATAATATTGTTAAGTGTATTTAACAAGAAAATTACTAGAAATAGAAATAACAGTAAAAATTTATAAATATGTTAAAAATCAATCGATACAATCCTCTGATTCAAATACATAACTTGAATTGTCTTGGGAAGTTATGATTTTTGAAATCAAAATCACAATTTTAAGTGAAGTATTGGATGTGAATTTTGGGTTTGACTGGGATTTGATTTCTGGTCGATTTCTGGTGATCTCGAGGGATGGGGATGTCATGTTTCTTCCTAGAGGTGGAGGAGTGATCGGGGTAGCTGGGAAAAATATTGGGTTGGTGCTCCAGGCACGGTGGAGATGGTGGCTGGGGGATGAAGTCTGTAAACCTAGTTTTGACTAGGTCAAGTTGTTTTGATCATCTCGAGGCCTATGGTGTATCGAGTTCGTCTGAACTCTAGGAAATGGAAGATGGAGTGTGGTCGAAGACGTGGCCGAAGGTGGTGACGTCCAGGTGATCGAAGGAGAGTGTGCGAGGTGATTACGATTGGGTTACGGTTCCAGGAACTTTGGGAATAAGCTCGATTTTGATTCAACGGCGTCTTCATGTTTTGGGGTAGTCTAATTGGCTTCGGTGATCAACGATGACGTGTTGGTGGCCTCGACGTCGATTGGCGTTGGCCAACATGCTCGTGCACTTATACGGCGAACATTTGTGCATCAATTTGGGGAAGAAGATGGTAGGCTCGAAGAAGACTCGGGGTTGTTGGTGGTTCAACGCGAAGTCGTACTCGAGGGGATTAATCATGGCTCGTGTTGTTTTGTTAGTTTTTAAAATGTAAAACTGAAACAAAGTTTAAAAAAAGAAGGAAGAAAAAGACTCGGGGTTTAGCTCGCGATTATGCACTTTTAGCTCGGGAAAACTGGAAGATTGCTCGGGTCTTGCCTATATTCAAATAACATAGTTTGAAATTAAAAACATAATTTAGTTTTTTAAGAATTTTTGAATAAGTTTTTCACAAGAAATATTACTAAGTTCCGAAGTGAATTTTTAAACAAGTTTTTCATACTAGTTTTCAAAGATAAAAAAATGTTAAAGCTAAAGGTTTTTAATTGTTTTTAAAATTGGTTAATTTGATTTGGAAATAAATTATATGATGACGGTAATAAATAAGGTCCTAAATATATCCAAATGGAACTTGATAATGTTTGAATTCAGCAAGTGTTTGAGATGTATAGTAAAGACTTTAAAAAAAGGGTGTTTTTCAAATAGATTTATTTTCAAACCTTTGATTCAAATAGAGTTTAAATGATGACTAAGTAAATAAATGGTTATCTTAAAATAAATTAAGGATAATTTTATTAATGAATAAAAAGGTTAATCAACACCTAAAGGCAATTACTTAATTTAAAGTAATTAATTAACAATTTAAATTGATTTGTCAAGTAATTAAAGGATAATTACTCAAAGTAATATATTTGTATTTGATTAATTATGTGATTAGGATGATCCCTTATTGTAATTAATTAAGGATAATTAATTAAATGGAAATTAATTAAGGGTGAATTAATGTGATTAATTAAGAATAATTAAATAATTAAAGGTTAATTATTTAATGATTATTGGTTGATTAATTTAGTAATTAAAGATTATTGATTTATTAATTAAGGATAATTAATTAATTTAAAGTTTAATTAATTAATGAAGAATGATAATTAATTGAGGATAATTAATTAAGAATTAATTAATGATTAAAGATTGATTTATTAATAATAGAAGGAGGTTAATTATTTTTTTTAAAAGATGATTAATTAAGGGTTAATTAATTAATTAAAGATAATTAATTAAATGGTTACTTATTTAATAATTAAAGGTTGGTGAGTTAAAATTAAAAGTTAATTTATTTATTATTAATGGTTAGTTAATAAATGATTAAGAAATAATTAATAAAAATGATTTGTAATTTATTAATGTTAATTAACCAAGATTAGTAATTCATAAATAATTAATCTGATTTGAATTAATCAGACAATTACTGATCTTACTTATGGATGTTTGGATTCTATTGGATGATTGAATTGTTTGATACCCTGATATGTTCTGTTTTGATTTGAGCTGTGTTTGGTGTAATTTATTATCTGTGATCTGTAAATAAAAGATAAGCGTTATAGTTTATACCGCTTATCAAATATAAGCGTTACAGTTTATACCACTTATCAAATATATTGCTGTTTTTGAATATGTACTGATTGATGATGTTGCACTTTTATTGTGTAAAATCCCTGGACCACACTTATACACACAAATATAGATTACACGTGGAAATAAGTTAAGTCACAGATTTTGAAATAGTTTTAAAGATTGAATTTTTGAATCAAAAATAGTTTTGGAATTAGAATTGAAAGCTTTTGAAAATGAATTTCAAAGATAAAAGTTATTTTGAATAACCTGATTGAGTTTTGAAATTTAAATAATTTGATTTAAATTTGAATTCAAAATTTGAAATTAAATCCTATTTATGATTTAAAGAGGTTATACAAGTTTATATGGGTTTTAATCATTTTTAAAGTGTTGTTTTGGGAATTTGAATTTAACGCAAAGATTTTTAGTTGCATAAAATGAAATCAGATTTTTCCGAAACGAAAACTATTTGTTTCAAATAATAAAAAGCTTTCACATAAGAAATGAACTTCCAATTTGTGTTAAAGGGAATTCAAGTTTGAAATGAAAATAGTTTTCCAAGTTATGAATTAATCTTTGGAAACGGGTTTGAAAGCTAAAAGTAAATCTTTAATTTAAAGATTTAATCCAATTGAAATGGGAATTGTTTTGGAAATCTATGAATAGAACTTTGTGAAACTAGGTGAACTTTGTGAAACGAATTTTTTGTTAAAAGATTTTAAATGGTAATTTGTTTAAACCATTTAAAGGAAGATTTTGGGTTTTTAAAAGTTGTGACTTAACCAAATTCCCATATCCATATGTTTTCAAATATTGCGCTCATTATTCGGTTTAGTCGGAAGAGGACCTTGTGTCATATAGCCCGTTTCGAATAGTGATATGACGTTATGGATTGCATTTAAAGACCGGTGTTGAAGATCGGGTGTCTTCGAGAACGATAAGATAACCTGTCGATTGACTCTGCACAGAGTTGCTCCGGTATAGAGTTCTCCATATGTGATGGGAAGTCCGATCGGGATTGTGGATACCCGGATTGCAAGGGCTTCTTCGGAAGTGCCTTCGGTTTTGTTCGAACCCGTGACAGACTTGTATGGTTGTATGTCTGACGCTACACTTTGAGATATAAACTGATCTTTATCAAATACATTTCTGCTTGGTGGAGGAGAATTTATTCTCTTAGCTTAACACCCTTCTCTGAGACGTACGAGCTCAGAGGTTATGTAGTTGATATTTATCAGTGATATACTCCCAATTTGATAGTGTGGCATGCTGAGCGCTGCTGTGTATCATTTGTTGATCAAAGCATGGCTTTTGTATAAAGCGTAGCTTTGTGGACGAGTCTGCATCAGGACCTCACACCCCGAAAATGGTCTAAACAGGAAAGATGTGACGCTCCCTTTAGGGTGTGTCATTCCCTTCTGGAAAAGGGTGGTATCATGGTATGGAGCCCAAATACTTACTCATGTGGATACTGCAGATGTATTACTTTGTGATTGCTTTGTGGTTTAGAGGCGCCTCGGATAAAGGTCCCAAAGGACCGGGGGATGGCATACTCGAGTAATAGTTACCTAGTTACAGAGGTAACTCGGCCTTGTGTTGGTAGAGATCCGGTTAGGTTCTCGAGACGTCTCGCCAGAGGCGTATCCATGGACAGTAGGAAGTTCCTTAGCCTGACCATTTGTTGGAAATCCAAACAAAACAATACGCGCCATGTACAGTTTTAGTTGTATAACCTGCCATGGAATATGGCGGTAACCTGCTATTGAACATGGTAGCTATAGTAGGCATAAATGCGAAATGCCTATGCTGGCTAGGATTTATATTATACTTTCGAAATGGTTTTTTCTACACTATGCACTAGTATAATATCAAAGAAGTTTTCTCGTATCAAGCATATTTGACTATCATAAGGAGAAATCTCCTCCAATTCTGCGTTTGCATTGTGTGTGTGGCGGGATGCCTTACGGTAGTTTCATTTTCCAAAAAAGTATTGCGGATTTATTTTAAATTCTCTTGTTGTCTGTTTTAAGGATAAACTGTTTTTATTTGCTCATACCAGTCCCATGACTGGCCTGGAGTTTATTGTTCCCTTCCTAAACCCTGGGTGTCCATAATTTTCCCACACGGGCAGTCTAGAGTTGGGTTTTTCAGATAGTCAGGTTTAGGAGATTATTTGGAGTTAGTTCAGTCTTTGGATCACGACTGCACTTGCTTGTCTTTGTGCATCGTTATTGAGAGTTCGAGCTATTTCTGGTTTGGTGCCTTGGAGATGGAGAATACTGATACTAGAGTTCTTTTTTGAAGACTATATTGAAGAAATTGTTCAACTACTGGTGTTATCTTTTCTTTCTGCTGCTATTGTCTTGTATCATATCTCTGATGTATTTGGATATTCGTTGTATCATTCAGTTGTACCAGATATTGTATCAAATGTTGTATATCAAATGTATTATTCATTTCTTCCGCTGTGTTGTACTTAATGTGTTATAAGCTCCGGCGAACTAGATTCGCGTTTGGATCTGCGGCATTTGAATACAAGTGTCGTATTCGGTGCTGATTTTCGAAGGTCGAGTCAGGATCGTTTACATAGTAGAATCCCTACAAATTCTAGAAATACTCTTTAATCATGTTGCCTAACATATCTAAATTCTTAATACAATTTTCTAAATAATTTACAAACCTAAATAACCATATTTTCTTTTGAAAATTCATAACTAATTCTTCATGGCTTGAAAAACTATAAAAATTGAAACCCACTTCAAAATCATGTTTCTCATAACAAATAATTTTTCCATGGCATATAGAAATTATTTAATCTATGTTTTCCCTAAAATCGTGCATATTTCTTTTTAAACAATCTTGTTTAAATTAAACAAATCATAAATCAAGCATATCATCATCTAATATATCTTAAAAACGAATTTTCCCTTAAATCCGAAAACATATGGTAATAGAACCAAAAATAGAGAGGTAGTGATTATTATTCATCTTAGTTTGGATAAGGAAATTGGAGATTGATTCAGATTGATTTCTTCTACCTTGATCCTAAGCTTTTACTTTGATTTCTCTTCTTATCTTCCTCCTAATGGCCGCTCCTTCTCTTCTTATATTTATAATTTTTGCTTGTGTTAAAATGAACGGTATGGATAAGAGAAAATAGTATAAGGGTGGGAACATGGGTGGCAATTTATTCTAAGGCTCTTATGATAAAATTAGTTAGCACTTAACCATTTTAAGCTTATTCATTTTAAATAAGCATGGCCACCAATATTCATTTACCAATCTTAATCCCCTTATCACTTTACATTATTCTATTCGATTTATTTTAATTAAATCTCCCGAATAATGTTATTAAAAATTAAGGGTGTTACATTCCCAATATAGTGAGCCATGGTCAAGAAAAACCATGCATTGGGTAGATTTCCAATAATAGTGAGCCACGATCGATTGTGTCATGCAAAGAGTGAGTCAGGAAAGTCGACCGCGCTGAACGCACCTAGTGAGCCACAACCAAACTGTTGTGCAAAAGAGTGAGCCATGGCGGAAGTACCATGCATGGTGATGTATAGTGAGCCACGTTCTTATAGTAGCGTGTGGAAAATAGTTATACTGCCACTAGTAGTTTTCCAAACCAATACCATGTAAGACCAAGTCTAGATGACTGGAGTATGGTATTAGAGTACTTTTGCCTCTAGGCACTCATTTCAAATTATTTATGAAACCTTCTAGATGATGTTAGATTTCAAATCATATCTAAAATTCTCTAGATGAGGTTAGATTTCAAATTATTTATGAAACAAGGTCAGATCTTCAGAAGTTGACTTGGTAAAGTGATACATTAGAGAGTTCTCAGGATAACTACTTCTCTTGAAGGCTTCGGATCAACTTAATAATGGAAATAGAACAAACAAGCCACGTACTAGGCAATGATATGACACGATTCTTTCAAATTCCACCTTATACCAACCGTATGAGGTGAATTTTAGGGGGCATGTGTGACACCATAATTGAAAGGGACATCAGATTAAGGATCTTAAGGCTAATTTAACACTAGAGGGGAGTGAATAGTGTTTAATGAATTCTAAGACTTACATGAACTAAATTGAAATTGTGACACAAACGAATGTAGAATTTAATCACAGAATCAAACATAGATGTAGAAAGTAAATAAAAAGCAGTAAAGGGAAAGAACACACCGGATTACATACTGGTTCGGACTTACCCTACATCCAGTCCTGTACCAAGGCAAACCACCTCATATGGATTTTTATTAAATCAGTGTCGAGATTACACTCCTCAATTTATAAAGGCCTTGAGGTACCCTTCTGTCTCACGAGTCTGGGGCAAACTCTCTTGATTTACGGGCCATAAGAATACGCAATTGATTTTTAGGCACAACCATACCTTATAGAGAGACTCGATAAACTTTTGATTACATATTGATCCTATAACTCTGAATAGCACTTTGATCTTCGAGAGAGAACATAAAATCAAACAAGAATGAAATTCTAATTTGATTCACTTCAGAATTTGGCAGAATTTCGGCACGATCTTAAAAATATGATAATTATAGAACATGGATTTGTGGAGAAGAAGAAGTGAAGAAAATATGAGAATTGTATGTTAAAAAATTCGTTTGAGAAGGCTATTTATAGAGTACCAACTGTCATAACCATTCATGAAGATATTTAAACGAATAGACACTTCTTTTGAAAATTGAAAATTTTGAATTCAACGGCCACCATATCGACATGGGGTATCCCATGATGTCGACATCCCCTTGTTAAAAATAATGTAATTTTTTTTAAAATGGTATTGGAATGAAAACAAGATGAAATGATTCCGGAGTAAAATAAACTAATTTTACTATGTTTTAAAACACAAAAACAAAGAATATTTTAAGGTTAAAACATCTTTTTGAAAATCATTTGAAAAGATAATTTTAAGGCTAAAATATTTTAAAAAGTAGTTTTGAAAATCGTTTTGAAAAACCATTTTTGAAGTAGTTTTGCAATCTTCTTCCTACAGTATATCTCATCACATCATGACTCGGGAATTTGTACAAAACCAGGTGTTCATGGGTTTGTAAGCTGCTTGTCGTGGGTTTGTAAGCTGCTTGTCGTAGGTTTGTAAGCAACTAAGATGGGAGAAATGGGTTCCATCCCAAATGAAATTCGAAATGAAGATTTCCATGCTATTATGAAGTTTTAGCAAAAACTAGACACATATCTTGAAATCTTGATCTTGATACTCACGAGTCTTCAAACTTGATTTCTTCGTTCTTGATCTTTATACTGTACGGTCTTCAACAATCAGTACTTGCCTTATATATATCCTGCATAATATCATTCATATATATCTACACAATAGTGTTAGTATATAAGTTATAATAAAATAAGTTACAAAGGCTATTGTCATCAAAACCACTATCTCCAATTCCTAACAATCTCCCCCTTTTTGATGATGACAACCTTATAAAATATACTTACCACTTCGATCATACCATAACTCCCCCTTACACCAACAACTCCCCCTTACTCCAAGCATATTATTTTATATAACTTCTCTACCTCTTTGTCATCAACAAAAATAATCTATAAACCTTGAACTTAATAGAAAAAGTGATAGACAAACATATGACATAAGAATAAGAAGTATGTATGAGTGAAACATAGAATCCTAAGTTAAAATGGAATTTAAGATTTTATATACCAATAATTGTTAGAAGAACATTAATTAATATGCTAATTATATACAAATTTACAAACCAATATATAATCAAGAAAACGAAGAAAAGGCCTAATGAGGACCCTTAACTATCGATGATTTATGGACAGAACAATTTGGATAGTGAAGACAAAAGTTTCCACGTTGTTCGACCATGTTCCCATTAGCGTCAAAAAGGACCTCTCCAACGCAAATCATGCCATCGTCTTCGTCCATATGAACATCCGAATTCGGCAGAGGATATTCTTCTTCTTGATCCTCTTGTGGTTTTTCTAGAGGCTCTTCTTCTTCAGAGTTCATGGCTTGTGATGATTCTTCGATGAAAATGGGATTGGCATGGTTATTCGTAAGGAATTTTTATAAATTCCTAAGGATTTTTCCTTGCCTATCTTGTTCTCTAGCCATTCGTAGTTGACTTACTTGAATTTCCACCATCATTTGAAGTAAATCTTTCATCTTCTCTTGCAGTTTGATGACTTGTAGTGTGTGGAACGTTGAAAAGGGGTAGAATAAGGAGAAGTGGGTGAAGAAGGTTCATTATTAGAGGAGAAAGCCATTAATTTACTGTTTTAGAATTTTATTACAAAGAGTAGAACAAAGAAAAGGGGTAAAAATCGAAATATATAAATATATAACCAAATAAATAATTTTGGAGGGAAATTTAATTTTGAAAATCTTGGCCTATATGTCGACATAGGGGGATGGGTCATGTCGACATGCCCAGTTCAATTTTTGAGAATTTTTTTTATTTATATTAATTATTAACTATACTTGTATTATTTATAATTTATATTTCATCTAATGAACATATACCTAATTCTCTTATAAATTTAGTAAGGTTTTGTTCATTTAATGGTTTGGTTAATATATCAGCAATTCGGTTTTCAGTATTAATATATTCAAGGGTTATGATTTCTTTACTTATATTATCTTTAAGAAAATGATGTCTAGTATCAATATGTTTTGTTCTAGCATGATGAGTTGGATTCTTAGATAGGTTTATTGCGCTAATATTATCACACTAAATTGGTGTTTAGTTATAGTTAATCCAAATTCCTTTTAAGTTTGTTGCATATATATAACTTGAGAACAAATCAAAGCAGCAGATATATATTCTGCTTTAGTTGTTGACAAGGATACAGTGTTTTGCTTCTTACTAAACCAGGAAACCAGAGAATGCCCTAGAAAGTGACAAGTTCCACTTGTACTTTTTCGGTCTGATTACAACCAGCGTAATCGGCATCACAATATGAAATTAAATCAAATACATCATCTTTAGGGAAAAATAAACCATAATCTAAAGTATGTTTTACGTATCTTAAAATTCTCTTAACCGCTTTTAAGTGAGTTTCTTTAGGTTGAGATTGGTATCTTGCATAGAGACAGACACTATGCATGATGTCAGAATGACTTGTTGTTATATAAAGCAGCGAATCAATCATTCCCCTATATAATTTTTGGTCAACATCTTTTGATTTATCTTCTTTACTTAAAGCTACATTAGTTGTCATTGGAGTTGGTTTCCCACCAGAAGTGGTCAATCCAAATTTATTAATTAAATCTTTAACATATTTTTCTTGACTAATGAAAATTCCTTTATCTAATTGTTTGATTCGAAGTCCTAAGAAGAAACTTAGTTTTCCCATATGACTCATTTCAAATTCTTTAGTCATTATATCTGAAAATTCCTTATTCATTATGCTATTAGTTGATCCAAATATTATATCATCTACATATATTTGTATTAATTGAATATCATTTTTGCTTCTTTTAATAAAAAGAGTTGTATCTATTTTACAAATTTCAAAACCAGATTGTAGTAAATAGGATCTTAGTCTTTCATACCAGGCTCTAGGAGCTTGTTTTAGATCATATAAAGCCTTCTTTAATTTATATACATGATTTGGAAATTTATCATCTTCAAAAAGTGGAGGTTGTTCTACATAAACATCTTCTTTTACAAAACCATTTAGAAAATCACTTTTAACATCTATATGATATAACTTGACATTATTGAAGTTCGCGGAAGCAAGTAGAATTATGATAGCTTCTAGTCTTGCTACGGCTGCAAAGATTTCATCATAATCAATTCCTTCTTCTTGACAATAACCTTGCGCGACTAAACGAGCTTTATTTCTCACGACTTTATCAAGTTCATTCATTTTATTTTTATAAACCCATTTTGTTCCAATTATACTTTTATCCTTAGGTCTAGGAACACGTTCCCGAACATCATTTCTGGTGAACTGATTCAATTCTTCTTGCATAGCAAGAATCCATGAATCATCAGATGATGCTTCCTTTGGATTTTTAGGTTCAATAGTTGATATAAAAGCTACATTACTCATACTATTTAATCGATTTCTTGTTTTAACTATAGATTCAATATTTTCTAGTATTGTTTGTACATGATGATCTTTTAATAGCCTAATTCTTTTATTAGGTTGAATAATTTCATAATTAGTTTCATTAGATTCATTATTTAAAGTTACAAAATCTTCTTCATCTTCTATTTGCACAATATATTTAAAATTTTCATCAAAAGATACATGCATTGTTTCTTCAATAGTGTTAGTTCTTAAATTATATACTCTAAATGCTTTACTTCTATTAGAATATCCGATGAAGATACCTTTGTCGGATTTAGGTTCAAATTTATCTAAATTGTCTTTTGTATTAAGAATAAAACACTTACTACCAAAAACTTTGAAATAAGCTACTATAGGTTTCTTATTGTAAAGTAATTCATATGGAGTTTTATTAGTTAACGGTCTAATTAAAATCCTATTTAGTATATAACACGCTGTAGCGACTGCTTCAGCCCAAAAAATTTGGGTAAATTACTATCCAAAAGCATTATTCTAGCACACTCTTGAATCGTTCTATTCTTATGCTCTACCACTCCTTTTTGTTGTGGAGTTCTTGGAAAAGAGAAATTATGATTAATTCCTTTTTTATTACATAAACTCTCAAAATTTTCATTTTCAAATTCTCCACCGTGATCACTACGTATAATTTTTATTTTTAAAGAAAGTTGATTTTGAATTCTTTTAGCAAAATTCTTAAATAGTTCAAAAACATCAATTTTAAGTTTAAGAAAAATTGTCCAAGTATATCTAGAATAATCATCTACAATTACAAAAACATATTTATTGTGATTAATTGATTGAACTTGAGATGGACCAAATAAATCTAAATGAAGTAATTCTAGAGGTTTAGAAGTAGAAATCACATCTTTTAATATGAATGAACTTTTCTTAAGTTTTCCTAATTGGCAAGCATTACATATACTATCTACTTTAAAATTTAACTTAGGAAGACCTCTAAATAAGTCAAGTTTTGATAACCTAGATAACTGTTTGAAATTCAAATGACCAAATCTTTTATGCCAAATCCAAGGGTCACTTGTATTAGCCAAAAGATATAAGTTATCATTTGTAACTTTCATACTAAGGATGTAAATGTTTTTCTTCCTAATTCCTTCAAAGATAATATTTGACTTATTATCTTCGATGTGACACTTACCTTTTCCAAATTTAATTTTAAATCCTTTATCACATAGTTGACTTATACTAAGCAAGTTATGTTTTAAACTCCTAACTAGCAAAATATCATAAATAAGAGGAGTTTTAGAATTAGCGACATTGCCGATGCCAATCACATATCCTTTTCAGTTATCTCCAAAGTTGACCAATCCACCATCTTGATATATAATGTCATTGAGTATCTCGGGATTTTCAGTCATATGCCTTGAACAGCCACTATCAAGTATCCATTTATCTTTCTCAATTCACACAGTTTGTCCATTGGTTGTTGATTCTCCAAAAGCCATGTAACATGTCTGTTCCTACATAATAAATGAATTCGGTAGATAACTTGATTTTTCATAAAAACTATATGCAGACTTATGATACTTTGATGAAATGCATAAATTCAAACTAGTGTTAACAAAATTTTATAAAAATGCCATTTTTAACTTTTCAAGTTTCAAATTATGAAAACTATAAAAACCTATGCTCTAATACCAATTTAAAGGGATAGCAGATTATGGATCTTAAGGCTAATTTAACACTAGAGTAGGGTGAATAGTGTTTAATGAATTCTAAGACTTATATGAACTAAATTAAAATTGTGACACAAACAAATGCAGAACTTAATCACAGAACAATCACAGAATCAAACAAAGATGCGGAAAGAAAATAAAAAGCAGTAAAGGGAAAGAACACAGCGGATTTTATACTGGTTCGGAGTTACCCTACATTCAGTCATGTACCAAGGCAAACCACCTCATACATATTTTTATTAAGCCAGTGTCGAGATTACACTCCTCAATTTATAAAGGCCTTGAGATACCCTCCTGTCTCACGAGTTCGGGGCAAACTCTCTTGATTTATGGGCCACAGATTACCCAACTGATTTCCAGGTTCAACCACACCTTATAGAGAGACTCGGTAAACTTTGATTACAAATTGGTCCTATAACTCTGAATACCACTTTGATCCTCGAGAGAGGACAGAGAATCAAATAAGAATGAAATTCTAGTTTGATTCACATGGGAATTTGGCAGAATTTCGGCACGATCTTAAAAATATGGCAATTATAGAACATGGATTTGTGGAGAAGAAGAAGTGAAGAAAATATGAGAATTGTATGTTAAAAAATTCATTTGAGAAGGCTATTTATAGAGCACCAGCTGTCATAACCATTCGTGAAGAGATTTAAACGAATAGATACTTCTTTGAAAATTAAAACTTTGAATTCAACGGCCACCATGTCGACATGGGGTATCCCATGATGTCGACATCCCCCTGTTAAAAGACATCCCCTTGTTAAAAATAATGTAAAATTTGTTTTGAAAATGATATTGAAATGAAAACAAGATGAAATGATTCAGGATAAAATAAACTAGTTTTACTATGTTTTAAAACACAAAAACAAAGAATATTTTAAGGCTAAAACATTTTTTTGAATATCATTTGAAAAGATAATTTTAAGGCTAAATTATTTTGAGAAGCAGTTTTGAAAATCGTTTTGAAAAACCATTTTGAAGAAGTTTTGCAAGCTTCTTTCTGCAGAATATCTCATCACATTAGGACTCGAGAACTTGTACAAAAGCAGAACGTTCGTGGGTTTGTAAGCCACTTGTCGTAAGTTTGTAAGCTATTTATCATGAGTTTGTAAGCCACTAAGAAGGTAGAAATGGATTCCATCCCAAATGAAATTCGCAATGAAGATTTTCATGCTATTATGAAGTTCTAACAAAAACTAGACACATATCTTGAATATTGATCTTGATACTCATGGGTCTTCAAACTTGATTTCTTCATTCTTGATCCTTATACTGTACAATCTTCAATAATCAGTACCTGCCTTATATATATATCTTGTATAATATCATTCATATATATATATATATATATATATATATATAGACAGCAGTGTTAGCATATAAGTTATAATAAAATAAGTTACAAAGTTGTTGTCATCCAAACCACTATCTCCAGTTCTTAACAATAATTTCCACGAAGTATAAATTACGAACATTTAAGAAGAAGATTCCTTGGCTTGTAATTTCGAAACCCATTGTTTAGTTCTCCTCGAGGGCTTAAGCATCGGGCTCACTATCCGAGAGCATATATTCTGATAAATTGAGTAAAAGCAACAACTAAGATCAAGACCATTGTCCAACTATAACAAAAAGCTTAGCTGAGAGCAGCAACCGTCGAGAACAAAGGCATCTCAACAAGTCTCAACACCCGAAGGTTTAGATAGCCCAAACTGAGATCAACAGTCAGGATAAACAAAAGAATCCAAGAAGGTATATATAAAAGCACCACATCAGCAATCTGTGTCAAAATACTTTTAAGCAGATGATGATAAGTGTTTGAATCAGAGCCACCTACAGCATGCTAGGTCATCAATCCAAGTAAAAGCATCTACACCAATAGGAGAACCTTAAATTTGCTATAAATAGAGGACCGTGTGCTACTGAAAAAGGGATTGGTTAGAGATTTTCTGACATTCGACAATTATTCAATATTCGCGACTCCTTTTAGAAAGCTTCAATCAAAAGATCATTAATGACAAATTTGGTCATTGATGTACTTGTACACCAAATTGTAGAATAAATTCGAAGCAAAATTTTTAAAATGGATGTAGGGATCTTGCTCCCAAAACCACCATAAATCTTATTTTTTTACCTTTCGGCGCTTATTTTCTGCGTAGTCTCGGTCCATTTAACTTTCTATATCCTTTCAGAATAAACTTTCGAAAGCTTTGGTGTGTTAGTCAGACGAAAAATCTGTCTAATAGCAACCATCTTCACCAGATCGCTATCAACTTACCGACAATCCGACCAAATCCAGAAGTCAGGATTTAGCATACACAATAGCGATAATGACGATTCATCACATTTGGGTAGAGCAAAGGAGGATCTTTGGTAGAAAGAAGATGTCAGTGATACAGAGAGGGAAATTGATTGAGACTGATGTCAAACTGCAAGATATGCGTTGTGATCGGAAGAGGAAAGTCAAATTGGAGGATTGAGAATTGTTTAGGCGGTGGGGTTCAAGGCTTGTTGATTTAGGCTAGGGTTTCGGAAGAAAGACGAAGTTTGATGAGAGGGGTTTACACTATACTTTTGTTTTGGGCCGGACCGGGTCATATTTTGTTTGTATCGGTGATGATTTTATTACGTGTGTGTTTTTGTAAAGATGTAAGGAGTGAGTTGTATTGAATAATGGACGTTGTGCGCTTTTTCCTTACTACTCTAGTACGGTTTTTTAAAGGGACCAACCCATGTGTTCTTTTAACATTTTTAATAAAGAACTCATATTTAAACTTACACACACATCAAAATGTTTTAGTTTTTACTCTACAACAGGAGCTATATAAATTACCTAATAACTTCAAAAAAAAATCTTTTTAATACAATATCATTCAATAGGATCCCATATTCGTAGATGATTATGTCTAAAATCAGTAAAAATCTATAAATAAACATAAGCATTTACTTGAGTTGTTACAATATGTAATTGACATATATTAATCAATACCAATATTGTAGACTATGAAATATCACTGGAGATCAATATTACGCAAAAGTTAAATTGTCTATATATCACTTTATGCAAGAATATATGAAGAGTTTGTATGAATTCCAGTTTAATTGTATAAGTTTTCTTTTGTGAATTTGTTTTTGTAAAACATTACTTGAAGATAGGCATGTCAATTGGACGGGTTCGGTTTGGGTATCATAAAATCGAGAGCCGAGTCCGATTACAATAATTAAAATCCAAGTCCGGCCCGAACACACAGGGTATTTCAAACCAATTGCCGAGCCCGATCGGGTTTTTTAAGCCTGTTGGGTAATAATACCTATATGCCTAACTTAGAATATTATGTTAAAACTACATTTAAAATTGCAACTTTGGTAAAATTTGTATACAAACAATGTTAACATAAATATTGGCCGGTGAAGTAGTCAAGTTCACAACAAAAGTATGCAAAAACATCTACATGTAAACAAACAAAATGATAATAAATAATATATATTCTCATGTTTTGATACGACGGAAAAATAATAATCGGGTCGAACTCTAAACGGGTCGGTTTTGATAAAACTATACCCGATACTAATAGTAATCGGGTCGGGTCTGGATTTGGATAGTAAAAGGAAAAACCCATACCTGCATTAATATGATGGATTCGGACCGGGCTCAAACCGAAACACGTAAGAAAACCTACTTGTAACAAAATTTGCTCAACTAAATCGTGAACATTTTCCAACTCAGTTAAGCATACAGCATACGTTAGTAGGATGATAGAGTTGAAATGCTGAGACCAACCTATTTGCTTGGGGAAAATCCACCTAAACATGAGCTGACGAGCATCTGTTTAACAAATGCATGTGTGGTTAACTAAAAAGCTAGCATTTGTCAACTCAGTTAAGCATACAATGAACTTGAATAAAAACACGCGGCAAAATAAAGTTTGAATCAAGTTTTGCAATAATCAAACATATTTTAAAACGAATATAAATACATTATCATTACATAAACATAACTGGTATAACAAACATTTCGCTTACAATTCAACAGTTTACATGCAGGTCCTTACAATAGCACAATAGTACACAACAATTCATGCAACAAGAAGCCATAAATGAAATCAATTCACATTCATACAACATTCCTGAAAAGGAGCAGCCCAATATATGAACCTAATAATAGCACTGCCTTAAGTTACAAGAACATTAAAAGGCAGGCATTGAGATTACTGCCCCAGAAGAACATAATATCCAGTGAAATAGCAGTGTCTTTAGAAACCGGTTGTCGATTGCAGATTCACCTATACTCATATTGTTGTGAAGGAGCTTATCGATAATCTCATGCACTAATCATCTAATTATGTTCATCAACATGACTTTGTTTTATTGATCCATAATTAAAGTAGTGAGAAGCATGTCCTGCATGAATGCCGCTCTTATATTGTCCTGCTTCCTCTTTTGTTCTCTCTCCTCGTAACTTAGTGACTTATCAACGCTGCAGGTTGGTGTAACATTGTAAACTATTACAAATATAAGTTTAAGGCTAATTACAAGTTAATTACATATTTATATATCCAATCGAACTGGGATCATATGTCTCGCTATTACAGATTATATGTTTACAAATATTATAAATTATCTTATTAAATAATAATAATTTTTTTAAATATCTATATGTTTGAATTCAAGCTAATATCCCAAATAAACCATATAGAATGTCGTCACAAAATTTTAGACTATTTCAGAAAATTTAACTTCTTCAAACCAAAAGCTAGTGATGATCAGAAAATTTAACTTCTTCGGACCAAAAGCTAGTGATGGTCGCTGAATTTTTTTATTTCAACTATCGATCTAAATTAAAATGTTGTTCTGAAAGAGTTGGAAATACTGAAATAATCTAAAATTTTCTAAAAAATATATGAACTAAAATATCACATCGACAACTTATAATAGTCAAAAAACAAATCTGCTATTTTTAATAGGGTAAGTCAACTGCTTAAATCTACATAAATGATTATTTATGTTATTCACACGCGTGCGTGCGCAAATGAACATTGGTTAGCTAACGTGAATGAGATTTAATATCAAGGCCTTCAAATAGATAACGTATAGACATACCACTATCACATAACGAACGTCATGATTCATATATATATATATATATATATATATATATATATATATATATATATATAATAGAAAGAGGGAATTAGGCACAAAGGACAAACTTTGAAGAAGAAAAAAGTCAAGCTAAAAGACAATGTTTTAATTTCGGGCAGAAGGACAAACCATGAAAGGAAATTGGACTGAAGAACAATGCAGCTATAACTAGCATTATATTCAGTTTTTACACTACACAAAATGTTAGTTATAACTAACATTATATTTAGCTCTACACTGTACAAAATGCAAGTTATATTTAGCATTGTCATTCAGCCTAATTTTTTCAAAGTTTGTCCTTCAGCTTAAAAATAAAACTTGTTGTCCTTCGGTCTAATTTTTTTTCAAAGTTTGTCCTTGTACTTATTTTCCACTAACAGAAAAGTGTGTAATGTTAAGGAATGTATTTAATAGAATAGGAAACAGGTACAAGGACTCACTTTAGAATTTTTTTTCGTCTCAAGGACATGAGGTTTCAATTCTAGATTCAAGGACAAACCTATCACAGCAATCCATCCAAAGAAAAACCATATTTTGGCTTGACTTGTGCCGTGGCGTCGACAAATTTGAGGGAGCGACGATTACGTGGAGGAGTCGGTATGAAGATAGCGTGGCGGCGACAGATTAGGGGCGATGTGATATAGGACTAGCGTTCGGTTTTGATGGAGGATGTTTGATGGAGAATTAATGGAGGTGACTAGTGGTAGTGTTTCGCAGCGCTACATGATGAAGGTTCAATATTGATGGTGGTGATGACAACAATGGTTGTTGGTGGCGACGGATTTGTTTTAGTTGTCAGTCGAAAACGCAAAATAAAACTAGCATTATTTGTTTTGTATAAATGAATATAGTATTATATATATATAAATATATAAATATATATATTGCTAGTTTAATTTAGCATTTTCTATACTATTAAAAATTAATATAGCATCATATACCTATGATGCTAGTTTAATTTAGCTTTTTTTGGAATATACAAATGTACATGGCATTATATACGTACAATGCTAGTTTAATTTAGAATTATTTGAATCGTACAAATGTATATAGTATTATATTCATATTATGTTAGTTTAGTTTAGCATTGTTTTACTGTTGGCGTTTTCCTTTAGTTCTTCGATATTAGAGGGTTGGTTACAGTTCTGGTCTGGTGCGACGATATGGTGGTGCGTTGCGATGGTGAGAATTGGTGGCGGCTAGGGTTTTTAGTTGATTAGGTGATGGTAGGCTTTTCGATGAAGGTGAAGGGGATGGCAATGGGGTTGTGACGGTAATGTAGGCGATGGGTTGACGAGGCAGTGGGTGACGACGAGCAACAATCGGTATTTTGGACGGTGGCCCGATTTTGGATCTGGAGGTAAGATTGATGTCGCCGAGAAAGAAAATATGGTTTTGTCCTTGAGCCTAATTTGAAAACTTGTGTACTAGATCTAAATTTTTTGCCAATGTTTGTTCTTTTAACTAATTCCCTCTTAATAGAATAACAAAATTAGTTGAAACACAAATTCAGTGGTGGTACCGAAAGTTGTAAATGCAAGTTTAAAATGTAATTTGATTATAAAAAATACATTATACTTTTCTAAAAATGTCGGGTTACAATATGTTTCATGGTTAAACCTTATTTTTATGTTTATATTTGTTGTGTATAAATATTAATAACATTGTGTCGATACGACATTGACAATCAATTTAATAATAAATAAGGCATGTTGTGCATCAAACAACTAATATCTGCACGCAATATTATCTCATAGTTCAGACTTCAGATCAAAATGTTGAAACGAGCGATTCACATTATTCCGATAGCAGCTCTAATTTTTTAGTAATTTTCTTTTTGCATGCTTCTTTGAGTTTAACTAAGGAAGTGGCTGTGAAAAAAATTAAAATGGACGGTGCAAGTTTTTTTGTACTGACAACTCTATTTTTTATCATTAATTTTCTTTCTGCATTTACATATATATTACACTGTTACCGAACTTTTGTTTTCTAATTATATAAAGAAAGGAAAAAAAAAATATAGAAATATAATCAAAAGAACCATGGATTTATTTGTAAAATTAATTTTTGAACTGAGTTTTATCCGAATGAATCACTGATTCTCCTAACAAACAAAAGCAAATATAATGTCAAATAAAAGATGTTTTCTTAGTATATAAATAGTCATTATAATATATGTTTGGCTTGCATCATATATTTGCAATAGCTATTTGGTTGCTGCGCTCTGTGCTAGAAAAAAAACGACTAATTATTTCCATCTGACAATTTGATTATTATTTAATTTCTCTTCTGCAGTTTTACATCAAATTTATCATGTTTATATTAAAGGTTACATTTACTAATATTATAGGGACATACACACACAAGATATGGAAAGTATTATTGTAAAGAAACATATGTTTATTTGTAAGATGACAATTCAGAACGGATTTCATTACAATGCTAAACTTTTTTAACAAATAACAAAAATTAGTATCACACCAAACAAATGATATTTTATTTAAGTTAGAAAACATGGTATTAAATATTCAATTACCATGATACGTTTAATCTAGTTACATGATTTTTAAGATTTAATGCAAGAGCGAAAGATTTAGTTTGATTTTTGAGTAATATTCTTTTCCACGCTTCTACTTTAGATCTATTGTATGATTTATCAAAGATTACATTTTCATATATTTATTGGAAGTAAAGTACTAAAACGTGGAAAATATGAAATAACAATTTCTTTCATTTCAATGTTCAAAATTAAAGTTTTAATTTCTAAAATTTTAACATTCTTAAACTTTTGAATACTTAAAATTTTGAATTTTTTAAAAACAGAATTTCATCTGATGTTTGTAAAATTTGAATGTGGCATAAAAATTTCAAAACTTAAATTCCTTCGTCCCAAATTTGATTTTATTTTTATAGCTTATTAGTTTTTGGATGTCAAAAACTTCAAATTTTGAAATTTTAATTTAACTTTTACAATATGAATTTTTAAAAAAAAATTCAAAATTGGAATATTTATAAATTTGATTCATTTAAGTTTAGCGGTTAAATATTGAAATTATATAAACTTTGAAGTGTTAAAAATATAAATATATAAGAATTGATTTTTAGTCAATGTAGCTAAGGCGCAAAAAGGCGACAAGCTTGTGCGTTGGGCTTTTTGGCACACCATGAGCCTTTTGTGCGCATTTTATACAACTTTGCGTTTTTTCTACTTTAAAATACTGCACTATAAATTAACATTAAAAATGATAATTTTAATGTTAAGACATGTTTGTAAACAATCCATTTGCAAATAAGAAAGCACTAGCTACCCGATACAAAATCACAAAATGATAACCTTGACAGAAAAGATGTCAAACTAAACTCTACAACACCGAAATCATAGACGTTACAACAAAAATCTAGAATTATAAAGATGTTCAAATTCAAGTGTTCAACACAACACTTGAAATTTTATTCAACTTATAATCACTAATATCCAATTTTAATTTAACTAACTTTAAATTCAAACTAAAATTAAAATTAAACCATCATTACATAAGCTTTAAATTAAAATTAACAAAACTTTAAATTAAATTAACTAAATTTAAAATTAAGTTAGTATTAATCAAACTTTAAATTATAATTAAATTACAATTAATCAAACTTCAAACTAAAATTAAAATTACTATTACCTAAACTTTAAATTAAAATTAAAATTAACTAAAATCAAAATCAAAATTAAATTAACATCAACTAAAATTTAAATTAATTAAACTTTAATTTCTTTTAATCACCAACTTAAGTTTAACTAAATTAAAAAGTTTAAATTAACTGAACTTTAATTAATTTTAATTTAATTTAAATTTAACTTAACTTAAGCTTTTAACTTAGTTAAATGCATGAGAAGAAAACAGTTTTCGAGCCGAAAAGATGAGGCAAAGGGAGCTACAAGCCTGACGGCGAGTTGGGCAGGAGTTTGCGGTTTGGCGCAAAGCTTGTGGCATGGACGACATCGGCTTGGAGCTGGATTTGTGGTAGAGTTTTTTTTTACTACATCCGAAGTTGAAATCGCTTAAGTTTCAACTTAATTTAGGATTGCGAATGAGTTTTGGACTGGAGGAAGTACTCATTTTCCAACCATGAACCAAACCCTAGTTGAGACGCGCTTTTTATGTGCCTTGGGACTTTGTTGCCTTAGCAAAATGCGCGTTTTTTGGACGGCTTGAATAGCTTGAGTGCTCAATGTTCCAAAATGGCACAACTGTTGCGCCCGAGCCTTATTGCGCCTTAGGCGTACCTAGGCGCATGCCTTAAAAACATTGTTTTTAGTTTTGAATTTTTGTAAATTTTTGAATATTTTAAATGATCGAATCCAAGACCTCTAAAACCGCAGTCTAAAGCGTCATACCATTTGCCTCTTGAACTAGTGGTCCTTGATTCAACGTATGTTTTTTTTTAAACTATTTTTTATAATTTTGATCTAGAATAGTTAATATTTTTTTAATTATTTTGAATCTGGAAGGTTTTGGATAATTTAGGATTTAACACTATTGAATATTAAATTTATTATTAAGAGAATTTTAAATATAAAAAAGATAAGATAGTGAACGTTTTTAGTTAAGGAATCTTAATTTCAATATTTTAAAATCTTTATTTTGTATCCATGATTCTAGAATTTTGAATATTTAGAATATTGAACTTGATTTTTTATTTTCTTTGTTTTAGCTCAGTTATCCACAGTTATATTTTTGCATTAAATAATCTAATTTTTTAAAATTTTGATTAAATTTTGACTATTTAAAATTTGAATTTCAAAGTATAAGTTCTTTAAAGTACTAATTTCTTAAATTATGAAATTTTTAGGAACATTAGTTTAAATACTGACTTTTCAAAAAAAAATTGAGTTTTCTAATGAATTTCTTCCGTTTTGAATTTAAATCATAATTCAAAATTCCGATAGAATGTCAGTTATACTGATAATTCAGTTGTGGTTTCGATGATAATCAAAATAGAATCCAATTTGAATTCCGATTTTGTTATTCAAACGCTAAACAATAGTAAAAAGCAAGGTGCAAGGTTTTGGCCGAAACTTTGAGAATCCGGCCATTCCGTTTAGGTTCAGCCAAAATCTCAGGTTCGGCCCATCAAACCATTTTGTGAAAAAAAAAATCAAAAGGAAAGATAAAGTAAGAAAGATAAAGTAAAATCTTGTAGTGGAAACTAAGCTCAAGTCGAAGATGGGGAAATTAATCACCTGAACTTTACATAGCTTTGATTTATTTTGTCGATTTTGGTAGAAAGGAGATAAAGTGAGAAACATGGAGTATTTTGGCAGAGAGGAGGAGAACGGTGAAAGATGTGGAGTAATTTTCCTTTCTGGGGAGAGGGATTCAAAGAAAAAAGTAAAAGCAAACAAGATGATAGAGCATTGTACGAGGGCAACATGCTATTGCTGAAAAGACAAAGAATTAATGTGATTTTCCAAGACGACTTTTGAGTTGTTAATGGGGATACTGACACTATTTCTGCTGATGTATGATTTATTTTACCTCATTCACAGCTGGTTATTAATATAAGCATTGTTTTGTTGAGATGTAAACTGTTTAATTAGCTCAACTACTTTAAATTTCAACGGGAAAAAACTACAATTCATTTAGCCTGATTAACTCAGAAAAACCTCAGTTTGTATTGTAATTTAATTTAGTTAAGCGGTGCATTTTAGTCAAAAATAACGAAACCGAAACAAAAACCGAAACTTTCGAAATTTCCAAAATTGGTCGAAACTTCAAGCAAAATTGAGAAAAATGCAATAAACATATGATAAAATTAAAGACACCAGATTCAACAGGATAATAAAAAGTGGATAAATGACCAAATAGTTTCAAAAGAAATCGTGATATTTTTGTCAATTTCAACTCAATTCAACTGAAATAACATTAACAACAGTAAACAACAATCATTAAATCAACTTCTTTTATGTATAGAACAAATTTTATTCATGTACTGTCAATTAATGTATTTTTATAGAAAATAATCCGAAAATATGAACGGCGTCGGTCGCAATTTCCGAAATTGGCTGGAATTTCAAAAACCTTAAAAGAACGAAACGGAAACAGCAATCTTAAACCTTGATCTAAAATGCAAATTTGGATATTTGGAATCTGAATCTCAAGGATCATGAATATTGAGCATTTTGAGTTTTGTGAATCCTGAATTTTGAGAGTTTTGAACTTTTCTCATTTTTATTTTTGAAATTTGTAAATTCTAAAATATTGTATTTGGAAACTCTAAGATTTTTAGTTGCCAAAAAAAAGGGAATGTGTGGATTTTGAAATTTCCAATCTTGAAAATTCTGAATTTATAAATGTTTGAATTTAAAATTTACCAATTGAGGATTTGTATTATTAAAGTTTAGAAAATTATGAATTTTCAAAGTTTTAATTTTTGGACATCATTAATTCACAATGGAATAGACATATCAAACATTATCGTGCAATACATGAGTTACACACTAGTATAACGAGACTTAACTATTAAAGAGTTCTAAATCTATAGGTACAAAACACAAACTAAAAGAATTCATTATTATGTCTACTAAAGTAGATATTGAATTGTTAAGGTAAAAACAAAATCATTTCTCGAAATGGTTTAAAAATAATAATAAGTTTGTAACTGATTTATTTTATGGTACTAGACCAACTAGAATGACACTTGGAAGTTATACAAATAAAACAAATGGGATGTCATAACACGTAAAACTGCATGAAAACAATAAATAGATAATATAATTACTTAATCTTACTTTGAATTCCATGTTTGCATAGATGGTGCCGCCTTTTTGCTAATAAGATTTTCTACAGTTGTCATGGTGCATTTTTGTGTTTCTTCCGCTTCGGCTGGTGGAAAATTCAAGACAAGTGATGAAAGCAATGAATCCGTTGCAGAATTTGATGCAGAAGTGTTATTTGATTGAAACCCTCCGCTTCCCAAAAGCACCTGCAAATGAGCTTCACGAAGATCCCTTCCAAAAAAGGGAAGTGGCTGGTTGTTGGGTACACCAACTCTTCGCAACCGCCTGTGTCTCTGCACGTGCTTTGCAGTTAAAAGAAAACTGAAATAGTTTTTGTACTAAAATATGCAAACGAGGGAATGTCCAAAGTTTGATCTAAAGATCATTGTGTAGTGGATTGAGAATTTGTAACACACAAAATCACAGTACAAATGTTGACTATTTCAGTTCTTTGTTGATTCATCATCATATAGGGCAATCAAATTTATAAAAAATAATTCAACAAGTTCCAAATATGTTTCCTTAAGCTAACCCTATTATTGATCGTCTTCGGTTGAATTAACTCGATAATAATAGACACGTGTAGCTACTACGACTTCGATCAATCAAGAAGTAGACTTTTTTTTTTTTTTTTTGAACTGGTATTTTATATACAACAAATTATTGGGACAACAAATCCCACGTCAAATAAACGTTCGAAAGCAAGTTTCGAACTTGTGACATCTTGCACCAAAGCCGAATCAATTAACCACTTGGACAAAGGTGCTTGTCAAGAAGTAGACTTATTATAGACAGTCATTTATATAACTGCATATATTTGTTTTTGTAAAAAATAAACATGGTTTCCTTTTCAGTCTGAATAACTGTAAATTCTGGTTTCAGTTTGGAAATGTTGTTCCAGAATATTGACCGTATATTAGTTTGGAAGATAGTTATGATTTCGAAAGGATATCTTCAGAAGATGCCCATGTTGCATTCTAAGGTGATTCAACATGTCTCGTGTAATCTTATGCGAACATATGGGGCAGACCTGAAACAATAAAAAGAGCAATAAATAGAGTATTCTGACAAATGCATATGAAACACAATTTGCATTTAAAAATATGCATGCATTAACCATAAATAAAGCACAACTGATATCATTTGGGAAAAGCAGTTTACAGAGGGATATATTTGTTTTATGAACAAACTACGAACTACTTGAAGGGAAATGATCCGCTTTCAATACTTTCACTATCAAGTATTTCTACTCAAATTGTTGTCTAGTCTTCGAGTGAGATTAATCATTAATCACACTAAAAGTTCAAGTCTACCGTGTTACTCTAATTACATCTGAAAATTCATAGGTGACTTATTCTATTACAATAACAAAATAGTAACCCCAGTAGTTTCTTCTTTTGTCCTTTTGCCAATTAACTTTTATCTCAGTATGACTCATCAGTTGGAAGTGGATTTTTGGTGATTGGTGTAGAATAGCTTCCACAGAAAGAACGGTAATCTAATGCATCAGCCTTGCATATGGAATTATGTAACACATAATTCCAAGTATTTTAATGTCTGATCCATTTCATCAAATTTGAATGAATGTAGGTTTGGCTATTTATTATGTTATTCGTCTTTGTTAAAAAGCTAGGCCTAAATAGATCATTAAACGCATATCAATCCTACCTTCAAAACATATTAAAGGGATACCTCTGGTGGACAACTCAGTTTTATGCTGACAAATAAATTTGTACAACTAGTAACTAGAACTCTTCAATCACAACCATCAATGAAATGACAAAACTAGCAAAACTAACGTTCACAACATTTGTAAATTTCAACCGTCGAAGAAATACTTTAATGTTTAAGTTTTTATATTTTGGTTTTATACCTAGGTTGAAATTTGTTGTGCATGTAATAACTGGGTTGATGTTCTACATTAAACATATAAATAGCAGAAAGACATTTTGAAAAGCAACACGCACGCCTGCACACGCGCATGAGGAGGGATCACAACCCTTTCATTTTTAACCTCTTATATCAACCATCAGATCAAATGAGTGGGTAGATTTGATGATGGTGGAAGAGAGAGAACAATAATAAAGAAAGAGAGAGAATGTTATATATATTCATTCCCGCTGCTATCTAATACGTGAAAGAGAAAGAGTGTTATTTGCAAATGCATTTTTCCATAAAATATCACTACTATGTGTGCACATTATGCACGTTAGTTACAAAAAACCAAAAGTATGTTCACAATTATTGACAAGTAGCTATATCAAATGGCTAGGACACATAATTAAATACTAAACGCAAACATTTAGGGTTTTATCTGTTTTTAAGGAAAAAAATGCAATGTTGTTTTTTTCATAAAGCAAGATAGATTTCTATGGTAAGAGATGTAAAAATAAAATACTAGGAATACAAACTAAAGATTCGCGGAGGAAAAAATACTGCAAGGAATTAAATATGGAAAAGAAATCCGCCGGTGACAATTAGAGTGTGCCAAATGGAAAAGTAAACAATAGTACAACTAGTAACACAAATAACTCAGAAGCCCAAATCATATTACAACTTCCGGATAGATGATTCAAGCATATTAGTCATAACATTACATAAGTTATGTTAACCAAACCAGCCCATGGGCAAGGAAAGTAAACCCTTGGATTGGGTCAAGCGCCTAAAAGTAACCATTACCAACAGCTTAGAACATATAACATGTTGGTTTTATATAATATAATTAAGTTCTATATCATAATAGTCAACACTTTCCTTACTTCAACCAGAGGTCAAATCTCACTTTTGCCAAAGAAAATCCTTGCATTTCTTTGAAATATATTAATGTTGTACTCAAAGTTAAAGCTTAAAGTTCCCTCTTAATTGTTAATTTTGTTTTCTCTTAACAAAATTGGTGAGCCAATTTTGTATTGAGTTGAATGTAGTGGGAATAAGCTAAACTCCTTGTTTCTTAGAAATTATATTTTTCAAGGACTCGAACTCTATGACATAGGAGGACTGTAATTATGTCAACCATTTTTAAAGCCTCCCTTTTATTCCCCCCAAAATTAGTGGTTGCCTTCAACTAATCATTCAACTGAAATTTGAACATTAACATGGTTAACTGATGCTAATGGAATTCAATCACAAGACTTCTAGATAGATAGACAATTTAGAGACATCACCATTCCATAGGGGACATCCAAAATTATTTGAATATATATTTGATGTTACTACTTATTACTAGTGTTCCTAATTCATGCACACAGCTGTTTGTGCAAGTGTTAAGTGTCCATTCCAGTTACGAATTTGTGTGCCTTTGGTAGAACTTTGTTGGAAATCGCTTTTTAGTTCAATAACTTTGATGACAAAAGATATTTGTTATAAAAAAAAGCTTTCATTGGCATTGTACAAATTGCAAGTCACACTATACATTTTAGTAAATAAGAAGTGCAAGCTGGGGCTGCACGTACATAAAAGAATATAGATTGTGTGTTGTGCTTTTGTGTGTTTTATATAGAAAATTATGTTTGGTTTGTTGAGTTCAATTAGGAAATTTTGTACAAAGAATTACTGCGCGTTGCACTAAGAATTGGACAAATTGCACAAGACGCAACTCACGCTACACAATTTAATGACTTGCACTGTAAACAATGCAAGCACATGTTATGTATGTAGCGTAGTTGATTGCATTGTAAAAAGCAGCTGTACATTTCTTGCATTGTATAATGAACGTGACATGTATTATGATTAATGCAATATTTGTTTGTTTTTTTCCTTCGTACTTTAGGAACTTGAAATGAAAGATAAGGACTCGATTTGGATTAGTAAACGTGTCAGTTCTTTTGTTTACTAATTTGAAAATCATATTAGCCAAAATCCTTTTGAATATAAGTTTGAACTTACAAAAAACAAAAACAAAAACATTCGTATTCAATGATAAAAGCAGAATAATCCAAGCTCTTCAATGAGTTATTGCAATTTATTAATTGAGTGAATTAGTCAAAAGAACAAAGTTGGGTAAATTTTTTGAACCAACGACACCGTCTCATAAGCATAGTCTGTAGGAAAAACATTAACAAAATACACCGTCTCATAAGTATAGTCTATAGGAAAAACATTAACAAAATGCTATATTAATAAAGCAACATCTGTGTATATGCTAAATTAATTTAGCACAATATTTATAGCAAATGCTATATACATATAGCATTACTTTATTGTAAATACTATATACATATAGCATTATTTTGTCCTTCAACCTACTTGGTTCAAAAAAAAAAACCCTAAACTTTTTCCGGCAACCTGTTTTCATGTTGTTAATATTGGGTATGGTACAACAAGAATACATCATAAGGTCGTAAACCTGCTAGAAAAATGTCAATTATATTCTAATAAATTTATAAAAGGTGATGATCTTATCTTAGACACGTTTTATTAGTTATCTATCCAGATTTGAAATTTCAATTTCCATCTATTTATCTCATATAAAAATAATACCAATACCACTTTGCACTGTAATAATCTAACAAAAACCAAATTACATATCAAATTATAAACATTCTTCATCAATCTTTATTATATATAAGTGTATCTTGTTGCCTCTTATTGTCACCTCTTAGCTAACCTTATTTTCTTATTTGAATGAAAAATAACGTTTTCGAAGCATAAAAAGTTCAAAATTGAAAACATTCTTATCCTCTTCATCAATCAAGCTTAATTGAAATAAACCCCTCGAGTAATTTTGATTCCATTGCACCCATCTACATCTCAATTTTGCATTCTTTCTATTTACCTTCCAATCAATTAAGAAAAAGTATGTAAAATCTTACAGCAACTTTAGATTCAAAAGCATGCTCATCCTCCAAATGAATACAAAGAGAAGTAATATCATGATCTTCATAACAATAAGGACACGAAAACTCAGCTCTGCAATCCTCTTCAACCTCGAAATCTTCAATCCCGAACCGATCTAAATCCTCAACAAAATACAAAATCAATTCTGATTCATCCAAATGAACTCAAAAAACAAAGAAGCAGAACCTAAACGTGAGCTCTGATTATGCTGGATCGCGAAGTGCCTCTTAGCTGCTGCCAATCGAGAGATCCATTCAGAATCCATTTGTTTAGGTACTATTGATTGGAATATAAATTGTCTGTGCCGTTGAAGAGTCTCTGGTGCTGGTTAATAATTGTATTATTCGAGAGGAGAGAGAAGGAGAAAAAAGAGGAAAATAGAAATGGAACTTTTATTCTTGGAACAAGGCTGACGTGGATAACATACAGTAACATGTTCTAAAATTAACTTTTGGGCAGTATAAATTGTGTTACAATACAAAATGAGATTTCTGTTATTGTTTCACTTCTCGCTGAGAGCATCTCCAACCGTTTTTACAAACACGGGCGGAGCCCTCCGCAAATGGGGTAGACACGTGTCTATCCTAGTTGGAAAACAAAAACAAATGCAGTTTGCATGTAAAACATTCGTATTTTTCCAAAGCAAAAACTTATGCTATTGAAGGTAAGTTGTCCGATGAAATGCATGAATGGAAACGGACATAATAACAATGTTTTGGTTTCTGCAGTCGAACCGGTTACAGGATTGAGTGGCTTTTTTTTTGAACTGGTACTTTATGTACAACAAATCATTGGGACAATATATCCCATATCAAATAAACGTTCGAAAGCAAGTTTAGAACTTGTGACCTCATGCACCAAATCCGAACCAATTAACCACTTGGATAACGGTGCTTGTCAGGATTGAGTAACTTAGGATAACTATTGTTATAACACTTGAATGAGAGCATAACCCAACTAAGTAAAACTTATAAGGTTCTTGTTAAATGACCGTAATGGTACATTGTTTGTAAGTAAGCTCATTCATTACTTCGAGTAATGGTACATTTCTCAAGAATGGTTGTTGTATAGAGTGACCACCCCAAAATTGAAACTCGACTTCGCCACTGGTTATAAATTGAAAGATGGATAAAATCCCCGCTTCAATTTCTTTCTCCATGTTGTAGCGGTGACAGTTCGAGCTATGGAAAGAACGTTAAGCTTGGTTTCCTCCATTTTTTTAAATGGCGATTGTTCAATGACAATCTGATTTTCCTTTATACTATAAACGGCAATCAAAAATCTATTTATAGTATAAACAGATTTATTTATTTTTGTCGCTTAGCAAAGGGGTTTTTAAAAATCCCTTTGCAATTATACATTGGAGTTTAATGTGCCATTTAGAGTTTTCGTTTAGTTTTTTATTTGTTTAGTCGTTTATTTATAAGTTTAGTCGTTTATTTATTTGTTTAGTCGTTTATTTATTTGTTTAGATGTTTATTTAGGGGTCTAGTTGTTTATTCAAACGTTTAGTTGTTTATTTATTTGTTTAAAAATTCAGGAAAGTAGTATTTGTTTATTTGTTTATTATATATTTATAAAATCATACATACACACATGTGTTTATAATAAGGTTAATGCTTATCAAATTCAGAAAAAATAATAAATAGAACACTTGATCATTTAATAAATCCAAAAAAAAACCTACAAACTCACACCCAAGCATAGAAACTAAAATAAGAAAGCAGTAAATTGAAATAAGAAAGCGATAAATTTGTAATACAAACAATGTCGTTGCAATTCTTCTACATTCTAGAACTTCGTTCTTCATCTTGATATCTTTGTCGTTGCGCTCTCAGAATGCTACGTTTTCTGACCAAAACGTACTCTGGAAACTCTCCAAATAAATGAAAAATATCCTTTGCTAAATATTCTTCCTCTTGTTTTTCCGTAAACGTCTTTCACGCGACTTGTTCAATTCAGTTCTCTCTCGTAAAGCTCTAGTTTTATCTACATCTTGTTGAACCTACGCTTCCAAGATCCTTAACTTCTCCTCTTTCAGCCTTAATCGTTCCTCTTATTTTAAGGCAGATGCAGTTGAAATATCATTTAGAAGTGAAGTTAGCTTGTCATTAGCCGCTGCCCAGTCACTTGCTTCCTTGTTTCTCAACAATGATCGCTTACTTGATTTTATTCCTTTATGGCGATTTGCAACTCCACTATACAACATTTCTTAAGTAGGAGTCAATGGATTGTTATTATTCCCTCTGTGTCTACTGGCGTAGAAGATTCATTTGAATTTCTAAAGGATGAATCCATTGTGAGCGTTAAAGCTACATTTCTAAAATTAATTCTTCCGTCTTTCCCTCATCAGCATCCTCTTCTTCATCGAGAATTTCCCACCGCAGTCTCAATGAAAGAATTTCAAATGCTTTATGAGCCTTGAAATCACTATTGTAAGTATTATGACATATTTTATCATAATCGTCCTTCAAGTCTCTAAATGATTGTCCACTCCTTAGTCTTTCTCATCTTTGTACTATTATACCTTTGTATTCGGTATACATAGTATTCATGTTATACATGCTGTCTTTGTGCTCTCAAATAATTACTTTTTTGGGCATTTCTGGTCATGGTTGTGGATCTTATTTACTCTCAGATAGAAGAACCTCCCAATGGAACGTCTTGATGGAACTTCAGATGCCTTAACCCATGCATTGGCCAACACCTAATAGTCATGTGCTCTCCACATCTTACCACTATGCGTGCTTGTATCAACGGATTTAATAGATTGAGGATTAGGCTTCCTTTTGTTGCATGCTCTTTTTGTCTTGCCTTCCCTTTGTCGCTTTGCAGCTGCATTTAAAGAGGTCGCTTGGGTTGTTTCTGCAAGAGGAAGTATTAGTTGTGAACCAAACATGTATGGGTTTAGAGGGATTTGATTGGTTAAGTTACCAAACTGTTGTCCAAAGTTAAGTTGGTTAAGTAACTGATTTTGTTGTGGAGTAAGGAATTATGTCGGCACCACTTTTGAAGCTTCAGACCGCGATAGTAAACTTGTGAAGTTTGTGAGACTATAATCATTCAAGTTCATTTCGGAGACATTGTTGTTGTTTGAGTTTGCCACTACTTGTTTGTTCTTTTGTTTAGAAGAGGTATATTTGTTTGAGTGTGAAGACAGTATGTAATATGTTACACACCATATATATATATATATATATATATATATATATATATATATATAATAAAGAAAAAAATGACGGGTCTTCTCATTTCATATTTACAATGTCTAGTCTTATCACCTGTTTTATGCAATGTCTAGTCTTATCAGTCGATTTTTGAAGTGGATAGTCTTATCAGCTGATTTTTGCGGTGTCTAGACTTATCCACTATCACCAGAAATTTGTAGTTGATATTTATCATTCAATCGTCATGAAAATAATGTTTGCGATTCTGGTCTTATCATTTTTTTTGTATGTCTAGTGTTATCAACTGATTTTTGCAATGGTTAGTCTTATCAATTGATTTTTGCAAGGTCTAGACTTATCCACTATCACCAGAAATTTGCAGTTGATATTTATCATTCAACTGTCATAAAAATAATGTTTGCAATGTTTGGTCTTATCATCTACTTTTTTTAGTGCCCAGTCTTATCATCTGGATTTTGCAATGTCTAGCTTACCAGCCAATTTTTACAGTGGTTAATCTTATCAACTGTATACAAAAATTATTTGTTTCCGTAAGAATCATTCAAATTTTTTTTGCATTGAATTGTTTACCAACTTTATTCGAAAATTTGTTCACTTGATGCTTCTTTGTTCTTTAATATTTTTTCTATTATTTATATGAATGCAAAATCTATTTTTAGCTATTAAATTTCATAATGAAAACTGAAGCATGGAATCCAACGGATTACTTATTATTGATAAAGGCATACGTTCAGGCAGATACTCTTCACATTGAAGAAGAGATTGATCAAGATTTTTTGGTTACCCTCAATGAAGCATACAACGACAATAAGTACATTCGTTATGTTTAGTAGGTCGTGTAGGAGGTACCGTAAAATAATAGCTGAGGTGAAAGAGGAGGACATTTTTCAACTGTCATATTCAACATACGACTCACGTTACATCTTCGAATACCGTACAAGCTTTTGTGAGGCACAATGCATACGAGCTATGGAACAACTATATGTTGCAATTTGAGCAACAACTTCATGAATGTTTGTGAAGCGTAATATATATTTATTGCTATTTGTATTCTACAACGTTTATATGAGCTATTTATCGAAATATTAATTTTTTTTCAAAGAAACCAATAACAGTACTAAAAATAGTGATACAATGTCATACATGACCATCTAACATTACTAGACATAAACACTAGACGTAATAGCTTAATTTGATCTGTTGATATTTAGTCCATGAAGCTGATTGTGAAGTCTACTAATTTCATTTTGCCACCCATCGGATTGAGTTTGCAACATTGTTGGTTGATACTCTAATTCGTTAGCGTAGCCAGCAGCTCGTTGAGAAAAAGGATCTTCAATCCACTGTCAAAAGCCACAACCTCTTAGATATATGTAACATCTGAAATAACAATGACCAATATCATTTTCTTTTCGAATGACATCTTTTATAGTGGCATATTCACATTCACATATTATACTTGGCGAGTCAACTTCTTGTTCGATTTCTGGAAGGATGATCTGTTATTGTCGATGCCTTGAAGCATGTCTTTGCTATTGACTTAGTCTCTTTTTACGATGTCTCTATTCCCTCACTTGTCTTTGAAGTTCTTTCTGTTCTGATTCATGCTCTTGTAAATGTTCATAGTGTCTATCTGGCATTTCAATGTAGAATCGATATTGGTTTCAAGTGATGATGCATTGGAAGATATTGGATGCTAAAGAGGAGTCATACCATGAAGGGAAAGAATTGTGACTATGATCCACTATTGCTAAACAAATTCTACGTCGCTGTAAATTAGCAATGAATGGATGTTATTTATAATGAGTATGCTCACACACTCTCCATAAAGGAGCTAAGATATTGCACAGCTAAAAGATATTTTGATAGAACTATTCACTGTCCATAAATGACACTGGACATTAAAATAATAGAAAATCTATAAGTTGAATTGACTAAACAGTACATGATATGAATGAATGCTAATAAATAATTTTTCATATTGTTACACAAAGTAAATAATACAATGACCATTTCTAATACATTATACGATATAATAGAATAGTACATAACACAATGGATTACATCATTAATTTCCCTTCATATGCCATAAATGCTCAACCTGATCATCCTGAAGTTTTTCATATATTTCTCTAGATCTGATTCTATGCAAATGTTTCAAGAAAACCTCAATAGTGTCAGGATCTCTATCAGCAACAACCGTAGCTGTGTTATCTGGATCGTATCCTAAATAAGATGGAAATACACCACTTTCTTCTTCAATGATCATATTATGCTGTATAACACATGCTCGCATCACATTGCTCAACGCCTTTGACTTTCATATTTAATATGATTTTTTACAATGGCAAATATGGCTGGTAAAACCCTGGAAGTACACTCTACGTCTTTTCTCACAACCTGTTGTCTTTGAGCAAAATAATCTCTTTCTCTGTTTTTGGATCTAAAATTGTTTAGACTAGGGTACCTATGACGGTAATACCATCTGCTAAATAATATCACATGTCATAGGAATTTCCAGCGATACTAAAATTGCATGTAGGGGCATTTCCATGTGCGAGATTCTTAAGTAGATGTGATTGATGTAATACGTTAATATCATTCATTGAATCAGGACATCTGAAGTACGTATCCCAGAACCAAAGATCGTGTGTGGCAACTGCTTCTAGAATCATTGTAACTTTGGGATAATGACTGATAAATTAACTATGCCAAGCTTTGGGGCAATTTTTCCATTCCCAGATCATACAATCGAGACTAAATAACATTCTAGAAAAACCTCTTTTAGATCCTAACTTTTTGAGTTTGGTGACGTCGCTTTTAATTGGAGATCGCAAATATTCTTCACCATATAATTCAATGATAGCTATACAAAACCATTCTAAACTCAAATTAATCATGCTTTTACCCATTCAAACAACCTCACCAAATGCATCAGGGGCTATCCCATAAGCTATAACACGTAGTGCTCCTATAATTTTTTGATAAGGTGAACATCCTAAGGTACGAGAATTATTACGTTTTAAAAAATAATAATTATCATGTCCAACAACTCCATTAAAATACGCATAAACATATTCTTACTCATTCGGAATCATTATCTTGCTTTTTGGTAAGGCCATGATACCATAGATTTATCTAAAATGGGTGTTTACCAACCTTGAGAATCAATGATATACAAGACTATGGACGATGATCTAGCATATTCAAATCAGGTTCCATTCAAGGTGCAATCAATATGAAGTGACAAGGAAGGCCCCGTGAGGCTACATTTCAGATTTCAAGTCAATCGGAGTTTATACGCTTGAGTTATGGACAAATGAAGAATTTATATGGATCGATCTAAAACGATCCATAAAACAACATAAATCGACGAAGATCGATCAATATCTCAAAATCTACAAAGCCAATGCACTTGAAACTTTCAAAGCATCAATATATTGAACAGTGGAGCCCATAAAAATGACTACCTGACAAAACTCCTAAATCTTGGAAAGACATACCGATCGTTCCCTAAGGATCATACAAAATTAGCTAGAACGATCAATAATTTCATGGAAAATGCGATATCTCACAAACAGTACATCAGATTGCATGAAATTGGAAGGGCAAGTATCATACATCATGAAGAGCGTACACTATTAATCGCACATCAATCAGATGCCTAAATAATGATCAGCTAAACTTTGGCCGATCGTTCCAAAACATCGAGTTTGATCCACCGATCATTATGATGGCCCCTATGGATCTAGAGACTCTTTTGCAAAATTTCAGTCCAATCTATACACGTCTTCTTACATAAATACATCGGCCATTCTCCATAAAGAGGATCCTTCTTTCCGCTGTCTAGGCTCTGCCATTTTTATTCTTCACTCTTGTATTAATGGATCCACGCTGATTCAAAGATTTTTATAATCATGATCCACTGCAAGATCAATAAAAATATGAAGTGGACGTAGGTAAGATTGCCGAACTACTATAAAAGTGTGTTTATTTAACTTTTCTGCTATGTTTTTAATTTCATTTATCGTTTAATCTTAACGAGATTCTATTTGGTGTTGATGCCATTTTTGGCATCAACAGGAATCAATGGTGAAAACCTTTATGGCCGTACGTACAAGAGGTATTGAAATAATCTTTAGTAATCTAGCAGTTCCACCTTTATGGTCATGCATCTTCCCTTTGTCTATACGGTCAAATACGCTTCCTCCATGAGTTCCACTATAAGATCTTCCGGTATGAATTTTTGGACCTTTGTTGGTGAACGGTTACTGCTTGCATCATTAGCTCTAGCTCATCACTATCAACTGTGGTGTCCGACGATAATTGAGGAAAATCTATTTGGTTATGTAGCTCTCTTCTTCTTTAGAATCGATTTGACTTTTCTCTTTACCGTTATGACTATTATTGATCGAGCATCCGAACTCCAGATTTCATTTTCAACTTCTTCATCGCTATAGCTATTTTGTGACATTTTTTTAGATTGGGCTGTTTGACTGAATGTATGTGGTTTGCAAAGAATTTATGGGAGAAAATGTAGTCGTTTTATAGTCATTGCAAAGTTTAAACGGCTATAAACTTTATTTAATTTATATATTTTTTAAAATGCATAAAAAGTTCAAACATCTATAAATTTTATTTGTTTTATATATTTTTTAAATTTAATAAAAAATTTAAACGGACAAGAAATATTGATTTCATTTGAGTCCTTGATTATTCTTTTATGCATTTAATTTATTTTAGTTTTTTTAAATTTAGAAACTTAAATTGTTTAGTTTTTTTATTTAGAAAACATATAAACGAGGAAATGAAATCCCTTCTGCTCTAAACGATAAACCGTTTACCGTTTAAGCTAGGAAAATATAAATCCGTTTAGATTTTAAATGGGATTTAGAGTACACTTTAATGGTTTCTTTTCATTTTTTATATATCAATAGGCACACAGAATATATACACAATGCACAACAGATATATGTTTATAGATATATGTATATAGAACACACTAGAAATATACACAATGCACAACAACTGAACAACCACAAATATATGCATCCACAAACCAATTGAACAACCTAAAATATATGCACAACAACAACTGAACAACCAGATGCAAATATCAAGCAATATCCACTAAAAATTCTTCAAACCTAATGGGCTCTTATTCTTTCGACTCTTGCTCGATTTCCCTTTAAATGGAGATGTCATCTTGCTCATGATTCCACTGTTCTTCCTTTTTTCTTTATATGTATCATTTCCACGGTCCGAACCTGTATTAACAATCATTTATTACAACTCGATATTACAATAATTTATTACACTAGTTATGTATGATCTTTTTCTACGCAAAGAACTAATACTCAATGTCTATCCCAAGACCTAGTATTCTATGCCAAGAACTAATAATCAATGTTTATTAAACACTGAAAAATAAAGAAAATAATGGACTAATTTATGTTGGGAGTAAACAATAAGGTTTGAAGTTCAGGAAATATTATTTATGCCGAGAACTAATATTCAATCATTGGTGTTTAATATAGTACCTGGAATAGAAGCTGAAGAGTAGGAATTTTGAACTTAACCATAATTTTTTGTGCGCACAGCCCTACGGTTGCCTCCATAATCGTCGTCGTCGTCATCTTTATCTTCTTCGTCGTCGTCTTCATCGTCCTTTTCATCTTCGTCTTCCTTATCATGATGCATTTGATGAATTATTTTTCATTTTTTTAAGAGATTTTGAGTGACCCATTGGTTTGGTTTGAAGCCACCACTCAGGTTCCATCCTAATCTCCATATTCTATAAAAAATAAAGACCAAATAACATAAATTTAAAATGGTAAACAAAGGAATGTAGAGCATTTATGAAACTACAGATTGATAGCTTAGAAAATCATTTGATACGTCATTTATCCTCTGTAATCCATCTTCATAATAATGTGATTATTGAAGAGCTGGTTGCCGTATACCCATGTTCATCTCCTATAAACTATTGACTGTATAGTGTAACGGAACCAGAGGTAAGTCAGGCAAATGAGGGATAAGTATTAATCTCGCCCTATCCAGTGAATATACTATCTAGGATCCTCAGCCCAATCTACTTGCTAGGGAGGGGGCTAATATTGTGATGAATAACTGACTTCTAAAGACATAACGATGGGGGCTTGAATACCCGACTTCAAAGAAGAAAGGCCAAAAAAATCCATATTCCCAATACGGACTACGACATCTAGTAATGGACCAACAACTTTAGCAGTTAACTTCCAATACATGTTGTAGTCAATATCTTAGCCCCAATAGAAATACCGTTGGTAGTTGTCTTGATATAGCTCTTATTGCATTTCTGCATAGGTACCATATTTCATGCTACATGTCATGTGCAAAGGAGGATCTAAAGGGATAACAATTTGACTAGTCTACTGTCGAAAGCACCGCTTTTAAAATTAACTCATAAAACTCTCCTGGAGGAACAAGTAGAGGCAAACCGTTTCATCGATAAGCTTCAAGCAACTGCAACCTTATTTAAATCAGCCGCGACTAAGATATTCCATGGATTTCAATTTATATGACTTGCTTGCTGATGATTGATATGATAACGCGTGTTGGAAAACAAATAGGCTACAGTATCATGTGTTTTGCTTCTATTTCCTTTCACTCAAGCTTTCAATTTTGGGTAAGATGACTGCTTTACACTTTATTTTACTATATAACCACAAACAGTCATATATTCGAAGAACCAGTACCGCAAATCACAATATTTTTATGTTAAATAGTTGAGTAACTCCGCAAGTAAAATAAAATAATTCAATTATACGGTAAGTTAATGTGCATACAGCAGGTCGACAAATTCGATGATATGACCTCCTTTGGTCACAACTAAATCCAGGCTTTGGTATAGATTCCCATAATAGTCGAACCTCAATCATATAATTGAGCTGTATCCCAATTCCATAACCGACTCTAATTACCCAATACTAAGTTTGTCATTTGTTGTTGTGAGAAAAAGAGTCCTCATCGTGATAACACAAATATTCTAGCAATATGATCAAGATTCCTCAAATTAGCTGCTATGTAGTCCTCAGCAAAATATTTAACTAGATGGTATATAGCAACATTTCCGATCTTGATATCGATCTCAATAAGTAGTGGTAAAAATTGACTAACGTTGTCAAACTGACTCCATTTTCAACATGTGGTATACTGAGTTTATTCAACCCAACAGGTATGGTATCAACATCTTAAATCTAAAGGTGTAAAACTAATCGTACCATTTGGAAACAAAAATGTATGCGTGGTCGGCCACCAACGCTCGAGTATAGCATGTACACATCTATTATCTGATTTTTTTCAACTTAATATCATTAAATTTGCCAAATATCTTCACAACCGGGTCTCTAATATGTGGATGTACATTTAGTTTTTTCCACCATTTTAACATTCTTGTAAAAGCTTCGTGACTTTTCATTCTATCTTGATTCTATTTATAATATAGTTTGAATGTAAATTAGTAATATATAAAAAGAAATTAATTTATTAACAACACGAAATGATAATAAACGATATACCGCGAGCTCTTTCGTATCCATGAAAATATGATGAACTCCTTCTTGAAGCATCATGACCAACCTAAACGGGAATATCGATGAAATCACATTGGCTATACCCACTCCAAATCCACCGTCATCGCAACCAAAAGCCCTTCTACTCGTTTTCGTCATTTTTCTTCTACGAAGAAGGGCTGCGGAACTAAAGCCTTCTGCCTTTATGTTTTCTATCTTCAAATCAAACCCAATTTTCAAAACCCTAGAATTTGGGGATTTTTGATTTGTGGGTTTAAATTAGACAAATCAAATGAATTGTAGATGAGATTGGATTAGAGAATGAAGCTATATTTTAAATTTGAATTTAGTGAATTTTTTTAGCGGATTTAGAAATGTTTGAAGTAGGATTCAGAATAGGTGACGTGAAAATGTTTGAACAAAGGAAAGGAGGAAATGTATCGGGATAAAAGGTTTACAGGATTGAAAACCCAATAATCTATAAACGATTTTCTGAAAACCATTACGGGTTATTAAACATAAAAGAAATTTCCCCCACTCATGGCTGAAGGACTGGGGGGCTTCTCGCTTTTTTTGTTAGTGCTCCTATTTTTAGATGCTGTGCCGGAGACGTTCTTACCCACCTATGGAAAGAAATTAAAGAAAAAATCTATTATTTAATAACAAAGTGGAATCCTTTTTTTTCTACAGGACAAAATCTATTTCTACAAAATGCTTGTTTTCCTTGTTTTTGTCTTCTTGTCTAATTCAATTATTATTTTTCTTACTAGTACACAAGTTCTTTCTACGACTTCAAAAATTCCCTTTCCATTCCATTTTAGAAATTAATATCAATATTGATTTTTCATCCTCCTTTTTTTGATGTAAAGAATTCAATTATGATTTCACTTTCTCGACTATACCCACCCATAAAAAGAAGATTATTGCTCAATAACAAAGTGAAATCCTGACGTTTGCTACATAGAAAATCTACCCTCACAAACGCTTATTTTTCTCTTCTCTTGTTCACTCGCTTTTTTATTAACAAGTACAACCGTCTTACAGCCATTCTTGCCCAAAAAATCATGTTCTCCCTTCTAATATTATTTATTATTTTCATATTGCACCCATTTTGAAAAATCTTAAATCCTTAATTGTCATTTTTTTGCATTCCCTTTCTACGTTGTTGTTCGGGTTTGTTTCCAATATCCAATACCATTTTTCCTACACTTGCTTCATCATTGTTTTGCTTTTCTTCAACATGTATTTTTCTTGTTTTTGTTGTTTGGCATTTTCCATTCGCATTTTAAACTACCGCTTGATTTTTAATTTTATTTTTTGTTCAACTGTCTTCTGAAACATTTCAAAGTACCTTTGTGATCTATGTTGTTCAATCTTCAGTGTTTTTAATCTATTATGCAGTTAGTACTTTTGTGTGATTATCTTACTTTTATTATTGCTTTTATGGTTATTACATTTGCACAATAGGTGTTACTATTTACAACCACTTAAACATATACTAATACTAATTAAACATTAATTAAATTAACTCATGAAATTTACTTCAAAAACCCACCTTAAATATAAATGATTTAAAAATAAATGATAATCGGACAATGTATAAATAATAAAATCTAATACTTGAGTATAATTATTTTCAATGTTGTTAATCATTAATGATAAAAGAAAATGAGGTAAAACATGTAAATAAATTTGTTTTATGAATTTCATATTAGAAATTGATTGGTCATGATATTTAATTCTATTTAGAATATGAATGTAAATCAATATTTCCGTAACATTTTAATATTCTAGTGAATGAATTATCATAATTAAATATATTTGACTATATCATATTGTTTTCTACTACAATTGGTTCCATGTCTTATCCTTTTTTTGTTCAACCAACATCAAATACAATAATAATGTGTATTTTTGATCAAAGTAGTAATGAATGTTTTTTGATACGTTATACCGTAACACCTGATTTGAGCTGCAAATAATTCTTTACTATGTTAATCTTAGTTAGGGATACACAATTAAAAAAAATCTACTTACAATTGAAGTCGATAACAAATTAACTGTAACAAAATTAGTTGGATTTATATATCATAATAAAGCATTAAATTAAAAAAAGATCAGCTATGAAGAAACTGAATGGAGAAATTTTGATTTTGTTGTTAAAAGAAAGATTGAGAGATGTTGGTTATGATTTCGAGTAAATAAAAAGATTATGAAACGTGAGTGTAGGTGGGTGGGTGAAGAAGAGAAGTGAGTGAAAATATAGGTGGGTGAGAGAAGAGTTTGGGTGTTACACAATAGTTTGAAACTATGTGTTTTAACTGGTTATGTGTAGCATGCTTTCAAAAAATGGACATATGTTAACTTGTAGAACGATGTATACCATAAGGCTTGTAGTACTATTATGTACTGCCATCCAAGTACTCATTTCAAAATAAAACATTCCGCTTTGTTGGAATACTTCCATGAAAGAGTACGATGTTTCATACCATGCAAGAGCAAAAAGGAAATTGGTATTGGATGAGAGAAAATAGAGGACTTAGTTGTCTAACAGTGTGTCAAAGAGATCGATGTACGTTGGGCTGTTGTGGAAATGATTCATCATCATCTATAGGTTATAGACATGATGATTTATTTGATCTGATTGGTGCATGATTGAGAAAATGTCGATGGAGCATTATGTTTCAGTTCAAAGTGAATTAGTTTTTAATGTCGTATTATACTGACATTGTACTTTCTTAATAAACTTTATGTAGGAATTCTAATTGGTACGTTGGTTGAATCACGTGCATAAGATAAGGATACCATATTAATTGAGTGCTAGAAGTTTTGATGGGTGCTTTTTCTTAACCTTTAATTTCATTAGATATTGTATTGATGGTTGAATTTTATTTCAAACCTTTGTTTTATGCTAAACTCAATTTTTTATGTTCGTTTGAAATGAGATCTTTGGCAAACTACAACGACGATGAATTGACAACTAATGTAGACATGAGTTTTAGTGGATGTTCTTTCTTCCCTTTATATGATTACATGATTTTACTGTACCTTCCTCAGGAGTTTACCGACCTGCCAGGTTCTTCTGCGTTTTCAAAAAAACGACTACATGATTTTTTTTCCTATTTTTGCTAGGTCTGACCAGTTTTTCCAATGTATGCTCAAGTATGTACACGTTCAGATATTGCATACATTGTTGGGATGTTAGGCAGATATTTAAGCAACCTTGATATAGACCATTGGAAAGCATCCAAGTGGGTTATGAGGTATCTTCAGAGAACAAAAGATTACATGCTTACTTATAGAAGTCAGATCATTTGGAGGTCGTAGGGTATTCTGATTCTGATTTTGCTGGATGCCAAGATAGCAGAAAGTCTACATCAGGCTATATTTATCTATTGGCTGGAGGAGCTATATCTTGGAAAAGTGTTAAACAAACACTTGAAACTTCTTCTACTATGGAAGCAGAATTTGTAGCATGTTATGAGGCATCAAACCATGGAATATGGCTACGCAACTTTATCATTGGGCTGTGCATTTTGGAAAATGTAGAAAGACCGCTGAAGTTATATTTTGATAATAAGTCATTTGACCAGTTGAAAATAGACATGTTTTGTTCATATTACATGTAATTTTCATGCTACGTATTCATGATTGATCCATGTCATTTGACGATATATATGTATGTGACCATAGATGGGTTTAGTCATGATTAATATGGGAAAGACCACTATGATCCTATATAGATATGGTTGATGGACAAGATTGTTAAAAATTACTTTATTTAATAGCAAATTATGAGCTCATAAGGTTGTACATTTATAAAGAAACATATGTTGCACAAGTGGGAGATTGTTAGATTAAAAGTTTATTGTGGGTACATATGTTAAAATGTATAATGCTATTATAATTGGGGTATAAATAAGTGGTATTTACAATTTGTTGAGGGGCCAAATTGTAAATATTACATAACTGATTTTAGTCCATTATAAAACGCTCTGATCCCCGAGAAACAGTACGTACTTTTATTTTTTCTCTTCTTCCTCATCAGAGAGAAACGCAGATAGAAAGTAGAAATTGTATTCTTGAAAGATCAGATTCTTCATACAAATTGATTCAATGGATTCCGGTACGCTTCCGCTAATCTCCGTTTGTTTATAGTTTTGATTTCTCTTGAATTTATTAGGGCTAAATTAAATTCTCAACAAATAATTGTGTTAGGCAACAACTTTAACATGCATCTATATGCAGTTCGATGTTTCGTATATGAGATTTTGCCCATAGTTCTTGGCTTCGGCCTTGAACAATAAGAGTTAAGTTCTCATAACTAAGGTAGTTACCTGGATTTGGAACATTCATGTAATGGCCAAGGAGGTAGTTAAGGATTACCCCACACCTACGTAGGTGCGGCTTTATGCTAGATCCTGTTAGGAGTTGTCAAATTTTTAGCCCTCATTCACCTCATCCTGCATAAATATTCGGTTAAATAGTTTGGTACGATGGATATCAACTAGATGGCGACATTTCTATAGGTAGCAGTTTAGATGCTTTGAGAGTGCATCATAGTGGTTGTTGTTGTTAACCTTTGTTTGATTTTTGCCTCATCAGGGGATCCACTACACCTCTTATCCTATAATATAGTGTTTTATTTACACTTGATATATTTTTAGTTAATGATGCGTCAAATAACATGTCATCGCTGTTTATAATGTAGCATTATATCAAGGTATGGTAACTTGTTAGATGTAGGAGAAATATAGGTTATGATATGGAAATCACTTGGTATATTGATCACGAAGTACCTAAACATTAATTATCATGCCATTTATAAATACTTTTTACTCTTCTAGCTTTATCCCCGACCTTCTCTATTTTTCCTCTTCTTTTGTTATATGTGAAAAGGTTAATTTTAGCTAACCTTGGTGAGATATGGAGTTGTGGAGTCACTAACCTATTACTATCTACATTCATTATCATGCCATTAAGGAATGAGGATTAAGTTTCCTATCTACAACAATGATGATCATACATCTGATCCTCTGAAACCATTGTTTCACTAAGGTTTTTATTGCTATTACCTTTGACCTTTTGCTAGAACTATTTATGAAACCTGATCGGGTATTTACTGTGATTTGTTTATGAGGATGTTTAATTGATGCTTGCGACCACCAACCACTTACTAACTATAAATATAAATGTTGATAGCAAAAAAATAAAGTGTTAGCCAATGTATAAAAAAATTCCTCTACATATTTTTTGTCTTCTTTCACAGAGAACATTTGAAGCATAACTATAATCTGCCGATATGTTATTGTGACAATTATGGCACATTGGTTTAGTAGAAGAAAAATTTGAAGAAATTAGTATTGACTCTAAATCTAAAATTTTCTCTTTACCATACTGAGTGTACGAAGTTTCATGGTAATATTCAAGCATCCAATTAAGTTCTTCCTTTTACGTAGATGGGAGGCATGTTTATAACTGTGGTAACAGTGGACTTGGACCGTACGTTTTTAGGATTAATGGACAAATCATCATAGAGTTGTATCATTGTTGCCTTCAAATGGAGTTGCTAGGTTCCATCCAACTTTATAGGGATAGGAAAATTAACATCTATTTTTGCAACATCATTGCCAAAGTCTGTTGACTCATCAGGAAGTGAGCTCTTCTCTCATTTCCCAGGCTGGTAAGCTGGTCCTCATTAGTTTGGTCCTAAGCTCCCTTCACTCCCAGACCGAATCATTTTTTATCAGTAACCAAAAACTTTGCATTAATTACCGTTAGGTAACTAATAATGCCTGCAATAAGCACCACTAAGTCTCATGGGATCCCATTTGTCGTCTCAAACCAAAAGGCGGTCTTGGTCTTTGTGATCTTCGCAACGGCATACACCTATAAGCTTTGGTCTTGTTCTATCCAAAATGACTCTCTTTGTGTCAAATTTCTCAATCAAGAATATTACAAGCTCGCACCCCACGGTTACAATGAACCGGTAAAGACCCACAATTCATATTACACGAACATGCATTATGGCACTCAGATCCTCAAGTACCAAAAAGGGCGACTCCTAAGGATGGTAAAAGAAAGAAAAATAAAGCATCTATCATAGATTTGCACAAAACTCATGGCGGAATGATAAAATACAATACCAACACACACACACACACACACACACATACATACATACATATATATATATATATATATATATATATATATGAATAAGAGTGCAAATATCCTAACAATATGAAGACGATATGATCCATCATCATAATACATAAAACCACATACATATGGAGTTTGAATGATACAACATCTCAAAATAATGTGTATTATGTACAATATGAAGTCTAACATGTCCACATACAAAATATGGGTAGATAATCATAGCAATATAAAGCCATGGTCCTATAACATGCTCCAGCTAAAAATGTTCCCAAGTCCCTATTCTATACCCACTCAAAAAATAGATAAAAAGGGAAAACATAGCGAGGGTCACACATTGAGTCCAATGAAAGCGAAACATCACTACTAAACATGATCCAATACATTAATACGACATGAATAAGATACTAAATGCTACTGTGGCATATCACCCATGTGCAAGCCAAGAAAATATAAAATAATTGAGCAAGGGCTCTAGAATAATGTCGTATCATACCTAGCCCTTCTATTCTCCTACATCCAATAACTTAGCACAACTAATAATAGTACCAATACAACCATCGGACACCTCATGTAAAGGCACATGCGAGCCAAGCTCCTAGGTAATGTCATATCGTACCTATAACCAAAACACTAGGTAAAGCCTTATCGTACCAAAAACCATATCACCAAGTTAACACCATATCGTACATAAACATGATGTTGAGGTAACAATGTATCATACCTTAGCCTCGACTCTAGAGTAACATTGTATTGTACCCGCCTACGTATTTGAAACTAATACTAATGAGTCTACACCTTTTCATCAAACTGCCATACCTTGAAGAAAACAAAGTGGTCATCAATGATTTTTGACAATTATTGGTATAGATGAGAATTCCCGTTTCTCTCCAACTATCAAACTTGTGAAAACCATGGCTAGTCCCCAGTAATTTCACTGGAAAATAACAATGCATAAGTTGTAGCCATAGGAATTGGATATAAGTAGCACCATATCATACTCAACCCTGACTTGCATGTCTTTGATATCCTGATAATCATATAACAAAGTTGTACCTAATGCTGAAACCACGTAGAAATTACCTCGAGCATAACCGCCTAGTCTTCCCCCATATAGATCACACAAATATCATAGTCCATAACTAACTTCCCAATCGCACTCTTCTATCATCTCCTGGTCACCATACATCGTAATACGTACCCAAAGTCTCGACCTTGGGCTATGCATGCCTCAATGTCAAAGAACTCTAAAAAATTGCCTATAATCACACTGGACCGTACGAGCCACACCCGAGTCATCAAAGTCCTGCTTAAAAATCATGCGTTGGAGAAAAACCGAAGGAATCCCCATATTGCAAATCTAGTCGACTGGTCGACCATACATATACAACTCATCTTTCGTAATACCCTGAATCAACGTCGAATGACAAGTCCGACTCTCAAATATTACAGAAGATAGATTGTCGGGTAAAATTAAAACAAAAATACTACACCAAGGTACATTGATTGAATCTCATAGCGGAATGAAACATATAATATATTAAATATACATGAACATAACAAAATAACAATATATATAAGAGATCACACTGGTGGAAATAACTGATAAATGAATATCAATAGAGAAAGTCAAAATACAACAACTTCCCATAAAACGGAGTACACGGTAATACAATAAGTCTCTTATATAAAATAATATGTCTATCATGTACTACTAGAATATCAAGTATATATCCAATGTATTGACATTGCCTCCAAAGCCCCAGCTGCGCTACTCTGATAGCGTATCTCTAAAAGCACCTGACACTTGAACTGTTTAAGAAGTACTTTAGAGTTATCATTATATAAAAGAACAAAGACAAAATGTGGGTAAGACATAAAGCCAAGTGTGAGGGGAACTATCTCAAACTACCGTATATCAAAACTATATACATATATAAAAAATGAAACTAATAAGTCACATTCGGTCCTCTCCACAAATGTGGCTCAAGGATAATCCGGACTACTCATAAACAAGTAAAGTAAACTCATCTCAAATGTAGGGAATCATTCCATAACCTTCTCTTCTCATGTAATCAATAAGTCAGCACAACTAATATAATACGAGATATGTAACAATATACCATGAAAAGGTAACCCAATATACAAATGCAGAAGTAATATAAATATCATAATGTAAGCCTATCCTAGAACACACAAAAAAACATCAATCATCTAATATAACATTTGCACAAACACGACGATAAACGCCAAACAAAGAATATTTACCATCATCCAGTACTAAACGAGATATACAAATGTTGCGCCGGACCCTCCCAAAGGCTTGGCCCAAAGCTAAAAAAATGAATGTATAAATGAATGCGTAGTACTGGAACTGCACTATGACCCGAATCTAGTCGCCTACTCCATGCCTCCCTCTATATACACTTTCTTTGATCTCAATGGATCACTCAAGCACAACAGCACTACGAACCATGGAATATATACTAACCGTCCATCTACAAGTCCGCCCGACCTTGTACCAATTGTTGTTGTCATGTGTTTGCACATCTACCTAGATCAGGTACTCATTCTTTGCCGTCATGTACTCCTTCCAATTGTACATGCTCATCGTACATGGCCGTGAAACCGAACAGCTTTTCGATCCCATGTCTGTTTGTCTCTCGATCGCTATCTCGATCTCCTATTATTCTTGTATAGGAATAGTCCATGCCTTGCACCCCTTTCCTCGGTCGCTTCCTCGACCGCATGTCTGAATGCCTTATTGATCGCTACCGATCACTTATGCACCACTTATTTTTTCATTCTAATCCTAAGCTTCGCCTTGCTTTCCATTATCTCGAGTAGTTCGAAGCCTCCTCGATGTAAGACCAAAGTCTCACATAGAATTGCATCCAGAACTAGGGAAAAACATCGCCTTCTTGCATGCTTCTTGGGCATTATTAGGCCTGCACCCCCACCGATGAACCGGTCCTACTAGGAAAGATGGACCGGTGTTGAGCTGCACTAGGCAGTAAGTCTGGGTAGCGAGCATTGCTCTACCATCCACATTTTCACATCTCGTTTCCTTTGTAGTTTTGCTTGATGAGTTGCCTAGCTCCTCTAGCTTACCTTCACCACATTGGACCTCTTTTGGAGTTCATTGGTTTGGAAGCGGTATCTTATGTATTCGAAAACCGATTTCGATATAAATACCATTTTTTACGCGTATAGTTCCTTAGGACGATTCTTTCGACCGGTTCCCTCTAACATGACAAAATGAACACAACCGACCTCTAGCCTCTCGTGATGCTTATACGTGTGTAGATGCATCTTATTGTACATGCATATGCACATACGTATACACAAACACACTTCCACTACATAAATCATGTTTCAAGCTTCATCGGAGTGATCGCTTGACCTAGTATTCTCTCACGCAACTTAGCGCACTCGATGTTTGCTTTGGCTACATGAGATTGCTCACAACATGTTTAAAAATATAGAAATTTACATTTGCATTCATATATAGTAGTAATTCACACCAATATATTTATATATGTATACACACAATCACATACAACAGTTCTAACAACACTACAAGAATTGTGTTGATTATTATATAACTTAAAAACATGTATAGTATACTTATCCATATACATATACATATATGTATATTTAAATAAGCAATTCGATCATATAATAATCAAATCATACTTTTATTTATCAACTCTTTTCTGTAACCCATACATATACATACACGTATTATTTAATAATCAAATCATCTTTTATTTATCAAATCATTTCAATAAAAGTTCAATATCCTTTTCTGCTATTTTATAAATCATTCCATTATTTTATAAAATACAAAACTATCTTATAAATCATTCCAAGCCTTTATAGTACTTAACTTCTTCATTAAAATTAAGCATTTATCTTATAATTATTTTATAAAACCTTATAACCATTTTATAAAATATTTCCTTTACACTATTTTATAAATTCTTATACTTTTATAAAATGTTTCTTTTATACTTTTTTTATATAAAATCTCATTCTGTTTTATAAATATTATTTATACTATTTTATGAAATCTCATTCTATTTTATAAAATCTCATTTATACTATTTAATAAAATATCATTCTACTTTATAAAATATATCATTTATACTATTTTATAAAATCTCATTCTATTTGTTTGAAAGTTCATTTATACTATTTTATAAAATCTCATTCTATTTTATAAAATATATCATTTATACTATTTTATAAAATCTCATTCTATTTTATAAAATATATAATTCACATATTAAATTATTTCTTTACTTAAATAATATTTATAAGTACTGATTAAGCTTCGTTAAGCCTCTAGTCACTTTAATAGTAAGTGTAGAACTCATAACTAACTTAATTAGCTTACTAATTTTATTCTATAAAATATTTCATCTACTTGTAAATTGTTCCTTATCTTAAATAATAATGGTAAATATCAATTAAGCTTCATTAAAACTTTAATCATTTTAATATGTAGAGTTTATAACTGACTTATTTAGCTTACTACCTTTTCTAAAACTCATTCAGATGATTTAATTATTACTTACTAATGACATGTACATCATTATATCACTTAATTAATCACAAATCAAACCATAACATCACACAAAATCATCCAATTAACCACATATCCAATTTAGCTTATTATCTTTTCCAAAATTAGTAATTAAGGTCTTTAATAAATAATGAGTTAATATAATCATGTTTATAACATGAATAAGCCTAAACTATAACATGGAGTTATCTAAATCATTCTTTATAACTTCATAATCATAAATAACAAATAAATGAAGTATAACAGTAAATATAAGTGGAGAATCATCCCACTCATCTTCTTCTTCACCAAATCAAGTACTGATCACCAAAACTCAATCTAAAGCTCTCTTTAAAGTTGAGATTTAGCTCTAAACCCCACTTATGTTAATTCTTCATGGGTTATGTGAGGAATGAGTAAAGAGGAATTATGGTGATTTTATTTTGAGTTTAGGAATTTATTTGAGTGGAAGGCTTGAAGAATAAGAGGTAATTCTGAAAAGATCACCTTGCGACTACCTACTACACCCCATGTCTGAGCTCGTATTACTGATGATCCATCATGGGACGAACCGTTCCGAAGGAAATTTGATGATTTATCTCAATACTTCAACGCTTTATCACCAAATACCAATTACGATGTCACTAACCAATCCCAATACAACCAAAAAACAATACATTCATCATACTCAAGTAATGCTAACACACAACATTATCAGCCTATGATTTTATGTAAGTCAACTTCATTTATTCAATTTATGGCTTAATTTGTTAATCCAATTCAATGATTCATTCAATCTAACATGCAATTTATCAAGCAATTAATTACCCATCATTCTATCAAGATATAAAGCACTCATGGCTAAGAACTAACCCAACAAGTAATTAAATAAGCATAAAGTAACAAAAAAAATCATATAGAGTAGAGAATCATTTCCACTCACCCAAGCTAGAAGAAAACCCCGATTTTTTTCTTGAAATCTACTCCTCCAAATGTGGCTTTTTGAAATTTTGAAATAAACCCTTCAAATAAAGGGAAATTAGCTTATGAGTACTGTAGAAGAAGATCTAACTAGAATTAAGAGTATTTTTGGGTGATTTTAGATGAAGAGATGAAGGTGTCATGGAAAGGGAAGAAGAGGCAGACTTGTGGAATATAAAGAAGAGGTAGAAGGAGAAAAAGGTGAAATGAGAGAATTGAGGTCAAAACTTTTATAAATTTCCTTATAAAACTTTTCTTCCAACTTACTTACAGGTTTGTCCTTCCTGACTCGATTTCTTCCTTCTCCCATTCATTCGAGTCTTATATGTTTTCAATACGTAAACGACATTCCCAACACATTGAAACTAGTTCTGAGTTTGAATTCCCTCATCTTCAAAAATTCAACTTGTACGTTCAAAATTACTCTTAACTTGATTAAACCTGTTTTAATTCATAAACAATTTAAACATGTCAATTGCATTTTTATAAAAATCTGGGTCGTTGTATTTTTTCTCCTTTAAAAGGATTTCATCTCTAAAATTCTCAAAGCGGAATGATGTAATGCTTAACACAAACATAACAAGCATGCAAAAACAACAAGAAAACATAAATCAAACAAGTCCTACCTAACCCTGTGGTAATATCTCCAACGTCATCACTCTATTAAACCCAAACAAGCGTGACCACCTTCCTTCTAAGCCTCTTCGCACTATGCATAACAATACAGATAGGGCCCCTCATTCTAGTTTCCTCTAGTTCAATACTCACATCTTCAAGTTGACTCGTCTCCATGATGTCACCTTAACCATGCACTTAGTTATGGAAAGAGAACATGAAAAACAATATTTACCCTGGCAATCTTCTTAGGAAGTGTGACTCGATATGCAAGTTTACCGATCATCTCAATAATGAAAAAAGGTACACAAATCTGGATGCCAATTTTTCCAAAGTACCCAACTAAACCATGTTTCTCAATGGAGAAACCTTTACAACAACAAAATATCATACTGCAAACTCCAAATCGATGCATCTTTTATTGTCATAACTCTTCTTTCAAAATGTTCACTCTTTTGTGGATTAAATCAATCTTTTCTAAAGTCTCTCTAATAATACTCGGCCTAAGTATCAATTAAGCAGTCATCTCCCACCAACATGACTGAGACTTGCATAGCCTCTGTACAAGGTTTCAAACAGTGCCATGCAAATACTCTATTATTATAAGTGAACTCCACTAAGGATAAGTGATCTTCCCAAAATCTCCTAAAGTCCAATACGTAAGATCTTAAAAAACCCACAAGTACTATATTAACCCTCTCCGTTTTCCCATCGGTTTGCGAATGGTATGAAGTACTCAAATTCAATTCCATGCCTAAGGCAAATTGTAAGCTTTGGCACCTCGTTACTCACAATACCTTTTGGAATTCCATGCAATCTCACAATATCATTCACATACAAAGTGACTAGAGACATAGCGGTCCTTGTAGATTTAACCGGTACAAAATGAGCACTTTTAGTTAATTAATCAACTGGGATCCAAATACTCTCATTACATCTTCTCCTTCTCAACAACCCATCAATAAAATATATGGAAATTTTCTCCCATTTTCGTTCTAGAACATCTACTGGTAGTAGAAAGCTATTAGCTTCTTATGCTCATCCTTAACTCTTTGACAAGTATGCTTGCAATAAATTACGAGACATTGCGCTTTATACTCTTCCAATAAAATGGATGCTTCACATCATTATACATTTTATTACCACAAGATGAGTAGTTATCCTAAAATTATGGCACTCTCAAAGCACTTCATCGTCAAGCCATTAAAATTAGGCGCACACAATCTCCGGTGTTTACGGAACTAACCATCATGAAAATCCCCTTATTTTAACCAATGTTAATTGTAGGCGTCTCAACTTTTAAAACTGTAATTTAGAATTTATCAATTAAGTTTATTTATTAAGCTTAAAAGCAAAAGTTTGCAATAAAATTTAAAAGATCCTTTCTTTCTTTTCAAGTAAGGGTCAAATTTTTATTACATGAATGGTCATTCTAATTAACTTTTCCTTTGAAACCTTTAACAATGACGATTTTACTTCTTAAAAGTGAAATTTTAACTCGAACTATTTATTAAGTTTCATATTGCGAAAACTCAATTTTTATGACAAACCGTCAAAAATGCACTTTACAATGTTTATTAAAACATCCTTTATAACTTTTACTAAAACCTGGAGTGGACAATGACAACTTCCATCCTATTGTTTTCCTAATACTCATGCTGCTTCCACTTTCCACCTTCGTGGAGGTTCTAATAGCATATAAGGGAGACTTCTAAAAAGTATGTGTAGTTACTGGACATCTTATTGGAAACTGTCACTTTTTTAAATTTCCTATATTGTTTATAATTACGAACACTATTTTATACATAAATTACTAGCATCGTTCCTTTTTCATATTTCATAACGTTACTACTGTTTAACTTTATTCTACTTAAACTACACTTATCTATATGGCTTCTCTTTATATAATTTTTCTTTCAATTTACTATCTTATTTATTGAACCATTGCATTGTGTTTGCTTACTGCTTTATTTTTGAGTTCTTATCTCCTTTCTATTCATTTTACTCCATTTACTTTTACCACTTCATATTGTCCACCCTAGAAAGAATTTGTCCGCTTAAAAATTTTCATATGAAAAAATCAACGAGCTATTTTTTTTTTTCAAAACAAATAACTTTTTATAGAAAAACCCATTGATTAAAATTTTGAATTAATTAATTTTAGTTTTACTAGAACTTTTTATGTAAATAAAATGTAGATATTTTATTTTTTTTGGAAATTTAACATTTACTTACTTTACAAAAATAGGGTGTTTCTACCTTCAAATAATTCCTCTGAAAACCATTTCAAATATATTATTTATATGTTTTCCTCCAAGTTTTATATTAAAATCATTTCAACTTTTATATTAAATTCTTTCATATGGGTTCAGACTCAGAGTGGATTTTTATTTATCATTTTTTGGACTTTTCTTCTTTTTTACTTAATACTGACTTGTCCTTTCCAAGAGTATTAAAATCCGACTATCATCTTGAAGTGATCACTATATACCTTCTTCCGAGAACTTATTTCTTCCGAATATCCGCGACATATAGGTTTCTACTTTTTTCACTTATCCGGATCTAATGTACATCATTAATCGGCAATCCTACGGGGATCTACAACCATTGGGCTATCCGGCCCCAACTAGGGAATCACGTACCATCTTACTTCAAGGACCCTTCAATATGCTACACTCACGCTTTTTGTAAGTCAATGCCTTCCAATATGACCTATTTCTCATAGAGTAATCAGGGTAGGTGTATAGCTTCAACTTCATCTATTATTCCAGCCCACAGTCGCATCATCCATCTTTTCAGATTACGGTTGCAACTACTTATATAGTCGGAGGTTGTAATGCTTGATGTATATAATATATATAATTATAGTAAAAATACAAATATGTTCACTCAATGTATCCTAATTCTTTATGATCAATTAAACTAACCCTTGACACCATATATGACAACCCGCACCTTAATAGGCCCGAGTTTTAAAATCACAGCGAAATAGTAAAGTATAATAAAACATGCATCTATAGACCAAGGTTGACACTTATGATGTCTGGTTTCCTTGTCACTGTCAAGCATGCATAAGGAAATTTGTTCTTCCACCATTCCAGCCTTACACCAGTACCTATCCCTTTATAGTTATCATGTGGGTTGTATGAGGAGTGGGTCAAAACAATGTTCTAGTGATTAGTAAACTAGACACTTTATACATGACACTGGTTTATGCCAATTGCCTTTCATTACATGTTATGGCTTTTATTTTACTCAATCGTCTCGACTCTACTTATGCATACGATGCACCCCATCTACTCAAAGTAGATAATAACTACATAAGTATATATGTATATAAGTACCATAGTCCCCCTTTGGATGCAACGACTCGGTATTTTCAACCATTCGCATCCATTATAAGTGCATAGGCAGACACTCATGCCGGAATTGAATTGCTCAAAATACCGTGTTGTAAATAAAATTTTGGCAAACCTCAGAATATACAGTAAATAAAAATCACAGATCTCAGACACAGAGTATATAAAAATGCAGCGGAAGAAAAAGAGATAGTAGTTCATGAAGCTACTATATAAAATATAAGATACATCAGGGTTAAATAAGATACAACCGAAGAGTAACAAGATACATCAGGTACAAATCAGATACATCACTGAAACACTGGATACTGAAACAAAATAGATGGCTGGATCTTCAAGGAAAGCTCCAACTCCGAAGGTGAATCTTGAATGCTAACTCAATCAATCTGACCCGAGCGTAAAGCAAAACACAAAACCCTCGAGTCAGGACATAAATACTTATAAACTGTAAATCAACTCAAGTGAACAGTAACAAAATGCATCAGTAACTTAAAGGATGCTTGGGACCGCCCATCCTCTAAGGATCCGTTAAACTATTTACTATGTAGTAATATACGCTATATACGGTAGTGTCTAATCAGTAAAGTATAATCATATAGAAAATAGCGTTAAGGGGATGGTGAACCTTAACGCGGTCGGATCTTTAAAACCAAAATCGTAGTGGGCTCGATATATGGATATGACACGGCACGCGAGGCAATGCCAGGGTGGATACACCGTTTGCACTCCCGGACCGGTGGTGACGGCAAGCCAGCAGCTTCCGCCCACCTCGAACAATACCCCCGAATCAAAGTGGCGCCACCGAATCGAATCACAACAGTAATAGAATAGTTTTCGATGGAGCATGCTCGATGAAAGGGTGCGACCCTTTGTGTAGCCCGGTATAGCTCCTGTTTTAGTCATATATGCCAACTCACGGGAATTGGGTCCACGTAATATATACCTCGAGAACGTCGCCACCATCCTACTTCATTCTGGAATCTCCACCGCGTACACAGTTGTTAAAGTGGTTTTCGGTATTGGCCGGCTATAAGACAATATCCGATCCCGGTCTCTTTAACAACCAATCGTTATTATAACCCGTAGTTATAACTTTAAAACAATATTTTATACTTCAAAATAAAATATCCTTTTCAATCCAAATCTTTATCAAAATAAAGATTAAATCATTTCCAAAACCATTTCAATATATCATCGTAAAATATCTTTCAATTCAAATATTTATCAAAATAAATATCAAGTCATTTCTAACCATTTCAATATATTAAATTTTCATACCCTTTCAACGCTACCTTTCAGTTTCAAAATATCATATCTTTCAGAACTCTTTTTTAAATCATGTTAATATCAAAATGTCCTATCTTTCAAACTCCGTTTTTCAAATCATTTAATATCAAAAATATCATATCTTTCAAAACTTTGTTTCAAATCATTTTAATATATCAAAATGTCATATTCTTTCAAAACTTCATTTTCAAATCATTTTAATATATCAAAATATCGTATCTTTTCAAAACTTCATTCATTTCAAATCATTATTCATTTTATTCAATCTAAAATATCATTTCAATTCATATTTTAAAACAGTTTATATTCCAAAAATTCTTTTTTTTTTCATTTCAATGAAGTTATTATGCTTAATAATTAAATTATTAAATTTCCAAAAATTTCAACTTTCAAAGTTCATTTATTCACTTAAGTTTATCAAAACAGTGAAAATTCACTTTTCGCATCATTTAGAAAACTCTACGGAAAGTTACATTCAAAACAGTTCAATTTAACAAAAGACAACGTTTAAAAATGTTGTTATAGAGTTTTCTTAAATTTCAAATAAACTTATTTAAATTCAAAAATCATAGTACTTACAACAATTTCTATAATAGTTTTTTTTTCAATAGCTTTTTTTTTTTAGTTCATTATCATCAACTACAGTGTTTATAATTGCTGTAATATCATTTACATTGTAATTAATATCATTTCAAAAATGCAGTCAATTAACTTCAAATGTTCAATAAAATTTCTCAACCAGTTATATTTTTATTAAAACATTTTTAACTTATAAAGTCATACATTTTCACATTTATAAAATCATTTAAGTTTCCTCAAGTTTATGATTTTACAGTGTTAAATTTCCATTCAAAAGTCAAGATTTAATAATAATCCACTTATTAAAATGCAATGTTCAATTTTAAAATCCATTACATTAAATTTCAACTTAACACTTAAGTTCAAATTTTCAAATATAACTTAGTTTTATTTTTATTTGCTTAACTAAAAGTTCACTTTACGTCAATTTCATAAATTTCCAATTCTAGTTATATTTCAAAGTTTCAACTTAAAATATTTATTCATTTCACATTTCAACTTTATTAAAAATCATAAATATGATAAATTTTTTTTAAATTCATTTAAATTCAAATTATCATAAATATATCATAATTTCATATTCAATTAAATTTCCAATTATAATTAAATCAAAATTTCCAAAATAACTTACGTTCAAAATTTCTAACTTTTTCATTAATTCATTTCACTTACAATTATTCAGAAAATCAATAATATTTTACAAAAATCTTATTTTTATTAAATTTCAAATCAAAATATTATGATAATTAAATTTCTAAAATATTTTAAAATTTTTAGAAAAGCATATTTTAACTACGGGCCTGTATAAAATTTTCTACGCTAGGTAAAGTGATACGGGTAATATATCATTTCAACCCGTAATTTACAAAGAAAATCCGGGTTTTATCATTTCAAACCCGCAATCCCAAGTCAAAATGAAAAATTTAAAACCATTCAGGCCTATCATTTCAGCCCATAACATTTTTTTTCCTAACAGGGAACTTGTAGTGTGATCATATGCAGAAATAATATAAACAAGGTCAATATCACAATATACAGTCATATATCAGATGTCAGGTGAAAATTAACATTTTTAACATGGTAATAATATGGTAATAACATGGCATAGCATATCATATGATCATCATTAACTTGCATAAACATTTTTTATTACTAAACACTTGTCATCAATTCACTTTTCATAAGTATAAATGTCAGAGTGAGAAAGACTCACTGTTTCAAGCTGAAGACCAAAACAACAAACACAAGTGCGATTCCAAAAGCACGACAAGCACGATATAGCATGACTTTTGATTTGAATGAATGGGGAGCCTTGATATTTGTCTTGTAAACATATACCCAAAACAATACAATAATACATAAGTTTTCAATTCAAAAACGACTAAACTAGGCTAGAAATAACTGCATAAATCAAGGCAGAGTTGCTATGCACTTGCTTCCAACACACTCTAGGTTCAGCCATAAGGTATACTACAGGTCTAAGGTAAGATTTGAATCAGGTTTTGGTTGGGTATGGTCAGCCTAACATAGGTTAACATGGTGCAAAAGTGTGGAGAAGGGAAAACAACACAACAATCAACATACACATGATCTTCAAGGCACTACAAGGCACGGTCAAGGCTAGTATGGTCATGGCCTTTACTTTGGGGTCAAAGGGGATGGTGTGGCCGAGAGTGCATGTGGTGTTGGAGGTGGTGGAGGTGGTGTTAGTGGCGGCCATGGGTGGTGGAAGGTGGTGGTTGAAGGAGATGAGGCAAAGGTGGTCAAACTAGCATTGTTCAAGGGCATTGTTGCATTTTTTTGGAGTTTTGGCACCATGGTGGACTCGGCCTTGGTCAAGACCAGAGGGGTAGCTGGTGATGATGGCAGGGAAGAGGTGTAGGAGGTGGTGGGCGTGGCTATGGAGGAGAGGCCAAGCAATACACATGAGAAAACAAGGCAAAATATAAGAAAACAATGGAAAAAGAAGAGCAAAAAGAAGAGGAAAAGAGGAGCCATTACCAAACCTTTCTAGCCATGAAAAATGAAGTGGAGATGAATGTTTTTATGTGAAAATGAGGTAAGAAATGAACAGCTACAATAAAGAAATGAACGTTCAAAGGAAATTAAATCTATTAATTGGAAAAGAAACGGAAGAAGAAACGTTAAAACAGTTTTACGTTTCTTTGCTTTCAAACCTTTTAAACTTCCTATATATATTCATATACATCTTAAATAACTGAAAACACTTATAAATTTCAGTTATAATTCAAAAATATAACAAATAAAAAAAATATTAATAATTAATTATTAATTAGATATGATTAAAATAAGAAAAATGACATAGAAAAATGAAAACTAGAATTAGGAATTAGAAATAACTTCAATACACTTTGGAAAATTTTTCTTAAATTTAAATACATGTAAAATGAATAAAATAAAGTAAAACACAGCAATAAAAGTGAATGTATAAAATAAATCAATAAATTGATGTATTAATTGCAAAAAGAAACGGATAAAACGCCTTTACGTTTCAGGCTTTTTAGATCTCTTAACTTTCTAAACCTTTTGCATCTCCTTTTCCTTTTAATTTTATAAAAACAAAATAAACTCAGAAATGTTATTTAAAACCGAAACCAAGTAAGAATAAAATAAAATAAATAATTTATTTAAGTAAAATAGAAAAAGGAAATAAGAAATTGCTTAAAATAGCAACCCTGACATAAAAATTACAAGAAAATCTCCAATGACTTTGGAAAATTTATTACTTCACAAAAAAAAATATTATAACACAAAAATTTGAATTAAAAATGGTTTTAAAACATTTTCAAGGTAAAATAATAATTTAATTTTTATTAAATAGAAAGTTAAATAAAGAAAAATGCAGTAAATACCAACTAGGCTTTATAAATTGAAATAAATTCAAATAAACTTTAGAAAAATTATATTATCATTTTAAAAATACTTAAAAGTCAAAATATACATAATATAACATATAATCACATATTAAATAAAATATAACAAAGAAGAAGTAATTTATACAATTTAAAATAGTCATTGTTAAATAACCCTATATACGCACAATATTGTAAAAGGGTATAACTTTCACAATTTACATCCAAATTCAACGAAACGAAAAGTGGTGTTCTTAGAATTTTATGTACTTTCATAATAAAAGAAAAAAATTAAAATTTTAAACTTTTAAAATTTTAAGTTGAAAGTCACAGTTTGACTATTTTGACCAAAATCAGCATTTCAGGCAAATATTCAACTTACACAAGTTTGGAATTATAACTCATATAAAAATCAAGATTTTATATTTAAAAAATAAAATTTTATCATTCAAATAAGTAAAAATAAGTTTTTAAACCAAAATTTTACATTAAAATAATTAAAATGTACAATAAAATAATTACAAAATATAGGGTTGTTACACTGGACAAGATACTTCCTCGCTAGTATCGGTAACTCAGCACCTTGTCGTGATCAGTCGTCAATGCAATATCACGTTCTCGTCGTCGTGCATACCATGGAACTCCCATAGTGCCTAATAATGGTAGTACAATAGTTTAGCCATATCATATTCATTTTGAAAGACCTATATTAAAGATTTTCTAGCCTTGCTTCCTAACAAACGAGCTAACAAACAACTATTGTGGTGCATAACCTAAATGTGATCTACGCTAGCTAGAAGTGTAAACTGTTTAGGTGTAACCATCGCCTTTTCACCGACTGCTAAGGACTGATGATGTTCTCGACCTTTGAAACAGCTCATACTTCCATATATGGTACCAATTTCACTATCTTAGCGCTGATCCTTGCTCACTTTCTCAATTATATTGCGTAATGCAATCTTAGAAACATCAATTTGTTAGTGAATACCCCCTAAAAGGTTGAAGCAGACTCTGCTTTTTCTTTGAAACTTCAACCGAGGCAAACCATCCTACTTGGTATTCCCTTCACCTATACATGAACATATAATTCCACCGGTCCTACATTGGGATATGGCCCACATCAGTATAATATATACACAGCTGCTGATAGCCCCATGCGGTGGGCAAACTTCTATTGTGTAACACTATTGACATCGCATTCCAACCCATTTTAATGACTATGTCATTTTTATTTAATCTAAGCTATTAGCTAACTTTATTAATTCGCACCCATCATAAATGCACACTTGAGGTTACATATATATTCATACTTATTTATTCATTAAGCCTTTAATGTTTAGCTGTTAATAACATACCTTTACTTTTAGGTGCGTTTACTTCTTATTTCATTAATGCCAATTTAGTGTCACTTACTGCTTACTTTTAACTTAAAAGATTTAAATATCCTTTACCGTTCATTTTTCCTATTAATTATTCGATCTATTTATTGTTCATTTTTATCTCATACTAAATTCCTTTAATAACTAACTTCATTACTTACTCATTTCAATAATTTACCTTTATTTCATCACCAATTGTTTAATTTCTAACTTGTCTTTTATTGCATATACTAATTTTACATTTAGATTATTATCATTATCACTACTTATAATTCTTTAGTTTATACCTAGGGATTTTTCATTTTAATACGTTGGAATTACATGTTCTCCAAAAGGAATTATTAACACTGTAAACTTCTATAACTTATCAAAAAGCGAATTGTATTATGTTTGGAATTACAAGAAATTATGTTTTTGTTTTTATTGAAATAGACAATATAAAATACGGTAAAGACCCCAATTTTATACATCCTTTTCTTTTAGTTATACTCCATATTACTTCAAACGATACACTTTTATTCTTAATTATAAAATTGGATAATTTGTGGAAATTTACATTTCCATACACTTCATTCCAATGAATTAAAATACTACTTAAATCCAAGTTCAATTTATAATAATCTCTATTTCATATTAACTAACACATGTCATTTAAATCTACAAATCTATAATATCTATAAAATCTTGTTAATTTAGGGACTACAACTTACACTCTTACTTTCTAGATTCAAGTTAACAGTTCACAAAATATGTAGGCATGCGTTCCAATTTCATTACATGCATATAATTAAGCCTACAACTCCAATAATTATATCCAAGCATACAAGGAACAAATTTGCAACAAAATAAAGACAATATTATGTAAAAATATATAATTTCTCACTCACCTTTAAGCTTTTCAAATCTTCAGATCTAAACCCAGTTATTCTTGTTTGACTCCCTTTTTTCTCCCTGGTGGAATATATACCGCAAGCATATACATGTGTAATAAAAATTTAGATCTAAGAGGAGATTTGAATTTAATTTAGATTTACCTCTTCTTTACACAATTGATTCACCCTTATTCTACTTCTCTTTTAGTTTTTGCTATTCTCTACACACACACACACAAACACACACACACACACACACACATATATATATATATATAATATACGAATTTGTAATTTCTATATTTCCTAGAATTTTTGGATAAAAGAAAATGATAGAGCTTTGTTCTTTGATTCAGAGAATATGAGAAGAAAAGTGAGAGGTTGGGCCTATATTTATAGGCACATAAATCAATTCCATCCAGTAGATTTTAATTTATTAAATCCGGATGTTGGGCCTAGGTTCATCCTCGCCGAAACATAGCTGACCGGTCGACAATCCTACCTCCACCAGTCGACTGCTAGGTGTCGACCGATCGGCTCTAAAGTGTCGACCGGTTTGCTTTATAATTTGTTGCTCGATTTCTTTCATTTAACACTGCTTTCAATATATTGATGTTAACATTTTTTACTTTAGTTCCATTTCATTTTTCGTTTATTTCATACCACTTTCGTTTTATTTGATTAATGTTAATCTTGCTTACACGTTAAGTGTCGGCTTACATTAACCAACGTTAACTTATTACTATATATTTCCTGATTTTCTTTCCTTCAACGTTAATGTTCTTATTTATTAACGTTTGTTTTAATGTTAAATAATTTTCATCTATTTATTTCCTTTTCAGCGCTGATTTAATTTGATTTAACACTGATCTCCTTTGATTACTTCCTTCTAATCTTTGATTTGATTAGATTTAAAATATCTAATTACTTTAATGATAAGATTTACATCTAATGTTTATATTAACGTAATTTATTAATGTTTATTTACTTCTACGTCCAATTTAATTATTTACATGCTTTCTTAATTATATTTAACTTGATTAAGCGCCCTCAATTTATTTTTATCTTTAACATTAACATTTATAATTTATGCCCATTTTAATGTTAAGTTATTAACATTTACTTTCTTAATTGATTCTGAATTGTTTCTGATCTAAAACTTCAAAAATTAATAACTTTTCATTTGAACTATGATCATAAAACTTTATATATTAAAATCGATTAGAAAATTACTACAAACCCAATGGAGTAAGTTTCATAGCCAAATTCTAACGTTTACAAAAATTTTATCTTTGGGCTTTAATAAATACTTATTAATTAATTTCCTTTTATTTTATAGAGTGTTACATGAACAAGTGTTTTGATATAAATATCAAATAGTTTGGTTTTCAGTAAAAATGTAGAGGAAGCATATGTCTATATGAAAGAACATTAAAAGGTACATAGATATTTCTAAATGAACAACAAACTACTGATTGCTAGCGATGTACTTATGTTAAAATCAGTAATAGTTTGGATGTTTAATGCTTAATATTGGACTTGTAGATTATATCTTTTATAATACGTATAAAGCACGTTGGGAATGTCCTAAACAACATGCAAAGACACCTTATTAAAATGTTTAATATGGAACATGTAAGTTGGATTCCTTATGCATCGACAATATAAACTATCATACAGACAAGCACCTTTGTCCAGGTGGTTAATTGATTTGGCTTTGGTGCAGGATGTCACAAGTTCGAAACTTGCTTCGAACGCTTATTTGACATGGGATATGTTGTCCCAATGATTTATTGTATATAAAAAGTACCGGTTCAAAAAATAAAAAAATAAAATAAACTATCATACATGTTGTACTGTCCATAATATCATAATTTGCTTTAGTATTTGATGCATGAAGAAAATGTCAAATCCAATTTTAAGATCACTAAATTGTTGTTTAGAGTGTTCTCTAGTATTTATGAAATATTAGAGAATTGTTTACAGAAACAACAAACTCCTTATGAAGGAGTATTCAGACTCAAACTTCATCAGTGATATTGAGTATAATATGTCAATCCATATTCATATTCAGACCTTAGTTACAAAGTTTAAGTATGAAATTTTCAAAATGAAAGGTTGTGGATGATTCAACAAAAAGACTAAGTACATCGTCTTAAGTAATGCCATAATAAAACCAGTGTATACATATAAATGTACAAATTTATAACTGAGCAGAGGATGAATCCAAATAATGAGAATCTCATGACATTGTTATATGATAACTATGTCTTGATATAGTTTGTAATAGGACCTAGAAGTTACCAGAAATCATGGGACATACTTTAAATAGTTCCATATGATAAAGGCAATTTATTAGTGTCGGAGGATTGATTGTTAGAGTAGATAATTAAAACAAATTAGCATACCCACTCACTAAAGGACTAACCCAATTAGTTTTGAGAAAACCGATCGAAGAAGTTGGAATAAGATTTTATAATTGAACCAAAGTGCAAGTGGAAGATTGATAGAGTTAAAGGTATGCCCTGGGGGAAATGATGTAAATTGTTAAATATATCTAACTCGATAACTAAGCTTGTTTGAAATAAAAGGTGTTTTCTTTCTATTATATGCTTGTTATATAGTGATATAAATAAATAAATAATTAGTTAATGTATATTTAACAGAAAATGCATAAATTGTATGTTTTGTGATAGTAGTTACAATGTGTTGTAATCATGAGTGATTTATCATAATAAAATAAATATATCATTTTAAATATTTCCAATCAAGATGTATTAATACTGGATACCGATACATCCATTGAGATTAGAGTACACAACGCTCCTAAATGTTGCGTAATGTATTACTCGCCACTATTAGGGCAGCAATGAATTACATACTGATAGTTATTAGATAACTATGGAGTGAGTCACTCGATAGTTTTCTATTGGTTAATAAAAATAAACCCTCTGTCTCTATCGTAATTTCAATTTTCATTTTCATTCAAAAAATAAATCAAAGATCAAACTATTGTTAACTAACATCGAAGATCAACGTGGAACTATCATTGATTAACATCCCCGGATCCATTGCCACTTGTCGCCTACCTCCATCTCCGCTTGTCTTCTACCGCCGATCCAATACCAGGTATATATGCTACTACTTTGAGTTTCTTTTTTGTTAGTTATGTGGAAATACACAGTCATATTTTGTATGGATGCGAGATTTTAATTTATTGACTATTAGGGTTAGGATTTTATTTGGTGTCAGTTGATGGTATTTGTCCTCTTTGTACAATTTGGTGCTAGCTTAAAATATAATTTATTTTATAACGATTGTTATTGAGTGTTTCTCTGTATTGTTACTCAAACCCTAATTTGGTTGATTATTCTTTTACTGATAATAATAATTTTTAACCTTTTCTCTTTTGAATATTTTACAAATCATGTACTTAAATTAATTTATGTTAAAAAGTTTGAGAACTTTAGAATTGGGTACTCGTTGGATCTGAATTGATTTTGTTTTGTTTAACACGGAACATCTATATATTAATTTTTTTAGTCCAATCTGCATTTGAATAATATGGACAGCACTATAGCACTATGTAATGTCCCTTATTTGGTGGCCCAAAGCTAAGCGCTACAGATGGTGCAGTCATATATAGTATTAATTTCTGGTGACCAAATAAGGTAATGTTAATGGTATCCATAATATCAGAAGCACTTGAATATGAAATAAAACATCACAGAATAAAAACATTTTTCTGATTTATTTTAAAACAACATTTCATATCCAAGTTACATAATCCCAAACGTTTCCTAGGTTTAGATCAAATATAACTATTGCAAAATACGCCAAAAGCGACATATGAAGATGCCCTCTTGGTTGACCAAAGTACTATATAGTCATAACTGACTTAATACAACATACTGAAATACAACAAACAAAATAGCAATTCCTAAATAGCTATCTGTCAGCAACCTGCTCATCTCTGGAATATTTATTCACCAGCCTACTGAAAACTTGAAAATCATCAACCCTCAGCCTACTCAAATCAATTTTGAGCATCCGAGAGTTTAAGGGAAAAAACATAAACTTCGAGTCAGACATGAAGCCTGGTGTGAAGAATACTATACATCTCCGTTATTTGATATTAAGTGAGACCATGCCACTTAGCATTATGAGTTTCTCCTCACTAATATCCTTTTAAAACACATCTTTTGCAAATCATAATCTTGCAACCAAAACTGGTTAAAACTATAAAGCATTATCATGTAAACGTACATATCAGGTAACAAATGGACTATCTATCCAAACACTATAGTTTTGTTTGGCTAACTACTAACGGTTGGATGACTCGGACCTACCAGTCAAGATGAACAAATACTCTAACATCTGTTAGATAATTCTTTTCTGGACGGTCTGTCCCTAACTTAATTTCTCTAGGTCAACTAATCCTAATGGTTTTGCGGGCTCACTAATAACCTACCTCTGCCCAAATATATTCCCTTCTATGATCATTTCAGTCCTACCTATGACAAAGTCCTATACACTGGAATTTTGGATTAAATTAGCTAGGGGCTAATAGCTAATGTAGAGGGCGCGACCCTATACCAGTCCCCTCTAGTATAAAAATATCTAAATCATTTTACTTAGGGTAACCTTCCCTTCAACTTTCCTTGAAAACATTTTCTTCTCAAATTGATTTAAACCTTTAAATCATACTTTAAACAAGGAAAATAAATTCTATGCGTTACTCAAATCACCTTGCCATGTTATATATACACTTCACACGAATCTTTATTGATGAAAATATTTAAAGCTTTGAAAGTAACCCTTTCGATCCCATTGAAAGTAACCCTATCGAAACCGAGTAAACCTTTTATAACCTAGGCCGAGAGGCCAAAACATTCCTTTCGAAACCATTCATATAGATCTTTCGAAACCATTGAAAAACCTTTCATTCAGGAGCCTTTTAAAATCTTTAACATCCTCTTTTCAAAGCTCTTTAAATATTACCTTTCGAAAACATTGGAATCCTCCATTTAAAATCTTTCAAAATCATTGTGGAACCACCCCTTTGAAACCTTCATTAAAACCTTTCGAAAGAATTAAAATCCTTTCCAAACATCAAATCTTTCGAAAGCATTTGGGTTCAAGTAGAACATGTGGAACATCCTTTTGAAACCGTTCAAAACTATTTCTTTCGAATACTTTTGGGTTTATCTTTAAAAATCTCAAATGTTTATAAAAGAACAGAGTCGAAAGCAACACTTTCGAAAGCTATTTCTTAAGTAAAGAAGTGATGGTGTCTAAACCAACCTTTCAAAAGCAATGGAGTAGTGGCGTGGGTTTTATAAAACAAAATATCCCTTTTGAAGGCAATGCTTCGAAAGGTAGAAAGACGTAGAAAAGGGGTTTCGACCCCAACAAAATGATTTACTTAAAACAAAGGCGTAACCTCTTGGAAACCATTCTTTAAAGCCATTTGATCCAGCCAAAAGCCAACCAAGTCGAGTTTCATTTGATAGTATGCAAGGTTTCGACCTCCTTAGGATCCCCTTTGTTTCGACTTCATACCTTCCTCCTTTATCCAACTCGCCACTTACCAAGACTTGATACCATGCGCATTGGTTTCGATGAAGATGGAGGCGGGAGTATTGGATCAAAAGCATGGTGGCGAAAGTGGCAAAACATGAATAATGCATGTAAAAAACTGATTTTTACTTTATAAAGTGGTTCTTTTCAACTAATCTGCCTTGTTTGTCCAAAATACGATTAGTTGCTAATTTTCTTTTCTAAAATTTCTACCAAAATTTCAAAGTAATTAATTTAAATAATTTACAAAATACACCTCCTTTTATAAATATATAAAACATTTAAGTCTCATACCTTAAATAATTTTATATATCTATGAAATCACTTAGGAAAATTCTATAAAAATTCCAGAAAATCATTTTTAATATTTCCAACATATATTAATTTCATACCCAAAACATATATAGTTTAACCAGAGATTATTTTAAATCCAAATGATTATTTTCTTCACTAGAAAATTAATATTAAATCCACATAAATTTAGAAAATTATGAAAATTGAAACCCATATCTAAAATTTCATTTCTGATCTAATTCTAAAATTGCAAGACATTTGGATGTCATTTAATATGGTTTTCACATTAAAAGATATCATAAAGCCTATATGAAAAAGCATAAATCATCAACAAGCATATATAAACATCTAATCATTCAAAAACATGGCACAATCTTGCAAAATAATTCAGATTAACCTTAACACCGAAAACAATAAAAAAGATGTAGTAGTTATCAACCTTATCTTGAGATAAAGAAGTTTGAGATTTGTATGGGAATTGATTAATCTTCCTTCCTTTTATTCTTTATCTTCTTCTTCTTTTAGCTTAATGGTGACCAGCCTCTTTGTTTTTGTTTTAGATTATGAAATTATGAAATGAACGTGTGGAACGTACATAGCTTAGGGTTTAGGGTATAAGGATCCACTTATTCCTTTATTGCCCTTATCTATTTCCAAACATTTTATTCCATTTTAATTTGCTTAGTTCATTTATTAACATGGCACGACAACCCTTTATCAATCACAAATCTCGATCCCCTAATCATCACATTATTTTATTTTATTTTATTTAGCTAATTAAATATCCTAAATAATATTACTAAAAATCAGGGTCATCACAGACTCCCCTCCTTATGGAATTTCGTCCACGAAATTACGATAAAGTACACAACAAATCAATCATAAAGGTAAAATATACCATTAAACAAATCAGGATACGCATCTCTAATCCTACTCTCAGTCTCCCAAGTACAGTCTCTCTTCTCATTGCTCTATTGGACTTTCACTAATCTAACTCTCTTGTTTCTAAGCCTCTTCTCATATCTCGCAACTATCCGAGCTAGCTTTCAAATTATAGTCAAGTCTGGATCTACTACCAGGCCATCTAACACAGTTAGTGCTATAGTAGACTTTGGGTCTCTAACATACATCCTTAGATGAGAAACACGGAAAACATCATGGAATACTTCCAAACTATTCGGTATCTCTACTCTATATGTGACTTTCCCGATCCTCTTTATAATAGGAAATGGCCCTATGAATCTCGGTGCCAACTTTACTGATTTCAGAATCGAATAACACCTTTCATCAGTGATGCCTTAACAAACACATGATATCTAACCGAGAACTCTAAGTCTTTTCGTCTTATGTCTGCATAACTCTTTTTCCTATATTGAGATTCCTTCATTCTAATTCGAATCAACTCAATCTTCTATGCAGCTTCTCTAACCAAATCTGGACAAAGAACAACCCTATCCCCAGTCTCTAACCAACAAACAGGAGATTTGCATGGCCTTCCATACAAGGCTTGAAACGGTGCCATCTCTATACTAGTCCGATAACTGTTGTTATATGAAAAATTGACCAAGTGTAGATGGTCTTTCCATGATCGCCCAAAATCTATCAGACAAACTCGTAACAAATCTTCTAAGATTTTGTTAACTCTTTCTGTTTGCCCATTGGTCTGTGGATGGTAAGCGGTACTCATCTTGAGCTAATCTTCTGTAGACTCTTTCAGAACTCACTAATGAACAAGGAATATCTATCATTTACTATCCTGCTAGAAATTCCGTGTAGTTTAACTACATTCTTCATAAATAACTTAGCTAGAACATGTGTCGTCCTATTTCATTTAACTGGAATGAAATGGGCACTCTTACTCAATCTTCCCACTATGACCCATATACTTTCATTTCCTCTATTAGATCTAGGCAACCCATCTATAAAATTCATAAAAATATAATCCCACTTCCATACTGGAATATCCAATGGCTGAATAACCCATTTGGCTTCTAATGTTTGGCTTTTACCCGTTGGCAGTTCAGACACCGCTTTACCCGAAAGCCTACATCCTTCTTCATACCTTCTCATAAGAAACTCATCTTCATATCCTAATATATCTTAGTTTCTCCAGGATGAATAGTGAACTCCGAACGATGGCATTCCTCTAAAACGTCCTTCCTAATGTCTCCCGCATTCGGAGCACACAATCACCCTTTCTTTCCCAACCATCCATTTTGGTCAAGACTGAAATCCTTCAAGTCATTGCTCTTTGTTACATCCCTTAACTTTCTGATCCGTTCAACTAATACATGATCCTTCTCCTATTTAGAGGAAACCTTTTCAATCATTACCGGTCGAACTTATAAACAAGATAACATAATAGATTCTCTACTAAACCCAGTCTCATATCTCCACTGCACTTTGAAAGCCGACAATGCTTCCAAATCTTTCTACTCTGCTATCATTGCCAATACTGCAATCTGATGCTTTCTGCTAAGCACGTCGACAGCCTCATTAACTTTCCCTGGTGTGTACCCAATTCCAAAATCATAATCAGCAATAAATCCTAACCATTTCTATTGTCTCATGTTTAGCTCTTTATGAGAAAACAAGTACTTCAACGACTTGTGATATGTATATAGCTCAAAGCTTTCTCCCAAAAGATAATGCCTCCATACCTTCAATGCAAAAGTCACTGTAGCCAACTTCAAATCATGCGTTGGATATCTAACCTCATGCGGTATAAGCTGTCAAGAAGCATATGTAATCACTTTACCTCTCTGCATTAACACAGCTCCTAATACAGTTCCACATGCATTTGTATATGCTACCAAATCCCGATTCCCCTCCGGAACAACTAATACAGGTGCATGTGTCAATAAGTGCTTCAAGCTCTAGAATTCTTCCTCACACTTATCGATCCACACAAATTTCACATATTTTCGTGTTAACTTGGTCATCGGTGGTGCAATCTGTGAAAAATCCTTAATGAACCATCGATAATATCCAGCTAATCCAAGGAAACTCTTTATTTCAGTCACTGTTTTGGGTCTCTTCCAATTATTCACCGCTTCAATCTTAGTTTAATCTACAGACAACCCTCTCTCTGAGAATACATGACTAAGAAACTTCACTTCCTTCTTCCAAAAATGGATCTTCGAAAACTTTGCCTTCAGTTGATGATGCCTCAGTGTCTCAAGCACAATTCTAAGATGAACTTCATGCTCCCTTTTATCTCTAGAGTATATCAAAATATCATCTATGAAAACCAACATGAACTTATCCAAGTGCTCTTGGAAAACTCGGTTCATCAAGTCCATAAAGAATGTTGGCGCATTAGTTAGTCCGAATGGGATCACTAACCATTCGTACAATCCATATCTAGTTCGAAACGCCGTCAAAGGAATACTATCCTCTGCTACTCTAAGATGATGGAAACCTGTTGCTAAATTCAACTGATAAAATACCTTGCCTTCACTCAACTGATAGAACACATCATCAATTCTTGGCAACGGATATCGATTCTTTATTGCCTTATAATTCAGCTTACGATAATTGATATATAAACTTAACGATCTATTCGACTTCTTAGCAAACACAGCGGCTACTCCTTAACGTGAACTACTAGGTCTGATAAAACTCTTGCCTTCTAGATCCACCAACTGCACCTTCATCTCTCCCATCTCTATAGGTGTTATCCTACTTGGTGGCCTACTCACTGGTTCTGCTCCAAGCACCAAATCTATCCGAAACTTAATGGCACATTTCGGTGGCAATCCCACTACCGGCTCGAAGACATCCACGAATTTTCTAATCATGAAAACTCGATTCAATTCATCCTCTTACTCCACAACACCAACAAAACATTCACCTCACATGTAGGGTTTTCCACGGTGTATATAATCTGATCACTACAGTCAGGGTGTCAAAGTGATATTTTCTTATCATGGAAAAATATCCTAGCATCACACTTAACCAATCCATACACAAAATAATTTCAGACCCTAGAAATCAAATATATACAAACTGAAAACAAAGGTATGACCTAACAGGTTAAACTCTAGGTAGTCACACTTCATCCCAAGTATCACATACCCTCCTATCGAATTCGCAACCCTTAAGGAAGTAACTAAGTATGAGGGTTATATGTTAAGCTTATCTACCAAACAAAAAGATACAAAAGAATGCAATGCACCAGTATAAAAAAGAACGTTAATGGTCATACCATGAATCTAAATCGTACCTCCCAACACTTCTTTTCCTTTTTTCTCTACCATTGGCCTCGACCTAGCTGGCTCCAATGCAAATACTTTTCCTTTTCCATCCTTAGCAAGCTCTTTGCACTGGTTTTTCTAATGACCAATCTGATCATGGTCAAAGCATCTAATATTCTTCTTTCCGATCACTTCCTTCGACTTTCCAATATGACATTCATTAGAAAAATGTCTTTTCTTATCGCACTTGAAGAAAACAACCTCCGACTTTCCTTTCTTCATGGCTCCACCTTTCTAAGAACCCTTCTTATGAAAGAACTTCCTTTTCTGACCCTACCCCACCTAGACCTCCTCTGCCTTATTCTTCTCCAAAGATGCAAGCATCTCCTCATGTCTCACTGCCATCTCTACTATAATATCACAAGGATCCCTATTATGGGGTGATGTAGCCCTTGCCAACCTAGGGTTGAAACCCCTTATGAACTTCTCATTTATATTCATCACAGTATCCACAGTTGTATATCCATACCTAGCCAACCCCTCAAACTTTCTAGCATACTCCAACACAGTCATCTCCCCCTATTCCAACTCAACAAACTTCTTGATCAAGATAGACCTCGCCATCACCGACATGAAAGTCTCCTCGAACCTCCTCTTAAACTCAGCCTATGTCATTGTTTCTTCATCCACTCCAACGGTCACACTATTCCATCAGAATAAAGCTTCTCCCCGAAGTTGTCTCCATTCAAGCCTCCTCTTCTACTCATTATTGGGCCCCAAGTCTGCAAAGATCCTCTCACAATGTAGCAACCGATTTTCCACCTCACTTGCATCTTCAGTTCCGATAAATGGCTTTCCTCCAAGCCTAACATAGTCTCTAGTCAAAATAGCATAATTATTGACTATCAGAGCGTCCGAAACTCCTCTTATAGCATTTCCTCTAGCCACTGCAGCAGCACCGCCTACATCATATTTACAAAAAACTGATACATAGCTCTCATATCAACTTGCGGGACTCCAGCGTCCAATTTCCTGCTTGTGTTTGACCTTGGTTCCTTCTCGTATTTGGTCTGGTGTTACCTCATGAGATATAGAAGAATAGCCTAAGAGAGATACGAAAATAGAGATATAGCATATACTTATATATAGCAAATACAAGTACCTTACTATAACATTATCCTATACCCCGATCTTACCTCTAATTCCTTAGGATTATGTTTTCAAAAATAATTTTAGTTTAAAGTTTTTCATAAACTTATGCTCTGATACCAAGTTGTAACGTCTCCTATTTGGAGGTCTGAAACTAAGTGCTACAGATGCCGCAGTCATCCATAGTATTAACTTTCGGTGACCAAATAAGGTAATGTTAATGGTATCCATAATATCAGTAGCACATAAATATGAAATAAAACATCACATATCAAAAACATTTTTTTTTGCATTTTAAAACAACATTTCATATCCAAGTTACAAAATCCCAAACATTTTCCAGGTTTAGATCAAATATAATTATTGCAAAATACACCAAGAACGACATATTAAGATGCTCCATTGGTTGACCAGAGTACTATATAGTCATAACTGACTTAATACAACATAATGAAATACTAAAAAATAACAACTCCTAAATAGCTATCCATCAGCCACCTACTCGTCTCCGGAAGCTTTATTTGTCAACCTACTGAAAACCGAAAAATCCTCAACCCTCGGCCTACTCAAATCAATTTTGAGCACCCGAGAGTTTAAGGGGAAAGACATAAACTACAAGTCAGACATAAGGCCTGGTGTGAATACTATTATACTTCTCGGTTATTTGATATTAAGTGAGACCACACGAATTAGCGGAACATGTTTCCTCTCACTATATTCTTTTAAAACATATCTTTTGCAAATCATAATCCTGCAATCAAAACTAGTTAAAACTGTAAAGCATTATCATGTAAACATACATATCAGGTAACAAATGGACTATCTGTCCGAACACTATAGTTTTGTTTGGCTAACTACTAACCTTTGGTTGACTCAGGCCTACCAGACAATATAAATGAATAATCCAACATCTGTTAGATGTCCTCTTCTGGATGGTCTGTCCCTAACTTATTTTCTCTAGGTTAACTAATTCTAATGGTTTTGCGGACTCACCAATAACCTACCTCTGTACAAATGTATTCCCTTCTGTGTGTAACATCATTTTCGTCTTACCCGTGACAAAGCCCTACACACTGAAATTTTGAACTAAATTAGCTAGGGGCTAATAGCAAATGTATATGGAGTGATCCTATACCAGTCTCATCTAGTATATAAATATCTAAGTCATTTTACTTAGGGTAATCTTCCCTTAAAATTTCCTTGAAAACATTTTCTTTTCAAATTGATTCAAACGTTTAAATCATACTTTAAACAAGGAAAATAAATTCTGTGCGTTACTCAAATCACCTTGCCATGTTATATATATACACTTTACACAAATCTTTATTGATGAAAACATTTAAACCTTTGAAAGTACCCCTTTCGATCTCATTTATCCCTTTCGAAACCAAGTAAACTCTTTATAACCTAGGCCGTAAGGCCAAAACATTCCTTTCGAAACCATTCATATAATCTTCCGAAACCATTGAAAATCCTTTCATTCGAAAGCCTTTTAAAACCTTTAACATCCTATTTTCAAAACTCTTTAAATATTACATTTTGAAAACATTGAAAACCCTCCATTTAAAATCTTTCGAAATCATTAGGGAACCATCCCTTTGAAACCTTCATTAAAACCTTTTGAAAGCATTAAAATCCTTTTCAAATGTCAAACCTTTTGAAAGCATTTGGGTTCAAGTAGAATATGTGGAACATCCTTTCGAAATCATTCAAAACTATATCTTTTGAAACCATTCAGGTGTATCTTTAAAAATCTCAAAGGGTCATAAAAGAACAGGGTCAAAAGCAACACTTTCGAAAGCTATTTCCTAAGTAAAAAAGTGATGGTGCCGAAACCAGCATTCCGAAAGCAATAGAGAAGTGGTTGGGTTTTATAAAACAAAATAGCCCTTTCGAAGGCATCGCTTCAAAATGTATAAATCGGCAGCAAATGGGTTTCGACCCGGACGAAAGTGTTTACTTAAACAAAGGCGCAACCTCTTAGCAACCATTCCTTTAAAGCCATTTGACCTAGTCGAAAGCCAACAAGGTCGAAAGCACCCCTTTCAAAAGCAAAGTAGGCACGTTTTTCATTTGAAAGTTAAGTAAGGTTTCGACCTCCTTTGGAGCCCCTTTGTTTCGACTTCGTACTTTCCGCCTTTATCCAATTCGCTACTTACTAAGACTTGATACCATGCACATTAGTTTTGATGGAGATGGAGGCAGGAATACTAGGTCAAAGGCATGGTGCATAAAGTGGCGAAACATGAAAAATGCATGTAAAAAACTGATTTTTACTTTATAAAATAATTCTTTTCAACTAACCTGTTTTGTTTGTCAAAATATGATAGGTTGCTAATTTTCTTTTCTAAAAGTTCTGCCAAAATTTCAGAAGCAATTAATTTAAATAATTTACAAAATACCCCTTCTTCTTTTATAAGTATATATAAAACATTTAAGTCTCATACCTTAAATAATTTTATATATCTATGAAATCACTGAGGAAAATTCTATAAAAATTCTAGAAAATCATTTTTAATATGTTTTCCAACATTTATTAATTTCAGACCCAAAGCATATATAATTTAATCGTAAATTATTTTAAACCCAAATAATTATTTTCTTCACTAGAAAATTAATATTAAATCCATATAAATTCAGAAAATTACGAAAATTGAAATCCATCTCCAAAATCTCATTTCCGGTCTAATTCTAAAATTGCAAGACATTTGGATGTAGTTTAATAGCGTTTTCACATTAAAACATATCATAAAATCTATATGAATAAGCATAAATCATCTACAAACATATATAAACATTTAATCATTCAAAAACATAGCATAACCTTGCAAAATAATTCGGATTAACCTTAAATCCGAAAACAATAGAAAATATGAGATGTAATCATTATTCATCTTAGCTCGAGATTAAGGAGTTTGAGATTTGAATTGATTAATCTTCCTTCCTTTGGTTTCATTATCTTCTTCTTCTTTTAGCCCAATGGTGACCGACCTCTTTGTTTTTTTTTAGATTATGAACTTATGAAATGGACGTGTAGAATGTACATGGCTTAGGGTTTAGGGTATAAGGATCCACTTATTCCTATATTGCCTTAGTCTATTTCCTAAGATTTTATTCCATTTAAATTTACTTAGTTCATTTGTTAACATGGCACGGTTACCTTTTATCAATCACAAATCTCAATCATCTAATTATCATATTATTTTATTTGATTGGGCTAACTAAATATCTTAAATAATATTACTAAAAAATAGGGTCATTACACACTGGCATGCATGTTATATTTTTTTTTGATTCATTTGACTTATTCATTAATATGAGTGATGCAAATATAGAGAATTCTTGGAAGGTCAAAGGAAACAACTAGGGCATGTTGTTAGTAATTTTTATCACGTGTTATCTCCTGCTTATAAAATACATTTGTATGTAGAAAAAAAGTTTTGCATACAAATTATGATAAAAGGGGTCCAGATCTGTAAAGTGTAATCACCTAATGTATTGCAAAAAAATATATTAACGAGCGAAACTATGTAGAAAAATGAATATATGAGAAGAACAAGAAATTACCCGATGAGAGATGTGGGTGTTGCAAAAGCTATAATAGAGAGACATTTACTAAATTCATCGCAGCACACGGTTTGATTAGGAAAGTAGTAGCAGGATCAAAAATGGATATAACAGAAAATAAACATGGATAAAATAAAGTTAAGGTTGTAGGATCCTGAATAAAGCTTTCATGTTATCATAATCCCAAGCCAAATATATAGAAAATATAGAAATATTATTGCTATTAAATTTTGATTTTAATAACATTTTGAAGCTCGGAACCTTGGGCCCTTACACAACAGTGATTTTTAAATAAGATACAGAAGTCAAACTACTTCATAGGTAGTAAATACAAAATTTCAAACAAGCACATCCACATTAATCTTCGTTGTCATTCAATTATTCCATCTGCACAGAAGTACACATCAAAATAGTTATAAAAGAACATCAAAATAGTTATAAAAGAATATCCAAACCTTTTTGCAGCAACATATCCATGTATGATAGATTTATTAAAGATGTCGAGAAAGTTAAATGCAATTTCGGTTATAACACACATAAATTAGGTGATACTCTCACAACAAAAATTGTAGTTCATAGTAAATATATATAGACAAATTTAGGTACAAGTGTCTCCACTTGCAGAGTGCGATAACAAAGGCATTTAGCCAATCGATCAGTAATTCAAGATGCCTAACAAGAGTTACTAGATGTTTCTTGACTAGCTATGCATATTTAGCCTTCCCTTCTATGCATTACACACCCATGTTGATGCATTTCAGTGCATATATCCTATCCGTTTAGTGCCATATGTTACTTCAGATCATCTACTGCATAAATTTCTTGACTAGCTATGTTATGCATTTCAGTGCATATCATATAATGAAAATATAACAGAAACATTTGTTACAACATTACTATTACAAGTATGGTCGTATTCTCAATTTAGTTCAATTACCAAATTATGCGGAAAAGTTACAGTAACAACTAACCACAACAACGAAAACTGGAAATTTAAACCCAACAAATGTCAAGAAACTAGAAACAAAAAGGCATTTGCAGGATAAGTTAAAGAGTAGAAGTTGGAATCAGAGCTCAAATATAGGATATGTATAAGATTGTTTGCTATATAATCTATTATAATACATTTAAAGCTTCAGGAAGTATATATTATTATGACTCCATTATTAAGAGTTTATTAAAACAATTCACTTTTCCAGTACTAAAAAATATTTTGGAAGCCCAAAAATTGAAATTGCCAAAACAACGGAAACAGAGAAAATTCATAGATTTCTCCTTTTTTATATATTTAAAGAATTCCCATGCGATGTCTATAAAATGTTTATTATTATATTTTACTTTAATTTCATAAGCAAAATTAGTTTTATTGATTAATACAATGAAAGAGAACATCAAAATATCAAAATAGTTATAAAAGAACGTCAAAATAGTAATAGTTATAAAAGAATATCCAAACCTTTTTGCAGCAACATATCCATGTATGATAGATTTATTAAAGATATCGAAAATGTTAAATGCAATTTCGGTTATAACACACATAAATTAGGTGATACTCTCACAACAAAAATTGTAGTTCATAGTAAATATAGACAAATTTAGGTACAAGTGTCTCCACTTGCAGAGTTCGATAACAAAGGCATTTAGCCAATCGATCAGTAATTCTAGATGCCTAACAAAAGTTACTAGATGTTTCTTGACTAGCCATGCATATTTAGCCTTCCCTTCTATGCATTACACACACCCATTTTGATGCATTTCAGTGCATATATCATATCCGTTTAGTGCCATATGTTACTTCAGATCATCTGCTGCATAAATTTCTTGACTAGCTATGTTGATGCATTTCAGTGCGCGCGCGCACACACACATCATATAATGAAAATATTGTTATATGTCTAGTGTACTAAAACAGATAGCACGCTACAATAAACTCGTCGCACAAGTTTATTAATTAGAATTCCGCTACGCTGGAATTCTGTATTAGATAAATGTAACAATAAGTTACGTTGTAAATAAATTACAACAACAACGTTATACTATTGTAAGAAATAGTATAACTTATAAACGGGAAAGATTACCGTGAATCTAACCATTATATAAAGGAAATTCCGTCTGAGGCTTGTCGTAACAATTTCCTTAAGAATTTTATTTCAAAAACTCTCTCAAGATACAACAGACGTAATCTGCACGAGATTGTAATGAGTATGTCAACTCTGTGATATATATATGGAATATAGAGCAGTGGAGCAAAGAAGCAGAAGAAATTAGATTGGAATAGGATAAGAATGCGATCAGTATTCTCTCCTATTTATAATTTCGTCCGTATCCCTTCGAACAGTCGCGTCTGCTTGACGGGTCGCACCCGTTGCCTTTTGGTCGCTGCTGTTCGTTAACGGGTCGCACCCGCCCGTCCAACGGTACTGTTTCATACCTGCTCGCACTGTTTCGCCCGCGCCTGTTCAGTCGGGTCGCACCCGCTTGCGTCGGCGTCCGCTTCAATCGGCTCGCTCGCACCTGTTTGCTTCCAACGGGTCGCACCCGTTTACTGTTCGCGTCCGTTCATGAACAGTCGCATCTGCTCAGGCAAAAAACCCTGCGTCTGTTCACCCGCCCGCTTCTCTTTAAATTCCAGGCCCAGCCCAGTTTCAGACGAAGCCCAAAACCGTTTAACAATGGCCTAGTAAAAAGAATGGTCATTTTAGACCCGTACCCGAGCCCGGGCCGGCCCGGTTCGGTCGGACGGCGGCGGCGGCGCGCGCGCGCGCGTGTGGTGGTGATGCATGATCTCCCTCCTCACAACGAAGCATACATTTGGGAGCCCCAGGCCCCCAACCTGCACTTGAGAAAACCATATATAAACCAATATAGCTCTCAAGAATTTGGCGATGTGGGACTTTGTATATTTCCATTCATTCTAGCTTTAGGAATTCCAACAATCCCCCACATGAATGATAATATACATATCCCCCACACAAAGCGAAATATCACAGAGTACATATGGAATAATGCTTTATCGTGGATAAGTAGATATTTCACTTTGAACTTTCCCTAGTTAAAACTTATCGGATCTACTTGGCTAATCGGTGAATTATTTCATCTTGAACCGTCGGCCTTTATTGTATATCCAAACAATAAGCTTTACGAAGCATTGATTCCCTTCTCATCCAATCTCTTGGTTTTGTTCATTTTGGTCCTGAACATATTTTGGTTCTGCGAGTGTTATAGAGAATTTAAGCCTTTAATATTCTCATAGAGCCGACCCAGCTCACACTAACATAGGTGATCGCAACCATTAAGAGTATCCTACATATACCCCACTTGTTATTTTCAAGATATGGTCATCATTAAAAAACATAGTTTTAACCTTTAACTACTTCTGTAGGTATGCATTATATTTTGCACCATAGGAATGGAGTAGGACCAAGTCCAGACAAATGCATTACTTCTTGAGTTACTCATAACTGGTTTGCCTATTGATCCTAGTCCGTGGGATCTCCAGTCGCTAGGATAGGTTTCCGTATAAGGTAACTCTTGTTGGTTTAGGCTTTTTTAAACCCATTCCCCTCGATACGCAGTCAATTTTCTCTCTTGATAAACCTTTAGTAAATGGATCCGCTAGGTTATCATTTGTTCTCACATAATCTATGGAAATAGTTCCATTTGAGAGTAACTGCCTAACTGTATTATGGCGTCGACGAATATGTCGTGACTTTCCATTATACACAAAGTTTTGCGCTCTGCTTAGCGCTGCTTGGTTATCACAGTGTATGCATATGGCCGGTACAGGTTTAGGCCAAAACGGAATATCTTCTAAAAAGTGACGAAGCCATTCTGCTTCTTCGCCTGCTTTATCTAATGCAATGAACTCTGATTCCATAGTGGATCGAGCTATGCATGTTTGTTTAGTAGATTTCCATGACACCGCTGCCCCTGCTAGGGTAAAGACATAACCACTCGTTGATTTTGATTCCTCTGAATCTGCAATCCAGTTTGCATCACTATATCCTTCTAAGACGGCAGGATATTTTCCATAATGTAAGGAATAGTTAGTGGTATTTTTTAAATATCCAAGCACTCTCATTAGTGCTTTCCAGTGTTCCTTCCCTGGATTGCTTGTATACCTGCTCAATCGACTTACTGCATAAGCTATATCTGGTCTGGTGCAATTCATCAGATACATTAAGCATCCTATTACACGAGAGTATTCCAGTTGCATTACACTCTCATCAGTGTTTTTATGCAGTACTTCCGATGGATTAAAGGGTGTATTTACTCCTTTAATTCCAAAGTTTTGAAATCTTTCAATTACTTTTTCTACATAATGTGATTGAGATAACTCAATTCCATTCGATGTTCTTATTATTTTTATTCCCAAAATAATATCTGCAACACCCAAGTCTTTCATGTCGAAATTGTTGATCAACATTTTCTTTATGGTCTCAATTACCTGAGTATTTGGACCGAATATTAGCATATCGTCCACATATAGACAAATCATCACATATGATTGCCCAACCTGTTTGTAATAAACACATTTATCACATTCATTTATACGAAAACCATTTTTCATCATGACACTATCAAATTTTGCGTGCCATTGCTTTGGAGCTTGTTTTAGTCCGTATAATGATTTGACTAATCTACAGACTTTGTTTTCATTTCCTTTGGAAATAAATCCCTCAGGTTGCTCCATGTAAATCTCCTCATCGAGATTTCCATTTAAGAATGCTGTTTTTACATCCATTTGATGAATCTCTAGATTATAAATGGATGCAATTGCTATTAACATTCTTATAGAGGTTATTCGTGTAACCGGTGAATAGGTATCAAAGAAGTCTACTCCTTCTTTTTGACGATATCCTTTGGCTACTAATCTGGCTTTATACTTGTCGATAGAGCCATCTGCTTTCATTTTCTTCTTGAAAATCCATTTGCAGCCAATTGGTTTTATTCCTGGTGGAATATCAACAATTTCCCAAGTTTTATTACTTAGAATTGAATCAATCTCACTTTGGATTGCTTCTTTCCAACATGAAGATTCAGAAGATGACATTGCTTCCTTGTACGTTTGAGGTTCGTGTTCTAACATATAAGTTAAAAAATCCGAACCAAATGATTTGGAAGTTCTTGCCCTTACGCTTCTTCTTGGTTCAACCTTCTCGTTGTCCTGATGAGTTTCATCTTCACATGTCTCATCTCTGTTATCTCTTGTCCTTTTTGGGACAGGATTTCCATCGTTTCTTTTATGTGGAAACACATCTTCAAAAAACGAGGCATCTCTTGATTCCATGATTGTATTTACATGAATATCATTTATATCAGACTTGAATACCAAAAATCTATAGGCACTACTATTTTGGGCTGGCCCAAGATAATAACAGTCTACTGTTTTTGGTCCAAGTTTGACTCTCTTGGGAGGCGGAACTGGAACTTTTGCCAAGCACCCCCACACTTTGAGGTATTTAAAGCTTGGTTTGTGTCCTTTCCATATCTCATATGGAATTGTTCCCGTTTTATTGTGAGGAACTTTGTTTAATATGTGATTAGACATATTTAAGGCTTCCCCCCACAAGTTCGTCGGTAGACCAGAAGTTAAAAGCATGGCAGTAATCATGTCTTTTAACGTTCTGTTCTTCCTCTCGGCTACACCATTTTGTTGTGGTGAATATGGAGCTGTTGTTTGATGAATTATACCATTTTCGGCACAGAACTGTTCAAATGGTGATTCATATTCTCCACCTTGATCAGATCTCAATATCTTGATCTTTTTGTTTAACTGATTTTCTACCTCAGCCTTGTATTTTATAAACGCGGTTATTGCTTCATCCTTACTATTTAAAAGATATACATAACAATATCGCGTATAATCGTCAATAAAAGTAATAAAATACTTTTTCCCACCTCTTGTAGGTAGTGATTTAAAATCACATAAATCTGTATGTACCAAACCTAATGGTTCGGTGCTTCTGTCAACAGATTTAAATGGTTGTTTGACCATTTTTGCTTCTACACATGTCTCACATTTGTAGTTCTTATCTACTTGGAAATTTGGAATCAATCCCAAGTTTGATAATTTCTTCATTTTTCGGAAGTTTATGTGTCCTAATCTATCGTGCCATAGTAAAATTTCGTGCTCAAGCAAGTAAGAGACTTCAATTTTATTATTAGCACAATCAGAATACATAGATTTATTGCCCGTAACGGCTACATTTGCCTTAAATAGGCCATCACATAGATATCCCCTTCCGATATACATTCCAGCTTTGGACAGAACCATCTTGTCTGACTCAAACACCATCTTGAATCCCTTCTTTGATAGGACTGCACCAGAGATGAGATTCTTGCGTATGTCTGGAACGTGAAGCACGTCATTCAATTTGACAGTTTTTCCAGAAGTGAACTTGAGGATAACTGTTCCACTTCCTTCGATCATGGAAACTGCAGAATTACCCATGTAGAGTCTTTCTTTCTGATCGAATTTCTGGTATGTTGAAAACATGGATTTTTCAGAGCAAACATGACGAGTAGCTCCTGTGTCAACCCACCATTGGTTAGGGTTCTGAATCAAATTGCATTCAGAAATAACCGCTGAAAAGTTGGACTTATCCATTTTCATGTTGTCAACTGTTAACATCTCTGTTTTAGTGTAAAACAGTAAAATTCTTAAGATGTTATATGTCTAGTGTACTAAAACAGATAGCACGCTACAATAAACTCGTCGCACAAGTTTATTAATTAGAATTCCGCTACGCTGGAATTCTGTATTAGATAAATGTAACAATAAGTTACGTTGTAAATAAATTACAACAACAACGTTATACTATTGTAAGAAATAGTATAACTTATAAACGGGAAAGATTACCGTGAATCTAACCAGTATATAAAGGAAATTCCGTCTGAGGCTTGTCGTAACAATTTCCTTAAGAATTTTATTTCAAAAACTCTCCCAAGATACAACAGACGTAATCTGCACGAGATTGTAATGAGTATGTCAACTCTGTGATATATATATGGAATATAGAGCAGTGGAGCAAAGAAGCAGAAGAAATTAGATTGGAATAGGATAAGAATGTGATCAGTATTCTCTCTTATTTATAATTTCGTCCGTATCCCTTCGAACAGTCGCGTCTGCTTGACGGGTCGCACCCGTTGCCTTTTGGTCGCTGCTGTTCGTTAACGGGTCGCACCCGCCCGTCCAACGGTACTGTTTCATACCTGCTCGCACTGTTTCGCCCGCGCCTGTTCAGTCGGGTCGCACCCGCTTGCGTCGGCGTCCGCTTCAATCGGCTCGCTCGCACCTGTTTGCTTCCAACGGGTCGCACCCGTTTACCGTTCGCGTCCGTTCATGAACAGTCGCATCTGCTCAGGCAAAAAAACCCTGCGTCTGTTCACCCGCCCGCTTCTCTTTAAATTCCAGGCCCAGCCCAGTTTCAGACGAAGCCCAAAACCGTTTAACAATGGCCTAGTAAAAAGAATGGTCATTTTAGACCCGTACCCGTACCCGTACCCGAGCCCGGGCCGGCCCGGTTCGGTCGGACGGCGGCGGCGGCGCGCGCGCGCGTGTGGTGGTGATGCATGATCTCCCTCCTCACAACGAAGCATACATTTGGGAGCCCCAGGCCCCCAACCTGCACTTGAGAAAACCATATATAAACCAATATAGCTCTCAAGAATTTGGCGATGTGGGACTTTGTATATTTCCATTCATTCTAGCTTTAGGAATTCCAACAATCCCCCACATGAATGATAATATACATATCCCCCACACAAAGCGAAATATCACAGAGTACATATGGAATAATGCTTTATCGTGGATAAGTAGATATTTCACTTTGAACTTTCCCTAGTTAAAACTTATCGGATCTACTTGGCTAATCGGTGAATTATTTCATCTTGAACCGTCGGCCTTTATTGTATATCCAAACAATAAGCTTTACGAAGCATTGATTCCCTTCTCATCCAATCTCTTGGTTTTGTTCATTTTGGTCCTGAACATATTTTGGTTCTGCGAGTGTTATAGAGAATTTAAGCCTTTAATATTCTCATAGAGCCGACCCAGCTCACACTAACATAGGTGATCGCAACCATTAAGAGTATCCTACATATACCCCACTTGTTATTTTCAAGATATGGTCATCATTAAAAAACATAGTTTTAACCTTTAACTACTTCTGTAGGTATGCATTATATTTTGCACCATAGGAATGGAGTAGGACCAAGTCCAGACAAATGCATTACTTCTTGAGTTACTCATAACTGGTTTGCCTATTGATCCTAGTCCGTGGGATCTCCAGTCGCTAGGATAGGTTTCCGTATAAGGTAACTCTTGTTGGTTTAGGCTTTTTTAAACCCATTCCCCTCGATGCGCAGTCAATTTTCTCTCTTGATAAACCTTTAGTAAATGGATCCGCTAGGTTATCATTTGTTCTCACATAATCTATGGAAATAGTTCCATTTGAGAGTAACTGCCTAACTGTATTATGGCGTCGACGAATATGTCGTGACTTTCCATTATACACAAAGTTTTGCGCTCTGCTTAGCGCTGCTTGGTTATCACAGTGTATGCATATGGCCGGTACAGGTTTAGGCCAAAACGGAATATCTTCTAAAAAGTGACGAAGCCATTCTGCTTCTTCGCCTGCTTTATCTAATGCAATGAACTCTGATTCCATAGTGGATCGAGCTATGCATGTTTGTTTAGTAGATTTCCATGACACCGCTGCCCCTGCTAGGGTAAAGACATAACCACTCGTTGATTTTGATTCCTCTGAATCTGCAATCCAGTTTACATCACTATATCCTTCTAAGACGGCAGGATATTTTCCATAATGTAAGGAATAGTTAGTGGTATTTTTTAAATATCCAAGCACTCTCATTAGTGCTTTCCAGTGTTCCTTCCCTGGATTGCTTGTATACCTGCTCAATCGACTTACTGCATAAGCTATATCTGGTCTGGTGCAATTCATCAGATACATTAAGCATCCTATTACACGAGAGTATTCCAGTTGCATTACACTCTCATCAGTGTTTTTATGCAGTACTTCCGATGGATTAAAGGTTGTATTTACTCCTTTAATTCCAAAGTTTTGAAATCTTTCAATTACTTTTTCTACATAATGTGATTGAGATAACTCAATTCCATTCGATGTTCTTATTATTTTTATTCCCAAAATAATATCTGCAACACCCAAGTCTTTCATGTCGAAATTGTTGATCAACATTTTCTTTATGGTCTCAATTACCTGAGTATTTGGACCGAATATTAGCATATCGTCCACATATAGACAAATCATCACATATGATTGCCCAACCTGTTTGTAATAAACACATTTATCACATTCATTTATACGAAAACCATTTTTCATCATGACACTATCAAATTTTGCGTGCCATTGCTTTGGAGCTTGTTTTAGTCCGTATAATGATTTGACTAATCTACAGACTTTTTTTTCATTTCCTTTGGAAATAAATCCCTCAGGTTGCTCCATGTAAATCTCCTCATCGAGATTTCCATTTAAGAATGCTGTTTTTACATCCATTTGATGAATCTCTAGATTATAAATGGATGCAATTGCTATTAACATTCTTATAGAGGTTATTCGTGTAACCGGTGAATAGGTATCAAAGAAGTCTACTCCTTCTTTTTGACGATATCCTTTGGCTACTAATCTGGCTTTATACTTGTCGATAGAGCCATCTGCTTTCATTTTCTTCTTGAAAATCCATTTGCAGCCAATTGGTTTTATTCCTGGTGGAATATCAACAATTTCCCAAGTTTTATTACTTAGAATTGAATCAATCTCACTTTGGATTGCTTCTTTCCAACATGAAGATTCAGAAGATGACATTGCTTCCTTGTACGTTTGAGGTTCGTGTTCTAACATATAAGTTAAAAAATCCGAACCAAATGATTTGGAAGTTCTTGCCCTTACGCTTCTTCTTGGTTCAACCTTCTCGTTGTCCTGATGAGTTTCATCTTCACATGTCTCATCTCTGTTATCTCTTGTCCTTTTTGGGACAGGATTTCCATCGTTTCTTTTATGTGGAAACACATCTTCAAAAAACGAGGCATCTCTTGATTCCATGATTGTATTTACATGAATATCATTTATATCAGACTTGAATACCAAAAATCTATAGGCACTACTATTTTGGGCTGGCCCAAGATAATAACAGTCTACTGTTTTTGGTCCAAGTTTGACTCTCTTGGGAGGCGGAACTGGAACTTTTGCCAAGCACCCCCACACTTTGAGGTATTTAAAGCTTGGTTTGTGTCCTTTCCATATCTCATATGGAATTGTTCCCGTTTTATTGTGAGGAACTTTGTTTAATATGTGATTAGACATATTTAAGGCTTCCCCCCACAAGTTCGTCGGTAGACCAGAAGTTAAAAGCATGGCAGTAATCATGTCTTTTAACGTTCTGTTCTTCCTCTCGGCTACACCATTTTGTTGTGGTGAATATGGAGCTGTTGTTTGATGAATTATACCATTTTCGGCACAGAACTGTTCAAATGGTGATTCATATTCTCCACCTTGATCAGATCTCAATATCTTGATCTTTTTGTTTAACTGATTTTCTACCTCAGCCTTGTATTTTATAAACGCGGTTATTGCTTCATCCTTACTATTTAAAAGATATACATAACAATATCGCGTATAATCGTCAATAAAAGTAATAAAATACTTTTTCCCACCTCTTGTAGGTAGTGATTTAAAATCACATAAATCTGTATGTACCAAACCTAATGGTTCGGTGCTTCTGTTAACAGATTTAAATGGTTGTTTGACCATTTTTGCTTCTACACATGTCTCACATTTGTAGTTCTTATCTACTTGGAAATTTGGAATCAATCCCAAGTTTGATAATTTCTTCATTTTTCGGAAGTTTATGTGTCCTAATCTATCGTGCCATAGTAAAATTTCGTGCTCAAGCAAGTAAGAGACTTCAATTTTATTATTAGCACAATCAGAATACATAGATTTATTGCCCGTAACGGCTACATTTGCCTTAAATAGGCCATCACATAGATATTCCCTTCCGATATACATTCCAGCTTTGGACAGAACCATCTTGTCTGACTCAAACACCATCTTGAATCCCTTCTTTGATAGGACTGCACCAGAGATGAGATTCTTGCGTATGTCTGGAACGTGAAGCACGTCATTCAATTTGACAGTTTTTCCAGAAGTGAACTTGAGGATAACTGTTCCACTTCCTTCGATCATGGAAACTGCAGAATTACCCATGTAGAGTCTTTCTTTCTGATCGAATTTCTGGTATGTTGAAAACATGGATTTTTCAGAGCAAACATGACGAGTAGCTCCTGTGTCAACCCACCATTGGTTAGGGTTCTGAATCAAATTGCATTCAGAAATAACCGCTGAAAAGTTGGACTTATCCATTTTCATGTTGTCAACTGTTAACATCTCTGTTTTAGTGTAAAACAGTAAAATTCTTAAAATGTTATATGTCTAGTGTACTAAAACAGATAGCACGCTACAATAAACTCGTCGCACAAGTTTATTAATTAGAATTCCGCTACGCTGGAATTCTGTATTAGATAAATGTAACAATAAGTTACGTTGTAAATAAATTACAACAACAACGTTATACTATTGTAAGAAATAGTATAACTTATAAACGGGAAAGATTACCGTGAATCTAACCAGTATATAAAGGAAATTCCGTCTGAGGCTTGTCGTAACAATTTCCTTAAGAATTTTATTTCAAAAACTCTCCCAAGATACAACAGACGTAATCTGCACGAGATTGTAATGAGTATGTCAACTCTGTGATATACATATGGAATATAGAGCAGTGGAGCAAAGAAGCAGAAGAAATTAGATTGGAATAGGATAAGAATGTGATCAGTATTCTCTCTTATTTATAATTTCGTCCGTATCCCTTCGAACAGTCGCGTCTGCTTGACGGGTCGCACCCGTTGCCTTTTGGTCGCTGCTGTTCGTTAACGGGTCACACCCGCCCGTCCAACGGTACTGTTTCATACCTGCTCGCACTGTTTCGCCCGCGCCTGTTCAGTCGGGTCGCACCCGCTTGCGTCGGCGTCCGCTTCAATCGGCTCGCTCGCACCTGTTTGCTTCCAACGGGTCGCACCCGTTTACTGTTCGCGTCCGTTCATGAACAGTCGCATCTGCTCAGGCAAAAAAACCCTGCGTCTGTTCACCCGCCCGCTTCTCTTTAAATTCCAGGCCCAGCCCAGTTTCAGACGAAGCCCAAAACCGTTTAACAATGGCCTAGTAAAAAGAATGGTCATTTTAGACCCGTACCCGTACCCGTACCCGTACCCGAGCCCGGGCCGGCCCGGTTCGGTCGGACGGCGGCGGCGGCGCGCGCGCGCGTGTGTGGTGGTGATGCATGATCTCCCTCCTCACAACGAAGCATACATTTGGGAGCCCCAGGCCCCCAACCTGCACTTGAGAAAACCATATATAAACCAATATAGCTCTCAAGAATTTGGCGATGTGGGACTTTGTATATTTCCATTCATTCTAGCTTTAGGAATTCCAACAATCCCCCACATGAATGATAATATACATATCCCCCACACAAAGCGAAATATCACAGAGTACATATGGAATAATGCTTTATCGTGGATAAGTAGATATTTCACTTTGAACTTTCCCTAGTTAAAACTTATCGGATCTACTTGGCTAATCGGTGAATTATTTCATCTTGAACCGTCGGCCTTTATTGTATATCCAAACAATAAGCTTTACGAAGCATTGATTCCCTTCTCATCCAATCTCTTGGTTTTGTTCATTTTGGTCCTGAACATATTTTGGTTCTGCGAGTGTTATAGAGAATTTAAGCCTTTAATATTCTCATAGAGCCGACCCAGCTCACACTAACATAGGTGATCGCAACCATTAAGAGTATCCTACATATACCCCACTTGTTATTTTCAAGATATGGTCATCATTAAAAAACATAGTTTTAACCTTTAACTACTTCTGTAGGTATGCATTATATTTTGCACCATAGGAATGGAGTAGGACCAAGTCCAGACAAATGCATTACTTCTTGAGTTACTCATAACTGGTTTGCCTATTGATCCTAGTCCGTGGGATCTCCAGTCGCTAGGATAGGTTTCCGTATAAGGTAACTCTTGTTGGTTTAGGCTTTTTTAAACCCATTCCCCTCGATGCGCAGTCAATTTTCTCTCTTGATAAACCTTTAGTAAATGGATCCGCTAGGTTATCATTTGTTCTCACATAATCTATGGAAATAGTTCCATTTGAGAGTAACTGCCTAACTGTATTATGGCGTCGACGAATATGTCGTGACTTTCCATTATACACAAAGTTTTGCGCTCTGCTTAGCGCTGCTTGGTTATCACAGTGTATGCATATGGCCGGTACAGGTTTAGGCCAAAACGGAATATCTTCTAAAAAGTGACGAAGCCATTCTGCTTCTTCTCCTGCTTTATCTAATGCAATGAACTCTGATTCCATAGTGGATCGAGCTATGCATGTTTGTTTAGTAGATTTCCATGACACCGCTGCCCCTGCTAGGGTAAAGACATAACCACTCGTTGATTTTGATTCCTCTGAATCTGCAATCCAGTTTGCATCACTATATCCTTCTAAGACGGCAGGATATTTTCCATAATGTAAGGAATAGTTAGTGGTATTTTTTAAATATCCAAGCACTCTCATTAGTGCTTTCCAGTGTTCCTTCCCTGGATTGCTTGTATACCTGCTCAATCGACTTACTGCATAAGCTATATCTGGTCTGGTGCAATTCATCAGATACATTAAGCATCCTATTACATGAGAGTATTCCAGTTGCATTACACTCTCATCAGTGTTTTTATGCAGTACTTCCGATGGATTAAAGGGTGTATTTACTCCTTTAATTCCAAAGTTTTGAAATCTTTCAATTACTTTTTCTACATAATGTGATTGAGATAACTCAATTCCATTCGATGTTCTTATTATTTTTATTCCCAAAATAATATCTGCAACACCCAAGTCTTTCATGTCGAAATTGTTGATCAACATTTTCTTTATGGTCTCAATTACCTGAGTATTTGGACCGAATATTAGCATATCGTCCACATATAGACAAATCATCACATATGATTGCCCAACCTGTTTGTAATAAACACATTTATCACATTCATTTATACGAAAACCATTTTTCATCATGACACTATCAAATTTTGCGTGCCATTGCTTTGGAGCTTGTTTTAGTCCGTATAATGATTTGACTAATCTACAGACTTTGTTTTCATTTCCTTTGGAAATAAATCCCTCAGGTTGCTCCATGTAAATCTCCTCATCGAGATTTCCATTTAAGAATGCTGTTTTTACATCCATTTGATGAATCTCTAGATTATAAATGGATGCAATTGCTATTAACATTCTTATAGAGGTTATTCGTGTAACCGGTGAATAGGTATCAAAGAAGTCTACTCCTTCTTTTTGACGATATCCTTTGGCTACTAATCTGGCTTTATACTTGTCGATAGAGCCATCTGCTTTCATTTTCTTCTTGAAAATCCATTTGCAGCCAATTGGTTTTATTCCTGGTGGAATATCAACAATTTCCCAAGTTTTATTACTTAGAATTGAATCAATCTCACTTTGGATTGCTTCTTTCCAACATGAAGATTCAGAAGATGACATTGCTTCCTTGTACGTTTGAGGTTCGTGTTCTAACATATAAGTTAAAAAATCCGAACCAAATGATTTGGAAGTTCTTGCCCTTACGCTTCTTCTTGGTTCAACCTTCTCGTTGTCCTGATGAGTTTCATCTTCACATGTCTCATCTCTGTTATCTCTTGTCCTTTTTGGGACAGGATTTCCATCGTTTCTTTTATGTGGAAACACATCTTCAAAAAACGAGGCATCTCTTGATTCCATGATTGTATTTACATGAATATCATTTATATCAGACTTGAATACCAAAAATCTATAGGCACTACTATTTTGGGCTGGCCCAAGATAATAACAGTCTACTGTTTTTGGTCCAAGTTTGACTCTCTTGGGAGGCGGAACTGGAACTTTTGCCAAGCACCCCCACACTTTGAGGTATTTAAAGCTTGGTTTGTGTCCTTTCCATATCTCATATGGAATTGTTCCCGTTTTATTGTGAGGAACTTTGTTTAATATGTGATTAGACATATTTAAGGCTTCCCCCCACAAGTTCGTCGGTAGACCAGAAGTTAAAAGCATGGCAGTAATCATGTCTTTTAACGTTCTGTTCTTCCTCTCGGCTACACCATTTTGTTGTGGTGAATATGGAGCTGTTGTTTGATGAATTATACCATTTTCGGCACAGAACTGTTCAAATGGTGATTCATATTCTCCACCTTGATCAGATCTCAATATCTTGATCTTTTTGTTTAACTGATTTTCTACCTCAGCCTTGTATTTTATAAACGCGGTTATTGCTTCATCCTTACTATTTAAAAGATATACATAACAATATCGCGTATAATCGTCAATAAAAGTAATAAAATACTTTTTCCCACCTCTTGTAGGTAGTGATTTAAAATCACATAAATCTGTATGTACCAAACCTAATGGTTCGGTGCTTCTGTCAACAGATTTAAATGGTTGCTTGACCATTTTTGCTTCTACACATGTCTCACATTTGTAGTTCTTATCTACTTGGAAATTTGGAATCAATCCCAAGTTTGATAATTTCTTCATTTTTCGGAAGTTTATGTGTCCTAATCTATCGTGCCATAGTAAAATTTCGTGCTCAAGCAAGTAAGAGACTTCAATTTTATTATTAGCACAATCAGAATACATAGATTTATTGCCCGTAACGGCTACATTTGCCTTAAATAGGCCATCACATAGATATCCCCTTCCGATATACATTCCAGCTTTGGACAGAACCATCTTGTCTGACTCAAACACCATCTTGAATCCCTTCTTTGATAGGACTGCACCAGAGATGAGATTCTTGCGTATGTCTGGAACGTGAAGCACGTCATTCAATTTGACAGTTTTTCCAGAAGTGAACTTGAGGATAACTGTTCCACTTCCTTCGATCATGGAAACTGCAGAATTACCCATGTAGAGTCTTTCTTTCTGATCGAATTTCTGGTATGTTGAAAACATGGATTTTTCAGAGCAAACATGACGAGTAGCTCCTGTGTCAACCCACCATTGGTTAGGGTTCTGAATCAAATTGCATTCAGAAATAACCGCTGAAAAGTTGGACTTATCCATTTTCATGTTGTCAACTGTTAACATCTCTGTTTTAGTGTAAAACAGTAAAATTCTTAAGATGTTATATGTCTAGTGTACTAAAACAGATAGCACGCTACAATAAACTCGTCGCACAAGTTTATTAATTAGAATTCCGCTACGCTGGAATTCTGTATTAGATAAATGTAACAATAAGTTACGTTGTAAATAAATTACAACAACAACGTTATACTATTGTAAGAAATAGTATAACTTATAAACGGGAAAGATTACCGTGAATCTAACCAGTATATAAAGGAAATTCCGTCTGAGGCTTGTCGTAACAATTTCCTTAAGAATTTTATTTCAAAAACTCTCCCAAGATACAACAGACGTAATCTGCACGAGATTGTAATGAGTATGTCAACTCTGTGATATATATATGGAATATAGAGCAGTGGAGCAAAGAAGCAGAAGAAATTAGATTGGAATAGGATAAGAATGTGATCAGTATTCTCTCTTATTTATAATTTCGTCCGTATCCCTTCGAACAGTCGCGTCTGCTTGACGGGTCGCACCCGTTGCCTTTTGGTCGCTGCTGTTCGTTAACGGGTCGCACCCGCCCGTCCAACGGTACTGTTTCATACCTGCTCGCACTGTTTCGCCCGCGCCTGTTCAGTCGGGTCGCACCCGCTTGCGTCGGCGTCCGCTTCAATCGGCTCGCTCGCACCTGTTTGCTTCCAACGGGTCGCACCCGTTTACCGTTCGCGTCCGTTCATGAACAGTCGCATCTGCTCAGGCAAAAAAACCCTGCGTCTGTTCACCCGCCCGCTTCTCTTTAAATTCCAGGCCCAGCCCAGTTTCAGACGAAGCCCAAAACCGTTTAACAATGGCCTAGTAAAAAGAATGGTCATTTTAGACCCGTACCCGTACCCGTACCCGAGCCCGGGCCGGCCCGGTTCGGTCGGACGGCGGCGGCGGCGCGCGCGCGCGTGTGGTGGTGATGCATGATCTCCCTCCTCACAACGAAGCATACATTTGGGAGCCCCAGGCCCCCAACCTGCACTTGAGAAAACCATATATAAACCAATATAGCTCTCAAGAATTTGGCGATGTGGGACTTTGTATATTTCCATTCATTCTAGCTTTAGGAATTCCAACAATCCCCCACATGAATGATAATATACATATCCCCCACACAAAGCGAAATATCACAGAGTACATATGGAATAATGCTTTATCGTGGATAAGTAGATATTTCACTTTGAACTTTCCCTAGTTAAAACTTATCGGATCTACTTGGCTAATCGGTGAATTATTTCATCTTGAACCGTCGGCCTTTATTGTATATCCAAACAATAAGCTTTACGAAGCATTGATTCCCTTCTCATCCAATCTCTTGGTTTTGTTCATTTTGGTCCTGAACATATTTTGGTTCTGCGAGTGTTATAGAGAATTTAAGCCTTTAATATTCTCATAGAGCCGACCCAGCTCACACTAACATAGGTGATCGCAACCATTAAGAGTATCCTACATATACCCCACTTGTTATTTTCAAGATATGGTCATCATTAAAAAACATAGTTTTAACCTTTAACTACTTCTGTAGGTATGCATTATATTTTGCACCATAGGAATGGAGTAGGACCAAGTCCAGACAAATGCATTACTTCTTGAGTTACTCATAACTGGTTTGCCTATTGATCCTAGTCCGTGGGATCTCCAGTCGCTAGGATAGGTTTCCGTATAAGGTAACTCTTGTTGGTTTAGGCTTTTTTAAACCCATTCCCCTCGATGCGCAGTCAATTTTCTCTCTTGATAAACCTTTAGTAAATGGATCCGCTAGGTTATCATTTGTTCTCACATAATCTATGGAAATAGTTCCATTTGAGAGTAACTGCCTAACTGTATTATGGCGTCGACGAATATGTCGTGACTTTCCATTATACACAAAGTTTTGCGCTCTGCTTAGCGCTGCTTGGTTATCACAGTGTATGCATATGGCCGGTACAGGTTTAGGCCAAAACGGAATATCTTCTAAAAAGTGACGAAGCCATTTTGCTTCTTCGCCTGCTTTATCTAATGCAATGAACTCTGATTCCATAGTGGATCGAGCTATGCATGTTTGTTTAGTAGATTTCCATGACACCGCTGCCCCTGCTAGGGTAAAGACATAACCACTCGTTGATTTTGATTCCTCTGAATCTGCAATCCAGTTTGCATCACTATATCCTTCTAAGACGGCAGGATATTTTCCATAATGTAAGGAATAGTTAGTGGTATTTTTTAAATATCCAAGCACTCTCATTAGTGCTTTCCAGTGTTCCTTCCCTGGATTGCTTGTATACCTGCTCAATCGACTTACTGCATAAGCTATATCTGGTCTGGTGCAATTCATCAGATACATTAAGCATCCTATTACACGAGAGTATTCCAGTTGCATTACACTCTCATCAGTGTTTTTATGCAGTACTTCCGATGGATTAAAGGGTGTATTTACTCCTTTAATTCCAAAGTTTTGAAATCTTTCAATTACTTTTTCTACATAATGTGATTGAGATAACTCAATTCCATTCGATGTTCTTATTATTTTTATTCCCAAAATAATATCTGCAACACCCAAGTCTTTCATGTCGAAATTGTTGATCAACATTTTCTTTATGGTCTCAATTACCTGAGTATTTGGACCGAATATTAGCATATCGTCCACATATAGACAAATCATCACATATGATTGCCCAACCTGTTTGTAATAAACACATTTATCACATTCATTTATACGAAAACCATTTTTCATCATGACACTATCAAATTTTGCGTGCCATTGCTTTGGAGCTTGTTTTAGTCCGTATAATGATTTGACTAATCTACAGACTTTGTTTTCATTTCCTTTGGAAATAAATCCCTCAGGTTGCTCCATGTAAATCTCCTCATCGAGATTTCCATTTAAGAATGCTGTTTTTACATCCATTTGATGAATCTCTAGATTATAAATGGATGCAATTGCTATTAACATTCTTATAGAGGTTATTCGTGTAACCGGTGAATAGGTATCAAAGAAGTCTACTCCTTCTTTTTGACGATATCCTTTGGCTACTAATCTGGCTTTATACTTGTCGATAGAGCCATCTGCTTTCATTTTCTTCTTGAAAATCCATTTGCAGCCAATTGGTTTTATTCCTGGTGGAATATCAACAATTTCCCAAGTTTTATTACTTAGAATTGAATCAATCTCACTTTGGATTGCTTCTTTCCAACATGAAGATTCAGAAGATGACATTGCTTCCTTGTACGTTTGAGGTTCGTGTTCTAACATATAAGTTAAAAAATCCGAACCAAATGATTTGGAAGTTCTTGCCCTTACGCTTCTTCTTGGTTCAACCTTCTCGTTGTCCTGATGAGTTTCATCTTCACATGTCTCATCTCTGTTATCTCTTGTCCTTTTTGGGACAGGATTTCCATCGTTTCTTTTATGTGGAAACACATCTTCAAAAAACGAGGCATCTCTTGATTCCATGATTGTATTTACATGAATATCATTTATATCAGACTTGAATACCAAAAATCTATAGGCACTACTATTTTGGGCTGGCCCAAGATAATAACAGTCTACTGTTTTTGGTCCAAGTTTGACTCTCTTGGGAGGCGGAACTGGAACTTTTGCCAAGCACCCCCACACTTTGAGGTATTTAAAGCTTGGTTTGTGTCCTTTCCATATCTCATATGGAATTGTTCCCGTTTTATTGTGAGGAACTTTGTTTAATATGTGATTAGACATATTTAAGGCTTCCCCCCACAAGTTCGTCGGTAGACCAGAAGTTAAAAGCATGGCAGTAATCATGTCTTTTAACGTTCTGTTCTTCCTCTCGGCTACACCATTTTGTTGTGGTGAATATGGAGCTGTTGTTTGATGAATTATACCATTTTCGGCACAGAACTGTTCAAATGGTGATTCATATTCTCCACCTTGATCAGATCTCAATATCTTGATCTTTTTGTTTAACTGATTTTCTACCTCAGCCTTGTATTTTATAAACGCGGTTATTGCTTCATCCTTACTATTTAAAAGATATACATAACAATATCGCGTATAATCGTCAATAAAAGTAATAAAATACTTTTTCCCACCTCTTGTAGGTAGTGATTTAAAATCACATAAATCTGTATGTACCAAACCTAATGGTTCGGTGCTTCTGTCAACAGATTTAAATGGTTGTTTGACCATTTTTGCTTCTACACATGTCTCACATTTGTAGTTCTTATCTACTTGGAAATTTGGAATCAATCCCAAGTTTGATAATTTCTTCATTTTTCGGAAGTTTATGTGTCCTAATCTATCGTGCCATAGTAAAATTTCGTGCTCAAGCAAGTAAGAGACTTCAATTTTATTATTAGCACAATCAGAATACATAGATTTATTGCCCGTAACGGCTACATTTGCCTTAAATAGGCCATCACATAGATATCCCCTTCCGATATACATTCCAGCTTTGGACAGAACCATCTTGTCTGACTCAAACACCATCTTGAATCCCTTCTTTGATAGGACTGCACCAGAGATGAGATTCTTGCGTATGTCTGGAACGTGAAGCACGTCATTCAATTTGACAGTTTTTCCAGAAGTGAACTTGAGGATAACTGTTCCACTTCCTTCGATCATGGAAACTGCAGAATTACCCATGTAGAGTCTTTCTTTCTGATCGAATTTCTGGTATGTTGAAAACATGGATTTTTCAGAGCAAACATGACGAGTAGCTCCTGTGTCAACCCACCATTGGTTAGGGTTCTGAATCAAATTGCATTCAGAAATAACCGCTGAAAAGTTGGACTTATCCATTTTCATGTTGTCAACTGTTAACATCTCTGTTTTAGTGTAAAACAGTAAAATTCTTAAGATGTTATATGTCTAGTGTACTAAAACAGATAGCACGCTACAATAAACTCGTCGCACAAGTTTATTAATTAGAATTCCGCTACGCTGGAATTCTGTATTAGATAAATGTAACAATAAGTTACGTTGTAAATAAATTACAACAACAACGTTATACTATTGTAAGAAATAGTATAACTTATAAACGGGAAAGATTACCGTGAATCTAACCAGTATATAAAGGAAATTCCGTCTGAGGCTTGTCGTAACAATTTCCTTAAGAATTTTATTTCAAAAACTCTCCCAAGATACAACAGACGTAATCTGCACGAGATTGTAATGAGTATGTCAACTCTGTGATATATATATGGAATATAGAGCAGTGGAGCAAAGAAGCAGAAGAAATTAGATTGGAATAGGATAAGAATGTGATCAGTATTCTCTCTTATTTATAATTTCGTCCGTATCCCTTCGAACAGTCGCGTCTGCTTGACGGGTCGCACCCGTTGCCTTTTGGTCGCTGCTGTTCGTTAACGGGTCGCACCCGCCCGTCCAACGGTACTGTTTCATACCTGCTCGCACTGTTTCGCCCGCGCCTGTTCAGTCGGGTCGCACCCGCTTGCGTCGGCGTCCGCTTCAATCGGCTCGCTCGCACCTGTTTGCTTCCAACGGGTCGCACCCGTTTACCGTTCGCGTCCGTTCATGAACAGTCGCATCTGCTCAGGCAAAAAAACCCTGCGTCTGTTCACCCGCCCGCTTCTCTTTAAATTCCAGGCCCAGCCCAGTTTCAGACGAAGCCCAAAACCGTTTAACAATGGCCTAGTAAAAAGAATGGTCATTTTAGACCCGTACCCGTACCCGTACCCGAGCCCGGGCCGGCCCGGTTCGGTCGGACGGCGGCGGCGGCGCGCGCGCGCGTGTGGTGGTGATGCATGATCTCCCTCCTCACAACGAAGCATACATTTGGGAGCCCCAGGCCCCCAACCTGCACTTGAGAAAACCATATATAAACCAATATAGCTCTCAAGAATTTGGCGATGTGGGACTTTGTATATTTCCATTCATTCTAGCTTTAGGAATTCCAACAATCCCCCACATGAATGATAATATACATATCCCCCACACAAAGCGAAATATCACAGAGTACATATGGAATAATGCTTTATCGTGGATAAGTAGATATTTCACTTTGAACTTTCCCTAGTTAAAACTTATCGGATCTACTTGGCTAATCGGTGAATTATTTCATCTTGAACCGTCGGCCTTTATTGTATATCCAAACAATAAGCTTTACGAAGCATTGATTCCCTTCTCATCCAATCTCTTGGTTTTGTTCATTTTGGTCCTGAACATATTTTGGTTCTGCGAGTGTTATAGAGAATTTAAGCCTTTAATATTCTCATAGAGCCGACCCAGCTCACACTAACATAGGTGATCGCAACCATTAAGAGTATCCTACATATACCCCACTTGTTATTTTCAAGATATGGTCATCATTAAAAAACATAGTTTTAACCTTTAACTACTTCTGTAGGTATGCATTATATTTTGCACCATAGGAATGGAGTAGGACCAAGTCCAGACAAATGCATTACTTCTTGAGTTACTCATAACTGGTTTGCCTATTGATCCTAGTCCGTGGGATCTCCAGTCGCTAGGATAGGTTTCCGTATAAGGTAACTCTTGTTGGTTTAGGCTTTTTTAAACCCATTCCCCTCGATGCGCAGTCAATTTTCTCTCTTGATAAACCTTTAGTAAATGGATCCGCTAGGTTATCATTTGTTCTCACATAATCTATGGAAATAGTTCCATTTGAGAGTAACTGCCTAACTGTATTATGGCGTCGACGAATATGTCGTGACTTTCCATTATACACAAAGTTTTGCGCTCTGCTTAGCGCTGCTTGGTTATCACAGTGTATGCATATGGCCGGTACAGGTTTAGGCCAAAACGGAATATCTTCTAAAAAGTGACGAAGCCATTCTGCTTCTTCGCCTGCTTTATCTAATGCAATGAACTCTGATTCCATAGTGGATCGAGCTATGCATGTTTGTTTAGTAGATTTCCATGACACCGCTGCCCCTGCTAGGGTAAAGACATAACCACTCGTTGATTTTGATTCCTCTGAATCTGCAATCCAGTTTGCATCACTATATCCTTCTAAGACGGCAGGATATTTTCCATAATGTAAGGAATAGTTAGTGGTATTTTTTAAATATCCAAGCACTCTCATTAGTGCTTTCCAGTGTTCCTTCCCTGGATTGCTTGTATACCTGCTCAATCGACTTACTGCATAAGCTATATCTGGTCTGGTGCAATTCATCAGATACATTAAGCATCCTATTACACGAGAGTATTCCAGTTGCATTACACTCTCATCAGTGTTTTTATGCAGTACTTCCGATGGATTAAAGGGTGTATTTACTCCTTTAATTCCAAAGTTTTGAAATCTTTCAATTACTTTTTCTACATAATGTGATTGAGATAACTCAATTCCATTCGATGTTCTTATTATTTTTATTCCCAAAATAATATCTGCAACACCCAAGTCTTTCATGTCGAAATTGTTGATCAACATTTTCTTTATGGTCTCAATTACCTGAGTATTTGGACCGAATATTAGCATATCGTCCACATATAGACAAATCATCACATATGATTGCCCAACCTGTTTGTAATAAACACATTTATCACATTCATTTATACGAAAACCATTTTTCATCATGACACTATCAAATTTTGCGTGCCATTGCTTTGGAGCTTGTTTTAGTCCGTATAATGATTTGACTAATCTACAGACTTTGTTTTCATTTCCTTTGGAAATAAATCCCTCAGGTTGCTCCATGTAAATCTCCTCATCGAGATTTCCATTTAAGAATGCTGTTTTTACATCCATTTGATGAATCTCTAGATTATAAATGGATGCAATTGCTATTAACATTCTTATAGAGGTTATTCGTGTAACCGGTGAATAGGTATCAAAGAAGTCTACTCCTTCTTTTTGACGATATCCTTTGGCTACTAATCTGGCTTTATACTTGTCGATAGAGCCATCTGCTTTCATTTTCTTCTTGAAAATCCATTTGCAGCCAATTGGTTTTATTCCTGGTGGAATATCAACAATTTCCCAAGTTTTATTACTTAGAATTGAATCAATCTCACTTTGGATTGCTTCTTTCCAACATGAAGATTCAGAAGATGACATTGCTTCCTTGTACGTTTGAGGTTCGTGTTCTAACATATAAGTTAAAAAATCCGAACCAAATGATTTGGAAGTTCTTGCCCTTACGCTTCTTCTTGGTTCAACCTTCTCGTTGTCCTGATGAGTTTCATCTTCACATGTCTCATCTCTGTTATCTCTTGTCCTTTTTGGGACAGGATTTCCATCGTTTCTTTTATGTGGAAACACATCTTCAAAAAACGAGGCATCTCTTGATTCCATGATTGTATTTACATGAATATCATTTATATCAGACTTGAATACCAAAAATCTATAGGCACTACTATTTTGGGCTGGCCCAAGATAATAACAGTCTACTGTTTTTGGTCCAAGTTTGACTCTCTTGGGAGGCGGAACTGGAACTTTTGCCAAGCACCCCCACACTTTGAGGTATTTAAAGCTTGGTTTGTGTCCTTTCCATATCTCATATGGAATTGTTCCCGTTTTATTGTGAGGAACTTTGTTTAATATGTGATTAGACATATTTAAGGCTTCCCCCCACAAGTTCGTCGGTAGACCAGAAGTTAAAAGCATGGCAGTAATCATGTCTTTTAACGTTCTGTTCTTCCTCTCGGCTACACCATTTTGTTGTGGTGAATATGGAGCTGTTGTTTGATGAATTATACCATTTTCGGCACAGAACTGTTCAAATGGTGATTCATATTCTCCACCTTGATCAGATCTCAATATCTTGATCTTTTTGTTTAACTGATTTTCTACCTCAGCCTTGTATTTTATAAACGCGGTTATTGCTTCATCCTTACTATTTAAAAGATATACATAACAATATCGCGTATAATCGTCAATAAAAGTAATAAAATACTTTTTCCCACCTCTTGTAGGTAGTGATTTAAAATCACATAAATCTGTATGTACCAAACCTAATGGTTCGGTGCTTCTGTCAACAGATTTAAATGGTTGTTTGACCATTTTTGCTTCTACACATGTCTCACATTTGTAGTTCTTATCTACTTGGAAATTTGGAATCAATCCCAAGTTTGATAATTTCTTCATTTTTCGGAAGTTTATGTGTCCTAATCTATCGTGCCATAGTAAAATTTCGTGCTCAAGCAAGTAAGAGACTTCAATTTTATTATTAGCACAATCAGAATACATAGATTTATTGCCCGTAACGGCTACATTTGCCTTAAATAGGCCATCACATAGATATCCCCTTCCGATATACATTCCAGCTTTGGACAGAACCATCTTGTCTGACTCAAACACCATCTTGAATCCCTTCTTTGATAGGACTGCACCAGAGATGAGATTCTTGCGTATGTCTGGAACGTGAAGCACGTCATTCAATTTGACAGTTTTTCCAGAAGTGAACTTGAGGATAACTGTTCCACTTCCTTCGATCATGGAAACTGCAGAATTACCCATGTAGAGTCTTTCTTTCTGATCGAATTTCTGGTATGTTGAAAACATGGATTTTTCAGAGCAAACATGACGAGTAGCTCCTGTGTCAACCCACCATTGGTTAGGGTTCTGAATCAAATTGCATTCAGAAATAACCGCTGAAAAGTTGGACTTATCCATTTTCATGTTGTCAACTGTTAACATCTCTGTTTTAGTGTAAAACAGTAAAATTCTTAAGATGTTATATGTCTAGTGTACTAAAACAGATAGCACGCTACAATAAACTCGTCGCACAAGTTTATTAATTAGAATTCCGCTACGCTGGAATTCTGTATTAGATAAATGTAACAATAAGTTACGTTGTAAATAAATTACAACAACAACGTTATACTATTGTAAGAAATAGTATAACTTATAAACGGGAAAGATTACCGTGAATCTAACCAGTATATAAAGGAAATTCCGTCTGAGGCTTGTCGTAACAATTTCCTTAAGAATTTTATTTCAAAAACTCTCCCAAGATACAACAGACGTAATCTGCACGAGATTGTAATGAGTATGTCAACTCTGTGATATATATATGGAATATAGAGCAGTGGAGCAAAGAAGCAGAAGAAATTAGATTGGAATAGGATAAGAATGTGATCAGTATTCTCTCTTATTTATAATTTCGTCCGTATCCCTTCGAACAGTCGCGTCTGCTTGACGGGTCGCACCCGTTGCCTTTTGGTCGCTGCTGTTCGTTAACGGGTCGCACCCGCCCGTCCAACGGTACTGTTTCATACCTGCTCGCACTGTTTCGCCCGCGCCTGTTCAGTCGGGTCGCACCCGCTTGCGTCGGCGTCCGCTTCAATCGGCTCGCTCGCACCTGTTTGCTTCCAACGGGTCGCACCCGTTTACTGTTCGCGTCCGTTCATGAACAGTCGCATCTGCTCAGGCAAAAAAACCCTGCGTCTGTTCACCCGCCCGCTTCTCTTTAAATTCCAGGCCCAGCCCAGTTTCAGACGAAGCCCAAAACCGTTTAACAATGGCCTAGTAAAAAGAATGGTCATTTTAGACCCGTACCCGTACCCGAGCCCGGGCCGGCCCGGTTCGGTCGGACGGCGGCGGCGGCGCGCGCGCGCGCGTGTGGTGGTGATGCATGATCTCCCTCCTCACAACGAAGCATACATTTGGGAGCCCCAGGCCCCCAACCTGCACTTGAGAAAACCATATATAAACCAATATAGCTCTCAAGAATTTGGCGATGTGGGACTTTGTATATTTCCATTCATTCTAGCTTTAGGAATTCCAACAATCCCCCACATGAATGATAATATACATATCCCCCACACAAAGCGAAATATCACAGAGTACATATGGAATAATGCTTTATCGTGGATAAGTAGATATTTCACTTTGAACTTTCCCTAGTTAAAACTTATCGGATCTACTTGGCTAATCGGTGAATTATTTCATCTTGAACCGTCGGCCTTTATTGTATATCCAAACAATAAGCTTTACGAAGCATTGATTCCCTTCTCATCCAATCTCTTGGTTTTGTTCATTTTGGTCCTGAACATATTTTGGTTCTGCGAGTGTTATAGAGAATTTAAGCCTTTAATATTCTCATAGAGCCGACCCAGCTCACACTAACATAGGTGATCGCAACCATTAAGAGTATCCTACATATACCCCACTTGTTATTTTCAAGATATGGTCATCATTAAAAAACATAGTTTTAACCTTTAACTACTTCTGTAGGTATGCATTATATTTTGCACCATAGGAATGGAGTAGGACCAAGTCCAGACAAATGCATTACTTCTTGAGTTACTCATAACTGGTTTGCCTATTGATCCTAGTCCGTGGGATCTCCAGTCGCTAGGATAGGTTTCCGTATAAGGTAACTCTTGTTGGTTTAGGCTTTTTTAAACCCATTCCCCTCGATGCGCAGTCAATTTTCTCTCTTGATAAACCTTTAGTAAATGGATCCGCTAGGTTATCATTTGTTCTCACATAATCTATGGAAATAGTTCCATTTGAGAGTAACTGCCTAACTGTATTATGGCGTCGACGAATATGTCGTGACTTTCCATTATACACAAAGTTTTGCGCTCTGCTTAGCGCTGCTTGGTTATCACAGTGTATGCATATGGCCGGTACAGGTTTAGGCCAAAACGGAATATCTTCTAAAAAGTGACGAAGCCATTCTGCTTCTTCGCCTGCTTTATCTAATGCAATGAACTCTGATTCCATAGTGGATCGAGCTATGCATGTTTGTTTAGTAGATTTCCATGACACCGCTGCCCCTGCTAGGGTAAAGACATAACCACTCGTTGATTTTGATTCCTCTGAATCTGCAATCCAGTTTGCATCACTATATCCTTCTAAGACGGCAGGATATTTTCCATAATGTAAGGAATAGTTAGTGGTATTTTTTAAATATCCAAGCACTCTCATTAGTGCTTTCCAGTGTTCCTTCCCTGGATTGCTTGTATACCTGCTCAATCGACTTACTGCATAAGCTATATCTGGTCTGGTGCAATTCATCAGATACATTAAGCATCCTATTACACGAGAGTATTCCAGTTGCATTACACTCTCATCAGTGTTTTTATGCAGTACTTCCGATGGATTAAAGGGTGTATTTACTCCTTTAATTCCAAAGTTTTGAAATCTTTCAATTACTTTTTCTACATAATGTGATTGAGATAACTCAATTCCATTCGATGTTCTTATTATTTTTATTCCCAAAATAATATCTGCAACACCCAAGTCTTTCATGTCGAAATTGTTGATCAACATTTTCTTTATGGTCTCAATTACCTGAGTATTTGGACCGAATATTAGCATATCGTCCACATATAGACAAATCATCACATATGATTGCCCAACCTGTTTGTAATAAACACATTTATCACATTCATTTATACGAAAACCATTTTTCATCATGACACTATCAAATTTTGCGTGCCATTGCTTTGGAGCTTGTTTTAGTCCGTATAATGATTTGACTAATCTACAGACTTTGTTTTCATTTCCTTTGGAAATAAATCCCTCAGGTTGCTCCATGTAAATCTCCTCATCGAGATTTCCATTTAAGAATGCTGTTTTTACATCCATTTGATGAATCTCTAGATTATAAATGGATGCAATTGCTATTAACATTCTTATAGAGGTTATTCGTGTAACCGGTGAATAGGTATCAAAGAAGTCTACTCCTTCTTTTTGACGATATCCTTTGGCTACTAATCTGGCTTTATACTTGTCGATAGAGCCATCTGCTTTCATTTTCTTCTTGAAAATCCATTTGCAGCCAATTGGTTTTATTCCTGGTGGAATATCAACAATTTCCCAAGTTTTATTACTTAGAATTGAATCAATCTCACTTTGGATTGCTTCTTTCCAACATGAAGATTCAGAAGATGATATTGCTTCCTTGTACGTTTGAGGTTCGTGTTCTAACATATAAGTTAAAAAATCCGAACCAAATGATTTGGAAGTTCTTGCCCTTACGCTTCTTCTTGGTTCAACCTTCTCGTTGTCCTGATGAGTTTCATCTTCACATGTCTCATCTCTGTTATCTCTTGTCCTTTTTGGGACAGGATTTCCATCGTTTCTTTTATGTGGAAACACATCTTCAAAAAACGAGGCATCTCTTGATTCCATGATTGTATTTACATGAATATCATTTATATCAGACTTGAATACCAAAAATCTATAGGCACTACTATTTTGGGCTGGCCCAAGATAATAACAGTCTACTGTTTTTGGTCCAAGTTTGACTCTCTTGGGAGGCGGAACTGGAACTTTTGCCAAGCACCCCCACACTTTGAGGTATTTAAAGCTTGGTTTGTGTCCTTTCCATATCTCATATGGAATTGTTCCCGTTTTATTGTGAGGAACTTTGTTTAATATGTGATTAGACATATTTAAGGCTTCCCCCCACAAGTTCGTCGGTAGACCAGAAGTTAAAAGCATGGCAGTAATCATGTCTTTTAACGTTCTGTTCTTCCTCTCGGCTACACCATTTTGTTGTGGTGAATATGGAGCTGTTGTTTGATGAATTATACCATTTTCGGCACAGAACTGTTCAAATGGTGATTCATATTCTCCACCTTGATCAGATCTCAATATCTTGATCTTTTTGTTTAACTGATTTTCTACCTCAGCCTTGTATTTTATAAACGCGGTTATTGCTGCATCCTTACTATTTAAAAGATATACATAACAATATCGCGTATAATCGTCAATAAAAGTAATAAAATACTTTTTCCCACCTCTTGTAGGTAGTGATTTAAAATCACATAAATCTGTATGTACCAAACCTAATGGTTCGGTGCTTCTGTCAACAGATTTAAATGGTTGTTTGACCATTTTTGTTTCTACACATGTCTCACATTTGTAGTTCTTATCTACTTGGAAATTTGGAATCAATCCCAAGTTTGATAATTTCTTCATTTTTCGGAAGTTTATGTGTCCTAATCTATCGTGCCATAGTAAAATTTCGTGCTCAAGCAAGTAAGAGACTTCAATTTTATTATTAGCACAATCAGAATACATAGATTTATTGCCGTAACGGCTACATTTGCCTTAAATAGGCCATCACATAGATATCCCCTTCCGATATACATTCCAGCTTTGGACAGAACCATCTTGTCTGACTCAAACACCATCTTGAATCCCTTCTTTGATAGGACTGCACCAGAGATGAGATTCTTGCGTATGTCTGGAACGTGAAGCACGTCATTCAATTTGACAGTTTTTCCAGAAGTGAACTTGAGGATAACTGTTCCACTTCCTTCGATCATGGAAACTGCAGAATTACCCATGTAGAGTCTTTCTTTCTGATCGAATTTCTGGTATGTTGAAAACATGGATTTTTCAGAGCAAACATGACGAGTAGCTCATGTGTCAACCCACCATTGGTTAGGGTTCTGAATCAAATTGCATTCAGAAATAACCGCTGAAAAGTTGGACTTATCCATTTTCATGTTGTCAACTGTTAACATCTCTGTTTTAGTGTAAAACAGTAAAATTCTTAAGATGTTATATGTCTAGTGTACTAAAACAGATAGCACGCTACAATAAACTCGTCGCACAAGTTTATTAATTAGAATTCCGCTACGCTGGAATTCTGTATTAGATAAATGTAACAATAAGTTACGTTGTAAATAAATTACAACAACAACGTTATACTATTGTAAGAAATAGTATAACTTATAAACGGGAAAGATTACCGTGAATCTAACCAGTATATAAAGGAAATTCCGTCTGAGGCTTGTCGTAACAATTTCCTTAAGAATTTTATTTCAAAAACTCTCCCAAGATACAACAGACGTAATCTGCACGAGATTGTAATGAGTATGTCAACTCTGTGATATATATATGGAATATAGAGCAGTGGAGCAAAGAAGCAGAAGAAATTAGATTGGAATAGGATAAGAATGTGATCAGTATTCTCTCTTATTTATAATTTCGTCCGTATCCCTTCGAACAGTCGCGTCTGCTTGACGGGTCGCACCCGTTGCCTTTTGGTCGCTGCTGTTCGTTAACGGGTCGCACCCGCCCGTCCAACGGTACTGTTTCATACCTGCTCGCACTGTTTCGCCCGCGCCTGTTCAGTCGGGTCGCACCCGCTTGCGTCGGCGTCCGCTTCAATCGGCTCGCTCGCACCTGTTTGCTTCCAACGGGTCGCACCCGTTTACTGTTCGCGTCCGTTCATGAACAGTCGCATCTGCTCAGGCAAAAAAACCCTGCGTCTGTTCACCCGCCCGCTTCTCTTTAAATTCCAGGCCCAGCCCAGTTTCAGACGAAGCCCAAAACCGTTTAACAATGGCCTAGTAAAAAGAATGGTCATTTTAGACCCGTACCCGTACCCGTACCCGTACCCGAGCCCGGGCCGGCCCGGTTCGGTCGGACGGCGGCGGCGGCGCGCGCGCGCGTGTGTGGTGGTGATGCATGATCTCCCTCCTCACAACGAAGCATACATTTGGGAGCCCCAGGCCCCCAACCTGCACTTGAGAAAACCATATATAAACCAATATAGCTCTCAAGAATTTGGCGATGTGGGACTTTGTATATTTCCATTCATTCTAGCTTTAGGAATTCCAACAATCCCCCACATGAATGATAATATACATATCCCCCACACAAAGCGAAATATCACAGAGTACATATGGAATAATGCTTTATCGTGGATAAGTAGATATTTCACTTTGAACTTTCCCTAGTTAAAACTTATCGGATCTACTTGGCTAATCGGTGAATTATTTCATCTTGAACCGTCGGCCTTTATTGTATATCCAAACAATAAGCTTTACGAAGCATTGATTCCCTTCTCATCCAATCTCTTGGTTTTGTTCATTTTGGTCCTGAACATATTTTGGTTCTGCGAGTGTTATAGAGAATTTAAGCCTTTAATATTCTCATAGAGCCGACCCAGCTCACACTAACATAGGTGATCGCAACCATTAAGAGTATCCTACATATACCCCACTTGTTATTTTCAAGATATGGTCATCATTAAAAAACATAGTTTTAACCTTTAACTACTTCTGTAGGTATGCATTATATTTTGCACCATAGGAATGGAGTAGGACCAAGTCCAGACAAATGCATTACTTCTTGAGTTACTCATAACTGGTTTGCCTATTGATCCTAGTCCGTGGGATCTCCAGTCGCTAGGATAGGTTTCCGTATAAGGTAACTCTTGTTGGTTTAGGCTTTTTTAAACCCATTCCCCTCGATGCGCAGTCAATTTTCTCTCTTGATAAACCTTTAGTAAATGGATCCGCTAGGTTATCATTTGTTCTCACATAATCTATGGAAATAGTTCCATTTGAGAGTAACTGCCTAACTGTATTATGGCGTCGACGAATATGTCGTGACTTTCCATTATACACAAAGTTTTGCGCTCTGCTTAGCGCTGCTTGGTTATCACAGTGTATGCATATGGCCGGTACAGGTTTAGGCCAAAACGGAATATCTTCTAAAAAGTGACGAAGCCATTCTGCTTCTTCGCCTGCTTTATCTAATGCAATGTACTCTGATTCCATAGTGGATCGAGCTATGCATGTTTGTTTAGTAGATTTCCATGACACCGCTGCCCCTGCTAGGGTAAAGACATAACCACTCGTTGATTTTGATTCCTCTGAATCTGCAATCCAGTTTGCATCACTATATCCTTCTAAGACGGCAGGATATTTTCCATAATGTAAGGAATAGTTAGTGGTATTTTTTAAATATCCAAGCACTCTCATTAGTGCTTTCCAGTGTTCCTTCCCTGGATTGCTTGTATACCTGCTCAATCGACTTACTGCATAAGCTATATCTGGTCTGGTGAAATTCATCAGATACATTAAGCATCCTATTACACGAGAGTATTCCAGTTGCATTACACTCTCATCAGTGTTTTTATGCAGTACTTCCGATGGATTAAAGGGTGTATTTACTCCTTTAATTCCAAAGTTTTGAAATCTTTCAATTACTTTTTCTACATAATGTGATTGAGATAACTCAATTCCATTCGATGTTCTTATTATTTTTATTCCCAAAATAATATCTGCAACACCCAAGTCTTTCATGTCGAAATTGTTGATCAACATTTTCTTTATGGTCTCAATTACCTGAGTATTTGGACCGAATATTAGCATATCGTCCACATATAGACAAATCATCACATATGATTGCCCAACCTGTTTGTAATAAACACATTTATCACATTCATTTATACGAAAACCATTTTTCATCATGACACTATCAAATTTTGCGTGCCATTGCTTTGGAGCTTGTTTTAGTCCGTATAATGATTTGACTAATCTACAGACTTTGTTTTCATTTCCTTTGGAAATAAATCCCTCAGGTTGCTCCATGTAAATCTCCTCATCGAGATTTCCATTTAAGAATGCTGTTTTTACATCCATTTGATGAATCTCTAGATTATAAATGGATGCAATTGCTATTAACATTCTTATAGAGGTTATTCGTGTAACCGGTGAATAGGTATCAAAGAAGTCTACTCCTTCTTTTTGACGATATCCTTTGGCTACTAATCTGGCTTTATACTTGTCGATAGAGCCATCTGCTTTCATTTTCTTCTTGAAAATCCATTTGCAGCCAATTGGTTTTATTCCTGGTGGAATATCAACAATTTCCCAAGTTTTATTACTTAGAATTGAATCAATCTCACTTTGGATTGCTTCTTTCCAACATGAAGATTCAGAAGATGACATTGCTTCCTTGTACGTTTGAGGTTCGTGTTCTAACATATAAGTTAAAAAATCCGAACCAAATGATTTGGAAGTTCTTGCCCTTACGCTTCTTCTTGGTTCAACCTTCTCGTTGTCCTGATGAGTTTCATCTTCACATGTCTCATCTCTGTTATCTCTTGTCCTTTTTGGGACAGGATTTCCATCGTTTCTTTTATGTGGAAACACATCTTCAAAAAACGAGGCATCTCTTGATTCCATGATTGTATTTACATGAATATCATTTATATCAGACTTGAATACCAAAAATCTATAGGCACTACTATTTTGGGCTGGCCCAAGATAATAACAGTCTACTGTTTTTGGTCCAAGTTTGACTCTCTTGGGAGGCGGAACTGGAACTTTTGCCAAGCACCCCCACACTTTGAGGTATTTAAAGCTTGGTTTGTGTCCTTTCCATATCTCATATGGAATTGTTCCCGTTTTATTGTGAGGAACTTTGTTTAATATGTGATTAGACATATTTAAGGCTTCCCCCCACAAGTTCGTCGGTAGACCAGAAGTTAAAAGCATGGCAGTAATCATGTCTTTTAACGTTCTGTTCTTCCTCTCGGCTACACCATTTTGTTGTGGTGAATATGGAGCTGTTGTTTGATGAATTATACCATTTTCGGCACAGAACTGTTCAAATGGTGATTCATATTCTCCACCTTGATCAGATCTCAATATCTTGATCTTTTTGTTTAACTGATTTTCTACCTCAGCCTTGTATTTTATAAACGCGGTTATTGCTTCATCCTTACTATTTAAAAGATATACATAACAATATCGCGTATAATCGTCAATAAAAGTAATAAAATACTTTTTCCCACCTCTTGTAGGTAGTGATTTAAAATCACATAAATCTGTATGTACCAAACCTAATGGTTCGGTGCTTCTGTCAACAGATTTAAATGGTTGTTTGACCATTTTTGCTTCTACACATGTCTCACATTTGTAGTTCTTATCTACTTGGAAATTTGGAATCAATCCCAAGTTTGATAATTTCTTCATTTTTCGGAAGTTTATGTGTCCTAATCTATCGTGCCATAGTAAAATTTCGTGCTCAAGCAAGTAAGAGACTTCAATTTTATTATTAGCACAATCAGAATACATAGATTTATTGCCCGTAACGGCTACATTTGCCTTAAATAGGCCATCACATAGATATCCCCTTCCGATATACATTCCAGCTTTGGACAGAACCATCTTGTCTGACTCAAACACCATCTTGAATCCCTTCTTTGATAGGACTGCACCAGAGATGAGATTCTTGCGTATGTCTGGAACGTGAAGCACGTCATTCAATTTGACAGTTTTTCCAGAAGTGAACTTGAGGATAACTGTTCCACTTCCTTCGATCATGGAAACTGCAGAATTACCCATGTAGAGTCTTTCTTTCTGATCGAATTTCTGGTATGTTGAAAACATGGATTTTTCAGAGCAAACATGACGAGTAGCTCCTGTGTCAACCCACCATTGGTTAGGGTTCTGAATCAAATTGCATTCAGAAATAACCGCTGAAAAGTTGGACTTATCCATTTTCATGTTGTCAACTGTTAACATCTCTGTTTTAGTGTAAAACAGTAAAATTCTTAAGATGTTATATGTCTAGTGTACTAAAACAGATAGCACGCTACAATAAACTCGTCGCACAAGTTTATTAATTAGAATTCCGCTACGCTGGAATTCTGTATTAGATAAATGTAACAATAAGTTACGTTGTAAATAAATTACAACAACAACGTTATACTATTGTAAGAAATAGTATAACTTATAAACGGGAAAGATTACCGTGAATCTAACCAGTATATAAAGGAAATTCCGTCTGAGGCTTGTCGTAACAATTTCCTTAAGAATTTTATTTCAAAAACTCTCCCAAGATACAACAGACGTAATCTGCACGAGATTGTAATGAGTATGTCAACTCTGTGATATATATATGGAATATAGAGCAGTGGAGCAAAGAAGCAGAAGAAATTAGATTGGAATAGGATAAGAATGTGATCAGTATTCTCTCTTATTTATAATTTCGTCCGTATCCCTTCGAACAGTCGCGTCTGCTTGACGGGTCGCACCCGTTGCCTTTTGGTCGCTGCTGTTCGTTAACGGGTCGCACCCGCCCGTCCAACGGTACTGTTTCATACCTGCTCGCACTGTTTCGCCCGCGCCTGTTCAGTCGGGTCGCACCCGCTTGCGTCGGCGTCCGCTTCAATCGGCTCGCTCGCACCTGTTTGCTTCCAACGGGTCGCACCCGTTTACCGTTCGCGTCCGTTCATGAACAGTCGCATCTGCTCAGGCAAAAAAACCCTGCGTCTGTTCACCCGCCCGCTTCTCTTTAAATTCCAGGCCCAGCCCAGTTTCAGACGAAGCCCAAAACCGTTTAACAATGGCCTAGTAAAAAGAATGGTCATTTTAGACCCGTACCCGTACCCGTACCCGAGCCCGGCCCGGCCCGGTTCGGTCGGACGGCGGCGGCGGCGCGCGCGCGCGCGTGTGGTGGTGATGCATGATCTCCCTCCTCACAACGAAGCATACATTTGGGAGCCCCAGGCCCCCAACCTGCACTTGAGAAAACCATATATAAACCAATATAGCTCTCAAGAATTTGGCGATGTGGGACTTTGTATATTTCCATTCATTCTAGCTTTAGGAATTCCAACAATCCCCCACATGAATGATAATATACATATCCCCCACACAAAGCGAAATATCACAGAGTACATATGGAATAATGCTTTATCGTGGATAAGTAGATATTTCACTTTGAACTTTCCCTAGTTAAAACTTATCGGATCTACTTGGCTAATCGGTGAATTATTTCATCTTGAACCGTCGGCCTTTATTGTATATCCAAACAATAAGCTTTACGAAGCATTGATTCCCTTCTCATCCAATCTCTTGGTTTTGTTCATTTTGGTCCTGAACATATTTTGGTTCTGCGAGTGTTATAGAGAATTTAAGCCTTTAATATTCTCATAGAGCCGACCCAGCTCACACTAACATAGGTGATCGCAACCATTAAGAGTATCCTACATATACCCCACTTGTTATTTTCAAGATATGGTCATCATTAAAAAACATAGTTTTAACCTTTAACTACTTCTGTAGGTATGCATTATATTTTGCACCATAGGAATGGAGTAGGACCAAGTCCAGACAAATGCATTACTTCTTGAGTTACTCATAACTGGTTTGCCTATTGATCCTAGTCCGTGGGATCTCCAGTCGCTAGGATAGGTTTCCGTATAAGGTAACTCTTGTTGGTTTAGGCTTTTTTAAACCCATTCCCCTCGATGCGCAGTCAATTTTCTCTCTTGATAAACCTTTAGTAAATGGATCCGCTAGGTTATCATTTGTTCTCACATAATCTATGGAAATAGTTCCATTTGAGAGTAACTGCCTAACTGTATTATGGCGTCGACGAATATGTCGTGACTTTCCATTATACACAAAATTTTGCGCTCTGCTTAGCGCTGCTTGGTTATCACAGTGTATGCATATGGCCGGTACAGGTTTAGGCCAAAACGGAATATCTTCTAAAAAGTGACGAAGCCATTCTGCTTCTTCGCCTGCTTTATCTAATGCAATGAACTCTGATTCCATAGTGGATCGAGCTATGCATGTTTGTTTAGTAGATTTCCATGACACCGCTGCCCCTGCTAGGGTAAAGACATAACCACTCGTTGATTTTGATTCCTCTGAATCTGCAATCCAGTTTGCATCACTATATCCTTCTAAGACGGCAGGATATTTTCCATAATGTAAGGAATAGTTAGTGGTATTTTTTAAATATCCAAGCACTCTCATTAGTGCTTTCCAGTGTTCCTTCCCTGGATTGCTTGTATACCTGCTCAATCGACTTACTGCATAAGCTATATCTGGTCTGGTGCAATTCATCAGATACATTAAGCATCCTATTACACGAGAGTATTCCAGTTGCATTACACTCTCATCAGTGTTTTTATGCAGTACTTCCGATGGATTAAAGGGTGTATTTACTGCTTTAATTCCAAAGTTTTGAAATCTTTCAATTACTTTTTCTACATAATGTGATTGAGATAACTCAATTCCATTCGATGTTCTTATTATTTTTATTCCCAAAATAATATCTGCAACACCCAAGTCTTTCATGTCGAAATTGTTGATCAACATTTTCTTTATGGTCTCAATTACCTGAGTATTTGGACCGAATATTAGCATATCGTCCACATATAGACAAATCATCACATATGATTGCCCAACCTGTTTGTAATAAACACATTTATCACATTCATTTATACGAAAACCATTTTTCATCATGACACTATCAAATTTTGCGTGCCATTGCTTTGGAGCTTGTTTTAGTCCGTATAATGATTTGACTAATCTACAGACTTTGTTTTCATTTCCTTTGGAAATAAATCCCTCAGGTTGCTCCATGTAAATCTCCTCATCGAGATTTCCATTTAAGAATGCTGTTTTTATATCCATTTGATGAATCTCTAGATTATAAATGGATGCAATTGCTATTAACATTCTTATAGAGGTTATTCGTGTAACCGGTGAATAGGTATCAAAGAAGTCTACTCCTTCTTTTTGACGATATCCTTTGGCTACTAATCTGGCTTTATACTTGTCGATAGAGCCATCTGCTTTCATTTTCTTCTTGAAAATCCATTTGCAGCCAATTGGTTTTATTCCTGGTGGAATATCAACAATTTCCCAAGTTTTATTACTTAGAATTGAATCAATCTCACTTTGGATTGCTTCTTTCCAACATGAAGATTCAGAAGATGACATTGCTTCCTTGTACGTTTGAGGTTCGTGTTCTAACATATAAGTTAAAAAATCCGAACCAAATGATTTGGAAGTTCTTGCCCTTACGCTTCTTCTTGGTTCAACCTTCTCGTTGTCCTGATGAGTTTCATCTTCACATGTCTCATCTCTGTTATCTCTTGTCCTTTTTGGGACAGGATTTCCATCGTTTCTTTTATGTGGAAACACATCTTCAAAAAACGAGGCATCTCTTGATTCCATGATTGTATTTACATGAATATCATTTATATCAGACTTGAATACCAAAAATCTATAGGCACTACTATTTTGGGCTGGCCCAAGATAATAACAGTCTACTGTTTTTGGTCCAAGTTTGACTCTCTTGGGAGGCGGAACTGGAACTTTTGCCAAGCACCCCCACACTTTGAGGTATTTAAAGCTTGGTTTGTGTCCTTTCCATATCTCATATGGAATTGTTCCCGTTTTATTGTGAGGAACTTTGTTTAATATGTGATTAGACATATTTAAGGCTTCCCCCCACAAGTTCGTCGGTAGACCAGAAGTTAAAAGCATGGCAGTAATCATGTCTTTTAACGTTCTGTTCTTCCTCTCGGCTACACCATTTTGTTGTGGTGAATATGGAGCTGTTGTTTGATGAATTATACCATTTTCGGCACAGAACTGTTCAAATAGTGATTCATATTCTCCACCTTGATCAGATCTCAATATCTTGATCTTTTTGTTTAACTGATTTTCTACCTCAGCCTTGTATTTTATAAACGCGGTTATTGCTTCATCCTTACTATTTAAAAGATATACATAACAATATCGCGTATAATCGTCAATAAAAGTAATAAAATACTTTTTCCCACCTCTTGTAGGTAGTGATTTAAAATCACATAAATCTGTATGTACCAAACCTAATGGTTCGGTGCTTCTGTCAACAGATTTAAATGGTTGTTTGACCATTTTTGCTTCTACACATGTCTCACATTTGTAGTTCTTATCTACTTGGAAATTTGGAATCAATCCCAAGTTTGATAATTTCTTCATTTTTCGGAAGTTTATGTGTCCTAATCTATCGTGCCATAGTAAAATTTCGTGCTCAAGCAAGTAAGAGACTTCAATTTTATTATTAGCACAATCAGAATACATAGATTTATTGCCCGTAACGGCTACATTTGCCTTAAATAGGCCATCACATAGATATCCCCTTCCGATATACATTCCAGCTTTGGACAGAACCATCTTGTCTGACTCAAACACCATCTTGAATCCCTTCTTTGATAGGACTGCACCAGAGATGAGATTCTTGCGTATGTCTGGAACGTGAAGCACGTCATTCAATTTGACAGTTTTTCCAGAAGTGAACTTGAGGATAACTGTTCCACTTCCTTCGATCATGGAAACTGCAGAATTACCCATGTAGAGTCTTTCTTTCTGATCGAATTTCTGGTATGTTGAAAACATGGATTTTTCAGAGCAAACATGACGAGTAGCTCCTGTGTCAACCCACCATTGGTTAGGGTTCTGAATCAAATTGCATTCAGAAATAACCGCTGAAAAGTTGGACTTATCCATTTTCATGTTGTCAACTGTTAACATCTCTGTTTTAGTGTAAAACAGTAAAATTCTTAAGATGTTATATGTCTAGTGTACTAAAACAGATAGCACGCTACAATAAACTCGTCGCACAAGTTTATTAATTAGAATTCCGCTACGCTGGAATTCTGTATTAGATAAATGTAACAATAAGTTACGTTGTAAATAAATTACAACAACAACGTTATACTATTGTAAGAAATAGTATAACTTATAAACGGGAAAGATTACCGTGAATCTAACCAGTATATAAAGGAAATTCCGTCTGAGGCTTGTCGTAACAATTTCCTTAAGAATTTTATTTCAAAAACTCTCCCAAGATACAACAGACGTAATCTGCACGAGATTGTAATGAGTATGTCAACTCTGTGATATATATATGGAATATAGAGCAGTGGAGCAAAGAAGCAGAAGAAATTAGATTGGAATAGGATAAGAATGTGATCAGTATTCTCTCTTATTTATAATTTCGTCCGTACCCCTTCGAACAGTCGCGTCTGCTTGACGGGTCGCACCCGTTGCCTTTTGGTCGCTGCTGTTCGTTAACGGGTCGCACCCGCCCGTCCAACGGTACTGTTTCATACCTGCTCGCACTGTTTCGCCCGCGCCTGTTCAGTCGGGTCGCACCCGCTTGCGTCGGCGTCCGCTTCAATCGGCTCGCTCGCACCTGTTTGCTTCCAACGGGTCGCACCCGTTTACCGTTCGCGTCCGTTCATGAACAGTCGCATCTGCTCAGGCAAAAAAACCCTGCGTCTGTTCACCCGCCCGCTTCTCTTTAAATTCCAGGCCCAGCCCAGTTTCAGACGAAGCCCAAAACCGTTTAACAATGGCCTAGTAAAAAGAATGGTCATTTTAGACCCGTACCCGTACCCGTACCCGAGCCCGGGCCGGCCCGGTTCGGTCGGACGGCGGCGGCGGCGCGCGCGCGCGCGTGTGGTGGTGATGCATGATCTCCCTCCTCACAACGAAGCATACATTTGGGAGCCCCAGGCCCCCAACCTGCACTTGAGAAAACCATATATAAACCAATATAGCTCTCAAGAATTTGGCGATGTGGGACTTTGTATATTTCCATTCATTCTAGCTTTAGGAATTCCAACAATCCCCCACATGAATGATAATATACATATCCCCCACACAAAGCGAAATATCACAGAGTACATATGGAATAATGCTTTATCGTGGATAAGTAGATATTTCACTTTGAACTTTCCCTAGTTAAAACTTATCGGATCTACTTGGCTAATCGGTGAATTATTTCATCTTGAACCGTCGGCCTTTATTGTATATCCAAACAATAAGCTTTACGAAGCATTGATTCCCTTCTCATCCAATCTCTTGGTTTTGTTCATTTTGGTCCTGAACATATTTTGGTTCTGCGAGTGTTATAGAGAATTTAAGCCTTTAATATTCTCATAGAGCCGACCCAGCTCACACTAACATAGGTGATCGCAACCATTAAGAGTATCCTACATATACCCCACTTGTTATTTTCAAGATATGGTCATCATTAAAAAACATAGTTTTAACCTTTAACTACTTCTGTAGGTATGCATTATATTTTGCACCATAGGAATGGAGTAGGACCAAGTCCAGACAAATGCATTACTTCTTGAGTTACTCATAACTGGTTTGCCTATTGATCCTAGTCCGTGGGATCTCCAGTCGCTAGGATAGGTTTCCGTATAAGGTAACTCTTGTTGGTTTAGGCTTTTTTAAACCCATTCCCCTCGATGCGCAGTCAATTTTCTCTCTTGATAAACCTTTAGTAAATGGATCCGCTAGGTTATCATTTGTTCTCACATAATCTATGGAAATAGTTCCATTTGAGAGTAACTGCCTAACTGTATTATGGCGTCGATGAATATGTCGTGACTTTCCATTATACACAAAGTTTTGCGCTCTGCTTAGCGCTGCTTGGTTATCACAGTGTATGCATATGGCCGGTACAGGTTTAGGCCAAAACGGAATATCTTCTAAAAAGTGACGAAGCCATTCTGCTTCTTCGCCTGCTTTATCTAATGCAATGAACTCTGATTCCATAGTGGATCGAGCTATGCATGTTTGTTTAGTAGATTTCCATGACACCGCTGCCCCTGCTAGGGTAAAGACATAACCACTCGTTGATTTTGATTCCTCTGAATCTGCAATCCAGTTTGCATCACTATATCCTTCTAAGACGGCAGGATATTTTCCATAATGTAAGGAATAGTTAGTGGTATTTTTTAAATATCCAAGCACTCTCATTAGTGCTTTCCAGTGTTCCTTCCCTGGATTGCTTGTATACCTGCTCAATCGACTTACTGCATAAGCTATATCTGGTCTGGTGCAATTCATCAGATACATTAAGCATCCTATTACACGAGAGTATTCCAGTTGCATTACACTCTCATCAGTGTTTTTATGCAGTACTTCCGATGGATTAAAGGGTGTATTTACTGCTTTAATTCCAAAGTTTTGAAATCTTTCAATTACTTTTTCTACATAATGTGATTGAGATAACTCAATTCCATTCGATGTTCTTATTATTTTTATTCCCAAAATAATATCTGCAACACCCAAGTCTTTCATGTCGAAATTGTTGATCAACATTTTCTTTATGGTCTCAATTACCTGAGTATTTGGACCGAATATTAGCATATCGTCCACATATAGACAAATCATCACATATGATTGCCCAACCTGTTTGTAATAAACACATTTATCACATTCATTTATACGAAAACCATTTTTCATCATGACACTATCAAATTTTGCGTGCCATTGCTTTGGAGCTTGTTTTAGTCCGTATAATGATTTGACTAATCTACAGACTTTGTTTTCATTTCCTTTGGAAATAAATCCCTCAGGTTGCTCCATGTAAATCTCCTCATCGAGATTTCCATTTAAGAATGCTGTTTTTACATCCATTTGATGAATCTCTAGATTATAAATGGATGCAATTGCTATTAACATTCTTATAGAGGTTATTCGTGTAACCGGTGAATAGGTATCAAAGAAGTCTACTCCTTCTTTTTGACGATATCCTTTGGCTACTAATCTGGCTTTATACTTGTCGATAGAGCCATCTGCTTTCATTTTCTTCTTGAAAATCCATTTGCAGCCAATTGGTTTTATTCCTGGTGGAATATCAACAATTTCCCAAGTTTTATTACTTAGAATTGAATCAATCTCACTTTGGATTGCTTCTTTCCAACATGAAGATTCAGAAGATGATATTGCTTCCTTGTACGTTTGAGGTTCGTGTTCTAACATATAAGTTAAAAAATCCGAACCAAATGATTTGGAAGTTCTTGCCCTTACGCTTCTTCTTGGTTCAACCTTCTCGTTGTCCTGATGAGTTTCATCTTCACATGTCTCATCTCTGTTATCTCTTGTCCTTTTTGGGACAGGATTTCCATCGTTTCTTTTATGTGGAAACACATCTTCAAAAAACGAGGCATCTCTTGATTCCATGATTGTATTTACATGAATATCATTTATATCAGACTTGAATACCAAAAATCTATAGGCACTACTATTTTGGGCTGGCCCAAGATAATAACAGTCTACTGTTTTTGGTCCAAGTTTGACTCTCTTGGGAGGCGGAACTGGAACTTTTGCCAAGCACCCCCACACTTTGAGGTATTTAAAGCTTGGTTTGTGTCCTTTCCATATCTCATATGGAATTGTTCCCGTTTTATTGTGAGGAACTTTGTTTAATATGTGATTAGACATATTTAAGGCTTCCCCCCACAAGTTCGTCGGTAGACCAGAAGTTAAAAGCATGGCAGTAATCATGTCTTTTAACGTTCTGTTCTTCCTCTCGGCTACACCATTTTGTTGTGGTGAATATGGAGCTGTTGTTTGATGAATTATACCATTTTCGGCACAGAACTGTTCAAATGGTGATTCATATTCTCCACCTTGATCAGATCTCAATATCTTGATCTTTTTGTTTAACTGATTTTCTACCTCAGCCTTGTATTTTATAAACGCGGTTATTGCTTCATCCTTACTATTTAAAAGATATACATAACAATATCGCGTATAATCGTCAATAAAAGTAATAAAATACTTTTTCCCACCTCTTGTAGGTAGTGATTTAAAATCACATAAATCTGTATGTACCAAACCTAATGGTTCGGTGCTTCTGTCAACAGATTTAAATGGTTGTTTGACCATTTTTGCTTCTACACATGTCTCACATTTGTAGTTCTTATCTACTTGGAAATTTGGAATCAATCCCAAGTTTGATAATTTCTTCATTTTTCGGAAGTTTATGTGTCCTAATCTATCGTGCCATAGTAAAATTTCGTGCTCAAGCAAGTAAGAGACTTCAATTTTATTATTAGCACAATCAGAATACATAGATTTATTGCCCGTAACGGCTACATTTGCCTTAAATAGGCCATCACATAGATATCCCCTTCCGATATACATTCCAGCTTTGGACAGAACCATCTTGTCTGACTCAAACACCATCTTGAATCCCTTCTTTGATAGGACTGCACCAGAGATGAGATTCTTGCGTATGTCTGGAACGTGAAGCACGTCATTCAATTTGACAGTTTTTCCAGAAGTGAACTTGAGGATAACTGTTCCACTTCCTTCGATCATGGAAACTGCAGAATTACCCATGTAGAGTCTTTCTTTCTGATCGAATTTCTGGTATGTTGAAAACATGGATTTTTCAGAGCAAACATGACGAGTAGCTCCTGTGTCAACCCACCATTGGTTAGGGTTCTGAATCAAATTGCATTCAGAAATAACCGCTGAAAAGTTGGACTTATCCATTTTCATGTTGTCAACTGTTAACATCTCTGTTTTAGTGTAAAACAGTAAAATTCTTAAGATGTTATATGTCTAGTGTACTAAAACAGATAGCACGCTACAATAAACTCGTCGCACAAGTTTATTAATTAGAATTCCGCTACGCTGGAATTCTGTATTAGATAAATGTAACAATAAGTTACGTTGTAAATAAATTACAACAACAACGTTATACTATTGTAAGAAATAGTATAACTTATAAACGGGAAAGATTACCGTGAATCTAACCAGTATATAAAGGAAATTCCGTCTGAGGCTTGTCGTAACAATTTCCTTAAGAATTTTATTTCAAAAACTCTCCCAAGATACAACAGACGTAATCTGCACGAGATTGTAATTTCACCCGCCCGCTTCTCTTTAAATTCCAGGCCCAGCCCAGTTTCAGACGAAGCCCAAAACCGTTTAACAATGGCCTAGTAAAAAGAATGGTCATTTTAGACCCGTACCCGAGCCCGGTTCGGTCGGACGGCGGCGGCGGCGCGCGCGTGTGTGGTGGTGATGCATGATCTCCCTCCTCACAACGAAGCATACATTTGGGAGCCCCAGGCCCCCAACCTGCACTTGAGAAAACCATATATAAACCAATATAGCTCTCAAGAATTTGGCGATGTGGGACTTTGTATATTTCCATTCATTCTAGCTTTAGGAATTCCAACAAATATAACAGAAACATTTGTTACAACATTACTTTTACAAGTATGGTCGTATTCTCAATTTAGTTCAATTACCAAATTATGCGGAAAAGTAACACTAAGAACTAACCACAACAACGAAGACTAGAAATTAAACCCAACAAATGTCAAGAAACTAGAAACAAAAAGGCATTTGGAGGATAAGTTAAAGAGTAGAAGTTGGAATGAGAGCTCAAATATAGGATATGTATAAGATTGTTTGCTACGTTGTACACTGTATCGTTTAGTATAATCTATTATAATACATTTAAAGCTTCAGGAAGTATATATTATTATGACTCCATTATTTAGAGTTTATTAAAACATTTCACTTTTCCAGTACTTAAAAATATTTTGGAAGCCCAAAAATTGAAATTGCCAAAACAATGGAAACAGATAAAGAAAATTCATAGATTTCCCATGCGATGTCTATAAAATGTTTATTATTGTTATTATTATATTTTACTTTGATTTTATAAGCAAAATTAGTTTTATTGATTAATACAACGGAAGAGATACAATTAAAAAAACAAGGAGACAAACAGCAGACACATCCATATGAGGATTCTATAGGAAACTAAGGAATAACCTCACAGGGCATGTCCTCCCATAATGAGTACATTGAACTTGCACCTAAGTTTATCTTTTAGGGATAAAAAACAAATTTGCCACTGTTTTGGAGTAAAAGAACGTTGTCCAGTTTCTATGAAACTTCTGTTTTGAGATAAATAATTTCAGAACCTGCTGCTAAGATGCAATATTATACATTGAACTTGGATATGATTAATTGATGTTGGCTAACAGATTTAGATAAAGTATAAATAAAAACTTTGAAGTGATGAATGTGTTAGCTGGCTATGGCCGCCACATCTTCTTTTGTTTGTTATGTTTTGCATTGAACTTAAATATTTAATTGCAATCAACGTAATTGATTTTGAATGTGTGCACATATTAACATACACTATGTCCTAATGTTTTGTCCTCAGTTGATATACTAAGTTGCGTTAGAATATCAATGGTTAAAAAAACAAAGAGAAGGTTCAATTAGATACCGGATATAAGAATCATGCATATGCCAATTATAATTGGTTCCTAGGTTCATTAGAACTAGGTAGTGTAAAGCTAGTTTAACGTGAAACACCAAAGGTTTTTTTTTTTTTTTTTTTTTTTTTGCTTGTGTGGTGTATCTCTAGCATTTGCACATGGATCGCAGTTAGATGTACAACGTGAAATATAATGATGTTGAGTTCTTGAACAAAATTGAAAAGTTCACCAATTGTGCATTAAATGATCAATCAAGAAGGAAAGAAATTATTTTTTGTCTTTGTAAATTCTGCAAATATACGAGGAGCTTCCGCAACATAGATCAAATTAAGGATCACATAATTTGTAGTGGATTTAATCAAAATTATACACGGTGGATATTGCATGGTGAATGTATGATTAGTCATGGGAATGATAAGAATGACCCACGAGATAATGTGAATAATGAGGTGAATGATGAGGATAATGAAAATAATCGTGTTCATGAGATGTTTTGTGATGTTGAAGAACATTTGATGGAAGACTCAAAACTATATGAAAGAATATTAATTAATGCTGAGAACCCTTTGTTTCCTGATTGTGCTAAGTTTTCAATGTTGTGTATTGTGCTCAAGCTTTTCAATTTAAAAGCAAAGCATGGGTAGAGTGATAAAAGTTTTACATCATTGCAAAAACTTTTGAAAGACATGCTTTTGGAAGGTAATAAGCTTCCTACTTCTAACTATGAGGCAAAGAAAATCATGTGTCCAATTGGCATAAGGTATAAAGAGATACACGCATGTCAAAATGATTGCATATTATATCGAAATGAATATGAGAGCATGCATGTGTGTCCCAAGTGTGGATTATCCCGTTACAAGACACAAGGGAATGTTCATAATGACTCAGATAAGAAATGGCCTTTGGAAAAAGTGTTATGGTATTTGACCATTATGCCAAGTTTAAAAGCTTAGTTGCAAATAAAGAAAAAGCAAAAACCTTTTGATGGATTGTAGATGTGAGGAAGGATGATGGGTTACTAAGGCATCCGGCCGATTCTCTACAGTGGAGAAACATTGATACAATGTATCCTAGTTTCAACGAAGAAACTAGGAATCCCAGACTTGGTCTTTGCACAAATGGTATAAACCCATTTGGCAACCTTAGTAGTCAATATGTCCACCTCACTTGAGTATAAAGCGCAAGTATATCATGTTGTCTCTTCTAATCTCGAGATCACGACAACCAGGGAATGACATCAATGTTTATCTAGTTTCTCTTATTGATGATCTAAAACTTTCATGGGCTAAAGGCGTGCACATATTTGATGCATATAGTAAAAGTGATTTCACATTGCACGCCATGGTTTTTTGTACCATAAATAATTTTCCCACGTATGGTAACTTGTCTGGCTATGCTACAAAAGGTGCCAAAGCATGTCCAATTTGTCAAGATGATATGGTTGTTAAGCGTTTACATTTTTGCAAGAAGAACATGTATATGCATCACCATAGATTTCTCCCTCTCAATCGCCCTTATTATAAAAAGAAGAAGTCTTTTAATGAGGAGATAGAGAGTGGATTTACTCATTTTCCATTAACAGGAAATGATGTTTATGAACAGGTTAAGGATAATGAAAACGTATTTGGAAAAATCTTTCCTCTTCTAGAAGGCTTGTGGAAGAAAAAATCTGTACTTTGGGGACTTTCATATTGGAGACATTTACAGGTTAGACATTGTCTCTATGTAATGCATACTGAAAAAATATATTTGTGATAGTATCATTAGAACACTCTTGAATATACCTGGTAAGACAAAAGATGGTGACAAAGCTAGGAAAGATATGTTGAAAATGGGTATAAGAAAGGAGTTAGTACCGGTAGAAAAAGGTAAACGTACCTATTTGGCTCCTGCATGTTACACATTGTCCAAAAAAGATAAAACTAGTTTATGTGAGTGTCTTCATGGTGTTAAGGTTCCAACATGTTATTCTTCGAACATTAGCAGTAGTAATGAAGGATTTGAAATTGACTGGCATGAAGTCTCATGACAGCTATGCATTGATGCAACATTTGTTACCTGTTGTAATAAAAGGTATATCATCTAAACATGTTAGAAATGTTACTACAAAGCTTTATATCCTTTTTAATGTAGTTTGTAGCATAGTGATTGATTTTGATATGCTGGATGATCAGCAAGCTGATGTTATTGTTACTTTATGCCAATCGGAGATGTATTTTCCCCTTCATTTTTTGACGTTATGATGTATTTGGTTATTCATCTACTAAGAGAAATCAAGATGTGTGGTCCTATGTTTATGAGATATATGTATCCGTTCGAAATGAACAAGGGAACTTTCAAAAGTAAATAACATATATAGACCTGAAGCTAGTATGGTAGAAGGCATTGTAGTCGAGGAGGTTATTGACTTTGTCACTCAATACTTAAATGGTGTTGAACCTATTGGACTTTGCAAGTCATAACATGATGTGAGACTTTCATGGCACAATTGGGTTGAAACTGATTCCAATTGATGATGAAATGATCCACAAAGCCCACCTACTTGTTTTACAACATCTTAATGAGGTTCATCCTTACTTAAAGGAAAACATCACGATTCTAAAAACTTCGAATCCTTTAAAAAAATGAAAGGTGGTTGACAAATAAACATAATTGTTCCTTCGTCATACGATTTAAAGACAAGGTAATGGCTCAACTATCTTAAAAAAATCATGATATTTCTGATACAATAAGAGCATATGGGCCTTGACTTCAAGTCGACTCTTATGAAGGATATGAAATTAATGGGCTTGTCTTTTGTACGAAGCGTCAGGACGAGAAGAGCAAAATGCAAAATAGCAGAGTTAGTATCGTGGTATCTTCAAGAGAATTTGTTAGTACTAAAGATAACAGACCAATAAATGTGATAACGTCAAATTATGGGGTAATTGAAAATATTTGGAAGCTAGAGTAAGGACTTCGCGATCCCTCTATATCAATGTAAATGAGATGACAACCATCGCACTATACGAGTGGATTAGCATGGATTCACATTTGTTGATTTTGATCGAGTGAGTAATGATAATGATCCACTCATCAAGACATCTCAAACAAAACAAGTTTTTTACGTGACTGACCCAGCTGACCATAAGTGGTCTGTTGTTCTTCCTGGAAAAAGATGCATTGTTAGAATTGACGATGTGGTATATGAAGAAAAGTAGAATTAATTTGATGAGAACCCAACTTTCATCATCGGCGTAAGTCTACGAGAAGAAGAAGTTGATTTAAATGCAAATTATGCATGTTCTGATCATGATGATGGGGTTTGGATAGTGGGGTAATTATTTTTCATGCTTCATAGTGCCACAAAGGTAAAAACACTAATAAAATTGTATTTCGGTGTGTCCAACAAATCTGAGTATGAAGTTTAAGAGGAAAAATCATTTTCTTATACTTCATTTTAGGAAGTTTTGAAATCTACCAGAACGCACTAGAGTGTGAGCTTTCCCTGGATGATGTTTTCAGCGCTAAGAACCTACCAGCATATAGTATGTTGAATAGCTAGCCCTGTAACCTTCAAAGGTGATTTATAGCTCTTTTGATCTAGTTTTCTATGTGTTGAAAACCTAGTACTGAAGTGGTGACATACAATTGATCAATCGTGCAATTATAGATATAAACTGATAAAGATAATCAAATCGATAAATACGTTACTTAGAACTGATAATACAACATTGATGATGTGATACATTATCGTACAATGTAGATCAACCTGACTGTTTGTTATGTCACTCTTCAAGATTTTCACAACTTAAGATACCCACAAGTTCTGCACAACTAAGCTCCTTTTTCATCTATCATTGTACTACATTATATAAACAACGCCCATAACAAAGCAAAGGAAAAAATATATAGTATGCATTTAGATTAAATATACATGCTGGTAATAATGCAGAGTTCCTTAATGTAAAAGCGCTGTAAACCAATGCAAACTAATTAATAATGATAGCTTTGACTAAATTTACATTTATGAACATGTGCACTAACACGATTGATGGAATATAATCATATATTTTAAAGTAATTTCTTTTTTCAATAATTATCACTACAACAAAACAGTCTTTTTACAACGAGCAATGCCCGTTGTAATATTGTTTTCGCAACGGGCATGTGTGCGTTGTAATAGGCCTCGTTGTAATAGATCCACTATATTTTACAATCGGCAAAGCACGTTGTAAAAACCGTTGCAGTATACCTTTTTAAAACGGGTTAGGACCGTTGTAATAGACTATAATACAATGCACATTGCCGTTGCAAAATAAATGCAAATTTAAAAAAAATTTACAGCAGCATCCATGCAATACATCCGTACTAATACTAAATATTGTCGTAAAATAATTAAAATCACATACAAAAAGACTAAATGCTAGAGTCATAGAATTCTAACACTTTAAAAAGTTAGATAAGTTTACATGCCAGATATATAAAGCATTAACACATAATAGTCCGCTACAAATATCATGTTCTAAGTACAATCATACCATACCATAGAGATGAAGTCTTTATGCCACACGACGGTTGATCCAATGGCCTCTTTGATAGTCTACATATCTGAATTTGGCCTAAATAAAAAGGCTTCTGGTTCCATTGCTACATTAACCCATACTTTCTAAGCATTTGCTCCAAGCTTTACAAAATGTACTGAAACATCACGATCAGTGTTTGCTATCGTCTCCTCTGCAACTACGTTCTTCTGCCAACTCAAATAAAGTCTTGAAAGTTCAAACCTCATAGAAAATCAAAGTAACTGTACCTAGAGCTTTTAATGTTTTACAACGAGACCTTCATACTATGAGCCTAACAAAATTTAAGCAGTAGAATGATGGTAGCTAATACTTACATTGCTTCCGCTAAAGCCTTCTTGGATAAAGCCTCAGGTTTGTCGGTTTTGTTTCCAAGGATAAGCAGTGGGATCCCATAAAGGGATGGCATTTCGCATCGTTTAGGAAGATGGTGGTTCGAATCGATAAACTTCGTATCGATCAGAAAGTAAGGATTTCGTATTGATACCGTCCGTATCGATCGACACAGGTTCAACTCAATGACTTCGTATCGATCGGGCAGGAAGGGTAGATGGACTTCGACTCGATGGCAACACACCCAAATTGGTAGGCAAGCATGCGAAGGTTTGTTCGAATCAATACATTTCGTATCGATCAGGATGAGGACAGGTGGTACATTTCGAGTCCATGATCTCGTATCGATCACTGGAGCTCAGTTCGCTTCCATCAGGTAAAATCTCGTTCGCGTCCATCAGGTAAGGACTCGTTTATATCCATCATGAGGGTGAGCTTCGTATCCTTTTCATCACAACCACTTCGTACCGATGGCCCCTATGGTTAATTCGTATCGATCAGTTCGCAAGGTATCGATGCGAAGTGTACTCCTGGAATCGATGCAAAGAGAAACACGAATCGATGGGTACGAGGATGCCATTGCGAAGTTATGGACATGAGCGAGAATAAAACATGGATGCAAGTCCACGTCTCCAGGAAAGAAGCGGTCAAAGCGGCAAGGAGTATGGATCGAGCCTTGGAAGTAGCGCCACGTCATCGATGTGCACTTGCTCCTAATCAAGTCAAAGAAGATGGATGTGAAAGCATGGATTCGAAATCTGCAGTCCACGAAGAACATTAACTCGTATCGATCGTATCTCCTAAACCCCTGATCCAAATGCAACGAAATTTTCACAGAAGCTTACGTACAAGGTAAAGAACAATCCTGCCAAGTTTCAGCTCGATTAGATTATTTTTTGATGGATACGAAATCACTTCGTATCGATCACAGATCGAGCCGAAACTTGGTGGGGTCGGTCGCGTGGGCCCACTCACATGTCAGAAGAAGTCTCTCGAAGTTTGAGCGTGATCTCAGCCTCCTACGCCTATAAATAGCCCCCTGAAGGCTATAGAAAGGGGATCTTTTTGACATTCAACGCCCAGACTCTGCCGGATTCATTTCTATACTTTAATATAACAATTGTACTCGAAATTCATTATTGCTACTGCTGTAATCATCTGTAACCAGCAAAGATAATCAATAAAGGATAAAACTTTGGAGTGGACGTAGGCCAGAGATAGCCGAACCACTATAAATCTTCTGTCTCTGTTCATTACTGTTGAATTGATGCTTGTTATTAATTGTGATCTGCAATTTGTGCTTGAATATTGCTGATTTATATTCATACTTTGGTGCTTTCACGATTTCTGGGGTTTGTGACCAATTTTGACGCAAACACTTTGGTGCTTTCACTGAGAAGAACCATCACCCGCTACATCGGATTGAACTTCTCATTTGAAAAGCTTGAAGAATTCAGACTTAGAGAAAATGACTAGACAAAACAGTAGAAGGCAGAGGGCCGAGAGAAGCCAACAGGAAGGAAGTCAAGAAGCATCCTCTGGAGCTGGAGAAGGACAAGCTTCAATTTACATAACTAGGGATGAAATGGAGGCTATGACCAATTCGTTGCAAGAGAGATTGTTGAAGAGTCAACAGGATATGATGCAGACTTTCTTCGAACAGATGAGAGATGCAAGGATGTAGAACGTAGGACCAACCACAGCAGCTGTTAATATGGAACAAGGAACAGGGGTTATGGAACCCAATGGAGGACAGGATACAGAACCAGAAGGAAATCAACGAGGGCTTGGGGGCAGGCCCACTGGATCCAACGCAGGAGAGCCTTTGGAAGGAGTTCAACAGGCTAGAGCCAACATTGCTGAGCCACATGAAGAATATGTGCCGAAGTTCCCTCGAGGGCAGGGGGCAACCCTTGACAGACAGTGCTGGGTTGGTGGAGATCATTAGGAAAACTATGCGTGGAGGTTTGGCTAATAGAGATATGGAAGGAGTAAACAGGAGTCCGTTTACTCGGGAAATCAGGATAGCTCAGAACCCACCTAAGTTCAAGCTACCTAGCATGGACGTATATGATGGCAAGGCTGACCCAACTGATCATTTGATGAGGTATACTAGACACATGGAAGTGTTTGGGGCATTAGAGGAAGTGATGGCCCGATATTTCCCTTTGTATTTGACGGACTTAGGGGCAATGTGGTTTAGGCAGTTGGGAGAAGGATCTATCAAGACTTGGAGGGAATTGGTGGATAGGTTTTTGGGGTAGTTTTGGGTTCATATCAAGAGGCCGAAGAACGTAATGACATTGACATCGGTAAAGCAAAGGACGGATGAATCACTTAGAGGTTTTCTAACCCAATTCAACGCGACAGTTGCTTCGGTGGATCGGCCGGATCCATCGATGGTTTTGATGGCGGCGGTATCAGGAGTCAGAGAGGATTCAGATTTTAAGGTGTCTTTAATACGAGATCCCCCACAGCATATCAAGGAATTCTTTAACGAAGCCGAAAGGTTCCTTCGGAAAGAAGATGCGAGTATGGATTTAAAGCTAAAGGAGGTGAACGCGACTGAGGGTGGAGGACCATCCAATGGAAGCTCAGATAAGGGTAAGGGAAAAAGGAAGCTGAATGACAATTCAGGGAAAGCTAGAAAGCGATGGAAGGATCCAAAGTTTTCCACATATACAGGGTTAATCGAGACGCTGGAGCGGATATATATGGAAACCAGGAATCGCCTCCCTTACCGAAGGCCGTCCAGGAGAGAACCATCCGAACGGAAAAGGGCATCAGGAAGGCACTGTCTCTTCCACGATTTGGACGGACATGATACCAACAGATGCAGACACTTAAAGGACATAATTGAGGAACATGTCAGGAATGGGCAACTGAGGCAGTATGTTGGGGCACGGAATGCAGCAGTGGAGCAGGAACAGCCACCGTCTACCTCACACCATGATGATGTAGGGCTCAGGAATGATGGTCGATTGATTATCAATTGACCTGGATGATGTGCAATAAGTAATAGACCATTAGCAAACGACCAAGTCACTTACACATATATGGGGACGGAGATAGCCTCTAGGCATGCTCTGAATGATGATAAACCGCGAAGCTATGGTTTGTGAAATCTGTTTTTGTTTTGGATTGGACACTTGATTTTTTTGGTTTTGTTTTGGAGTTTGGTTTGAACTCCTGATTTTTCTTGCTTTCTGGTCTGGATTTTCGTTTGGATGATTGGTTTCTGTTTTGGATGCTGATTTGGATTTCTGATTTTTTGGTTTGATTTGGATTTTGGGTTGGATTTTGGATTGGATTTTGATTTGATTTTTATCTGGTTTTTGATAAAAGGTCGTCGGGTATGGATTATGCCTGGCAAGGGGTGAGTCACTTTGCCCGAACAAGGTAAATTGACTCATTCAGGTCGTCAAGTATGGACTATGCTCGACAAGGGTCCGGAGAGACCAGGATTCGGCCTAGGACGTAGGCCCTGTATTATAAATTGTTATTTTCAGGTCGTTGAGTAAGGACTATGCTCAACAAGGGCCCGAAGTGACCAGGATTCGGCTTAGGACTTAAGCCACGGCATTTCTTACGTCCAGGGACACTGGACCACGGTCGTCAAGTGTGGATTGCGCTTGGCAAGAACCCGGAGAGGTTACGAAATTGAATAGCGACCCGGAGAGGTCCAGGATTCGGCTTAGGACTTAAGCCACGACATTTCTTGCGTCCAGGGACACTGGACCATGGTCGTCAAGTGTGGATTGCGCTTGACAAGAACCCATAAAGGTTAGTTCAACGTCCAGGGACACTGGACCACGGTCGTCAAGTGTGGATTGCGCTTGGAAAGAGTCCGGAGAAGTTATGGATTTGGATATCGACTCAGAGTGGTCCTAGATTTGGCTATTGGCTATTGGATAAGGATGGATTAAAAGCTCGGTCATCGAGTTCGGATGGACACGGAATTGGCTATGGACTTTAGATATTGGATTCGAAACTATTCAAAACATGCCTTCTTATCACAAGGCATGTTTTGGGGGCAAATGTTATCCCACCTTTTGGTCAAGGCTGGAATACCAACAAATTGGCAAGGAATGATGGATATCAGGATTGGAGATCAATTGGAAACAAGGCTATAATCAATGTCGTCAAAATTTGGCTGAGCTCCGATCTAGACGGAATCGATTGGAGATGATGATGAGGATTAGGAGAAGCTGTGTTTCAAATTTCAGGTTAATCGGCGTTCGTATGAAGGAGATATGATTGATGCAAGGTAGGAATAAAATGTTGTTCGTATCCATCGATGCACAGGAATTGGTTCGTATCGATGCATTTCGCATCGATCAGGAAGATGGTGGTTCGAATCGATACACTTCGTATCGATCAGAAAGTAAGGATTTCGTATTGATACCGTTCGTATCAATCGGCACAGGTTCGACTCAATGACTTCGTATCGACCGGGCAGGAAGGGTAGATGGACTTCGACTCGATGGCAACACACCCAGATTGGTAGGCAAACATGCGGAGGTTTGTTCGAATCGATACATTTCGTATCGATCAGGATGGGGACAGGCGGTACATTTCGAGTCCATGATCTCGTATCGATCACTGGAGCTCAGTTCGCTTCCATCAGGTAAAATCTCGTTCGTGTCCATCAGGTAAGGACTCGTTCGTATCCTTCATGAGGGTGAGCTTCGTATCCTTTTCATCACAACCACTTCGTACCGATGGCCCCCATGGTCATTTCGTATCGATCAGTTCGCAAGGTATCGATGCGAAGTGTACTCCTGGAATCGATGCAAAGAGAAACACGAATCGATGGGTACGAGGATGCCGTTGCGAAGTTATGGATATGAACGAGAATAAAACATGGATGCAAGTCCACGTCTCCAGGAAAGAAGCGGTCAAAGCGGCAAGGAGTATGATCGAGCCTTGGAAGTAGCGCCACGTTATCGATGCGCACGTGCTCCTAATCGAGTCGAAGAAGATGGATGCGAAAGCATGGATTCGAAATCTGTAGTCCACGAAGAATATCAACCCGTATCGATCGTATCTCCAAAACCCCTGATCCAAATGCAACGAAATTTTCACAGGAGCTTACGTACAAGGTAAAGAACGATCCTGTCAAGTTTCAGCTCGAATGGATCATTTTTTGATGGATACGAAATCACTTCGTATCGATCACAGATCGAGTCGAAACTTGGTGGGGTCGGTCGCGTGGGCCCGCTCGCGTGCCATAAGAAGTCTCCCGAAGTTTGAGCGCGATCTCAGCCTCCTACGCCTATAAATATCCCCTTGAAGGCTACAGAAAGGGGATCTTTTTGCCATTCAACGCCCAGACTTTGCCGGATTCATTTCTACACTTTAATATAACAATTGTACTCGAAATTCATCATTGCTACTGATGTAATCATCTGTAACCAGCAAGGATAATCAATAAAGGATAAAACTTTGGAGTGGACGTAGGCTGGAGATAGCCGAATCACTATAAATCTTCTGTCTCTGTTCATTACTGTTGAATTAATGCTTGTTATTAATTGTGATATGCAACTTGTGCTTGAATATTGCTGATTTATATTCATACTTTGGTGCTTTCACGATATCTGAGGTTTGTGACCAATTTTGGCGCAAACAATAACCTCATGTAATCACTTTCGCATCAAATTAACAATTCAAAAATAAACATTCTAACTTTGCACAGTTTGAATTTTTAGAATTGTTGAATAGTTTTGAGTAGCTTAAATAGTATAATGATTTAAACCAGTTTGATATGAACTGGTTTGAGTATTGAAAGTGGTTTACATAGTACAATTGTAACGATCTGGAAAATTTAGTGATTTTTATAATGTAATTAATTGATTTTTTCTTAAAAAAAACAATTAAATTTAACAATCAAAATTTGATATTTGAAATGTACTTATTTAAACGTTGCAAATGTCAGATTTTCATCAGAAAATATGAATGTTAGTTCTATTGTGTAATTTTGAATTTCAATTTAAATCGGCTAATTCGATGAAAATAAATATTTTTGAAATATGAATATTTTTACATAATAAAAATGTAAATCGTTTTTTGAGTGAGTCATCGTATTTCATTTAGCCAAATTTGGAATGCCCTAGCCTCGTTTATCCTATTTTCGGCGTTTTAGTAGCATTTTGGCAGCGAAGATCAACTTTTAATAGGATGATCCTATCACTAACATTTGTATATCATTCTATTCGTCTTGTCATGCTGATCTCCGTAGTATATTCATTCTTGCATTTCGGTGTCCGGTATAAGGCGAAATCAGTAAAAGTCAACCGTATCGGTACCCGTTTGAGCCTTTTTGTTCTTCCCTGTGGCAATTCAATTGTTCACAGATGAGAAAGCAAATAGCCATGTCTTCCGTGTCCCCAAAAAAAATTGTTATCTGGCTTTCACTATTCCACCACTTTAAATTGGTTCGGTTTCCCCATTTTATTTTCACTTTCCCCTTCTCTCATTCATTCTGGTTTTTACTCCATTTCTTTCTTCGTTTCCCTGTATTTTAATATATAAAGTTTGTTTACATTTTACGATGAAAGCTGCCCCTTTTTCTTCATTTATCGTTTTCTCGGAATATATATAATAACATATTAATTGCATTCGACACAGTTCTCCCTTCCTCCGGCCATCTTTCCTCCTTGAACGCCTCTGCCTCCTGTTGCCATTTCCCTCCATCGCGGGAATAAGGCAGCAAACTCCATCTAACAGTTGCCATATCCACCCTGCCCCCTCGCCGACCCAGTTTTCTCTTCACCATACTCCACATCAGCCCTTCACCATTTGGAAACCTTACAGCCACCCAGCGACCAAACTCCTAATGCCAGTCCTCCCCCTCGCCCACCACCCTTTTCCGTTCGCCCTTCCTTCACCCCACCAGAACCAATGGCCTTCCCTCCTCCTTCCACGTCACAGCCCATCCACCTCACTGAAGGTCTAAACGCTTAGCCGAGATCGGCATCAAAACCTCCAACCCTCTCACCGCTATGAAGCCCGCTTCGTCTCCCCTCATTTTTCTTCCTAACCGTATATATTGAGTATGTCTTCATTTTATCTATAACATACATATATTGAGTATGTTTTCATTTTTTATCTGTAGCATATATATATATATATATATTGAGTATGTTTTCATTTTATCTGTAGCATATATGTATATTGAGTATGTTTTCATTTTTACCTGTAGCATATATATTGAGTTTTCTTTCATCTGAGAAGTTGCTTTCATATTTTTCTGAATCCTATAAATATTTTGATCTGAATCTTAGCCTCTATTAATAAAAAAAGTTTTATTTTAGTATATAAATTGATGTTAACTATTGGTTTTTAAATATAATATATGGATATTTTGATTTTATTAGATGTGTTTTAAGAAAAATGATTTTAAAATATAATATATAAAGATTTTATTTTAATATATGCTTTAAATTAATTATTAATACACACACACACACACACACACACACACACAAGTTTACTTATATAATTGATTTTCATTGAACCCAGTTCATCGTGCTTTGCTTTTGTCTCGTTGCTGTCCAGAATCGGTCGCAGCAATAATTTCTAGCTTTGTCGCTGTTCCATGCGTCAATCCGTGTCCGTCTGCATCTTACTCTTGTTATTTCTCTAACCTCGAAAGGTGAACAATCACTCACGATTAACATTCTTATATTTAGTAAATCGATTTCATATGAAATTAGGATTGAAATATGTTGTTAAATTTTAAATTATTAGTTATTTAATTGTTGAAATCTGATATGTTATTATCTACAATTGTTTACCTATGACACCTGACACCATAATCTCTTGTATATATTATATTTAAATTGTTAATGATGATATATGCCTGTTATTGATATGTATGTCATTTTATAATATTATTTTGTTGTTCCCACTTTGCAAGTTCCTTATTAGTTTAGGAGAATCCATATGGGTTGAAATGATACATACCCAAACGATCTTATAGATTTGGGAAAATCGTTATGGTCAAAATGATAAACCTAAGCGATTTTATTTGATGTTGAAGTTTTGGGATTGCGAGTTGAAATGATATATACCCGTCAACATTAAATTATAGCGGATTGAAGTGATAAATATCTGTATCACTTAACCATAGGATAGAGAATTATATACGGACACCAATGGTCTATTTTGAAAAATGATTTCCAAAGTTTTGAAATGAAATAAATGGGTTTCAATAAATAATGATTTTAAATATAATATATAAAATTTATTTTTATATATGTGTAAAATATAGATTTTTAAAATTATATATTTAGAAAATTTTAAATTTATAAGTTAGTGTTGAAAATAGAAATTTTAAGATTTTACTTATATTTTTTTTAAATATATAAAATAAGATTTAATATAAAATAAGATTTAATTTAGTAAAATTTAATTTAATTTGTATGTATATAATATGTTTAAGTATTTATTTAAAATTATATTAATATTTAAAAAAAACATTTTTTAATAGCTTTAATAATAAAGGTTGAAAAGATAAATTAAAATTGACTTGAAATTTAAATTGGTTAATAATTGAATTTAAATAATGACTGATTTGGAACTTATTGTTTTTGAGATTTTAAAGATATGATTTTTAACTTAATTTTGATTAAAGAGGATTGGAAGAAATTTTAAATTTAAATAAAATTGACTTTTGAATATTTAATTTGATTCAAATATATAATTTGAGATTTTATTTAACTTGATAAAATGTATATTTCCAAATTTAAATAAATTGAAGTTGAATACTTGATTTGATTTAAATTTATAATTAGAGATTTTATTTAAACGTTATAAAAAATGATTAAGCGAGCACTTTCAAATCTAAATAAAATTAATGTTAGATTTTGATTCCTGTTAAATAATATTTTGAAATAAAAATCTGATTTGTATGAACTGAATTGTTTTCAAAGTCCAAGCCTTTAAGATGTGAAATTGAAGTTGATTAAAAATGATTGTTTAAAAAAAATTGAATTGAAATCTTAAAGTTGAAATTTGAAATATAAATGAAATTTATCAAATAAAGTTAATGTGAATTGTTTGAATATTTAACTTTGAAACCTATTGAATGGAAAGTGGTTTAATTTAAAATCGATATAAATTAAAAATGGTTTTATTGAGAATTTGAATTGAAATGTAATTGGTGAACTAAGATTGATTTAAATTGAAATTTTTTGAAGTAAAGTTGATTCCAATTGATTTGTGGAATCAGATGAAACAATTCTGATTTGGAAATATTTTTGATATAAACTCTTTTAATATAAACTATTTTTAATTTATAAACTATTTTAATATATAAACTATTTTAATATATATATATATATATTATTTTAAATCTATAACCTATTTTAAATATAAACCATTGTTATTTATAATTATTTCAATATATATAAACTATTTTGCAATATTTAAACTGTTTAAGTTGGAACGATTATAAAATTAAGTTAGTGGATTGAGATGCGAATATTTTGATATGATGGTTTAAACTATTTTGTGGCTATGATTTTGGAAGTGAATATGACTTCGAAAGTGATATTGTTTCTATAGTTAATAAGATTTCGAAAGTGATACGATTTTGAAATGATTATGATATTTTGATATGAAGTATAAACTGTTTGGAATAAAAATGATCACGGTGTGAAATAAGCGTTTAGTTGTTAAAAAGACTGGGATCGGATATTGTCATACTCTTTGCTAATACCGAAAACCACTTTAATAACTATGCACGTGGTGGAGATTCCAGAACGAAGTAGGACGGTTGGCGACAATTCTGTATGAGGTATTAAGGCAAACCTGACTCCCATGAGTCAGCTTTATATGGCTAAAACAAGAACCACGTCGGGCCAAGTGAGGTCGCTCCTCCTATCGGGCACATTTCTTCAATACCATTCTATGATTTATGATTTGATTGGATGCACCTTTCATTTGGGAGCGTGTCTCTAGGTGGGCGGTAGTAGCTACTATGCGTTACCACCAGTCCGGATCCACAAAACAGTGGTATCCTACCATGTGCATTGCCTTGCGTGCCTTGTCACATGCCTTATCGCACCCTCTACGAGTTTGTTTTGTCGACTCCCCGAAGCATTTCGTCGCTTGCTACGCCCTTCCTCCTCTGTGTGTGTCTAGGTGTCCACCGCAAGCCTTTCCTCGTTTGAACCTCGCCATTAATGTTAAGGCTATGCCATCCTAAGGTGCTGCTAAATGGAAGGATCTTATCAACATCCATGAATGAAAAATCATAGATCGAACTTCCGAATTGAAAAAATTGGGTGGTACCTGTGGAGTGCTCCCTGAGTAAACCACTAGTTTGGTGGAGCTTACAGTATATGTATAGACCACGAGAATATATAAAATGTGTCAATGAGGATATGGGTAACGCCTTAATACTATTTTAATAGTTTACTTTACTATAGACATTATCCATATAGAGTATTGTACTATGTATGTAGATAGTTTACCGGAACCTTAGAGGATGGGTATCCTGAACATCCTTTAAGATATTTGTATTTCTCTTGGCATTTCACTTGAGTTGAATTTACTGGTATAAGAATGTTAATCCCGACTCGAGTGTTTTGTGTTTTGCTTTATGCTTGGGTCAGACTGAGTGCCACAGCATTTGACTCACCTTCAGAGTTTAGAGCTTTGCTTTAAGATCCGTCTCTTATCTATTTAGCTTTGCAGTTATATCAGTTGTTCCCAATTGTTTATGTTCAGTCTCGTCTGTAGCTTTTGTATTTGAGACTACTTTGTATTTGAGAATACTTTGTATTTGAGATTTCCTATTTTATTTTGTTTCAAACTCTGTTGTTTATATATAGCTTCATGAACTACTATTTATCTATTCCGCTGCTTATTGTTATATTACTCTGTCTGTGATTCTTGATTTATTTATTTACTGTATATGTTGATTTTTGCCAAATATAAATTAACAATATGTTGTTTTGAGCAATTCAAGTTCGACATGAGTGGATGTGAATGGTTCGAAATGACGGGTCCTTACAAAAATAGTTTTGAAAAATCCAAATAATTTGAATATTTAAAAGATAGATTTTTAAACAGTTTGCATTAAAATAATTTATTTTGATAATAATATCAAATCAAACTGTTTCCTTCCATTTCACAAATCTGGACCCATGTCCAATTTCAAATACACAAACTCAATTTCCAATCTTTCAATCAATTGACTCAATTTCAATTTAGCTTCAAATCAACTTGATTTCAATTTCAATTCAAATTAACTTCAATTTTCGAAACTTTCATTTTAACTTCAAATTCGATTCAACAATTCAATCCAATGATTTAAAATTCTAATTCAATTATTATTTTAAACCATTTCAATATATATCAATTTCAAGTCCAATTTCAATTTACTAATTTAAATCACTTACATCAAATTAAACCTCATTATTCAATTTTAAGATCTAAATCTTAAAATAATTCAATTTCCAAAACTAAAGTCATACCTCGACTATAACTTTACATTTCCAATTCAATTCTTATAAATAATTTCTTTTAACCAATTTCAATTTCACTTTTCACATTTTGGATAACCACTAAATTATTGTGAACTATTAGCATATGAACTGTTATTTGAATTATTTCAAATAAATTAAGAAATAGGTTGAAATGATACATACCTATGCCACTTTGATTTGGACTGAAATGATATATATTTATTCCTATAATTAAAATTGAAATTACTGATCACTTGGCCATAGAATGGAAAATTATATACGGATACCAGATTAGTTAAATTAAATGGTATTAAAAATCTTGAATTTGGATTTTGATTAAATAATATTATTTAAAAGAAATAAATTGTGGATTTATATGAATTGAATTATTTTCTAATTCAAGCTTTAAAATGTTGAAACTAAAATTAGTTAAAAGGAAATTGTTTTAAATAATTGAACTGGAAATGTGAAGTTGCAATTGATATATGACTTTAATTTTGGAAATTGAATTGTTACAAAGATTTGGATCTTCGAATTGAACAATGAGTTTTAATTTGATTTAAGTGCTTTAAATCAGTAAATTGAAATTGAACGTGAAAAATTAAAATGGTTTGAAGTAAGAATTGAACTGAAATCTAAATCATTGAATTAAATTGTTGAATCAAATTTGAAGTTAAAAATGAACGTTTCGAAAATTGTAGTTGATCCGAATTGAAATTAAAATTAAGTTGATTTGAAACTAAATTGAAATTGAGCCAATTGAATTGAAAGATTGGAAATTGAGTTTGTTGATTTGAAATTGGACATGGGTCTAGATTTGTTGAAATGGAAAGAAACAGTTTGATTTGATATTATTTTCAAAATAAATTATTTTAGTATAAACTATTTAAAATCCATTCTTTTTAATACCCAAATTATTTAGATTTTCCAAACTATTTTACTATATAAACCATTTGCAATACTTAAACCATTTTATATTAAACTGTTTTGTATCTCTAAACTATTTAAACTATTTTAAGCTATTCATAACTATTCAAACCATTTTCTAAAATTTTAAACTGTGCAAAGTTGGACTTTTTATATTTAAATCGTTGATTTAAATGCGAATGTGGTTAAATGAGGTTATAACCTAAGTTGGAATTTAAAAGGATATTTTCAAGTGAAAATGACATATTTTGAAATAAATGTAATGATTTTGCAATGAAGGACATTTCGAAATGAATGTGATATTGTGATATCAAATAGGAATCAGATTCGAAATGTAAAAGAACCAACCATTGTGAAAAATGACGTTTGGTTGTTAAATAGACCGGGACCTCTTATTAGCATACTCTCTGTCAATATTGGAACCACTTTAACAACTGTGTAAGTAATGGATGATCTAGAATGAAGTGGTTGGATTTAATGATCGTTTGCTGGATTTGAAGAAAGAGAACGATAATGGATGACCCCGACACTTGCGCCAATTTGAAGTGACTTAAACAGGATGGCTTGTTAGGGCCAAGTGGGCTAGCTACACCTAGCGGACACACCTCTTTGTATTACTGTTGATGTTGGCTTGATCGATGCTCCTTGATTTGATTTGATTTGATTTTATTTTTAGAGGTGTTGGACGCGGTGGGCGGTCGTAGCTACGATGCGTTACCACCAGTCCCGCAATCCGAACTGGTAGTATCCTACTTTGTTCATTGCCTCACGTGCCTTGTCATACTTTTATTCTTATTTATGACCACTACGATTTTGTTTTAGTATGGTACTTATAAGAGACTTATTGACTACCGACGTTATTGGTTGTGTTACAGGACCTGCATAGACTACCTGCTTAAAAATGTGTTAAGGAGGATCAATGTAAAGCCTTAACGCTATTTGAAAACCTTACTTCACTGATAGACAGTACACATATAGCGTATTCTATTACATATAGATAGTTTAACGGATCCTCAATAGATGGAAAAGACGTAACATCTCTTAAATTATTGCACGCACGTTATATACTGGATATGAGATGTCAAACCCCGTAAACATCTCTGAAGCTATTACACTCATATTTACTTGTTATTGATTTAACTTACATAAGAACTTTTAGTTCTGATTCGAGTGTTTTGTCTTTTCATTATGCTCCGATCATCTTGAGCACTTCAGTGTTTGAAGACTATTTTTCTGGAGGATGAAGATGGAGTTTGGTGTGTTATTAGTATTATTCCACTGCACCATTTTGGTATGTTGTTGATTGTATTCTGATTTTGTGTAAAATTTGTGTAATCAAATGTATATTGTAAAACAGCTTCATTTTTATTATTTTAATTTTAGTTTTTCCCTTTTTTAATCTTTTTATTTTTTATATTTTTAATATCTACTATTTTAATTATTATTTTTTACTGTTTTTTATTTTTATTTATATTTATTATTATTTTATTTTTTTATTTTTTTACTTATTTATATATTTTAAATATATATTCATCTTTTTTTATTTAATATACAATTTTTTTATTTTTTAGTTATTTTTTATATTTTTTTATTATACTTACATCTTATATTTATATTTTTTAGTTTTATTTTTTGTTTTATATATTTTATTTTTATATTACATTTTTATTATTTTTTATCATTATTATTTTCATTTATATTTTATTATTTTATTTTAATTTAATTTTACATTTTAATTTTATTTTTTATTGTTTTATTATTTATTTTTATTTTTATTTTTTAATTTTATAATATTTTTTTGTTATATATTTTTATATTTCTATTCATATTATCTTTGTTTATTACTTTTTTTATATTTTTATATTTTTGATTACTATTTTGTTTTTTAAAAAAAAATTCTTTAATTTTTTATATTTAATTTTTCATTTATTTTTATTTTCATATATGTGTGTATATATATATATATTAATATCTTCTTTTATTTTTTTTCTTATTTTTTTATTTTTTATTTTCTTTCTTTCATTTCCATCTATTTATATTATTTTTCTTAATTTTCATTATCTTTTACTTTACATGTGACAAATCTTCAATTTCTTTACAGTTTCATTAAACACTTAGCTTATAATTTCTTATTTCTCATTTTAGAAGTTTTCAACTATTAAAATTTCACTTTATTTTTATAACTGAAAATCATTGATTAGCAGGAACTTAAGAATTCAAATACCGAGTTCATTTCTAATAATGTGCATGCATGCATGCATGTGTATGTATATTATCGAATCATACTTAATGGATTTAATCAAAATTAATTTATCAAAAGAAATGTGTAACAAAGCTACTAAGTGGTCTTCCCACTTTGAAACTTGAAAATGAAAGTCGATGATGTCGCAATCGTTTCCGAAATTATTTTCCAACGATAGAAGAGGGGAGTACAGAACATACTTTCTTTTTTAAAATTCTTCTAAAAGCATTTCTTTCAAATCCCATTGAAAATATTTCTATCCGAAAATACTTCCAAATAATACTAATATTATATTCCAAAATCTTTGAAAACAATTTCAAACTCCGAAACTTAAGTTCTCAAATTTCCAATTAACTTTATTTTATTCATAAATCATATTTTATAAACCATTTTTATAAACTTACTTTCCTTATAACATACAATACTCAATAGTTTTAAGGACCTTGACTATCCAAACAATAAATGACAATAATTAAACATTACCATTTGCTAACAACCAACACAAAAGAAATTACAAAATCAATTTATGAAAAATTATATATACATATTTTTTTATATACAAAATATAATTACTAGGTAAAATTATTTCATTTTGATATTTTTAAAACAATATTGTGTCGGTTTACCCTGTTCAAGTGTTTAGAAACCCCTATTGATGCCATAATGTCCCATGTACGAACCAGAATTTATTAATACTCAATAGAACAAGGTAACACAATACAAAAACAATTTTATAACACTAACAAATATGCTCTCTTATAGATTTATATCCTCAGCCTCATTTTAGTGTATTACTAATCTTCTAATGAGTTTACCCCAACTGGCTAAGATATCTCTAAACCAAAGCTCTGATGCCAATGGTGATGACCCACCTTTTTTGGACGGTTCGAGTCGAAATAAACCACACATGTCTAACTTAAACCATTCAAAAGGAAGGGTTGTCAATGGGATTAAATAATAAAAAAAGAGAAAAGAAGGAAAACAAAACACAAAATCTCGCAACGGAATGACAAAATATAATAATCAAATAAACAGTTCATGAAGCTATTTTACAATATACATTTGATTACACAATTTTTACAACATAATCAGAGTACAATTAGAAACATATCAAATAATGATGCAGCGAAAAATTACTAATAATATAATATACCAAACTACGTCTTTATCCTCCAGAAATAAAGTCTTCAAACACTGAAAAGTTCAAGCTGACCCAAGCGTAATGAAGAGTCAGAACTAAAAGTTCTTATGTAAGTTAAATCAACAACAAGTAAATATGAGTGTAATAGCTTCAAAGATATTTATGGGATTTTACATCTTCCATCCAGTGTATAATGTACGTGTAATAACTTAAGAGATGTTACGGGATTTTCCATCTCCTAAGGATCAGTTAAACTTTATATATGTAGTAAAATACACTACATATGTAGTGTCTATCAGTAATGTAAAGTATTAAAATAGTGCTAAGGCTTTACATTGATTCTCCTTAACACATTTTTAAGCAGGTAGTCTACGTAGGTCCTGCGACACAACTAGTAAAGTCGGTAGCCAGTAAGTCTCTAATAGGTACCATACTAAAACTAAATCGTAGTGGGTGCGAATAAGATAAAGAGTATGACAAGGCACGTGAGGCAATGCCCAAGGAGGATACTATCAGTTCGGGTCGTAGGGCCGGTGGTAACGCATCGTAGCTACGGCAGCCCACCGCGTCCAACACCCCCAAAATCAAATCAAATCAAGGTGTACTGATCAAGCCAAGTAATATGAAAAGGTGTGTCCGTTAGGGGTTGCTAGCCCACTTGTCCCTGACAAGCCATCCTATTCTAGTGATTTCAAATTAGCACAAGTGCTGGGATCATCCATCATCATTCTCTTTCTTTAAATCCAACAAACGTTCGCCAAATCCAACCACTTCATTCTGGATCATCCACCACATACACAGTTATTAAAGTGATTCCAATATTGATAGGGAGTCTGCCAATAAGAGGTCACGGTCTCTTTAACAACCAAACGTCATTTTTCATAACGGTTGGTTCTTTTACATTTTGAAACTGATTCATATTTGATATCAAAATATCATATTCACTTCAAAATGTCCTTCATTTCAAAATCATTACATTTACTTCAAAATATGTCATTTTCATTTGAAAATATCCTTTCAAATTCCAACTTAGATTATACCTTCATTTAACCACATTCACATTCAAATCAACGATTTGAATATAAACTTCCAACTTTGCACAGTTTGAAATTTTAGAAAATATTTTGAATAGTTATGAATAGTTTAAAATAGTTTAGAGATTTAAACTAGTTTAATATAAAATGGTTTGAGTATTGAAAATGGTTTATATAGTAAAATAGTTGGAAAATTCTAATAATTTGAATATTAAAAAGAATTGATTTTAAACAGTTTATATTAAGATAATTTATTTTGAAAATAATATCAAACCAAATTGTTTCTTTCAATTTCAACAAATTTGGCCCCATGTCAAAATTTCAAATCAACAAAACTCAATTTTCAATCTTTAATGCAATTGACTCAATTTTGATTTAATTTCAAATCAACTTGATTTCAATTTCAATTCGAATTAACTTCAATTTTCGAAACATTCATTTTTAACTTCAAACTCAATTCTATAATTCAATGATTTAAATCTCAATTCAATTCTTATTATAAAGATTTCAATTTACTAATTTAAATCACTTAAATCAAATAACCTCATTATTCAATTTTTAGGTGTAAATATTAAAATAATTCAATTTTCAAAATTAAAGTCATACCTCGATTATAACTTCACATTTCCAATTCAATTCTTTAAAACAATTTATTTTAACCGATTTCAATTTCAACATTCCAAAGCTTGAATTAGAAATAATTCAATTCATATAATCTACAATTTATTTCCTTTAAAATAATATCATTTAATCCAAATTCAAGATTTTAAAACCATTAATTTAACCAATCCGGTGTCCGTATTTAATTTTCTACCCTATGGTCAAGTGATCAGTTATTCCAATTTTAATTATAGGAATGGATATATATCATTTCAATTCAAATCAAAATGTCACAGGTATATATCATTTCAACCTATTTCTTAATTTATTCAAAATAATTTAAATCATAGTTTATATGCTTTCAATTAATTTACCGGGTGAAAATAGAGATATATACAAATAAATAAACATCCAATCATCCAACATGTCAACAAATAGACATCCATCATAATCAACGTCAAATTTCGCCAATAAATCACAACAATTAACTAGTTATCAATATCAGGTACTTAACTAGCAATTAAATTAAATTATTAATTTAAATGTCAATTTAATTCAATTTAAAATTCAATTACGATTAAAATGTCAATTTAAACTACCTAACAGCAATCAATAAAATTCTTATCACATTATAAATTTAATTCAACTAACAAAAGAAGGTTTAGTATTGCGTGAGAGGGTTAAATCACCCCCCTTTGATTTATAGTAGATTTAAAATCTAATAAAAGCCCAAAATTTCAACAGTCTCCAAATTCAACCAAACTAGTTCTATGTTGTCTAAAATTTTGATACGATCCCAAGAAGAAACCGCGTGTGAATCCGAGTTCATATGCAAAAGTTATGGAGGTTAGAATGTTGAAAATTCAAAAATTAAATTAAAAAGAACTCAGAGGCAAATTCGTAATAATCCTCACCATCTCCACCCTACAGACACGATCAAACCTATGCCCTAGCTATAGCTGCTGCAAAACCATAACCACCGCACGTGTCTATGGCCACATGAACCCAGATCCGACCTCGTCATCGTCTCCTCTCGACCAACCGTTCACACACCGAAGTCGCGACGTCCAGAGGCACTACTAATGGCAGGCCGCCGTCGCCACCTTCTATCACCGTTCCTGGCGAATTCCATCACCTCAAAGATGATCCAACCACATGGATGAACGCTGCTTGATGTCCTCTACAATACTATGCCCACCGATCGTCGATTGGTTGACGATCCACCGTTGATTTGGACAACCCTAAAATGGACAGTTGAGAAAGATCGCCAATTTCTAGACAAAACGGAGCCTACAATCAAAAAAGAATTGCAAAAGATGATTACGTTCGTCGAGAGCTTTGCGTAATATATTATATGACAGTATTTAAGCAGTTTGAATTCTTCGATTTGATATGAAATTGTAATTAGGGTTTGGGATGTCTGCTATTAAGAAGGAACAGATAATGAAATAGATAAGAGCAGAAATTGTACGTACATAAAATAGAATAAAATACTGCTAGAGTTTATAACAGCCTATATATAGATAGAGATGTAAAAGAATGGATGGAATAGATCGAATGGGTCGAAGCGATAACAAGGAACCGAAAAGCCCTGTTTCGTTCGCGAAATGAAAAAAGGTCATCCCATATATCAAAATATAGATTTTTAATATTTTTAAACTCAATGAAACAAGTATCAAACCCTAACTCTAATGTATATAGAAGTTAGCTTTTGAAATCAGATTATATTTATTCAAATTCCTTTAATTGATTTCAACGCGTTTCGAGCTCGCATTATCAAACGGTAAGTCCGATTGCTATGAAACTTGAAATCTTATAAATATTACGGATCCGATGAAACTGGTTTCATCAAAATCTAAGATAGTACCTCAAAAAGACTAATTTTATACGTTAATCAAATGAATTATTATTTTAAAATCAACTTAATCCCTTTTAAATTCAAATTAAAAAGTTATCATATTTTATCATTCTCGATTATACAAAAATTAATAATAATTAAAAAAAAAGATTTTCCATGTTAAATCCACTATATAAATATTTCATTAATTTCAACATTAATTTACAATAGAAATAAAAACTAGTTTATTATAATTTAAATTTCAAAAAATTCTTTTACTTTCATTTACATTCTTATTATCAAATCAATAAATACCATATCAATTTTATTAACATAAATTTTCACCTTATTATACTCATTTTCTACTGTAACATCTTTTCTTATATTAACTACAAAATTTCAATTACATTAAATTTCATTAATTTCAAACAGATTAAATAATTTGGTAATAATTTAAAGAATTGTTTACATTAATAATTCATATCTATTAACTTATTGTTTACAATCGAGGGTTTTAATCACTTACCAAAACTGATTTCATATTCTATGTTAACTAATTTCAATTAAATAACATATTATTTCTATTTTTAATACAACATTTATTTCATTCCTCATTAACTTCCATTATTATCATTAATTGGAATTACACTAAATAGTTGTCAGTTTCATTTAATCAACATTATTAAATTATATTGTAATAAATTTTTTCATTTATAAATCATAAATTTTAATTTCTCACAATATTAAATTCCAAAAATCTTATTAAATTTAATATTTTTAATTATCATAAATACGGGTCGTTGCAATCTCCCCCACTCAAAACTTTTCATCGCCGAAAAGGAACAAGAAAGAATCAAGAGGCTTGGCATAATTTTATTCAAAATATTCAGTATATAAACACTTTGAGCTTATATAATTAAGTTTAATAAAAGTTTGAAAATAACTCAACTTCCACAAAAATTCTAAGTCCTAAATTTACGAAAAATTTCGACAGCGTCTCCTTTGCGCGGTTAGGTCCGGAAGAATAACAATATCAATAATTACATTATATATATGTATATATATATCATATTTCAATAATAAAATATTACAAATCATGGGAAAAACAATAAAACAACTTTTCAAAAACCGTAATCCGAAAACGTACCTATTTATTGGGGAAATTTTTTTTATTTATGAAACCAAAAGCAACTGCTATTGCTTTCATAAACCTGCATCTTACTTACATAACCAAAAGAGTTAAAATTATGTAAAAAGAGTAATATATTAGTTGTTTCAATTAATAGCACAAGCAACATACAATATATAATAACCATATGAAACAAAATCAGTACGACTATTATGTGCAACCAAAAACTAATGGTTTGCCTTTGTTTGGAACTTTTTATCATACAAGAGTGATAATTAAACTATCAAGTGTACCTTACGCTCAATAGCCTTCGATAATTACTTAGTAGATTTTTCATACAACCTTAAACAAATTGAAGTATCATTTTCCAAACTTTCCATAAGCCAAAACAATAAGGAATTAAATATTATTTAAATTTGTTATATTGGTTTCTTTGAGACATCATTTGCTTTCCATTTATTTCATTTCATTTATACAAAGCCATCTCATATTAATTTACATTCATTTGCTTACATGAATTTTCATTCAACATTTAAAACAATAATGAATCAATTCTTAAAGCATTACATAATTTTCTTACACTTTAATTTACATTTATTTACTTATATAACTTGATTTCCATTTAAATTAATATTCTTTGATGAATCATTTCACACTCAAGTTTCTCTATTCTTTGATTCACATTTATTTCTTCATATCTAGTATCATTTAATATTAAATTATTTATAATCATTTCTTTCACTTAAGCTTTTACTTATATAGTATTCTATTACATATTCATATTTAACATTATAACTTTTTAAACATTTCTGGCAAGTATTATATATGTTTTTAGAATGTAATTGAGTGAGGGAGATTGTAACGATCCGTATTTTTGATAATTAAAATATTAAATTTAATAAGGTTTTTGGAATTTAATATTGTGAGAAATTAAAATTTATGATTTATAAATGGGAAAATTTATTAGAATATAATTTAATAATGTTGATCGGATGTAATTGACATCTGTTCAATGTGATTTCCGTTAATGGTAATGATTGTAGGTTAATAAGAAAGAAATTAAATGTTGTATTAATAATAGAAGTAATATATATTTAATTAAATTTGGTTTTAATATAGAATACGAAATCAATTAGTTAGTAAATAAATTTATTAACCTTGTTTGTAAACAATAATTTTATTAATGTGTTTAAATTACCAAGATGTAACTATTATTTTATTCCTCATCCTATTATTTAATCCGTTTGAGTTCAAATTGGGAATCAATGAAATTTAATGTAAGTGCAATAGTGCAGTTAATATAAGGAAAGACGTTAACTATAGAAAATGAGTATAATAAAGTGGAAACTTATATTAATAAAATTCAAAAGATATTTGTTGATTTAACATGAGAATTTAAATCAAAATAAAGGATTGCTTGGAATTTAAATTCTAATGAATGGATTTTCTACAGTTGTAATTGAACGCTGAAATTAATGTAATATTTAAATCTTGGAATAAACGTGGAAAATTTATTTAAAAATATTATTAATTTCTGTTTAATCAAGAATGGTAGATTGTTAACTTTCAAATTTGAATAAAAGTGATTAAATTGATTTTAAATTTATAATTCATTTAATTAACATGTAAATTAATCTTTTTGGGCGTTGTCTCAGATTTTGATGAAACCAATTTCATCAGATCCATAATAGTAAATTATTATAGGATTTCAAGTTTTGTAGCGATCGGACTTATCGTTTGGCTGTGCGAGCTTGAAACACGTAGAAATCAATTAAAGGAAATTAAATGAATATAATTTGATTTTAAAAACTAAATTCTGTATGCGGTAGATTAGGGTTTGAAATTAGTTCCATTGAATTTAAAAATATTGAAAACCTACATTTTGATATATGGTATGACCTATTTTCGTTTCAGGAACGAAACAGGTTTTTCGGGTCTTTATTATCGCTTAGACCTAATTCGATCTGTTCCATCCATTCTTATCCATTTCTGCCTATATATATGTTGTTATAAACCCTAGCTACTTTCTATTTTCATTTTATGTTTATACAATTTTTACCTCATCGGTTCCTTCTCAATGGCAGACATCTCAAACCCTAATTACAATTCCAAATCAAACCAAAAATTCAAACTGCATAAATCATGTCACATAATATATCATCACGAAGCTCTCGATAGATGTAATTTTCATCTACAGTTCGTTTTTGCAATCGAATCATGGTTTGTCCACAAATTAGTGAAATAGTCGTGGCTGTTCGTTCTAGGGCTTGGAGATCAATGGTGGATCTTCATCGATGGGATGATTGGAGGTGACCACTGGGTTGAGGAGGATGAGCGGAGGCGATCCATCATCTTCAATCGTGTCCAACGTGGTTGAATTTGCCAGAAATCGGCCTTGAAGGCGGTGGCGGCGCGGTGAGCCAGGCGGCATCGGAGGGTGCCGCGATCTGGTCGGTGGTAGAGGAAGGTGTGGCGAGCACGGTCGTGAGCTCCGATCTGGGTTTTGGTGTACGGTGGTGGCATGATGGCATGGTGAAGGATGGCGGCTGAACAAGGTTGGCTTGAGCGCGAGTTAGATGTAGGGTTTGAGAGAGGAAAATTTACGAATTTGCCTTTATTTTTATTTTTAATTTAAATTTGAATTTCAAAACTTCTAACATCGATAACTTTTGCATACGAACTCGGATTAGACGTGGTTTCTTCCGTTGAGATCACATCAAAATTCCGAACAATATGAAACTAGTTTAGTTGAATTTAGAGACAGTTCAAATTTTGGGCTTTATTGGATTTTTTATCGACTATAAATCAAAGGTGAGTGATTTAACCCACACATGCAGTACTTAATTTTCTTACGTTAGTTGAATTAAATTTATGACGTGATAAGAATTTTATTGGTTATTGTTTGATAGTTTAAATTGACATTTTAATTGTAATTGAATTTTGTATTGAATTAAATTGACATTTAAATTAATATTAGATTTAACTGCTAGTTAAATACCTGATAGTAATAAGTAATAAATCGTTGTGAATTATTGCCTAATTTGGATGTTGATTATGATGGATGTTTACTTGTTGACATTTTTGGATGATTGAATGTTCATTTATTTTTATATATCTCTATTATCACTCTGTATATTAAGTGACAACATATATACTGTTATTTAAAGTATTTCGAATAAAATAAGAAATAGGTTGAATTGATATATACCCATGACACGTTGATTTGGATTGAAACGATATATATCCATCCCTATAATTAAAATAGAAATAACTGATCACTTAGCCGTAGGCTAGAAAATTATATACAGACACTGGATTGGTTAAATTAAACGGTTTTAAAATCTTGAATGTGGATTTTGATTAAATAATATTGTTTAAAAGAAATAATTTTAGATTTATATGAATTGAATTATTTTCTATTCAAGCTTTGAAATGTTGAAACTGAAATTGGTTATAAGGAAATAGTTTTAAAGAATTGAGTTGGAAATGTGAAGTTGTAATTGATAAATGACTTAAAATTTGGAAATTGAATTATTTTAAGATTTGGATATTAAAATTGAACAATGATGTTTAAATTGATTAAGGTGTTTTAAATCGGTAAATTGAAATTGATATAAACTAAATGGTTTAAAATAAGAATTGAATTGAAATTTAAATCATTGAACTAAATTGTTGAATCGAATTTGAAGTTGAAAATGAATGTTTTTGAAGTTATTTCAAATTAAAACTGAAATCAAGTTGATTTGAAACTAAATTGAAATTGAGTTAATTGAATTGAAAGATTGGAAATTGAATTTGTTGATTTGAAATTGGTCATGGGTCTAGATTGTTGAAATGGAAAGAAATAGTTTGATTTGATACTATTTTGAAAATAAATTATGTTAATATAAACCGTTTAAAATCTATCTTTTTAATATTAAAATTATTTATATTTCCAAACTATTTTACGATATAAACCATTTTCAATACTCAAACCATTTTATATTTAACTATTATAAATCTCCAAACTATTTAAACTATTTTAAACTATTTATAAGTATTCAAACTATTTTCTATAATTTCAACCGTCCAAAGTTGGAATGTTTATATTTAAATCGTTGATTTAAATGCGAATTTGGTTAAATGAGGTTGCAATCTAAGTTAGAATTTGAAATGATATTACCAAGTGATTGAGTAAATATGATGATTTTGAAATAAAGGATATTTTGAAGTGAATATGATATTTTGATATCAAATATGAATCGGTTTTGAAAAGTAAAAGAACCAACCGGTGTGAAAAATAATGTTTGGTTGTTAAAAAAACCCAGGCCTCTTATTGACATACTCTTTGTCAATATTGGAACCACTTTAACAAATGTGTACACCGTAGATGATATCCAGAAAGTAGAGGTTGAATTAGAGGCATTTACTGGATTTGAAGAAAGAGAACGATGATGGATGGCCCAGACATTTATGTCAATTTGAAATGACTTAAACAGGAGTCGTACCTGACCATCGAGGCTAGCTACCTCTAGCGGACACACCTCTTCGTATTACTATATTGATGTTGGCTTGATCGATGCACCTTGATTTGACTTTAGGGGAGTTGGTCGCGATAGGCGGTCATAGCTACGATGCGTTACCACCAGCCCTGTGACCCAAACTGGTATTATCCTACCTTTGGACATTGCCTCATGTGCCTTGTCATACTTTTATTCTTATACGCGCCTACTACGATTTTGTTCTAGTGTGGTACCTATAGGGGACTCACTGGCTACCATCCTTACTGGTTGTGTTACAAGACCTGCATAGACTACCTGCTTAAAAATGTTTTAAGGGGGATAAAAGCCTTAACACTATTTTAATACTTAATGATAGACACTACATGCCTAACGTATTTTACTACATATAGATAGTTTGACGGATCCTTAGGAGATTGGAAATCCCGTTACATCTCTTAAGTTATTGCACGCACGTTGTACACTGGATAGGAGATGTAAAATCCCGTAAACATCTCTGAAGTTATTACACTCATATCTACTTGTTGTTGATTTAACTTACAAAATAATTTTTAGTTCTGACTTGAGTGTTTTGTCTTTTCTTTACGCTCGCGTCAGCCTGAGAATTTCAGTGTTCGAAGGCATTATTCTGGAGGACGGAGATGAAGTTTGGTATATTATATTATTAGTATTATTCTGCTGCACCATTATTGGTATTTTGTAATTGTACTCTGATCATGTTGTAAAAATTGTGTAATCATATATATGTTGTGTAACAGCTTCATGAACTGTTTATTTTATTATTATATTCTGTCATTCCGCTACGAGATTCCATGCTTTATTTTTTCTTCTTCCTCTTATTTTCTTATTGTACCCATTGACAATCCTCCCTTTTAAATGGTTTGAGTTGGACATGTGTGGTTTATTGTCGATTAAAACCGTCTAAAAAAGGTGGGTCGTCATAGTTGGTATCAAAGCTTTGGTTTAGAGATGCCTTAGCGCGCTGGGGATAACTCATTAGAGATAGGGTTATTAATATCCTAGAATGAGTCCGAGTGTGTGTGTGTATGGGAGAGCATATTTGTTTGTGCTATAAAATTATTTTGCATTATGTTAATTTTTTATTAAGTATTTATGAATTTCAATCGGTACATAGGACACTATGGGATCGATAGACGTTTCTAAACACCGAAAAAGGGTATACAGATACAATATTGTTTTAAAAATAGGTAAATGAAATAATTTTACCTAATATTATATTTTTTTATATAAAGAAATAAATTTAAATGATATAGTTATTTTGGTGTATTGTTCCTTAGGAAATGATAATTTTCAATTACTGTTTGGTTTATCAAGGTTCTTAAGACTATTAACTATTATATGTTATAAGAAAATGTAAATTTATAAATAAAATGAATTTAAATTGAGAATTTAAGAACTTAAATTCCGTGGTTTTGAAATTAGGTTTCAAAGATTTTGAAATATAATACTAGTATTATTTGGCAGTATTTTCGGATAGAAATATTTTTAATAAGATTCAAAGAAATGTTTTTAAAAGAATTTTAAAAATGAAGTAAGTTCTGTACTCCCCTCTTCTGTCGCTGGAAAATAATTTCGATAATGATCGTGACATCATCGACGTTTATTTTCAAGTTTCAAAGTGGAAAAACCACTGTAGTAGCCTTGCTACACATTTGTTTTGATAAACGGATTTTAATTTTATTTTCCTAGATATGATTTGATATATATAAAAAGGTATATATTACTTCAAAATGATTGAAATGAACCCAGTTTTGAATTCTTTAGTTCCTGTAAATTAATGATTTTCATTTGTAGAAATAAAGTGAAATTTTACTAGTCCGAAAGTTCTAAAATGAGAAATAAGAAATTAGAAGCTCAATATTTAATGAATCTTGAAAGAAATTGGAGGTTTGTAACTTGTAGATTAAAAGATAATGAAAATTAAGATGTAAAAAATTGAACATTTTTGTTAATAAAAATGAATAGGATAAATTTGTATAACATTCAATTACATTTTAAAAACATATATAAAACTTACCAGAAATGTTTAAAAAATTGTCATGTTAAATATGAATATGTAATAAAATATTATACAAGTAAAAGCTTAAAAAATGATTCATAAAAAGATTTAATATTAAATGATATGATATATGAAAAATAAATGTGAATCAAACAATAGAGAAACTTAAGTATGAAATGATTCATTAATGAATATTAATATTAAATGGAAATCAAGTTATACAAGTAAATAATAAATGTGAACTAAATTGCAAAGAAATTTATTTGATATTTTAAGAATTGATTTATCAATGTTCTAAATTATTGTACAATGAAATAATCTATGTATGTAAATGAACGTAAATTAATAAGATATAATCTTGTATGAAATAAAATAATAGAAATTAAATGATGTGAAAACAAACCAACAGAATAATATATGTTGTTTGGTTTGTGGGAAGTTCGGGAAATGATACTTCAATTTGTTTGAGGTTGTACAAACAATCTATTAACTAATTATCTAAGGTCGTTGAGCATAAAGTATACTCGGTGGTTTATTTATCACACTTGTACAATGGAACAATCTAAGGCCGTTTGAGGTTGTATGAACAATCTATGTTGTTTCTGAAACTGAACAAACCTTTAGTTTTTGGTTGCTATGGATGTACGATTGATTCTTTTATTTCATATAATGGTTGTACCTCGTTTGTATGAATATGATTATTATATATTATATGTTGCTTGTACTCTTAATTGAAACAACTGATATATTACTCTTTTACATACTTTTAACTCTTTGAGATTATAAAAGTAAAATACAGGTTTATGTAAGCAATAGTAGTTGCTTTTGGTTTCATAAATAAAGTTTATTTGCCCGACAAATAGGCGTGTTTTCGAATTACAGCTTTTGCAATGTTATTTTATTGTTTTTCCATGGTTTGGGATGTTTATTATTAAAATATAATATATATATATATATATATATATATATATATATATTGAATTTATTGATATTATTAATTTTCCGGACCCAACCGTGCAAAGGAGACTCTGTCAAAATTTTCGTAAACTTAAGACTTAGAATTTTTTTGTGAAAGTTGAGTTATTTTCAAATGTTTACTAAACTTAGTTATGTAAGTTCAAAGTGTTTATAAATTAATTATTTTGAATAAAATTATGTCAAACCTCTTGTTTCTTTCTTGTTCCTTTTTGGGGATGAAAAGTTTAAGTGAGGAAGATTGTAACGACCCGTATTTTCGATAATTAAAAATATTAAATTTAATAAGATTTTTGAATTTAATACTGTGAGAAATTAAAATTTATGATTTATAAATGAGAAAAATTTATTAGAATATAATTTAATAATGTTGATTTAATGAAATTGACAACTGTTTAATGTAATTTCAGTTAATGGTAATAATAAGGGTTAATAATGAATAAAATAAATGTTGTATAAAACGGTAAATTGATGTTATTTAATTGGAATTGGTTTCAATATATCTAAGTAAATTTATAATCTTTGTTGTAAACAACAAATGTGTTAATGTGTTCAAATTATTTAAATGTACAATTGTTCACTTCTCATCTTATTATTAAACCCAATTTGGAATAAAATTGGAAATCAATGAAATATTGCAGTTAATATGGTAAAGAACGTCAACCATAGAGTATAAGAATAATAAGATGGAAACTTTGTAAAATAAATTCATGAGGTAATAGTTGATTAAATATGAGAATATGTAAATAAAAATAATTGAATTTTTTGAAATTTAAAATATAATAAACTAGTGTTTATTACTGTAGAAATTTAACGTTGTAATAATTCAATATTAAACATTGGATTAAACATGGAAAGCTATATTGTAAAATATTATTAATTTCTGCGTAATCAGGAATGATGAACTATTAACTTTTAAATTTGAATTTAAAAGTGATTAAATTGATATTTAAATAATAATTCATTTAACTAACGTGTAAAATTGGTCTTTTTGGGCACCATCTCGGATTTTGATGAAACCCGTTTCATCGGATCCATAAAAGTAAATTATTATAGGACTCCAAATTTCGTAGCGATCAGACTTATCATTTGATCGTGCGAACTCGATATGAGTAAAAATCAATTAAAGGAATTTAAATAAATATAAATTGATTTTAAGAGCTAAATTTTATATATGATAGAATTAGTGTTTGAAACTAGTTTCATTGAGTTTAAAAATATTAAAAACCTATATTCGATATATGAGATGACCTATTTTCGTTCCAGGAATGAAATGGGCTTTTTGGATCTTTGTTATCGCTTCGACCCATTCGATTTGTTCCATTCATTCTTATCCATCTCTGCCTATATATGTTGTTATAAACCCTAGTAACTTTCTATTTTCATTTTCTATACGTACAATTTCTTTCTCATATGTTCCTTCTCAACGAGGGATATCCCAAACCCTAATTACTAATTCCAAGTCAAACTCCAAAAATTCAAACTACTCAAATGCTATCATATAATATATCATCACGAAGCTCTCAACAAATGTAATATGCATCTGCAATTCATTTTTCGATTGGCGGTTCTGTTTGTCTAGAATTGGGCGAAACATTCTCAGCCGTCCATTCTAGGGTTTCGGTTCGATGGTGGATCATCACCCAACCGATGATCGGGTGGTTACAGCTTGTAGAGGCACGTAGTAGGTCTCAATGATGGTCTTCGATCATTGCTTTGATGCCGGAATTTTCCATGATTAGCGAAATTGACTCCGGTGACGTGGAGCGCTATGAGGCGGTCGATGGTGGCCGCACGACAACAGTGGGGGCGGCTTGGCGAGAGGAGCTCGGCGCGGTTGTAACGACCCGTTAAATTAATAATATTAAATGAGTTAAATTAATATAATTTCTAACCTGATTTAGGAAAAAAAAGGCTTTAAGATTTATTTGAGAAAATGTAGTAATTTGTTATAGTAATTGGAATTTAATGTAACAATTTAATTTTTATGACAATAGTTTTGGATAATGTAATTGTCACACTTTGTTAAAAGTTAATGTTAAGAAACCAATAAATGTTGAATTAGTGAATATTAATAAAATATTTACTAGAATGAGATTCATTTAATATTAAAATAAATAGCAGGATTGTTTCATTTGGTGACCGTTGAATAAACCAATGCAATAAGTGTAGATAAATTTTTTTTTTGAATATTGTTCGATAATGAATGTACTTAAAAAGGGTAATAAACTTAATATAAGAAAACAAAGGCAAATTGTGTATTAATTAATGAATTCATGAATCAGTGTATGGACTTAGTGTAACTATACGTAAATGTACGCAATAAGGTTGTGAAATACCAATGATTTGGATTTCCAATTTATATTAAACATAATGTTGGTAGAAATTGGAATTCACTGTTGTGTGAAATATATGAGAAATCAGGTCAAATGTAAATTATACCGTAGATGATATACTCTTTTAAACAGTAGGATTTTTAAATAAATAAACGTTTCACTTAGGTTTCAATTGGATAACTTATGTAGTTTAATGGAGAATCAATTGCAATTAATTGCCATAAATTAGTGATGATAGGGTAGTTTGATTTGGCCTTTAAGAAGCAAAGAAAAAGAAAGCCAAGATTTATGAATTCATTTGCAATGTGAAATGCAAATCTTGTGGATTGTTTTTTTTTTCAAATGGAATTAATATTTAACCATTACGTTGGTGGAGTCTGATAAGTTAAGGTAGATAATCAATGGTAATTTACCTAATTCAAAGGATATATTAATATAAATATGGGTAAAATGAGGTTAGACCAAGGATATAATATTAATTGATTTTTAAGGCTTAATTAATACGTGAAATAGACAAGATTCTACATTCAAACATTTATACAAAGCTAAGTTGTAAATAGAAGTACCAATGTAATATAATGTACATAGATGGGAATCAACATTTATTTATTTATTTAATGGAATTTAATTTCTATAGTATGATAATCGCAATTAAATGAAATTGAAATAGCTAATTTATACGTTAGTTGAAATTTAGCTGGAATATGAGGATTTTTAATGAAATAGTGAAATCAAATGGAAATAAGGTTTCAATTATACATTGGAATTTATATTCACCATAAAAGGTTAATTGAAAACCAAAGGAGTTAATAAAGGAATCAAGCTTTATCTATTAATTTGGATTTAAGATATGGTAAATTGGATTTATTGCAATAATTAATTCTATAAGATGAGGTTAATACTTATTCTATTTATAATTAGACCAAATTGTTGATATAGATTTTTTGAAAGCAGAATCTATAAATCAATTTGAGTATCAAATTCAATAATTGCACTTATTGCATAAATAAAGGGAATTTAACGTTAAATATTACGTTACTGAAATTTAAAATGAACTTTAAGAATAATATTGTGAATCATGAACCAAAGTATGTGGCATCCCTATTTGGATAAAGAATGAGTATATAAAAGTTAAAATCTAATATACGGGGTTTTGAGCATTTAATTTTATAATTCTTAAATATAGGAAAGTGCAGAAATTAACACTGCAAATTGATATACTTATAATTTTAATTCACATCCAAGCTTGTTAAACCATTTGAAATTGATTAAATTATATAAGTAATAAAATTTGGACAATTTTAGAATATACTATAAAATTTGGATTTTTGTAATTTATTTTGATTTATTTAATGAATATAAAAATAGCCTTTTTTGTCACGGACTCGGATTTCGATGAAACTAGTTTCATCGGATCCGTATCGGTGAATTATTATAGGGTTTCAAGTTTCGTATCGATCGGACTTGTCGTTTGATCGTACGGGCGTGAAACGCCTTGAAATCAAATTTAATTAAAATCAATTTGAATCAATTTGGAAATTTTGTTTTCAGCATAACTTCTTCATACGATCAAATTTGGACGTGAAACTTTTTCCATCGCGTTCAGAATATTTTAAATTACCTATTTGGATATATAGATTTAATAAATTCGGTTCCGGAGGCATAGCGGGCTTTTTGGGCCATAGTTTGTTCCGCACGTTCATTTTACGGTCTATCTACTCTATCTCTAACCCCTCTATATAAACCTAGCTACAAGCCCTAGCCTCCACCTAATTTCTTTTCATCTGAGCGTATACTTTCTTCAAGCTCCTCTTCTTCTTCAATGGGTGCTAACCCTAGATCCAGTCAGTTCAAAAAAAAAAAAAATTCAAATTTAAAAAAAAAAAAAAAATTCGGATCTGCAGCAGCTTCTGGTCGCGTTTCGGGTTTCAGGGGAGAAAACCCTAGAGCAACTTCGGGTCAGGAAGAAAATGACTCGGGTCGCTCTGGGTCGTTTTGGCGAAAACTCCAAGCAAGCACCGGGGAATTGAGGCGGCGCACCGAAGTCGAACCCGAAGTCGACCCAGGACCAGAATTTTTCCATTTTTCAAATTTCCACAACTTTTGCATACGAGCTCGGATTCATGCGCGGTTTGTTTTGCTGGGATCGTATCGGAATTTCTGACGTTTTGACGCTGGTTTGGATGGATTTGGAGACCGTCAAAATTTTGAGTTTAAATTGAATTTAAATTCGATTTAAATTCCAAAGGTGAGTGTTTAAAACCCACTCACAACTACTAGAAGCTTTTATGTTTGTTAAATTAATTTTAGAAATGAATAGAAATTTATTTATGAGTATTTGGCATGTTTATTTCACTCATATTTGTTGAATTGCATTTATTAAGTTTAACTGTTAATTTAATTTATTTATTGCGTATTAATTGATAGTTAGAATTTATTTGTTTGCCTATAAACTGCTAGTTAACAGTTATATAGATTATTACTGAATATAAACTATTAGATTAATAGTTGTTAAATTTAATCTGAATAAAATTGTCAGTTATTACCTGTTATCTATTATCAAATATAAATTGTTATTGATTGATATTGCTTGATGATTTTGATTGGATGATGGATGATGTTGATGGATGTTTATTGAATATCATAAAATTGCGAATTATCATGCATATTTCATTTCATTCGGGATTGTGGTTTGAAATGATATACAACCGCAAAATTTTATATCTTTTAAATTGCGGATTGAAATGATAAATATCCGTATCACTTGACCATAGGATAGAAAATTTTATACAGGCACCGCGGTCTATATATAACTATTTTAATGTGATTTCTATGGTTTGGATGGAATACGGTTTCTAAAAATCTTAAATTTTATATTGTATAAATATTATTCTTCCATATATATACATATGAAGTTGAAAATTTTGAAATTAAAAGGTGTATAAAAATCTTTATTTAAAAATGGAAAAAAATTAAGAAAATGGAGTTTAATAATTTATATCATATGTTTAAATGTTAAGTTTGGAAATTTTAAGATATGATATTTATAATTGGATTTTTCCCAAAATAAATTGAAATGAATATTCTAGTATAATTTGAATTGGGAAAATATATATATTTTATTACTAGAAATTGAAGTCTTATTATTTATGGATTTTATGTGAATATTCAAGACTAATTAATAGAACAATTGATCTGTTGAAAGAATAAAATCCAATTTTAGTTTGAAATATTGTTACTCAAAATGGATATACGTATATATAAATAAATTGAAGTGGTTTTGGAACTTGAGAGAGATAATATAAATTTTGGTTTAGACTTTAATAAAGAAATGTATTTGTAAATCCATGAGAACTATTTTCTTTACAAAGTAACATTTAAGTTAAACCATTTAATTCATATACCGTTGAATGTCCAAACCATTCAAGTTTTAGAAGTTATGGTTTTAAATTATGATTTTCAAAATACTATGCTTTGAAAATATTTGATTTTCAGACGATATGAAGTTAAAGCATTTTGATTTTGGAAAAGAATTATATTTGGGATAAGTGATAAAATATGGTTTTGGGTTTTGAAATGATATCGTATTCATGGTTATGAAATGGAATGTTTATTCTGATTTTTAAAGTATAATCTATTTTTAAATGACCGCGGTGTTATAATAACGATGGGTTGGCAAAGAGACCGGGATCGGATATCTGACATACTCTCTGTCGATGCCGAAAACCACTTTGACTAACCGTGTACGCGGTGGAGATTCCAGAATGAAGTAGGTGGTGGTGACGTTTCCTGTAAGGTAAATACATGGACCCGACTCCCGTGAGTTGGCATAAGGTGGCTAAAACAGGAGCGATTCTCAGGCCAATGAGGTCATTCCTCTGATCGGACCCTCCTCTTCGATATTATACTTTGATTTTGGATTGATTCAGTGGCCACTTCTATATTTTGATTTTGGGGAGTTAGTCCGAGGTGGGCGGTAACTGCGGCTACGCGTTTCCACCAGCCTGGATAGCAATTGGTATATCTACCCTGGCATTGCCTAGTTGTGCCGTGTCACCTACCATACCGAGCCTTTACTACGAGTTTCTATTTGTGTCGTACCTATGGAGTATCCTCTGGTAGCTTCCCGATCAGGAGGTATTACGGTACTGTATAGACTATTGGCATTATTTGTGTTAAGGGCTATATGGGTAACCCCTTAACGCTATTAAAAAGTAAGTTTATTTTATAAATAGACACTATTATAATAGCGCAATATACTACATAGTAAATAGTTTAATGGATCCTTAGGAGATGTAAATCCCGAGCATCTCTTGAGTTACTGTACTCATATTTATTTCTGTTAATTTAACTCACATAAGATCTTTTAGTTCTGACTCGAGTGTTTTTGTCTTTTCAAATTCGCTCGGGTCAGTCCGAGCGTTTCAGGATCGAAGACTTTAGCTTTGAAGGACGAAGACGAAGGAGTCGTATTATTATTATCTATAGTATTGCACCACACTCATACTGTTCCGCTGCATTGATTGTATTGGTAGGTGTAACTCTGATATTTATTGTATAAAGCAAATCAAGTGTTTGTAAACTGTTTTGAACTGTATATTTATTATTATATTTTATCCTTCCGCTGTGAGATTCTGTTTTGTTTTATTTCTTCTCTGTTTTCTTATTTACCCCATAACAATCCGCCTTGCGTATGCTTTGAATTGGCACGTGTGTCGGTTTAAAGTGTGCGAAAAGGCTGGATGTTACAGTTGGTATCAGAGCTTTGGTTTAGCGATAAACCTTGGTTTTGTGGGGTTTGACTCTTTATTAATAGGGTAGTAATACCCTATGGGAGTCGCTGAGTGTATATATATATATGATAGAGCGTATTTGTTAGTATTAATAAAAGATTTTAATATTGTGTTAATCTGTTCCGCTTTGTATTTAGAAATTCTGGTTGATGCATGGGACGCTATGTCATCAATAGGGATTTCTAAACACTTAATAGGACAGACCGACATAATATTTGTTTTTAATATAGGTGAATGAAATAATTTTGCCTATTATATTTTCCATATATAAAAATATTTTTATAAAGATATATTTTGGTTGCTATAGTTGGGTGTTAGGTAATAAAAATATTTGAAATGAATTAAAGCTAAGTTGAATTTTAATAAATCAAATTAGAGATTTTAGAACTTAAGTCCGGGATTTTTGAAATCTTCTTTCAAAGGATTTATGAAATATAATGATTTGGTTTATAAATATTTTCTTATATAAATATTTAGTATAATTCGAAAGAATTGGTTTAAGAGGATTTTTAAGAAAATAAGTTTGTACTTTCCTCTCTGTCGCTGAAAATAATTTCGGTGATGACGGCCGCATCATCGACTTTCATTTTCGAGTTTCGAAGGGAAAGGCCACTGTAGTAAGTTCTACTGCATATTTGTTTGAAATTATTTAAAATTTTAATTGTTTAAAGGTAATTAGAGATATAAAAGTTGTAAGAAATTAATTATCTATTATTTTAAAGTAATTTTGGAATTTGACCCGGTATTAATTCTTGAATTTCCATTAATTAGCCGTAAAAAAAAAATTTGAGGTTAGTAAAATAAAGGTTAAGTAATCAATGAATTAAAAGGGTTGGGATTAAACTTGTATAAGTTCTTTTGCTTTTTCTTTAACATAAATAACTTACCAAGTATAAAAAGTTGAAATGTAAATTAAGAGTGGAATAGAATATTATGCAAGTAAATTTTTTGGAAATAATGAAGTATTCAATAAATTACTGTTATAAATAAGAATTTAATGGTATTAACTTAAGTGATGATTGGAATTTTACTAAAATTAAAGGTTGTATTATTAATAGGTGATTTTAACCGTAAGAAAGTAAAAATGAAATTCCTTAATTTATAAAGTTTGATTGTAGGGTTATTAACTTAAGTACGCCTTAATTTCCCCTATTCTAATATAATAGAAAGTAGGAAAAATATAAATGACTGCAATCCATAGTTAATGAATGAGTAAAATCTTTCACTTATAGGAATGCAAGTTATAAGGTTAATAAATTAAGTGTAAGTAGAGGGTTACTGTAATTAAATATAATGGAAACTTCAACATTAAATAAATGAATGAGATTAAAGGTAAGTTGAAATTGTAGGTTATAAAACAAATATATATTAATTAAAGGAATGAAAAGAAACTTGTAAATTTTCACTTACATTCTTAAAACATACATAACTTACCATATAATAAAAGTTGCAATGTTAGTAAGAAAATGTAAGGGGAAATCTTACAAGTGAAGCTTGAGGTAATAAAGGTATTCAATAAATTTGCTGTTATTAATGAGAATTAATTGTATAAACTTAAGTTAAATTGGAAATTTTACTATATAAGTAAAGGTAAGTAGTATAAATAGATGATATAAACTTTAGTCAATAAATTGGAATGCAAATATAATGAATTTTGTAATAAATGGAAAACGAAAATTGTAAGAAATAAAGAAATCCCTCCATAAATGAAAGAAAGAAAATCAAACCACTGAAGCATGAAATAAATGTATAATAAGTTAATTTGGTTGTTGGTTTGAATTGTATTGTTTGATTTATGATTATGGGGTAAGGAACTTGAAGTTGTTGGATGAATAAATAATCTATCTTTGTTCCATCTAAGACTGTTGAGTAAAGGATGCACTTGATAGTTAATTTCATTTCATACAAATTTCAAGTTTGAACCCAAACAACTATTTGTTTGATGGATTAAATGATTGCTTTGTGTGTGTATGTATGTTGTTTGTAAGGTTGATGGTTGTTGAATTGTTTGGTTGATTAATGATTGAATCCACTTGAATAGTTCACTTTAAAATAAATATTTAACCTTTTAGATTTTATAAGTGAAATGCAGGCTATGGAAGCCACAGCTACTGCTCTGGTTCCCTAATAATAAGCGTATTGCCCGACAAATAGGTACGTTTTCGGATTACGTTTAAAGCGCTATTTTATAATTTTGCCCGTGTTGGGATAATATTTTGATAATATATGTAATATATTTGTATATTTTGATATTATATTTTCTACAGAGTTTCTCCGTACAAAGGAGACTCTGCCAAAAATTTTCGTAAATTTTGGACTTAGAATTTTGTTGAATATTTTCCAAACTTTAATGATTTAAGTATTAAAGGTTATAATGACTATAAAACGGGCATATCTCATTTAAGGAAATTAATTTAGTAAATTATTGTTTATAAGTTAATATTTGAAATAAGATGTAATGTTTTATTCTTCCTTCTCCCTTCTTTTTCCTTTTCGGGGACGAAAACTTTTGAGTGGGGGAGATTGTAACGACCCGTTAAATTAATAATATTAAATGAGTTAAATTAATATAATTTCTAACCTGATTTAGAAAAAAAAAGGCTTTAAGATTTATTTGAGAAAATGTAGTAATTTGTTATAGTAATTGGAATTTAATGTAACAATTTAATTTTTATGACAATAGTTTTGGATAATGTAATTGTCACACTTTGTTAAAAGTTAATGTTAAGAAACCAATAAATGTTGAATTAGTGAATATTAATAAAATATTTACTAGAATGGGATTCATTTAATATTAAAATAAATAGCAGGATTGTTTCATTTGGTGACCGTTGAATAAACCAATGCAATAAGTGTAGATAAATTTTTTTTTTGAATATTGTTCGATAATGAATGTACTTAAAAAGGGTAATAAACTTAATATAAGAAAACAAAGGCAAATTGTGTATTAATTAATGAATTCATGAATCAGTGTATGGACTTAGTGTAACTATACGTAAATGTACGCAATAAGGTTGTGAAATACCAATGATTTGGATTTCCAATTTATATTAAACATAATGTTGGTAGAAATTGGAATTCACTGTTGTGTGAAATATATGAGAAATCAGGTCAAATGTAAATTATACCGTAGATGATATACTCTTTTAAACAGTAGGATTTTTAAATAAATAAACGTTTCACTTAGGTTTCAATTGGATAACTTATGTAGTTTAATGGAGAATCAATTGCAATTAATTGCCATAAATTAGTGATGATAGGGTAGTTTGATTTGGCCTTTAAGAAGCAAAGAAAAAGAAAGCCAAGATTTATGAATTCATTTGCAATGCGAAATGCAAATCTTGTGGATTGTTTTTTTTTTTCAAATGGAATTAATATTTAACCATTACGTTGGTGGAGTCTGATAAGTTAAGGTAGATAATCAATGGTAATTTACCTAATTCAAAGGATATATTAATATAAATATGGGTAAAATGAGGTTAGACCAAGGATATAATATTAATTGATTTTTAAGGCTTAATTAATACGTGAAATAGACAAGATTCTACATTCAAACATTTATACAAAGCTAAGTTGTAAATAGAAGTACCAATGTAATATAATGTACATAGATGGGAATCAACATTTATTTATTTATTTAATGGAATTTAATTTCTATAGTATGATAATCGCAATTAAATGAAATTGAAATAGCTAATTTATACGTTAGTTGAAATTTAGCTGGAATATGAGGATTTTTAATGAAATAGTGAAATCAAATGGAAATAAGGTTTCAATTATACATTGGAATTTATATTCACCATAAAAGGTTAATTGAAAACCAAAGGAGTTAATAAAGGAATCAAGCTTTATCTATTAATTTGGATTTAAGATATGGTAAATTGGATTTATTGCAATAATTAATTCTATAAGATGAGGTTAATACTTATTCTATTTATAATTAGACCAAATTGTTGATATAGATTTTTTGAAAGCAGAATCTATAAATCAATTTGAGTATCAAATTCAATAATTGCACTTATTGCATAAATAAAGGGAATTTAACGTTAAATATTACGTTACTGAAATTTAAAATGAACTTTAAGAATAATATTGTGAATCATGAACCAAAGTATGTGGCATCCCTATTTGGATAAAGAATGAGTATATAAAAGTTAAAATCTAATATACGGGGTTTTGAGCATTTAATTTTATAATTCTTAAATATAGGAAAGTGCAGAAATTAACACTGCAAATTGATATACTTATAATTTTAATTCACATCCAAGCTTTTTAAACCATTTGAAATTGATTAAATTATATAAGTAATAAAATTTGGACAATTTTAGAATATAGTATAAAATTTGGATTTTTGTAATTTATTTTGATTTATTTAATGAATATAAAAATAGCCTTTTTTGTCACGGACTCGGATTTCGATGAAACCAGTTTCATCGGATCCGTATCGGTGAATTATTATAGGGTTTCAAGTTTCGTATCGATCGGACTTGTCGTTTGATCGTACGGGCGTGAAACGCCTTGAAATCAAATTTAATTAAAATCAATTTGAATCAATTTGGAAATTTTGTTTTCAGCATAACTTCTTCATACGATCAAATTTGGACGTGAAACTTTTTCCATCGCGTTCAGAATATTTTAAATTACCTATTTGGATATATAGATTTAATAAATTCGGTTCCGGAGGCATAGCGGGCTTTTTGGGCCATAGTTTGTTCCGCACGTTCATTCTACGGTCTACCTACTCTATCTCTAACCCCTCTATATAAACCTAGCTACAAGCCCTAGCCTCCACCTAATTTCTTTTCATCTGAGCGTATACTTTCTTCAAGCTTCTCTTCTTCTTCAATGGGTGTTAACCCTAGATCCAGTCAGTTCAAAAAAAAAAAAATCCAAATTTAAAAAAAAAAAAAAAATTCGGATCTGCAGCAGCTTCTGGTCGCGCTTCGGGTTTCAGGGGAGAAAACCCTAGAGCAACTTCGGGTCAGGAAGAAAATGACTCGGGTCGCTCCGGGTCGTTTTGGCGAAAACTCCAAGCAAGCACCGGGGAATTGAGGCGGGGCACCGAAGTCGAACCCGAAGTCGACCCAGGACCAGAATTTTTCCATTTTTCAAATTTCCACAACTTTTGCATACGAGCTCGGATTCACGCGCGGTTTGTTTTGCTGGGATCGTATCGGAATTTCTGACGTTTTGACGCTGGTTTGGATGGATTTGGAGACCGTCCAAATTTTGAGTTTAAATTGAATTTAAATTCGATTTAAATTCCAAAGGTGAGTGTTTAAAACCCACTCACAACTACTAGAAGCTTTTATGTTTGTTAAATTAATTTTAGAAATGAATAGAAATTTATTTATGAGTATTTGGCATGTTTATTTCACTCATATTTGTTGAATTGCATTTATTAAGTTTAACTGTTAATTTAATTTATTTATTGCGTATTAATTGATAGTTAGAATTTATTTGTTTGCCTATAAACTGCTAGTTAACAGTTATATAGATTATTACTGAATATAAACTATTAGATTAATAGTTGTTAAATTTAATCTGAATAAAATTGCCAGTTATTACCTGTTATCTATTATCAAATATAAATTGTTATTGATTGATATTGCTTGATGATTTTGATTGGATGATGGATGATGTTGATGGATGTTTATTGAATATCATAAAATTGCGAATTATCATGCATATTTCATTTCATTCGGGATTGTGGTTTGAAATGATATACAACCGCAAAATTTTATATCTTTTAAATTGCGGATTGAAATGATAAATATCCGTATCACTTGACCATAGGATAGAAAATTTTATACAGGCACCGCGGTCTATATATAACTATTTTAATGTGATTTCTATGGTTTGGATGGAATACGGTTTCTAAAAATCTTAAATTTTATATTGTATAAATATTATTCTTCCATATATATACATATGAAGTTGAAAATTTTGAAATTAAAAGGTGTATAAAAATCTTTATTTAAAAATGGAAAAAAATTAAGAAAATGGAGTTTAATAATTTATATCATATGTTTAAATGTTAAGTTTGGAAATTTTAAGATATGATATTTATAATTGGATTTTTCCCAAAATAAATTGAAATGAATATTCTAGTATAATTTGAATTGGGAAAATATATATATTTTATTACTAGAAATTGAAGTCTTATTATTTATGGATTTTATGTGAATATTCAAGACTAATTAATAGAACAATTGATCTGTTGAAAGAATAAAATCCAATTTTAGTTTGAAATATTGTTACTCAAAATGGATATACGTATATATAAATAAATTGAAGTGGTTTTGGAACTTGAGAGAGATAATATAAATTTTGGTTTAGACTTTAATAAAGAAATGTATTTGTAAAGCCATGAGAACTATTTTCTTTACAAAGTAACATTTAAGTTAAACCATTTAATTCATATACCGTTGAATGTCCAAACCATTCAAGTTTTAGAAGTTATGGTTTTAAATTATGATTTTCAAAATACTATGCTTTGAAAATATTTGATTTTCAGACGATATGAAGTTAAAGCATTTTGATTTTGGAAAAGAATTATATTTGGGATAAGTGATAAAATATGGTTTGGGTTTTGAAATGATATCGTATTCATGGTTATGAAATGGAATGTTTATTCTGATTTTTAAAGTATAATCTATTTTTAAATGACCGCGGTGTTATAATAACGATGGGTTGGCAAAGAGACCGGGATCGGATATCTGACATACTCTCTGTCGATACCGAAAACCACTTTGACTAACCGTGTACGCGGTGGAGATTCCAGAATGAAGTAGGTGGTGGTGACGTTTCCTGTAAGGTAAATACGTGGACCCGACTCCCGTGAGTTGGCATAAGGTGGCTAAAACAGGAGCGATTCTCAGGCCAATGAGGTCATTCCTCTGATCGGACCCTCCTCTTCGATATTATACTTTGATTTTGGATTGATTCAGTGGCCACTTCTATATTTTGATTTTGGGGAGTTAGTCCGAGGTGGGCGGTAACTGCGGCTACGCGTTTCCACCAGCCTGGATAGCAATTGGTATATCTACCCTGGCATTGCCTAGTTGTGCCGTGTCACCTACCCTACCGAGCCTTTACTACGAGTTTCTATTTGTGTCGTACCTATGGAGTATCCTATGGTAGCTTCCCGATCAGGAGGTATTACGGTACTGTATAGACTATTGGCATTATTTGTGTTAAGGGCTATATGGGTAACCCCTTAACGCTATTAAAAAGTAAGTTTATTTTATAAATAGACACTATTATAATAGCGCAATATACTACATAGTAAATAGTTTAATGGATCCTTAGGAGATGTAAATCCCGAGCATCTCTTGAGTTACTGTACTCATATTTATTTCTGTTAATTTAACTCACATAAGATCTTTTAGTTCTGACTCGAGTGTTTTTGTCTTTTCAAATTCGCTCGGGTCAGTCCGAGCGTTTCAGGATCGAAGACTTTAGCTTTGAAGGACGAAGACGAAGGAGTCGTATTATTATTATCTATAGTATTGCACCACACTCATACTGTTCCGCTGCATTGATTGTATTGGTAGGTGTAACTCTGATATTTATTGTATAAAGCAAATCAAGTGTTTGTAAACTGTTTTGAACTGTATATTTATTATTATATTTTATCCTTCCGCTGTGAGATTCTGTTTTGTTTTATTTCTTCTCTGTTTTCTTATTTACCCCATAACAATCCGCCCTTGCGTATGCTTTGAATTGGCACGTGTGTCGGTTTAAAGTGTGCGAAAAGGCTGGATGTTACAGCGGTGGTCTGATCGAGTTTTAGGCGACAGAGGAGGCGGTGTTAGGTCAAAATAGGGTAGCGATTGATGACGATCGTGGGTTCGATCGAGGTAGGATTTTGCAGGTGAAGATATTTACGTTTAATATATTTATTTTTATTTAAAATTTAAAATTTAAAATTTTAAACTTATAACGTTCATAAGATTTTGATACGAGCTCCGACTGACGTGCGGTTTCTTCCCTTGAGTTCGTATCGAAATTTCGGATAATATGGAACTTGTTTGGTTGAATTTAGATGCTGTTCAAATTTTGGGGTTTTATTGGATTTTTAATCGTCTATAAATCAAAAGTGAGTGATTTAACCCACCCACACAATATTAAATCTTCTTATGTCAGTTATAATTTATGAAGTGATAAGAATTTTATTGATTGCTGTTTGGTAATTCACATTGTAATTTAAATTTAATTTGAATTTATATTGAATTAAACTAACATTAAAACTAATATTGAATTTAATTGCTAGATAAGTACCTGATATTGATAACTAGTTAATTGTTTTGATTTATTGGCTAATTTGGATGTTGACCATGATGGATGTCTATTTGTTGACATTTTGGTTGATTGGATGTTTATTTATTTATGTATATCCATGTTATCTCCCTGTATATTAATTGAAAGTATATAAACTGTTATTTGAATTATTTCAAATAAACTAAAAAATAGGTTGAAATGATATATACTCATGACACTTTGATTTGGATTGAAATGATATATATTCATCCCTATAATTAAAATTTGAAATAACTAATCACTTAGCTATAAGGAAGAAAATTATATACGGACATCAGATTGGTTAAATTCAATGGTTTTAAAATCTGGGTTTTCGATTTTGTTTAAATGACATTGTTTTAGAGGAAATAAATTGTGGATTTATATGAATTGAATTATTTCTAATTCAAGCTTGAAATGCCGAAATTAAAACTGAGTAAATGAAATTGCTTTAAAGAATTGAGTTGGAAATGTGAAGTTATAACTGAGGTATGACTTTAATTTTGGAAATTGATTTGGACCTTAAAATTGACAATGAGGTTTAATTTTATTTAAGTGTTTATATCAATAATTTGAAATTGAATATGAAATTGATATAAATTAAAATGGTTTAAAATAAGAATTGAATTGAAATTTAAATCATTGAATTTAATTGTCGAGTCGAATTTGAAGTTAAAAACGAATGTTTCGGAAATTGAAGTTATTTCGAATTGAAATTGAAATCAAGTTGATTTGAAGCTAAATTGAAATTGATTCAATTGAATTGAAAGATTGGAAATTGAGTTTGTTGATTTGAAATTGAACATGCGTCCAGATTTGTTGAAATGAAAAAACAACAGTTTGATATTATTTCCAAGTTAAATTATTTTAATATAAACTGTTTAAAAATCTGTCTTTTTAATATTCAAATTATTTAGATTTTCTAAACTTTTTTACTATATAAACCATTTTCAATACTCAAACTAATTTATATCTACTGTTTAAATCTTTAAACTATTTAAACTATTCTAAACTCTTTGAAACTATTCAAACTATTTTTCGAAAATTTCAGACTGTGCAAAGTTGAGATGTTTATATTTAAATTGTTGATTTAAATGCGAATGTGGTTAAATGAGGTTACAAACCAAGTTGAAATTTGAAATGATACTTTCAAGTGAAAATGAAATATTTTGAGTAAATATGGTATTTTGAAATGAAGTGATATTCTGAAATGAATATGATATTTTGATATCAAATGTGAACCGTTTACGAAATGTAAAAGAACCAACCTATATGGAAAACAACGTTTGGTTGTTAAAGAGACCGGGTCCTCTTATTGGCATTCTCTTTGTCAATATTGGAACCACTTTAACAACTGCGTATATGGTGGATGATCCAAAATGAAGTGGTTGGATTTGGTGAACGTTCGCTGGATTTGAAGAAAGAAAACGATGATGGATGACCCTGGCACTTATGCCAATTTGAAATGACTAAAACAGGAGGGCTTGTCAGGGCCAAGTGGGCTGGCTACCCCTAGCAGACACACTTCTTCGTATTACTACATTGATGTTGGTTTGATCGGTGCACCTTGATTCGATTTGATTTTGGGGGCATTGGATGCGGTGGGCGATAGTAGCTACGATGCATAACAACCAGCCCTACGACCCAAACTAGTAGTATCCTACCTTAGGCATTTTCTTACATGCCTTATCATACTTTTATCCTTATACGCGTCCACTACGATTTAGTATGGTACCTATAGGAGTCTCACTAGCTACCGACGTTACTGGTTTTGTTACATGGCCTGCATAAACTAGCTGCTTAACAATGTGTTAAGGGAGTTCAATGTAGAGCCTTAACGCTATTTTAATACTTTACTTTATTGATAAACACCACATATATAGCGTATTTTACTACATATAGATAGTTTGACAGATCCTTAGGAGATGGAAAATCCCGTAACATTTTTTAAGTTATTGCATGCACGTTGTATACTGGATAGTAGTTGTAAGATCCCATAAACATATCTGAAGCTATTACACTCATATCTAATTGTTCTTGATTTAACTTACATAATAATTTTTAGTCCTGACTCGAGTGGTTTGTCTTTTCATTACGCTCGAGTCAGCCTGAGCATTTAAGTGTTCGAAGGCATTATTCTGGAGGACGAAGACGAAGTTTGGTATACTATATTACTAGAATTATTCTGCTACATCATTATTGGTATGTTGTAATTGTACTCTGATTATGTTGTAAAAGTTGTATAATCATATGTATATTGTAAAACAACTTTATGAACTGTTTATTTGATTATTATATTTTGTCATTCCGCTGCGAGATTCTGTGTTTTGTTTTTTTCTTCTTCCTCTTATTTTCTTATTAGCCCATTGACAATCCTCCCTTTTGAATGATTTGAGTTGGACATGTGTGGTTTATTGTCGATTTAAACCGTCCAGAAAAAGTTGGTCATCGTAATGTAGCGACCCATATTTTTTATAGTTAAAAATATTAAATTTAGTAAGATTTTAGAACTTGGTATTGTGAGAAATTAAAATTTTTGATTTATAAATGGGAAAAAGTTATTAGAATATGATTTAATAATGTTGATTGAAGGAATCAGACAACTGTCTAATGCAATCCCAATTAATGAAATTAATGAAAGTTAATAAGGAATTAAATTAAATGATGTACTAATGGTGAAATTGTATGTCATTTTATCTAATTGGTTTTAATATAGAATATGAAATCAATTAGTTAGTAAATAAATCTATTAATCTTGTTCGTAAACGCTAATTTTATTAATGTATTTTAAATACTAAGATGTAACTTGTTTTATTTCTCATCCTATTATTATTCCGTTTGAAATTAAATTGGAAATCAATGAGATTTAATGTAAGTGCAATAGCGTAATTAATGTAAGAAAGACGTTAATTGTAGAGTGATGATATAAAAAGATGGAAACTTATGTTAAATAAATTCATATGGTATTTGATGATTTAATATAAGAATTTAAATCAAAATAATATTTGTTGAAATTTAAAATATAATAAACGAGGATTTTATTACTGTTGTAATTTAATGGTGGAATTAAGGTAATGTTTAAATCTTGAAATTAACATGGAAATTTAATTTTAAAAGATTACTAATTTCTGTGTAATCAAGAATGATGAAAATAATTAACTTTTAATTTAGAATTTAAAAGTGATTAAATTGATTTTTAAATAACAATTCATTAAATTAACGTGTAAAATTTATCTATTTGCGCACTATCTCGGATTTAGACGAAACCAGTTTCATCGGATCCGTACTAATGAATTATTATAGGATTTCAAGTTTTGTAGCGATCAGACTTATCATTTGATCGTGCAAACTCGAAGCGCGTGCAAATCAATGAAAGGAATTTAAATGAATATAATTTGATTTTAAAAGCTAACTTCCACATGCTATAAAATTAGGGTTTGTAACTAGTTCCATTGAGTTTAAAAATATTGAAAACCTATATTTCGATATATGGGATGACCTATTTTCGTTTCGAGAATGAAGCGGGCTTTTTGGGTCTTTGTTGTTGCTTCAACCTATTCAATCTATTCCATCCATTCTTATCAATCTCTACCTATATATAGGCTATTATAAACCATAGCAGTCTTTTATTCCATTGTCTGTATGTATAATTTCGGTTCTTATCTGTTCCATTATCTGTTCCTTCTCAATGGTAGACATCTCAAAACCCTAATTACTGGACACAGTGGGCAGTCATGGCTATGTTGTGTCACCACCAGCCCTACGACCCGGACTAGTAATATCCTACCTTGGGCATTGCGTTATGTGCCTTGTCGTACTTTTGTTCTTATTCGCGACCCCTACGATTTTGTTTTAGTATGGTACGTATAGGGGACTCACTAGCTACCGACGTTACTAGTTGTGTTACAGGACCTGCATAGGCTGCGTGCTTAAAAATGTGTTAAGGGGGATCAATGTAAAGCCTTAACGCTTTTTTAATACTTTACATTATTGATAGACACTACATATATAGAATATTTTACCACCTATAGATAGTTTAACGGATCCTTAGGAGATGGAAAATCCCGTAACATCTCTTAAGTTATTGCACTCACGTTGTACACTTGATAGGAGATGTAAAACCCGTAAACATCTCTGAGCTATTACACTTATATTTTCTTATTAATTGTTTAACTTACATTAGAACTTTAAGTTCTTACTCGAGTGTTTTGTCTTTTCATTATGCTCAGGTTAGCCTGAGTATTTCAGTGTTGAAGACGTTATTCCTTGAAGATGGAGATGGAGTTATCGTATTTACTATTATTATTCCGCTGCATTATTTTGGTATTTTTATTGATTGTACTCTGATTTTGTGTAAAATTTGTGTAATCAAATGTATATTGTAAAAAAGCTTCATGAACTGTTTATTTGATTATTATATTTTTCAATTCCGCAGCGAGATTCTGTGTTTTGTTTTTCCTTCTTTTCTTTTTTCCTTATTTACCCGTTGAGAATCCTCCCTTTTGAATGGTTTGAGTTAGACATGTGTGGTTTATTGTCAATTTAAACATCCAAAAAGGTGGGTCGTCACAGTTGGTATTAGAGCTTTGGTATATAAATACCTTATCCTGTTTGGGGTTTAATTCATTAGAGATAGGGTTATTAATACCCTAGAATGAGTTGAGTGTGTGTGTGTCTATATACACACACACATGACAGAGCATATTTGTTAGTGCTATAATTTTTTTTATAACATGTTAATTTATTCTATTGAGTATGTATGAATTCTGGTCGGTATATAGGACGCTATGGCATCAAGATGGGTTTCAAAACACTTGAACATGGTAGATGGCCACAATATTGCTTTTGAAATAGGTAAATAAAATAATTTTACATAGTATTATATTTTGCATATAAAAATATATATAACTTTTCATAGATTGATTTATGTTATTTTGTTGTGTTGTTTGTTAGGAAATGATAATATTTGATTATTGTCATTTATTGTTGGTTAGTCAAGATTTTAAAACCATTGACTATTATATGTTATAGGAAAATGTAAATTTACAGTTAAAATGAATTTAATTGAAAATTTGGAACTTAAGCCCCGATGGTTGAAATTAGGTTTTCAAAGATTTGAAAAAATTATATTTAGTATTATTTTAAAGTATTTGCAAATAGAAATGTCTACAAAATGTTTTCAAAAGGCACTTGAAAGAAATGTTTTCAAAGAATTTTTGAAAGGAAACAAGTTATGTACTCCCCACTTTTTTCGCTGGAAAATAGTTTCAACGATGATCGCAAAATCATCGGCTTTCATTTTCGAGTTTCAAAGTGGAAAGATCGTTATGGTAGCTTTGCTACACTGTTGTTTTGGTGAAATAAAATCTGATTTAAATTTCCTGAAAATGATTTGATATACCAATGATATAAGTATATATTATTTCAAGATGATTTGAAATGAAATCCGGTATTTAGTTCTTAATTTTTTGTTAATTAGTGGTTTCAATTATTGAAATCAAATGGCATTTTGACTATTTTAATGGTCGAAAACTTCCAAATTAAGATCTGAAATTAAAAGCTAGACGTTTAATGAAAATATAAGAAATTGGCGATTTGTCACTTGTAAATTAAAGGATAAAGAAAATTAAGAAGACGTAAACTACTGAACATTTTTGTTAATCAAAATGAATAAGATAAATTTGTATAACATTCAGTTACATTCAAAATATATATATATATAAAACTTACTAGAGACGTTTAAAAAAAAGTTGTAATGTTAAATATAAATATGTGATAGAATATTATACAAGAAAAAGCTTAATAACAAAAATGCTTCAAAAAGAACATATGTCTATAAATGAAAATTAAGATGTACAAGAAATGTTATAAACTTAAGTTAATGTTTTAAAACGGTTGCTAATTAAATTGAATAGTAAAAGTGAATACCGTTTAAGTAAATGATAATAAACTTAAGAAATTGTTGACGTGAAATAAATATATTCAATATTAAATGATACTATATGAAGGAATGAAGGTGGATTAAAGTTTGATGAACTTAAATAATGCTTCATTAATGAACATTAATATTAAATGGGAATATAAGTTATATAATAATAAATGTGAGTTAAACTACAATGAAATGTATGTAATACTTTAATAATGGATTCGTTGATGATTTCAAATATTGAATGGAAAATAAATTATGTAGGAAATGTACGTAAAACTATAAAGATGACCTTGTATGAACGAATGAGAATTAAAATAAATGGGAAGTCAATGATGTGAAAAGAAACCAATAGAATAAACTTAAATAAATACATTCTATGTTTTTTGGTTGATGGGAAGTTTGGAAAATGATATTTCGAATTATTTAAGGTTGTATGTATAATCTATTAAGTAATTATCTAAGGTTGTTGAGCGTAAGGTACACTTGGTAGTTTATTTATCACCCTTGTACAATGAAAAGTTTATGAAACTGGACAAATCATTAGTTTTTGGTTACTATGGATGTAATGGATTCTTTGGTTGCATATAATGGTTGTACTCTTTTGTTTGCATATGATTATTATATATTGTATGTTGCTTGTACAGTAAATGGAAACAACTAAAATATTTCTCTTTTACATAGGTTTAACTCTTTCGGGTTATATAAGTGAAATACAGGTTTATGGAAGCAATAGCTGTTACTTTTGGTTTTATAAATAAAGTTTTTTTTTACCCGACAAATAGGCAGTTTTGGATTATGGTTTTTATAATGATATTTTATTGTTTTTTTTCCATGGTTTGGGATGTTTATCATTGAAATATGATATATATTGTAATTATTGGTATTATAATTTTTCCGGACCTATCCGCACAAAGGAGACTCTGCCAAAAATTTCCTTGAATTTAGGACTTAGAATTTTTGTATGGAAGCCGAATTATTTTCAAAAATTTGTATTAAACTTAAATATGTAAGTTAAATTAATATAAATTGATTAGTTTGAATAAAATATATCAAACCGCTTGATTCTTTCTTGTTCCTTTTCGGGGACGAAAAGTTTTGAGCGAGGGAGATTGTAACGACCAATATTTTTTATAATTAAAAATATTAAATTTAATAAGATTTTGGAATTTAATATTGTGAGAATTTAAAATTTATGATTTATAAATAGGAAAAAATTATTAGAATATAATTTAATAATGTTGATTGAATGAATTTGACAACTGTTTAATGTAATTCCAATTAGTGATAATAATGAAAGTTAATAAGGAATTAAACTAAATGATGTGCTAATGCTGAATTGTATGTTATTTTATTTAATTGGTTTTTATATAGAATATGAAATCAATTAGTTAGTAAGTAAATCTATTAACCTTGTTTGTAAATGATAATTTTATTAATGTGTTTAAATTACTAAGATGTAACTACTGTTTTATTTCTCATCCTATTATTTAATCCATTTGAAATTAAATTGGAAATCAACGAGATTTGATGTAAGTGCAATAGTGCAGTTAATATAAGAAAAGCATTAATTATAGAGTGATGTGTGTAATAAGATGGAAACTTATGTTAAATAAACCCATAAGTTATTTGATGATTTAATTTAAGAATTTAAATCAAAATAATAGAATTTGTTGAAATTTAAAATATAATAAATGAGGATTTTATTACTATTGTAATTTAATGGTGGAATTAAGGTAATGTTTAATCTTGAAATTAACATGGAATAATTAATTTCAAAAGATTACTAATTTCTGTGTAATTAAGAATGATGAAAATTGTTAATTTTTAATTTACATTTTAAAAGTGATTAAGTTGATTTTTAAATAATAATTCATTGAATTAACATGTAAAATTTGTCTGTTTGGGCGCTGTCATGGATTCCAACAGAACCAGTTTTATCGGATTCGTAATAATAAATTATTATAGGATTTCAAGTTTCGTAGTGATCATACTTATCGTTTGATCGTGCGAGCTCGAAACGTATAAAAATCAATGAATGGAGTTTATATAAATATGATATGATTTCAAAAGTTAACTCCTACATACAATAGAACTAGGTGTAGTAACTAGTTCCATTGAGTTTAAAAATATTGAAAACCTATATTTCGATATATGGGATGACCTATTTTCGTTTTGAGAACGAAACGGGCTTTTCGAGTTTTTGTTATCGCTTCGACCCATTCGATCTATTCCATCCATTCTTATCCATCTCTGCCTATATATAGGCTATTATAAACCATAACAGTCTTTTATTCTATTTTGTGTACGTACAATTTCGGTTCTTATCTGTTCCGTTATCAATTTTTCTCAATGGTAGACATCTCAAAACCCTAATTACTGATTCCAAATCAAACTCCAAAAATTCAAACCCTATCATATATCATCGCGAAGCTCCCAACGAACTTAATATGCGTCTATAGTTTGTTATTCAGCTGGAGGCTCCGTTTGTCCTGAAATTAGCGAAGAATTCTCGACCGTCGATGTTTGGGTTTAGCGATCAACGGTGGATCGTCGACCAATCGACAATTGGAGGCTGCTGCGAGATAGAGGACGATTTGCAGAGTCGATCTATTGGTTTCGTTTGGGTCGAAGGAGAATTTATTCACTAGATCTTGGCTATTAAGACGGTGGCGGCGAATCTTGCCTGGGGACGGCGGTGGGCGTCGCGTGTGGAGGAGATAGTTGGTTGGAGGTGTAGGGTTTGACGGCGTTATCTGATCGTGGCGCTCAGGCATGTAGCGGCGGTGGTTTGGACGTGAAACGTAGCAGCTGTGCTTATTTAGGGTTGGACGAGTCTGTAGGGTTTTCGGGAGAGGTAAACATATTTACATATTTTCCCCTGAGTTTATTTTAATTTTAATTTAAAATTTCAACGTTATAATCTCCATAACTTTTGCGTACGAACTTGGATCCTCACACGGTCTCTTGCATTGGGATCGTATCGAAATTCGAGACAATATAAAACTAGTTTGGTTGAATTTGGAGACCGTTGAATTTTTAGGCTTTTATTGGATTTTAAATCGGCTATAAATCAAAGATGAGTGATTTAACCCACTCACACAATGATATACCTACTTATGTTAGTAATTAAACTTATGATGTGATAAGAATTTTTTTGATTGCTGTGTGGTAGTTTAAATTGACATTTTAATTGTAATTGAATATTTTATTGAATTAAATTGACATTTAAATCAATATTGAATTTAACTGCTAGTTAAATACCTGATGTTGACAACCAGTAAATTATTGTGAACTATTGGCTGATTTGGATGTTGATTATGATGGATGTCTATTTGTTGACATATTGAATGATTGGACGTTTAATTATTTAATTTTTATCCCTATTATCACTCCGTATATTAATTGAAAGCCTATAAACTGTTATTTAAATTATTTCAAATAAATTAAGAAATAGGTTGAAATTATATATACCTATGACACTTTGATTTGGATTGAAATTATATATTTATCTATCCTTATAATTAAAATTGAAATAACTGATCACTTGGTCATAGGGTAGAAAATTATATACGAACACCGGATTGGTTAAATTAAATGGTTTTAAAATCTTGAACATGGATTTTGAATAAATGATTTTTTTATAAGGAAGTAATTGTGAATTTATATGAATTGAATTATTTTTAGTTCAAGCTTTGAAAAGGGAAATTGAAATTGGTTAAAAGAAATTGTCTGAAAGAATTGAATTTGCAAATATAAAGTTATAATTGATATTTGACTTTAATTTAGGAAATAGAATTATTTTGAAGATTTGGATCTTAAAATGGAACAATGAGGTTTAATTTGATTTAAGTGATTTAAATCAGTAAATTGAAATTGGATTTGAAATTGATATAAATTGAAATGGTTTAAAATAAGAATAGAACTGGAATTTAAATCATTGGATTGAATTGTGGAATCGAATTTGAAGTTAAAATGAATGTTTCAGAAATTGAAGTTAATTCGAATTGAAATCAAGTTGATCCGAAGCTAAATTGAAATTGAGTCAATTGAATTGAAAGATTGAAAATTGAGTTTGTTGATTTGAAATTGGACATGGGTCTAGATTTGTAAAATGGAAGGAAACAACTTGATTTGGTATTATTTTCAAAATAAATTATTTTGATACAAACTTTTTAAAAATCTATCTTTTTAATAATTCACATTATTTAGATTTTCCAGACTATTTTACTATGTAAACCACTTTCAATACTCAAACCATTTTATATCAAACTTTTTTAAGTATTTATACTATTTAATCTATTTTAAACTACTTAGAACTATTCGAACTATTTCTCAAATTTCAAACTATGCAAAGTTGAAATGTTTATATTTAAATTGTTGATTTAAATGCGAATGTGGTTAAATGAGGTTATAACCTAAGTTGGAATATGAAATGATATTTTCAAGTGAAAATGACATATTTTGAGTAAATATGGTATTTTGAAATGAAGTGATATTTTTGAAGTGAATATAATATTTTGATATCAAATATGAATCGTTTGAAATGTAAAAGAACTAAACAGTGTGAAAAATGACGTTTGGTTGTTAAAGAGACCAGTGCATCTTAGTGGCATACTTTCTGTCAATATTGGAACCATTTTAACAAATGTGTTTGCAACGGATGTTATCCAGAATGAGGTGGTTGAATTGGAGACGTTTGTTGGATTTGAAGAAAAAGAATGATGATGGATGACCTCGGAACTTGTACCAATCTGAATTGACTAAAACATGACGGCTTGTCAGGGACAAGTGGGCTAGCTACCCCTAACGGACATAACTCTTAGTATTACTATTGTTAGCACCAAAATTGGTCACTAACACCCAAAGAAGGATTTGTGTAGTGTGATTAATAAAGATAGAAAATTAAAATAGAGGAATATATACAGAAGTAATTGCAAAAACTAGAACACCAGATTTATAGTGGTTCTGCGTAATTGTCTACATCCACTTTGAATTTAATCTTCATTGCCTTTTCAAATAATTGAATACAGATACAATCCGTACGCCAATAACTTGAATACAAGTTCTAATTGAAAAGGAATGAGTCTTGAAAATGGCAGAGTCTCCCCAGAGGTCTTTTTTCACTGCGCCCCTGCCTTTCTATTTATAGGTAAAGATAGGCCGGACTTCCTTCGCGGGCCCAGGAACAACGTACTTCTACCCGTAGTGAGTGACTTCTGCACACCGAGCCAGGGATACCGAACGGCGGTTGCCAAGCGACCTTGCTGAGTGAATTTGCTAAACGATGTTGCCAAAGAAGGTTGCCGAACGGTATTGGCCGAACGATAGATGCCGAGCGGCAATAACTGAGATGTTTACGCTTCTAAGGTTGGAACAATTTTACATTGAGCGGTAATTGATCGAAAGGTGAACTTTGGTTAGTTGACTCGAAACGAGGTCATGCCAAGCGCCCCACTTCGCTCACCACTACTACAAAACAGGCCATTTGCATCGATTGTTTACCCCCCTTTTGCATCAGTTCAACATCTGATGCATATGCAACCGATCTAACAGGCTTAACAGTTTTGCATCAGTTCTAAAACCGTTGCAAAAAGATCATTTTTGCATCGGTTGTTGCTAACAACTGATGCAAAATATGGTTGGGTGCTTGGACACAGCCCTCATGTTGCATCGGTTTTTTATAACAACTGATGCAAACTAATCCCTTTATTGCATCAACTATTTATACCTGATGAAAAAGATTAATTCTCAGAAATCATTATTACAGTACTCAAATAGACAATATATATATATATTATTGATTATAACAAACAATTATTGCATGCAATATTACAATCATTCAAAATTAAATTCGATGGAAAATATAAACTGAATAACATAATACCAAAATAAGCATATATCAATTAGAGTGTTAACAATCTATACAAAACAATGGTTCATACATTCATTTTAGTAGCATAATTCAGATCTTTAGTACAATCATTTAGTACAATTTTAGTAGCATAATGGTTCATACACTTGGAATTGAACAGTATTAAAAGCATGAAACATAAAATGAAATAAAGAGGGACCTTTCCATACGGAATCTTTAGCTCATCAATGCCTGTCCTTGTGTGATGTTCATGGAGTTCAACATCATTTGGGAATTTTGTTGCATTGCTCTGCAGAAACAGAAAAGGGAGTAAATATTTACAACAAATAAACATGTTAGTAAGAACCAATATTCTTTCTCTCAATAAGAAATGAATTAGCATCATGCCATACCTTCTTACGAGTCTTATTAGATGATAAGTGTGGATCTTCTGGTACAATAACTTTGTGTAACCCAACACGTGAATCAATTGAAATGTCTATAACCAATAACATGAACTTATACATAGTAAAAATGATCTTTTTTTAACATCATGATGAAATCAGGCGGATTCAATGCATGAAGTGTTTGTTGCTACGAGTGTCTAAAGACATGGATGAAGATGGCATGGAATATTTGCTGCTATATATGCATGTCTGAAGAAGACACAGATGAAGATGACATGAAATATTTGCTGCTATGAATGTCTGAAGAAATGGAGGAAGAAGACTGCTGTGCTGCCACATATAGAGTTGGTCAAAAGACTTAAACTTCTCTTGCATTTTCAATCCAAGTTTCAGTTTTCAGACTGTAACTGTTATTCATTGTGTTCACAAGAAATAAATGAGAAACCAAAATTGCTTTCTTGTTTGCATTTCTGCATTGTGTTCACAAGTAACGAGACAGAGCAGAATTTCCTTCCCTTGATTTAAAGAGAGGTTCATCAGCCACACAATGAATACAGAATAAGCATCCATCTACAAAGAAATAAACAGAAACTCCATTAAATTAAACCAAGACTATAATTTTGAACAGTTGCTAACAAGCCAAGAAAAATAACTTATTTACATGTATTAAACCTATAGTACTACCTTTCGTTCGACTCAAATAGTTGAAAAGTTTGAACACATAAAAAAAAGTTTTCACAAATTACCTTGGAAACTGAAACCAAAATCTGATCAGGCAATCCCTCCGCGTACCCTTGCTCCCTGAAAACCATAGTGAAATGACCAAGAAGTGGAAAAGATGAAGGATACCCCTGAAAAAAAAGATAAATTTGCATTATATATGCTCATATGCATTCATAACATTGCATAAGATTCTTACCTAGACATATGAACTTAAAATAACTATCATACAAAAATGAAAAAATGGCAAATAAAACCTAAACATAGAACAACTACGAGAGATGTAACCAAAGTAAATAAACCAGACATTCGGACTATAATATAAATACTAACTATAATATAAGATAGAATCAAAGATAAATAATGTTGGAATACTTAGCTTTTAAGCTTACTCGAACGCATCATCAGCTTGCATATCAACGAAGCAAAGTATATCAGCATGCATAAGAACATATATAAGTAAGCAAATGATGAAAGATGTTTAAAAATGACAAAAATACCTCAGTACGCAAATGTGGAAGATTGTGGTAAGTCTCGAATTGCATCTCCGGTGTCATATTTGCTACTGGTAATTTAATTACCTAATAAGGTTGATACTGCTGAATGGTCCAGTAGTGGATTTAGGAGCACGTTTTGCAACTTGAGGTGTTCCAAAAACATTCCAAAATCTTAATGTCTCATCTTCCGCAGCTGAAGCTACTGTGCACCCATAAGGACTCTAGATATATATAAGCTCGAATTATGTTACATTGAATTGCAAAATGATAAAATTTACTAAATCAAAGTAAAATAATCAATTTATATGTTATACCTGGGCCATGAAGAGCACTCTAGAGGTATGACCAGTGAGTTCGGCAATCTTAGACATGGATGGATACTTTCATGCTACAGCGAACTACATATAGAAGTAACACAAACCCACTAGTAGTTCAACAATCAGTCATAAACCGTCATAGTTTAATTATAGATTTTTAAACAAAATAACATGCAAATGAAAATAGAAATACATGCATATAGAAGTAACACCAGTGTTGATTGCATTCATAGTAATATGTTGAGTAAAGGATGATAAAATAGAGATGCACCAAATCGTAGTATCCCAAATGACTTGTATTCGCCCCTCCACCTGAGATGTATTATTAGTTACAGCATCCCAATTTATTGGGATTTTTCATCTAAGTAAGATTATCATTGTTTAGCTTATTTTCTACCAAGCCAACAATTGTTAGCTTGTTTCATCTAAGAGGCTACACTCTTTGTGATGTGTTCATACCCCTAATATTCCAAGTAGTAAGACTTATTTGATTTTCAAGTTGCTCTGTAACGATCTTTTAGGAGGAGCTTGTTTTTGAACAACAGGTTTATCCTTAATATTTGCAGGATAAGTTGGATTTTTCATGATAAACTCTGACACATCTATCTGGTCATCTTCATTATGGATTTCTTCTTCTTTTGCATCTTCCGCATTTTATATTGTATCTATCTCTATGGAATGCAGTAGTTCTTGGTCGAGGAATTCTAGGTGGTCATTTGTTTCAGTGCTCTATTTTGTTGCTGCAGTAGTATTTTCTTGATTTTCTATATCCTCATTATTTGCTTCTTAACCACCTTTCTGTGATTCAATGACTTATGATGCAATGTCAGTTACCTCAAAGAATTCATCTAAATTATTTTATGACTATTGTGTAGCCTTGTCATTTTCTGAACCGCTTTGATTTGCTGCAAATGTTTCACCTGTTTATGTTGATTTCTTCGGGATCCTTTGTGGTTGTGCTGAAGTGAAGTGAAGAGATGATCTGTGGCCATAGATTTTAAATTGTTCACATTTTGGAGGGATAAATTCATATTAGACTCACACATTTACTTTACACCATTATGTAATAGAGAACTGGAACTGTTGTAACTAAAGTGGGCTGAACAGTGACTTGAATTTGAACTCTAGCATATTTTGTGTATTTCTTCTATGCTATACTGTCATCATGAGTCCACATTTCCACATCCAAATTGTAAATTTAACCAATATTCGTACTTATTTTATTTCCTCCTGTTTAAATTCATATCCAGGTTCCATGAATCAATTAATAGTAGTTTGCCATAGCAGGAAAAGGTCTTTTTACCTGAAATTTTGTCAGTCATCATTATTTTAAAATTGCACCGCATAGTAATAATTAGGATAATTATGAATTTGGTAGTTACCTTCAGGTTCCAGACTTTCTGTATTCATTGCGAATCTTTGGGGATTGGCCATGAATCGTCTTCGTATACCATCAACTGAGCGTCCAATTCTGCGATTAGAGCTTATTTGTCTCAGCAATAGGGTTCACCAGCAAGGTTGTAGCAGAATTTTAGCATGAAGACTAATAGCAGACGTTAATTAGCAGCAAAAAACCCATTTTAGCATCTCGCTTAATTTGTTGAAGAAGAAAAGAAGAAAAAAAAAATTAATTTTCTGGCACCGAGGATTCTAAGGAGGAGAAGAATTTTTTTTTCGAAGTGGGTTATTGAGGAGGAAGGAGTACATTTATCCAAAGTAGTAACTTTGGAGCCAATTTTTCATTATTTCCCACCTAAATTTCATATCTTTGCCATCAACATGTAGTTGCATCAGTTGACTTTAAAATCGATGCGATTAAAACTATTTGCATCGACGTATTTGCATCGGTTGTTGGTGACAACTGATGCAAATTTAATTTTTAATTACCTATTGCTTTCCACGTACCAATTGCATCGGTTATTAAGATAGAACTGATGCAAATAGTTCTATTGCATCATTTTTTACTTCAACCAATGCAAATGAGGTGAAGCAATATGCACTTTTTGTACTAGTGCACCCTGTTGAAGTCATGCCAACGATAGATGCTGAGCGGTGTTAGCTGAAACATATAGACTGAACGACATATTGGGTAATATCCAGACAGAGCGACGAATGACAATGCGCCTTCGAACGATAACTTCCTCCTTTAGCCGAATGATATACATCCCCTAAATTCCGGCCGAGCCATGTCCACAGGCCGAACCGTGTGCGTTGGCCAGACCATTCAAACTAACTTCTATAACCAGTATTTTTTAGCCGGGCGAAGCATCTGGGTAACATTTACCCCCCAAAGTGTTTCGTGTGAAGCGACTCGACACGCTTTGAATCATTAACCAATTCCTACTGTCAAAAGTCGAGCGTATACAGTGAAGGTCGAAAAAATGGCTGTCCTCCCTGACTCCTTGGGCCGTTCGGCATACAGAGACCGAACCACACGGTCGGTTTATTTGAATTAGAGCATGCATGCCTAAAAAGTCCTTGCTCAAGACATATTGTCAGGGTCACCAGGAGATAGCATGTTCACCTCCCCTCCAACATATATAAGTCCCGGCCTCCCCTCCTTCTCCCTTTTTCTCACTTATACCATATTTATCCAAAGCCATCAGTTCATTCCTCTCCGAGCCTCACTCGTTGCTTTGCTTTCCTTCGAGCCCGAATTGCTCATCTCATGGTCCTAACTAATCTCTATCACGAACGAACCTCCAGCCCAATACTCCAAAGCTACCGCATACTTCAAGCTTTTTTCCTAGGTATGAATTTATTTCCAAACCTGACGTTATATCAAACTCTGGTGCCTGTGTGGACAAACCCTCCATCTCCCCTATTCAGTTGTTGTAGGTAGAGAATAAATCTAGAGGAAGAGGGGAGACAGATTATGAATAAAAAGTGGACTCTAGGTTAAGGCCTTAGAAGGTGGATAGGAGCTGTTCCTTGCTGAAGAAGGACGAAGAGAAGAGGGGATTAGAAATTCAAGAGTGAGTTTTAGCCAGTTAGAGCTCTGGAGATTAGGTCGGTATCTTGGTCAAGTGGGTCGTCTTGTTGTTAGGGAGAGATAGGAAGTTTGTGGATCGGTAGGTATGATTGGTTTCCAGAGTCAAGGAAAGTGGCCCAGTGCCATTCGATGTCGAGGGAGAAAGTGTGGTTTAACCACTTGAGTGTAGTATTACGGCCCGGTCAGGGATCACGAGGTAGGCTCGGTATACCGAGCAAGTGTGGCTCGGTATAGCCCTCGCATGCCATTCGGTGAAGAAAGAAATTGTTGGAGAGGAGAGCGAGTGGCTCGATGGTTCTGATCTAGGTAGGATGGTGAATAGTGAAGAAGAGATAAGTGGGAAAGGCTTTCAGGACCAGCACCGAGCGGGGCATTATGATTCGCTATACGTGCATTCGAATAGACGACCAGTCCTAAGTATGGAGATCGGCATCGACATACTTACCTTACCTGAACTCGTAGAACAAAATATTGCTACTTATTTCCATACTTATTCATGTACCAATAAATCCATGACACAAATATAAGTCCAAAAGCACACGGAACTGATCAAGACTAATAACTTAACGAGTGAAACCATAATAAACGTGAACTTAATACTTTGTAAAAAAGGCAACTTAAAGCTTGTCATGGAACACTTTACTCTTCAGAACCCTAATTTATTTATATTCTTTACATGGACCATCACACTAGCTCACACACTACACGAGGGGAAAATCTTTATCGTTATATCTAACATTGATTGTCTTTCAAGTATAGTTCAAACAGGTGTTTATCCAAATTCAACTCTCATTGAAAATGTCTAGAAAATTGAGCTCCAGTCTTAGATAAACCTGAGCCAAGTTTTCAACAGTAAGTAGTGGGAACTTCAAATCCATCGACAACTCCTGCATAGAATATTTCGAGTCCAACGAATGTATCTGCTGACTTGGCTCCTGATGCCATAGACGGAGTAATCATCCTAGATGATCCGGCTGATTCTTAAGCTTCGAGAATCAATGAAAATGCCCTTCATCGATTATGCTCAATCCATGGAATTCCTTTTGACGATGTACTTGTTCCATCGGGACAAGATCGTCCTCACCTGCCCCTAGCTGGATATACCGCCTGTAAAAAATTCATGTGATGGGATGGTAGTGTGCCAACATTCAACTCCTTCCTCCGTGATGTTTTGCAGTATATTGAGGTTGCCCTAGCACAGTTACATCCCAACAGTCATGCGTTCGTATATGGCATGTGTATCCTTTTCATTAGCATTCTATTTAGGCTCCCCACTCTCGGTGACATCCACTATATTTATCATTTCAAGAGACGATCCGATAGCCCATCTTTCATATTCCTGGAGCCACATAACAAGTGCTAAATCTTGACGGGGGCATGGAGCAAGTTCGCCCAATACAAGTAGGATTGGTTTTACATGCACTGTCCTACTGGCTTTGCGAGGAGATGGCTAGAAGGGAGTAAGTTTCCTTTCTGGATCAATACTTGTATGTGGCAGAAAGTGCATCTTTCTAAACCCTTTCTCGAACTTTTATAGGTATCAGCCTACGTCTCGAAGGCTTTGGGTACTCTGAGGCCGTCGAAGCTATTCGAGCTGTTCCCGCGGAAGACTGGGACATCAAATCCTTCATTTTCAATGAATCGCTCTCAAAATTTAGGTTGTTGGCAGAAGGTCACCGAATAAATCTTCCTTACAGCATCACTACAACTGGATCTGCCTTGGACAAAGGCAAAAGGCAAGCTAGGCCTTCGACGCATGGTGCCCTCGACACACCCAAGGAGGGCGAGATTAGAGAAACTAAGGTGTCAGAAGCATCGGGTGAGAATGTAAGTCCTACTCTGAAATTGGTGGTTGAGGCACATGGCACTGACGGAACGCCTCCCCTTCGAAGGGAAAAAAGAAACTGGCTTACAAGCTGAGGGAAAAGATAATAGGTGGAACCTCACAATTAATCCAGTGGAGAAAGAGCCGTCTCCACAACACTTAGAGGGTTCATTGAAAGGCTTATCTGACCCTACTATTCCCGATGAATTTCTCAATTATTGCTTCAATGATCCAGAAGCCCTAAAACATCATTCACTCACAAGAGGTGATAAAGGCGTTCAATCCCATAATCAAGGAGAAAAAACTCCGATAAGTAAAGATAAAGAAACTGGTCCGTCGAGGGGAAACATTAGGACACATACAATAACACTTACCCTTCACCTTGCACCTAAACTTCAGCCATCATGTTATTCCTGCTAACTCGTGTTTACTTAATTTTTATGCAGGTGATATGGGACGCTCTCATGGATTCGACCGCCTTCGCGGGTCCTCTATGTTTCATCATTCTGGCTGGGATTCGGGCTCCGACAAACGCCGAGATAGAGATGACGACAGCGATAGGGACTATCGCTCCCGGGATTCATCATCTTGAAGGAAGTCTTAGAATCAGTCTTCATACCTTCATGATCTTCCCTCTCAACCGAAGCAAGGGAGGGAGAAATATGATCATAAGGGGTCCTAGTCTGAAAATCACCGTGACCAACACTCTGGTTCATCTAGCACCAGGCAATCTCAAGAACTTCATAAAAAACCCGTAGTCTCTAGACAAACTTCTTCTTCTCTTGTACATGATCCATCGATAGCGGAAAAGCTAGCCGAGCTTGAGGCCAAAATATGTTTCTATGGTCTAAAGTTTCTTCCAGTGATTCATCACCTTTCGAGGCACATTAAACAGAGTGCCATTGCTTGCAACAATGATGTCTACATTCAACACGACGCGTTCGTTCATTTGTCAGAAAAAGTTTCAGAAGTCTCTATCGAACACCAACATGAAATTGATTGTTTGAAACTCGAAGTCATCCCTGCCAAAGACATTATCAAAGCCCAGAATGAAGAGCATTCCTCATACAAGTCTTAGTTTGAAATTGCTCTGAAAAGTGCTAAGGACACACCTGAGGTAGTTAATCGTCTGGAGGCCGTACATTATAAAGAGATCGATGAAGCAGTTTAATGCTGCAGTGCCTTAGCTTTAGAAAATGACTCCGTTCAAAAGGAGAGAGATGCATTCGCTTAAGGAGTCAAAGATTTGGAAGAGATACTTCTCAAAGAGAAGGAAGAAAAGACTACTGTTAAGAAGGAGTCACAACGATACTACGATGAGATTGTTGCTACACGACTCCTGAAAACAAAGCTTGATGAAGAACTCTCCAAGGCTGGGACGCTGCATGATGAAGCCCGTGAGGAGGATAAAAGAATAGCGTTCACAGAGATTGACTCTCTCCTTGAGGTGGTTGCTGAGGCTGGGAGGGAGGAGATTAAGTGCATGTTCGATCCGCTCATAGCTGAGAACAATGGTCGAGTTCTCATGCATCGCGACCTAACATTTATTGGCGAGGGTTACCTCGAACTTTGGCTGAAGCATTGGAGACTTTAATAAAGATCAAAATGGTTAAGTCGGGAACTGAAGAGGTTGACGAAGAAGCTTTGGTGAAGGAATTTATTTGGGGGAATGAGCTTCGGACTTGTCTACAGTGAAGGATCTTTATAGCAGAGACTTCTCCTCATCGAAGGGAAAGAATGACATTGTCGGCTCGTTTGGAATAGAGTCTCCAATTCCTCCCCCTACTCAACCTACTGGTCGCCCATTACTTGTCCTCTTCGAGCAGTACATTGGCTATGACCTAGAAGATCCTGGCCTTGATATTCATGTGCTGTCTCCCGTTTCAGAGGGTGAAACTCCCCGGACAGTTGAGAGTCGGCCAGAAACCAATACATAACTTTTCTTCTCAAAGTTCAAAGGGCCGTCGTTTTCGGCAAGTAGTTAATGTATTCTAGCATTTATCTCTTATGATTTTGTGTAGGTCGTTCTGATCCCGAGCCAACTCGAAGGAGTGATGTTGCCACGGTGAAGGAGGAGATCATGGGAGAGGCAATTCTAACGGGAGAGACTGCCGGTCCTGACGCTTAAGTGATAGAGGCGCTTAATGAAGACAAATCTAAAAATCCACTTCCCGTCGAAGAACACGACGAGGTTGAAATTACGAGCGCCTCCGGACACACTTCAAAATTAAGCATGAAGGAGCAACTTATGGAACAGAAGAAGAAGAAAGTTGAAATCTAGGTCGAGCCCCAAGTAGTGGAACTAGATGATCCTTTGAACAGACCTTTGAAAGTCATTCTCCCCGGTGGGTCCAGGCCAATGGAAGTTCCTCTTCCTTCCTCGGACATCACCTCCCTAGCAAGCAAAATGACCAAGAGAAAACACACGGGGGAGGAGTCGTCTGAGAAACCGCGGAAGGATAAGAAGTTAAAGAAGTAGCTATCATGCCTCATTCAATGAGAATAAGCTTAGACTATGTAATTATTTCTGTTTATTTCCATAGTCGATGTAAATAGACTTTTGACTTCGAGTTTAGGAGGGATTGTAGCGAAACCTTATTTTGGGATTTGTAAATAAATTAGTTTCTTTGTTTTTCGACGACTTTCATCTTTTAGCTTATTGTCTAACTTGTTGCCATAACTTGGAATTTGGTGAGTTACACAAGCTCCAGTTCACCTCCATGTGACATAGTTTTGAGAATCGTAGATCCTCTATTCCATGCTTCGGGGACTTAGAATACTTTTAGTCTGTACTATGGGGACTTAAAGATTTTCGAGTCGTTTATAATCTAGTCCGCACTCCAGGGATTAAGAGTACTCCAGTCCACACTCTAGGGACTTGGAGGTTTTTAATTCGTTTATACTCTGGCCCGCACTCTGGAGACTTAGAGCACTCCATTCCGCACTCTAGGGACTTGGGGACTTTAAGTCGTTTATACTCTAGTCCACACTCAGGGGACTTAGAGATTTTATGTCGTTTATACTCTAGTCCGCACTCTCCAGCCCGTACTCTGGGGACTTGGAGATTTTAAATCGTTTATACTCTAGTCTGCACTCTATGGACCTAGAGTACTCCAGTCCACACTTTGGGGACTTGGAGATTTTAAGTCGTTTATACTCTAGTCCGCACTCTGGGGACTCAGAGTACTCCAGTTCGCATTCTGGGGACTTGGAGATTTTAAGGCGTTTATACTCTAGTCCGCATTCTAAGGACTCGGAGTACTTCGGTCCACACTCTGGGGACTTAGAGATTTCAAGTCGTTTATACTCTAGTCCGTACTTTAGGGACTCAGAGTACTCCAGTCCGCAATCTGGAGACTTGGAGATTTTAGGTTTTTGTGTGTATTCATATGCTAGACAGAATAATGTAACTTTAATTTTGGCCATAGAATTATCACACATGGAAACATCAATAATTCATGGAAAATATGACTTCAAGCCTTTATTAATGAAAACAAACTGAATTGTCTTATTATATGCTGAAAATTAAGAATCAACGAAATAAAAATACGCTGGAAATAATTGCAACTAAAATGCGAAAGAAATAAACTAAGTATAATAACGTCGCAGATGCTCGCTATTCCATGCTCGAGGGAGTGTCGCACCACCAACAGTCGCTAGCTTGAAAGTTCCTTCTCCAAGCCTCCGTCCAATGATGTATGGACCTTCCCATATGGGATTCATATGTGATGGGACCGGAAAAAATCGCTTCAAAACGAGATCGCCCACATCAAAGATTCTCGATTAGACTTTTTCATTATAATATCAAGCGACTCGGTGTCTATATGAAGCCGCCCTTAAATTAGCTTCTTCACATTTTTTAACAACAAAGTTCAGTGATTCCAGTAAGAGATCCCAATTCGTCTTAGGGTCATAATGAGTAACCCGATGTGAAGGAACTTCAAGCTCCACGTGCATAATGGCTTCCGTGCCATATGCCAATGTGAATGGAGTGTGGCCAGTCGCAGACTTATGGGTGGTTCTGCAAGCTCAAAATGTGTTGGAAGTTCATCCACCCATTTTCCTCTAACCTTTTCCAAACAATTTTTCAATATGGACTTGATTATTTTTGTTCACGACTTCTACTTGTCCATTGGCTTTTCGATGAGCAACGACTGCAAACCTTTTCTCAATGCCATACTTTTGACAAAATTCTTTAAACTCCCTACTTTCGAACTGAGTTTCGTTGTCCGTAATGATAGTTCTCGGGAGGCCAAAACGGCATATGATGTTTCGTACAACGAAATTAATGACCTTTTTGGTGGTGATTGTAGCTAAGGGCTCTGCTTCCGCCCACTTGGTAAAATAATTGACCACAACTATTGTGTATTTTGCACCACCTTTGGAGATAGGTAAGGAACCAATTATATCGATTCCCCATATTGCAAACGGCCGGGGACTAACCATTTGTGTGAGTTCCGTTGGCATTGCTCTTGGGATTTTTGCATACATCTGATATTTGTCACATCTCCTTACGTAGTCCGTAGCATCCCGATTTATAGTTGGCCAATAGTATCCATAGCGGAGGATCTCTTTTGCCAGTGTCTGCCCCCTTATATGGCCACCACATTATCCTTCATGAACTTCTTTCAGGACTCGATCTATCTCCTCGTGTGCAATGCACCGGAGTAAGGGGACTGAGAATCCCTTTCGATACATTATTCCGTCTTGTATTACATATCGCGCAGCTTTGCGAATGACTTGTCGTCTTTCGCTCTTTCTTTCGGGCAAGACCCCGTGTAGCAGGTATTGCTTGAATGAGGTTATCCATGACTCCTTCTCGATTTCTGTTTCTAACACGAAATCTACCTCCATCACATTTATACTCGGAGCATGTAAGATTTCGACGAGAACCAATCCTATTTATTATGCATCGCCAGTACTTGCAAATTTGGCTAATGAATTGGCTTCTCTGTTTTGTTCACGCGGGACATGCGAAATATCGTAATATCCAAGGTCTGCCAATATTCTGTGAACTCGAAAAAGGTACGGAGCAAGCCTCTGCCCCTTTGCTTGATAATTTCCCCGCACCTAGTACACCACCAATTGTGAGTCGCAAAAGATTTCAACCGATTTTACTCCAAGTTCCCTGATAAGTTTCAAGCCAGCAATCAATGCGTCATACTCAGCTTTGTTATTTGTAGCTGGGAAATTGAGCTTCAAAGCTTAACAAATTGATCGATTTTCGGGAGTCACAAGAATTATACCAGCCCTAGAACAACGGTCGTTGGATGCCCCATTAGTGTATAGTTTGCATCGAATAGAGGGAATAACATCATCACTGTTTGGTTCATCTGATACAGTAAATTCAGCACCGAAGTTTGCTAGTGCTTGCCCTTGTATGGCCCTTCGTGGCAGGTAGGTAATATCGAATTGACTCAACTTGATATTCCATTTTAACATCCTTCTAGAGGTTTCTGGTCGTTGGAGTACCTATCGCAAGGGTTGATCGGTATAAACACTGATCGAGTGTGCCTGAAAGTATGGGCGAAGCTTGCGTGATGCAATCACCAAGCAGTCGGCTAGCTTTTCAATTTTAGGATAATTCCTTTCTACCTCCATTAAACATTTACTGACATAGTACACCAGCTTTTGAACTCGGTCCTCCTCGCGAACCAAAGTCGTATTGGTAGCATATTGGGATACGACCAAGTACACATAAAACACTTCATGGTTTACTGGCTTTGACAGTACCGAGGGACTTTCCAAATGCCTTATCAGAGCTCGGAATGCGTCCTCATAGTTGGGCGTCCGTTCGAAATTTCTCTTTCCTTTCTTTATTACATCGAAGAAGGGAATACACTTATCCGTTGCTCTGGATATGAATCGACTCAGCGTGGACACTTTTTCGTTCAGGCTTTGTACTTAAATTATAGTTCTGGGCACTTGTATGTCTTGAATAGCTTGAATCTTTTCTGGGTTAGCTTCAATTCCCCTTGAATTAACGATGAAACCCAAAAATTTCGTTGATACAATGCCAAAGGAACACTTCAAAGGATTGATTTTCATTCCATAATATCTTAGTATATCAAACATTTCCGCCAAGTCTCGAATGTGGTTGTTTGACTGTCGTGACTTCACGAGAATGTCATCCACATAGACTTCCATTGTTTTACCGATCTGGTCTTTAAACATCCAATTCGCTAGGTGCTGATAAGTTGCTCCCGCATTTTTCAATCCGAAGGGCATCACCACGTAACAATACAGCCCAACGTCTGTGATAAAACTAGTGTGTTCTTGGTCAGGAATGTGCATAGAGATTTTATTGTACCCCGAGTACGCATCCATAAATGACAATAACTCGTGCCCTGCCGTTGAGTCGACCAACTGTTCAATTCTGGGTAAAGGGAAACTATCCTTAGGACATGCTTTGTTCAGATCATAATAATCTATGCAGGTTCTCCATTTTCCATTTTCTTTTCTAACTAGCACGGGGTTAGACACCCATTCAGGGTAGAGGGCATCACGGACGAACCCATTGGTTTTGAGTTTGTCCACCTCCGCTGTGAGAGCAGTGGACCTCTCCGAGTCCATGCCTCTCCTTTTTTGCTTTACTGGTACGTACCTCGGGTCTATGCTCAACATATGACTCGTAATGGCAGGAAGAATCCCGCATATATCAAAATGTGTCCAAGCGAAAATATCCAGATTCGCTCGGAGGAAATCAGTGAGATCCTCGGCCATCGAGGGGTTGAGTTGTGATCCAATCTTAAGCTCTAGCAATGGGTCATCTCGGCTGACTGGGATGTCAATTGTCAGCTCAGCCGGTGCTGCTTTTTCCTCCTTGGGTTCCTCATCATCATCTCTCGGATCTATGTCTCTATAGATCCGATCATGTTGCCCGAGCCAGGGCTCGGGCACTATTTGTCAATTTTCGGTGCCTCGAGTGTGGACAGAGCTGTCTGCAACCTTTCCTTTCTCTCTTCGCTGGGCCTCTCTCCGCTCAGCCACATAACATGCACGACCAGTCGCCTGATCACAATGCGCAACACCAACTCCTTTATCTGTCGGAAATTTCAAAGTTAAACACCAAGGGGATAAAGCTGTCCTAAACTCTGCTAGGGCTGGTCGACCTAGAAACATATTCTATGGAGAATCGACATCCAAAATGATGAAAGGAAGGATTCGAACCCCCCTACTTTCACTTTGTCCACGTTCAACTGACAATTCAACAAAACCCATTGCATCGGTAGCTGCACCATTAAAGCCGTGGATACGGGCTCTAGATAGTTTTAAATCCTTTGTTTCCATCTTCATCATACGCTTTTTTGAAGATGATGTTAACTGAACTTCCAGAATCAGTCAAATTTTTTTCACAAGTGCTGACCCGATTGTCCTGGAGATGACCATTGGGTCAACGGTAGGAGCCTCCACCTGATCAGCATCTTTGCTCCTGAATACTATATCATCCGTTATTGTTTGCTACTGCTTAGCCGAAGATCCATCCTTCATATTTGAACAACATTCAAAATATGCATGCCTTAGTGGATCAGCATACCGCTCCATTTCTTGCCAATTCTTGTCTGTAGGGTGAGGTCCACCGACTATCGTGTTTATGACTAGTCTACCTATAGTTCGAGCAGGTTCCTCTGGATGGCGTGGAGGTTGCCCACGACCGGGGTCTGATGTTCCTTGTCTACCTTTCTGCGGATTCTTGACAAACTCCTGCAGCTTTTTCTATTGAATCAGCTTTTCTATGACATCATGGAGGTGTCTACACTCCTTATATTGTGCCCGTAAGTCTCATGGAAGTGGAAATACTTTCTAGTCCGCTTTTATTCCTCTGTGGACTCTTTTGGGCGTAGCTTTCGGTATTGAAAAGTATCACAAGTCGATAGGTAAATATTTTCCAGAGACGCATTTAGAGGAGTGTATTCGTTATCGGTCGGAATCCTTGGTTTTCATTTTCTTGCTTTACTTTTCTTTATGGGATTCCTCCTCCGGACTCTTTAGATTACCTTGGCTTGTTTTGGACATTGACCTGCACCTTTCCCAAGTTATCACCGGATTGCTTTACAGCAATGTTGCTCTTCACAGTTTCCTTGCCAGGCCCTGGTGCATTGTCTCGCCTCGTCCATATGGCTTCCTCTCTTCTTACGAATTGATGCGCCTTGGAATAGAAACGTTCTAGTGTAGTTGGAGGCTTTCCTGCCAGCAAATCTCCAAACTCCGAACCGGATCTACCCCTCGCATGACAACCATCAGAATGGAATGGTCATTTGGGTTGCTAACTTCAGTAGCCGGAACATGAAATCTCTGTAAGTACTCCTTTAACGACTCTCCTAGATCCTGGATCACGCTGGACAAGGACATTACGTCCTTGGGACGAGTGGCATGAATCCTGAACTGCTCCACAAATTTTGTCCCTAATTCATCAAAGTTGGAGATGGACCGCGGAGGAAGTCAGGTGAACCACATGGTAGCAATTCTGGATAAAGTTATTGGGAAGCATCTTCATTTAGTTGCATCATTTTCTCTAGCTGAATCGATCATCCATTCATATCTCATCACAAGATGTCGGGGATCAGTCTTCTCTTCGTAGGCCGGAATAGTTGGCATGTTAAACTTCCTGGGGTACTCAGCCAGTAAAATAGTATCGGTGAATGGAGTATGACTCCTGGATATCCCCCATTCATCATTAGTCAAGCCTTGATTTTCTCTCATCAGCTGTCTGACCATAGCCGATATATCTGCGGTTTGTATGGAAGACGGCAGGTTGGAATCTGTCCTACGAGACCGTTCTGATTGGTGTCTCCTCTGATGGCAGTCTACCCAATGTGCATCCTGGGGACCATGTTCATTAGGACCTTGGTGGTCGGCCATCCAGCTTCCACTCATGCTCCAGATTCAAAGTTTCCTGCTCCTGTTTGGGTGTGATTCCCTTGATATAAGTGAGGTGCTATAGCTCCAGGGAGGGCACCTGGACCATTCCTGGTTGATCGATCAGCAAAACCTACTTTTGTTGTTTTAGTTCTGCGGTGTCTACGCTTAGGAGGTTCATCGGACGAAGTCGAGCTGTCAGATGAGGAATAAGGAGCAGGGCTACCTCCAGCATTCTGATGTTATTGTTGAGTAGGCTGAGTCATAAGGTTGGCGTTAGCTTGAATCTGTCCGCTAAGTTGTCTCCGGCTGTCCACGAGTTCCCTCATCAGGTCGTTGAACTCTGTTCCAGTGACAACTTCCATTTGGTTTTGGGCGACGACATTCCCTACACTTGGATTAGCTTGTTGATTGCTGGGTCCTACTTGCTGGACACTAGCAGTTTCGTTAACGTCCGCGTTGTGTGATCTGGTACGAGGTCTTCCCATTATAGATTTATTGGTAAGAACTCTGCGTAGAATCAACGGACTTCCTGTAAATGACTTGGATCTCCTTCGGGGGATTTCTTCAATCCAGTAGCTATAAAGTTGATTCTAATAACCTGAGAATGCGGTTCTCAGTGAAAGCACCAAAATGTTAGCATAAAAATTAGTCACTAACACCCAAAGAAGGATTTTTTAAGAGAGATTTAATGAAGATAGAAAATTAAAATAGAGGCATATATGTAGAAGTAAGTGCAAAAACTGGAACACCAGATTTATAGTGGTTCGACATATTGCCTACGTGCACTTTGAGTTTAATCTTTATTTCTTTTTAAAATAATTGAATACAGATACAATCTGTATGCCAACAACTTGAGTACAAGTTCGAACTGAAAAGGAATGAGTCTTGAAAATGGCAGAGTCTCCCCAGTGTTCTTGAAAAAAGGTCCCTTTCCATTGCGCTGCTGCCTTTCTATTTATATGCGAAGATAGGCCGAACTTCCTTCGCGGGCCTAGGAACAAGGTACTTCGGCCCGTAGTAAGTGACTTATGCGCACCATGCCAAGGATGCCGAACGTCATTTGCTGAGCAACCTTGTCGAGTGACTTTGCCAAACGATGTTGCAAAAGAAGGTTGCCGAACAGTATTGGCCGAATGATAGATGTCGAGCGGCGATAATTGAGATGCTTGTGCTTCTAAGGTTGGAACAATTTTACACCTAGTGATAATTGACCGAACGGTGAACTTTGGGTAAATAACTTGAAGCGAGGTCATGCTGAGCTCCCCACTTCGCTCGCCTTGTTGAAGTAATGTCGAACGATAGATGCCGAGCGGCGTTAGATGAAACATATAGACCGAACATCATATAGGGTAATATCCATACCGAGCGACGAATGACAATGCGCCTTCGAATGATAACTTCCTCCTTTGGCCGAACGATATACATCCCCTGAATTCTGGCTGAGCCATGTCCATAGGCCGAACTGTGTGCGTAGGCCGGACCATTCAAACTAACTTCTATAACCAGTATTTTGCAGCCAAGGCAAGCATCTGGGTAACAACTATATTAATGTTGGCTTGATCGGTACACCTTGATTTGATTTTAGGGTGTTGGAAGCAATAGGCAGTCGTGGCTACGATGCGTTACCACCAATCTTGTGAACCGACCAAGTAGAATCCTACCTTGGGCATCCCTCACGTGCCTTTTCATACTTTTATCCTTATTCGCGACCACTATGATTTTTTTAGCATGGTACCTATAGGGGATCACTAGCTACCGACGTTACTAGTTGTGTTATAGGACATACATAGACTGCCTACTTAAAAATGTGTTAAGGGAGATCAATGTAAATCCTTAACGCTATTTTAAAACTTTACATTACTGATAGACACTACATATATAGCATATTTTACTACATATATATAGTTTAACGGATCCTTAGGAGATGGAAATTCTTGTAACATCTCTTAAGTTATTGCACTCATGTTGTATACTTGATAGGAGATGTAAAACCCCGTAAACATCTCTGAAGCCATTACACTTATATTTGTTCGTTATTGGTTTAACTTACATTAGAAATTTTAGTTCTAACTCGAGTGTTTTGTCTTTTCATTGCACTTGAGTCGGGCTGATTATTTTAGTGTTGAAGACATTATTCCTTGAAGATGGAGATGGAGTTGCTAGATCGTATTTATTATTACTATTTCGCTGCATTATTTTGGTATGTTTGTTGATTGTACTTTGATTTTTGTGTAAAATTGGTGTAATCAAATTTATATTGTAAAACATCTTCATGAACTATTTATTTGATTATTATATTTTTCCAATTCCACTACGAGATTCTATGATTTGTTTTCCCTTCTTTTTTTTCCTTATTTACCTTATTGAAAATCCTCCCTTTTGAATGGTTTGAGTTAGACATCTGTGGTTTATTGTCGATTTAAATCGTCTAAAAAGGCGGGTCGTCATAGTGATATCTGAACCAGGTCATGGTACAAGAGTGCAACTTGATGCACATACTCAGTCACCTACAAGATCAAATAGTCAAAATCAAGGCATTAGTAAAGCCAGCCAATAGGGTCAATCAATGGAAAACGCCGATCAGGGCAGCAAATCAGCATCATCACATACTGAATTACAAGTTAGAATAGGTCATCATGTGATAACTAGATCAAAGAGTGGAATAATTAAGCCAAAAATCTATACTACAATATCAGGTATGGATGAGCTAGAAACATTTGAGCAAGCTATTAGAGATACAAACTAGGGAGCAGTAATGAATGAAGAGTACCCGACACTCATGAAAAATAAAACAAGGAATCTAGTATATCCACCAGCAAATAAGAACATAGTAGGGTGTAAATGGAAATACAAATTGACAAAAATTCCAAATGAAACAATGTCAAGATATAAAGCAATATTTGTTACTAAGGGATGTACTCAACAATATGGATTTGATTTTAGTGAAACATTTTAAACAGTGGTGAAGCCAACAACTATTAGTATTGTTCTCACAATTGCACTGAACAAAACTGGAATATAAGGTAGTTAGATATTAGTAATGTTTTTTGAATGGTACATTGCAGGAAAAAATCTATATGTAGCAGCCACAGGGATACAAGCATGATATAAATTATGTCTACAAGCTAAATAAAGCTATATATGGACGTAATAGGCACCAAGAGTATGGTTTGATAGACTGAAAGCCACTTTGATTAATTTAGGCCATCAATACACTAAATCAGATAACTCATTATTTATCAAAACAATAGCAATTCTATCGTTTATATTCTAATATATTTTGATGATCTAATTATAACAGGTAACGATGAAGATGAGATCAACATTATTCAATATCTTAACAAACAATTTTCAACCAAGGATCTTTGCAACTGAATTACTTCTTGGGTATAGAAGTAAAAAAGAAAATCAGATTCAAAACTGATGTTGAGCCAAAAGAAATATATCAAAGAGTTACTAGTCAAGTCAAAAATGGATGAATCTAAACCACAACTAACTCCTATAACCAGGCATCAGCAACTTTCCAAAAAACAGGGGAGAACCGATATTAAATATCAAACAATACAGAAGTATTGTAGGAGCACTATAATATACTACTATAACTAGACCAGATATCTCATTTAGTTTTAACAAGGTATCACATTTCATGTAGGAACCTCATGATGAACATTAGAAAATAGTTAAAAGAATTATGAGGTATCTCAAAGGAACTGCAAGCTATGGACTTACTTTAAAGAAATGCAAAATCTAAACATCACAACATATGCAAATGCAGACTGGGCAATAGATATAGATGATAGAAAGTAAGTAACTGGTTATTACATTTACATAGGAGATAATATAGTATTATGGTGTTCAAAGAAACAAACTACTATTTCCAGATCCAGCACTGAAGTTAAATATAGAAGTATGGCTAGTGCAACTGCAGAAGTAATTTGGATATAGTCATTACTAAGAGAGTTAAAGATAAAAAAAACCAAATCGATATTATGGGTGTGATAATCAGAGTATAATGTATATGACAACAAATCCAATACTTCATTCCAGAATAATATATATCAAGATCGATCTATACTTTATTCGAGAACAAATTCAGAAAGGAAAATTACAAGTTAGTCACATACCTTCCACTTACCAACGAGCAAATATTCTTACTAAAGCATTGTTGGCAAGAAATTTTATGAGATTAGAGCAGAGCTAAAAGTGGAACATAGCGAAGACAAGCAGATCTGATATCAAACAAAGAAATTGTAACGACCGGTAAATTTTCGATAATTAAAATAGCTAATTTAATAAGATTTCGCGATTTAGTGTTAGAAAAAATTTGTAATTCGTTTGGAATAATAATAACTAGAATGAAATGCAACAAATTTTATCTAAGTTAATTATTTATGAATTGAATGAAATCCCAAATCAATCGAAAGAATATGTAGTCAACAGTAACGTAATAAATTTGTATTGTATAGATAATTGTGACACTTGTTTGTAAATAATAAACTCATAAGTAATTAAAAGTTAAACGGTGATAATTATTTAAGTTACGTATTCATGTAGTTAGTCGAATTGAATTTGTGAACCAATTGCAATTGAAATGAAAGTTTATATATTAGTTGAGTGCATTATCTCTAACTGTAGTTAAATAATAACGTGGAATTCATTTGATGTAATATAGTAAATCGACTGATAATGAAATTTTATTTGGAAAAAAATCCAATATTGAAATCCGTCAAATATTGAACAATTAAATTGTTTAAATTTAATATTTGAAATTTATTGAATAATTTGATAATGGGAATCGAATAACCGTATAATGGAAATTGTTGTTCTATAATTTTAATTCGTTTCAAAAGCTAAATTTTTAAGTTCGTTTTGAATATTTCAAAAGATAGTGATTTAAGAATAATCAAATTTTGTTTAAATTTAATATTACAAATTTTTGAATAATTAAATTCCGAATTTGATATGATTAATTTGATATTGAAATTTAAGATGTGAAAATAGAGTGACTAATTGAAATTTGATTTAATATGATTCAAATTGGTTTCCAAAGAGAATATAAGTTATATTGGGATTATAATAGAGTTAATAAGATTTTAACATTTGAAATTTATTGGATAATTGAATACCGGGTTTAATATGATTAAAAACGATTTGTAAAATTTTATTTTATCATATTAAAGTTAGAATGAGGTTATAGAACTTTTAGAATCGAATTAAAAGTAAATTCGTAAAAAGTGAATATTTTAATATTTAATTATCGACTGAAAAATAGCCAATTTTTGAATAGTCTCAGAATTGGACGAAACTAGTTCCATTGGATCCGTAATAATTTGTTCCATTGGACGAAACTAGTTCCATCGAATCAAGATTTGGAGGCCGTATATGGACTCGCGAGGTGATTTAGCATCTTAGGTGTCGATTTGGTGGTGTGCGGCTCGACATGGAGGGGTGCGATTTTTTAGCAGTGGCGTACGAAATGCTCCAGGTCGCGTTTTGGTAGGGGACGCCGTTCATGAATCTTAGGGCATGGCCGAGACGAGCAAGTGGAGAGGAGATCAACGGAGCGGTCGGCATCGATTTTCGCGGAGAGACGCTCCGTATCACGGTTTGAAATGCACGGTGGGATATTGGGTTTGCACGGCATGTTTTTTCTTGGCTATAGGAAATTCGAATTGAAGAAGAAAGGGTAGGATTTGATTTGGTAATTAGTGAAGTTAATTATTTATTTAATTATCCTGCTAATGACGTTTCGTATTTTGGCTATAACTTTTGCATGCGAGGTCCGTTTTGGACGCCATTTCTTCCGTTGGACTCGTATTAACGAGTACTACGCTATGGAGTTGGATTGGAATAGTTTGGAGCTAGAGAAAATTTTGGATTAAATCGAACGTCGTTCAATTTGATTTAAACTCGTAAAAATCAAGGTGAGTGTTTTATAACGCTCACAACGTACTGAATATCTTTATGCTAGTTAAATTTGATATTATGAAGTGTTATGATTTTATTTGTCGTTGTTTGATAAAAATTTAATTGTCATATAGCTTGTCAATTGAATTAACCGTTGAAAATTAAATTGACAGTTAAATTGAAATTAAATTGAATTACGATTAAATTACCTGACATTGATAACTATGAAACTGCCATGAATTGTATTGTCTATTGGATGATGTATTTTAATGGACGTTATTGGTTGATATTTAAATGTTTGGATGTCTATTTGCTTATATATACTGTTATGCATACATATGACACTGTGATCAGTTTAAGTAATATATACTCATCCCTAACATTTAATTTAAATAAATAATTACTTGGCCATAGGATAGAAAATTATATACGGACACCGAATTGGCTAAATTAATAAATTTTAAAATCGTCGATTTGAAATTTATCTAAATGTTTTGATTTAAAAGTTATAAATAGAAATCAAATTTATAGAGATTGAATTTATCGAAAAAATTGAGTTTGGAATGTTGAAATAGATTTTGGTTAAAAGAAACTGTTAAATGATTTAAGTTGAGACTTTGAAATTTAAAATTGGGTTATGATTGAAGTTCGAAAATTTATTCGTTTTAAAAGATTGAACCTTAATTCGATCTTTGAATATTACTAAGTAAAAGCGATATAAAATGATATTTGAAATTGAGCTTGAAATTGAATCATATTTGTAAGTGGGATTTAAATTTGAATATTGAAGGAAAATTTTGTTAAGTGTTAAAAATTGATATTTTGAAAAATCAAGCTAAAAATCGATATACATTGGAATTGAATAAGTTGAAGGTGAATGTAAAATTGAATAAATTTGAAGTCAAGGTTGACATTGATTTGAATTGAAATCGAAATTAAATCGGTAAATTGGAAATTGAAATTTATTTGAATTGGGAAGTTATAATTGAAATGGATTGGTTTTGAAGCTGTTTTAATTTGTTTTCCAAATTACTCTGTTATATAAACCATTTTGAATACTTAAACTATTTTAATCTATTTTAATCTACTTAACCCAATTTGAATTATTTTAAACTAATTTATCTATTTTAAATCCATTTTAAAGATTTTAAGTATTTTTAACTATTTTAATTATCTAAACTACTTTTAAACTACTTAAAACTATTTTCTAAAAATTTCAAGCTGGTTAATAAGGTGAAATGTATATATTTAAATCTTGAATTTAAATACGAATTGGGTTAAATGAAGTTGCAACCTAAATTGAAATTCGAAATGATTTTGAAATCGAAATGAGATATTGATGCGAAGAATGATTTTTGAAACGGAATCTCACATTTGAAAGGATACGATGATATTTGAAATGGATTTGATTTTTGAAGCGAATATGATATTTTGATATCAATTATGAATCGATTTGAAATGTAAAAGAGCCAACGGTGTAATAATACGTAGTTATTAAAGAGACCGGAATCGGATATGGACATATTCTCTGTCGATACCGAAAACCACTTTAATAACTATTATACGCGGAGTGTTGATCCAGAATGAAGTGGATGATTTGGTGAACGCGTTGACTGAAGAAAGAGAATGATATTGGATGACCCCTGACATGACTAAAACAGGAGCCACGCCGAGCCATTGAGGTTCGCCACCTCTAGCGGACGCGCTTCTTCGATACCATTTCTATTACATTTGTGATGCGATTTGGGTGCACCCCTTGATTTGGGAGTGTTGTTTCGCGGTGTTGGGGTAGCTGCTGGCTATGCTCAACATCTGTCTGGATCACGCAACTACTAGTATCCTAGTTGGTATCGCCTCATGTACCTTGTCATACTGATTATCCTATTCGCGACCACTACGTTTGGTTTTGTGTTATACCTATGGGGTACCCTCTGATAACCACCAATTTACGGTGGGGCTTACGGTACTGTATAGACTATGGCATTATAAAAATGTGTTAAGGGGGATTATGGTAACGCCTTAACGCTATTTTGATAATTTATATTACTGATAGGCATTATCTACTTGGCGTATTGTACTACATAGTAGATAGTTTAACGGATCCTTAAGAGATGGAAATTCCCGTAACATCTCTTGAGTTATTGCATGCACGTTGACACTGGATATGAGATGTCAAACCCCATAAACATCTCTGATGCCGTTACACTCATATTTATTTACGATTGATTTAACTTTCATAAGGATATTTTAGTCCTGACTCGAGTGTTTTGTCTTTTCATTACGCTCGGATCAGTCCTGAGTTTTTCAGATTTTTGAAGATCTATTTGGAGGATGAAGACGAAGATTTGGTATACTATTACTATTATTACCCTTGCATCATGCTATCTGCTAGATTATTTTAATTGTTCTGTTGTATATGTATAACTCTGATAAATGTTGTATAAATAATTGTCAAAGTATAGTAAACAACTTCATGAACTGTTTATTTGACTATTATATTTTATCGTTCCGCTGCGAGATTCTGTGTTGTTTCTTTTCCTTTATTTCTCTTTCTTTTCTTTTCTTATTTACCCCAATAACCATCTTCCCTTTTGAATGGTTTGGAATCGGCATGTGTATTTGATCGTCGGTTAAAACTGTCCAAAAAGGCGGGTCGTTACAGTTGGTATCAGAGCTTTGGTTTAGCGATAACCTTAGCTTTGTGGGGTATGGCTCTTTATAAATAGGGTAGTAATACCCTATGATGAGTCGCTGAGTGTATATATATAAGAGAGCGTATTTGTTAGTGATATAAAATGTTTTATATTGTTTCGGTTGATTTGTTGAGTGGCTTATGGATTCTGGTCAATACGAGTAATTAACGTTATTGATAGGGATCTCTAAACACTTAACAGAACAATTCGACATAGTATTGTTTTAAATTGGGTAAATGAAATAATTTTGCTCTAATTATATTTTGTATATAAAGAAAAATTTTCAGAAATTATTGTGACTTATCTAGCTTACCTGGTTGTTAGGAATGAAAATATTAGTTATTATCATTAATTTGATATTGTAATTTAATAAAGAAGGTGAATTACAAAATGAACAATGATAAAACACTTGTGGAATGTTTTAAGAAAGAAAATCCTATAAGAATGTTTTATAAAGGTGACTTAAAATAGATTTAAATTGGGAAATATTGAATTTAAGACCCGGAGATTTTGAAAATGATTCTCAATGTTTTGAAAGAAATATATAGTAATCTTAGTTGGTAATTGTTTATGGAAATATTTTGAAAGGATTTTTAAAGGAAAGAATGAATTCAGTACTCCTCTCTTATGTCGATGGAAAATAATTTCGGTGATGACTACGCAGCATCATCGACGTTCATTTTCGAGTCTCAAAGTGGGGGAGCTTCTAAGAAGCTTTGCTTTTCTTCTAAATTATTTTGGGTAAATGGATTTTGGTTTAAACTCCAAAGGTATGATTTGATATATTAAAGATATAAGTGTATGTGTTTATTTCAAACAATTTGAAAAGAACCGGACATTTAAATTTCTAAGTCTTGTTAATTAATAATTTTCAAATTATTTGAATGGAACGTGAATAACCAGAATTTATACAATAAGAGGATTAAGATATCTAAGCTATTGTTTGGGAAAACTTAAGGGTTGAATGGTGAAGAGGATTGAAACAAATTAAATTTGTGAACATTCTAATTAGTAAAATGAAATTCTATAAATTTGTATAATACCGAATTTGCATTCTAATAACATATAATATGACTTACCAAATATTAAGAAGTTGAAATGATGTTTTGGATAGGTAATGAGATATTGTAAAAAAATAAAAAATAAATAACAGAAGCTGAAAGTAATTGAAATATACAAGTAAGGAAAACTCAAACGGAATTAAAGTGTATATAAATGAAAATTTGGTTGTGATAAAAATGTTATATACTTGAATATAACCTAAAATGATGAATGGATAAATGAAACAAGTAAGTGAACTTAAGAAAGAAGACAAATGAATTGTATAATATCTTTTGTAGATTGGTTATAGAAAATAAATATAAATTGCATGGAGAAAAATTTTGAATTTGTAACTTTGAGATAACCGTAAACTAAGAAAAGTCATATATGAGAAGTTAGACTTTTATAGGATGATTAATAAACTAAAGTGCTGGTTAATAAAATGTTCCATAAATAAATTTGTTATTAACTAAAATTATGAAATTGAAGTAAATGAAAACAAAAGAATTTGGTATAGCTAAGAATCAATTGGAAAATAAAATTTTAGTTTAATTGAATTATATGGAATGTTTAAATTGAACTTGAGTAAGCAAATTCTATGATATGATGTTTAAGAAAAGATAATGTTAAAGAATATGCTACGTAAAGAAATGAATATACTAATTGAATAATGGATTGTTAGTAATTAAGTGGAACAAATAGAAGCCAATAAAATAATTTAGTATAGATAAATTGGATAGAAATCCATTGGAAGGTAATACGTGAGATTGTACGTATATTATTTTATTCGTATAACGATTTGATCCAAATTCGAGCATAAAGTTTTGAGATGATTTATATCGATCCGAGTTAGGATTTTCCACTCGATTGTCGACGACGAACCCTGGATATGGATTTTGGTTTGATTCTGGAATTCTCTATCATAGTTATGGCTATGAAAGGAGAGTAATAGTCTCCAATCAAGGAACCAAATCTGAGTCCGCACTAGAGAGTCGGGTGAACGATACTAGTTGGAAGTGAAATTGTGTGATCGAATAAGCGATTAGATTGATATTGCTCACGGATGATATATGTACGGCTTACGGACTTAATTAAAGTTAATATTGGAAATATATGATGCCAAATATAAAATGATTCTTTTAAAATTATATAACAGGATATATATATAAAAAAGATAAACCAAATTTAATGTAAAATTTAAAAATTTGGTTATGTTGGGTATGATTTCGTTGTTATATGATTGATAGTTGATTGTATATATAATTCATTAAGTGTTAATGAAATTGAAAGCTATAAGTTATTGAAATCAAATTGGAAGCGAACTAATGTAAATATAAATTAGTGAATGATAACTAATTGAATTGAGAATGAATGTTAGTAAAATCCAACGTTAATGAATCAACTATGATTAAAATTGAAATCCAAGTCAATAAATATTAATGAGAAACGAATTTATATTGATTGGTTATGGATTTGTTGGATGATACTTGATTGATGGTTGCATTTGTTGTTTTGTTGCATTTGCTATGTTGGCACATGTAGTTGTTGTGTTGCTATATGATGTATATTGATACTATTTTCATATAAGCAGGATTCTCATTGTTTGTTGAGTGTTTAGTAGGTGCGGATTGCGCTTGCGTCGCATTTGGAGCTCGCTTTCGCGCTATCTTAGTCGTATATGCTCGCTAAATAAAATATAAGGTACATGTTTATTTTGTCATTGGATTTGGTGATTTTTGATGAGCCACTTGGCTTTTGATTTTCTTTTGTTTTGGGGCCCGTAGAGGCGTTTTGTGGCTGTACCGATCGAGCCGCGCAAAGGAGACTCTGCCGAAATTTTCCGTAAATCCGGATGTTAGAAAATTTTTCAAGTTTTAAATTTTTTTATATATATAACTTGTTTTGATAACTAACTTTTAAAGTTAGAAGGTCGTTTAGGGTAACTTAGTGGAAGTGTAGTAATGACTTTATAAGTGGAATTACATTGTTTTATAAGTTGGTAACTTTGAATAAAAATATATGTAATGTTGAATTCTATACTTAGTTCCTTTTCCCTTCTTTTTCCTTTTCGAGGATGAAAAGTTTTGAGTGGGGGAGAGTGTAACGACCGGTAAATTTTCGATAATTAAAATAGCTAATTTAATAAGATTTCACGATTTAGTGTTAGAAAAAAATTTGTAATTCGTTTGGAATAATAATAACTAGAATGAAAAGCAACAAATTTTATCTAAGTTAATTATTTATGAATTGAATGAAATCCCAAATCAATCGAAAGAATATGTAGTCAACAGTAACAGAATAAATTTGTATTGTATAGATAATTGTGACACTTATTTGTAAATAATAAACTTATAAGTAATTAAAAGTTAAACGGTGATAATTATTTAAGTTACCTATTCATGCAGTTAGTCGAATTGAATTTGTGAACCAATTGCAATTGAAATGAAAGTTTATATATTAGTTGAGTGCATTATCTCTAACTGTAGTTAAATAATAACGTGGAATTCATTTGATGTAATATAGTAAATCGACTGATAATGAAATTTTATTTGGAAAAAAATCCAATATTGAAATCCGTCAAATATTGAACAATTAAATTGTTTAAATTTAATACTTGGAATTTATTGAATAATTTGACAATGGGAATCGAATAAGCGTATAATGGAAATTGTTGTTCTATAATTTTAATTCGTTTCAAAAGCTAAATTTTTAAGTTCGTTTTGAATATTTCAAAAGATAGTGATTTAAGAATAATCAAATTTTGTTTAAATTTAATATTACAAATGTTTGAATAATTAAATTCCGAATTTGATATGATTAATTTGATATTGAAATTTAATATGTGAAAATAGAGTGAATAATTGAAATTTGATTTAATATGATTCAAATTGGTTTCCAAAGAGAATATAAGTTATATTGGGATTATAATAGAGTTAATAAGATTTTAACATTTGAAATTTATTGGATAATTGAATACCGGGTTTAATATGATTAAAAACGATTTGTAAAATTTTATTTTACCATATTAAAGTTAGAATGAGGTTATAGAACTTTTAGAATCGAATTAAAAGTAAATTCGTAAGAAGTGAATATTTTAATATTTAATTATCGACTGAAAAATTGCCAATTTTTGAATAGCCTCAGAATTGGACGAAACTAGTTCCATTGGATCCGTAATAATTTGTTATTATCGGATTTCAATTTTCGTAGCAATCGGAGTTGTCGTTCGACCGTGGCAGCTCAAAACGCATCGAAATGGTTTTAATATTAATTTGGCGAGTTAAAATAGTCATTTTTCAAACAGTCTCGGATTTCGACGAAACCAGTTTCACCGGATTCGTAATGTGATATTATTGTAAGATTTTAAATTTCGTAGAGCTTGGAGTTATCGTTTGGTCGTACGAAATAAAAACACGTTGAAATTTATATCGAAAATTCAATATAATAATTGAGTCCAAAAAGCTATCTTCTCCCTACGATCAAATTAGGACTAGAAATCTTTTCCAATCCGTTCGGAATAGGGGTATAACATTATGAACATCTAGTGGCATGTCTTGATAGGAGTTCAAGATTTTAAGTTGCATTGAGACATTTTGAAATCAAATTATTATATTAATTAGTCAAACTTCCATTCAGCTGTTATTTTATCTTTTCACTATACCATCTCCCTCTCCTACACGCCGACATCACGTCTTGTTCCTCCTTCCATTCTCTTTTTAAAATGCACGCACCCTACAGTAAAGGAAGAAAAAAAAGAATTCCAAGCTTTGAAAATTCCTATCTCTCAAAATACTTGATTAAAAAAAAATCTAAAACCACTTTCTAAAATCCTAATTCAATTCATAGTTCCATCTAGGAGGGTGCAATTGCATTTCTTTCGAGCTCGACTTATAGTTGTAAATTAGGGTTTCGTTTCTCTTAAAATTCTGGCATCGAATCAAGATTTGGAGGCCGTATATGGACTCGCGAGGTGATTTAGCATCTTGGGTGTCGATTTGGTGGTGTGCGGCTCGACATGGAGGGGTGCGATTTTTTGGCAGTGGCGTACGAAATGCTCAAGGTCGCGTTTTGGTAGGGGACGCCGTTCGTGAATCTTAGGGCATGGCCGAGACGAGCAAGTGGAGAGGAGATCAACGGAGCGGTCGGCATCAATTTTCGCAGAGACACTCCGTATCACGGTTTGAAATGCACGGTGGGATATTGGGTTTGCACGGCATGTTTTTCCTTGGCTACAGGCAATTCGAATTGAAGAAGAAAGGGTAGGATTTGATTTGGTAATTAGTGAAGTTAATTATTTATTTAATTATCCCGCTAATGACGTTTCGTATTTTGGCTATAACTTTTGCATGCGAGGTCCATTTTGGACCCTTTTCTTCCGTTGGACTCGTATTGACGAGTACTACGCTATGGAGATGGATTGGAATCGTTTGGAGCTAGAGAAAATTTTGGATTAAATCGAACGTCGTTCGATTTGATTTAAAATCGTAAAAATCAAGGTGAGTGTTTTATAACGCTCACAACGTACTGAATATCTTTATGCTAGTTAAATTTGATATTATGAAGTGTTATGATTTTATTTGTCGTTGTTTGATAAAAATTTAATTGTCATATAGCTTGTCATTTGAATTAACCGTTGAAAATTAAATTGACAGTAAAATTGAAATTAAAATTGAATTGCGATTAAATTACCTGACATTGATAACTATGAAACTGTCATGAATTGTATTGTCTATTGGATGATGTATTTTGATGGATGTTATTGGTTGATATTTAAATGTTTGAATGTCTATTTGCTTATATATACTGTTATGCATACATATGACACTGTGATCGGTTTAAGTAATATATACTCATCCCTGACATTTAAATTAAATAAATAATTACTTGGCCATAGGATAGAAAATTATATATGGACACCGAATTGGCTAAATTAATAAATTTTAAAATCGTCGATTTGCAATTTATCTAAATGTTTTGATTTAAAAATTATAAATAGAAATCAAATTTGTAGAGATCGAATTTATCGAAAAAATTGAGTTTGGAATGTTGAAATAGATTTTGGTTAAAAGAAATTGTTAAATGATTTAAGTTGAGACTTTGAAATTTAAAATTGGGTTATGACTGAAGTTCGAAAATTTATTCGTTTTAAAAGATTGAACCTTAATTCGAGCTTTGAATATTACTAAGTAAAAGCGATATAAAACGATATTTGAAATTAAGCTTGAAATTGAACCATATTTGTAAGTGAGATTTAAATTTGAATATTGAAGGAAAATTTTGTTAAGTGTTAAAAATTGATATTTTGAAAAATCAAGCTAAAAATCGATATACATTGGAATTGAATAAGTTGAAGGTGAATGTAAAATTGAATAAATTTGAAGTCAAGGTTGACATTGATTTGAATTGAAATCGAAATTAAATCGGTAAATTGGAAATTGAAATTTATTTGAATTGGGAAGTTATAATTGAAATGGATTGGTTTTGAAGCTGTTTTAATTTGTTTTCCAAATTACTCTGTTATATAAACCATTTTGAATACTTAAACTATTTTAATCTATTTTAATCTACTTAACCCAATTTAAATTATTTTAAACTAATTTATCTATTTTAAATCCATTTTAAAGATTTTAAGTATTTTTAAATATTTTAATTATTTAAACTACTTTTAAACTACTTAAAACTATTTTCTAGAAATTTCAAGCTGGTTAATAAGGTGAAATGTTTATATTTAAATCTTGAATTTAAATACGAATTGGGTTAAATGAAGTTGCAACCTAAATTGAAATTCGAAATGATTTTGAAATCGAAATGAGATATTGATGCGAAAAATGATTTTTGAAACGGAATCTTACATTTGAAAGGATACGATGATATTTGAAATGGATTTGATTTTTAAAGAGAATATGATATTTTGATATCAATTATGAATCGATTTGAAATGTAAAAGAGCCAACGGTGTAATAATACGTAGTTATTAAAGAGTCCGGGATCAGATATGGACATACTCTCTGTCGATACTGAAAACCACTTTAATAACTATTATACGCGGAGTGTTGATCCAGAATGAAGTGGATGATTTGGTGAACGCGTTGACTGAAGAAAGAGAACGATATTGGATGACCCCTGACATAACTAAAACAGGAGCCGCGCCGGGCCATTGAGGTTCGCCACCTCTAGCGGACACGCTTCTTCGATACCATTTCTATTACATTTGGTGCGGCATTGAGGTTCGCCACCTCTAGTGGACACGCTTCTTCGATACCATTTCTATTACATTTGTGATGCGATTTGGGTGCACCCCTTGATTTGGGAGTGTTGTTTCGCGTTGTTGGGGTAGCTGCTGGCTATGCTCAACATCAGTCCGGATCACGCAACTACTAGTATCCTAGTTGGTATCGCCTCATGTACCTTGTCATACTGATTATCCTATTCGCGACCACTATGTTTGGTTTTGTGTTATACCTATGGGGTACCCTCTGATAACCACCAGTTTACGGTGGGGCTTACGGTGCTGTATAGACTATGGCATTATAAAAATGTGTTAAGAGGGATTATGGTAACGCCTTAATGCTATTTTGATACTTTATATTACTGATAGGCATTATCTCTTAGCGTATTGTACTACATAGTAGATAGTTTAACGGATCCTTAAGAGATGGAAAATCCCGTAACATCTCTTGAGTTATTGCACGCACGTTGACACTGGATATGAGATGTCAAACCCCGTAAACATCTCTGACGCCGTTACACTCATATTTATTTACGATTGATTTAACTTTCATAAGGATATTTTAGTCCTGACTCGAGTGTTTTGTCTTTTCATTACGCTCGGGTCAGTCCTGAGTTTTTCAGATTTTTGAAGATCTATTTGGAGGATGAAGACGAAGATTTGGTATACTATTACTATTATTACCCTTGCATCATGCTATCTGCTGCATTATTTTAATTGTTCTGTTGTATATGTATAACTCTGATAAATGTTGTATAAATGATTGTCAAAGTATAGTAAACAGCTTCATGAACTGTTTATTTGACTATTATATTTTATCGTTCCGCTGCGATATTCTGTATTGTTTCTTTTCCTTTATTTCTCTTTATTTTCTTTTCTTATTTACCCCAATAACCATCTGGCCTTTTGAATGGTTTGGAATCGGCATGTGTATTTGATCGTCGGTTTGAACTGTCCAAAAAGGCGGGTCGTTACGGAAATGGAGGTTCAAACCAAACCGCTTCAAAGATCAATGAAGCAACTTCAGTTAATCTAAGCATATAAACATTTCAAAGTGATTAATGAAGAGATTGAAGAAGATAAATGTAAATCAATTGCATTGTGATTGAAGCCCCAAAATAATTTGAGAAACCCTAACCCTAATATCGGTTTGAGGGGGAGTTAGAAATGATGTATGAAGCAATATAAAGGAGCTGATGTTTATAATATACTTATTATCACATACTGTGATAATATGGGTAATGGGTGTTATGACCCAATAGCCCAAATGTACTATATTACCTGTATTTATACATTTCGTCAAAGAAAGGTATGTATCAGATACAACAAAATTCAAACAATCAATACAATATTCCCTTTCTTCCAATAATCATAAATTTCTTGAATCTAATCATTCATCAATTTTTTCTATATATACTTAAGCTACTTATTACTTATATTAATTAGTAGGGGATTATCTATAAAAAAAAGTAGTAACTTTCACAAAATAGTGAACCGAAGTGACGTTCTTTGCATGTGCATGCGCTTGTGCTAAAAGAAGGTACAGTCTGATACTCTTACAGTATAGGAAGAAGGATATAAACATAAAGAGTTTAACATTTTGACTTGCAAATTTTGTTCAGAATTATTAAATTTTCAATGATCTTATTTTGTGCATATAGTTTATACTGCTCATAAAGAATAATAACAAACTTGTATCTAGGTTGCACTCTTTTAATCATTTCTCATATGCATGTTTTTCCATCAGCTTTCGCTAATATAACAGGTTGCTCAATGTTGTGGTTCGACGGATACCACATGTCATAGATTCTTGTACGTTGGTGCAATTTTTAGGTGTCTTAGCTGTTAAATTTTGTCTATACTATATGGAGAATTGTAGAGGTCGGAAGTAGCTCTATAACAGAGAAGACTATTCACAAATCAAAGTTCGGGGGTGGAATTTATAAGGGAAAAGGTGAAGTAGGCTGAATTGGCAAGGTCAGATGTCTGAGGAAAAATTCAGACGTCTAACGCTTCAGCAAATATGCACCAGGCCTATTTCAAAGAGTTAAGTCAAACGTCTGACCAAATGAGTCAAACATCCGATTCTGTGTAGAAATGATTCCAGAGTCTTTAGTCAGACATCTGATTAAATGGTCAGACGTCTGAGCTGAAGAGAAATTTTTTCAGAAACATAAGTCATACGTCCGACCATTTTGGCCAGACGTCCGAGGCAACTTCCGCATGTTTTTCATGCGTGGGCTTGGTGTGAAGATTTGTGATATCCGCAGAGGAAATTTTGGAGCATTTCCTATGATTTCTATTCTAATATATAAGCTAGCTTCAGGTCCCAGATCTAGGGTGGTGCAAAACAACTGCAAGAGATTAGCCTCCACCAATTAGGGTTTATCAGTACCTAATTTTCTACAATTCTCTTCTCCACAAATCAAGTTCTAAATAGAATTTTGATCATTGTATTCAATCTTTTGTACTCTTATCATCAATATTAATAAAGGTTCTCTCTTGAAGTAGATGTATACTAACACAACTTTAGTGGAACCACTACAAATCCTGTGTGATTTATTTTTCATTATTGCTTAGATTTTTGAATTGCTTGTTCGGGATTGTGATTGTTTTTGGATTAGTTGAGATTGGAATTGAGTTATTGATTGGTTGTTTTTACACTTCCTACCATGATCCCGTCTTCCACCGTGCTTGTGGAGTTTCAATTTGAGTGGTCTGCGGTTGTAATCCCGCCCCAACATTTGGTATTAGAGCATTGGTGTAGGTAGGTGGTTGTAGAAATCCATGAATCAAGTAGTGGCTCAAGTAGTTCCTTAATAGGTACTCCATGTGGTGTAGCTCCTTATGTACGTGGTTTGTACGCAGCTTCGGGATCTCAGTTGGTAATTGACAAGTGGAATGGGGAAAAAGATTTTGAAAAATGGCAATAGATAATGAAAGCGAATCAGGTGCATCGAGTAGTGTTTGACACACATTTGTTGCCAACGGACATCTCGGATGTTGATTGAGAGGAGATGGAAGAGTGGGCATTCACCACACTTCAACCACTAAGGATATTTGGGACAAGTTGGAGGAGTTGTATATGAAGAAGTCATTGACAAATCGTTTGATCTCATTGCGAACGTTCTTCACCTATAAGATGAAGGAAGGTACTTCGCTAAAGGCTCACTTGAATACTTTTGATGATTTGCTAATGAAGATGAAAGCGATAGATTTGAAGATTGAAAAAAAGCAAAAGGCAATGATATTGTTGTGTTTGTTGTCGGATCGCTATACAGGTTTCTCAAATAGTTTGATTTTTCGATGGGATATATTGACTCTTGATGATGTCAAGACGTGTCTTCTTAGCGAGAAGTTGCGAGATCAAATGAAGGAGTTATGTGATGGAAGTAGTGGTCATGGTTTATTTATGGAGAAGGAGAGGTATGTGAAGAAGGAAAACCGAGGGCGTTCTAAATCAAGGAACCTCGGTTGGAGAGGAAAGTCGGAGCAAAGAAAAGGCAAGTGCTATATTTGCAAGAAGCCCATTCATTGGAAGAATGAGTGTCCTGAAAAGAAGAAGGCAAAGAAGGAAGTATCATCTTCACCACTAGCGGTAGAGAGTAGAGTTGGTGAGGGAGATATAGATGTTTTATCGGCGGTAGCATCGGATGTTTCGGGTAGCGAATGGGTGCTCAATTCGATGATGTCTTATCATATGACGCCAAATAGGAATTTTTTTTCCTTCTTACATCGACAAAGAAGGAAATTCAATTGTTATGAGAAAAGGTGCAATTTGTAAGTCGAAAGACATTGGTTCCGTGCAAATTCGGATGTTTGACGGAGTGGTTTGTACTCTTACTAATGTACACTATGTTCCGGGACTTCGGAAGTCTCTTATCTCTTTAGGGCAGCTAGATTCTTTAGGTTGTAAGATCACTATTGAGAGTGATAGTTTGTGGGTTTCAAAAGGGGCACTTGTGGTGATGAAGGATGATAGGACTCATGATATTTATTTGCTTCAAGGAGTGACTGTAGAAGGTGAAACTTGTATAAGAGTTGATAGTTCTCGTGGCTTGGATGCGACTAGTTTACGACATTTAAGGTTAGGTCATGTCTTGGAGTGGAGTTTGGATGTTCGTTGGAAGTGGGATATGATCGATGGAGAAAGTTTCGACAAGTTAGAGTTTTGCGAAGAATGCGTCATGGGGAAGCAAACTAAAGTTTCATTCGGTGAGGGAAAGCATGATTCGAGAAGCGTTCTTGAGTATGTTTACATGAATGTTTGGGGATCGACACTCGTAGCTTCTTTAGGTGGAGCTCGCTATTATATTTCTTTTATAGATGACTTTTCTCGAAAATTTAGGTGTATGTAATGAAGGCCAAGTTGGAGCCATTTGCAAAGTTCAAAGCATGGAAGGCTCTTATTGAGAACGAAAGTGGCAAGTCTTTGAAGGTTCTAAGGTCTGACGATGGCGGAGAGTATGTTTTCGGAGAATATTAGGAGTTTTACAAGCATCATGGTATTCGAAGGCATTTTACTACACCTGGAGATCCGTAATCGAGTGGTGTTGCGGAGAGGATGAATCGTACTCTACTTGAGAAAGCTCAATGCTTAAGATTGACATCGGGTTTGGCGAAAGGATTTTGGGCCGAAGCTTTATCCACCGCAGTGCATATTATTAATCATATTCCGTGCTCAGCTATTGGTAGCAAAATTCCGAGGAAGTGTGGAAGGGAAAGAACATTGACTTGAGTTATCTTCGTGTGTTTGGTAGTCCTGTTTATGTGCATGATCTGGGAAATGATAAGCTTGAACCTAGAGCTTTCAAAGGGATTTTGCTTGGTTATACAGATGGAGTAAAAGGCTATCGGATTTGGAATCCGAAAATGAAGAAGGTAGTGAATTCTCATCATGTTACTTTTGATGAGACAATGATGTTCAAGAAGAAACAAAGCTCATTGGATGTTCCAGATATGGTTCATGGTGAATAAAAGGAGAAGGAAATTATTTCAACATTTTGTCCAAGGAGTAGAGTGAGTAGAGCAGTTGGAGATGCTTATGAGAAAGTAGTAGTTGATGTTACATCACATAGTCCATAGGTTTCCACTAGTAGTGTTGGTGATGTGCATGATACTAGAGAAGATTCAGTTCAAGGTGGAGCCAAAGGGATTTTGGGTGATGGTATTGCTACTCGGATTGGTCATAGTAAGACCACCCGAAAGATATGGTGATTGGAACTATCTTAGCTTTTGTGATAAATTGGACTGTGCTCTTCATGTAGTCCAAGATGAGCCGATGGACCTTGATGCCGTAATGAAGTCGAGTGATAGCTCGAAATGGATTTACACCATGGAGGCAAAGATGTGATCATTGTTGAAGAATCAAACTTGGGATTTGGTTCCACTTCCTAAAGGAAACCGTGCTATTGGGTGCAAATGGATATACAATGTGAATGATGATGGAAGATACAAAGCTAGGCTAGTGGCTAAGGGTTTGCACAAAGGAAGAGAAAAGTGCATGATGAGATATTCACACCGGGTTGTGCGCTATACTTCTATCCAGATATTACTTGCTATAATTGCTACTTATGACTTGGAGTTGGAGAAACTTGATGTGAAAACCGCCTTCTTGCATGGTGACTTGGATGAAGATATCCATATGGAGCAACCGAAAGGTTTTGTTTTGGAGGTAAGTCAAATTTGGTTTGCAAGTTGAAGAAATCACTATATGGCTTAAAGCAATCACCTAGACAATGGTACAAGAGGTTTGTTCATTTTATGTTTGAAAATGTTTTGATAGAAGCATCAACTGTGTTTATTTCAAGAAGTTGAGAAATGATTGTGGGTGTGTTTACTCTTGTATGTGGATGACATGCTCATTGCTTCTAAGGATAAGAATGAAATCAACAAGCTAAAATTGAGTTTGAAAGCGAGGTTCTAAATGAAGGATCTTGGAGAAGCAAGAAGGATATTGGGCATGAAAATTGTAAGGGATCGAAAGCATTTTGAGTTGAAACTAACTCAAAAGGAGTACATTGAGAAAGTACTTTGCCGGTTTTGAATGGAGAATGCAAAGGCGTCAAATACGCCTTCACCTTTGCATAAGAAGCTTTCAAGTAAAGCATCGTCTATCTTGGAGGAACATAAGGCTTATATGATAAAGGTGTCATATACTAGTGCGGTTGGAAGTCCAATGTATGCTATGGTGTGTACAAGGCCCGATATTGCAAATGCCATCGGGATGGTTAATGGATATATGGCTAATCCGAGGAAATCGCATTGAGAAGCTGTGAAGTTTATATTGAGATATCTTAGAGGCACATCATCTCATGGTCTTGTTTTTAGCGGTAGTAAGGCGATGGATTGCAAGTTGGTTGGTTAATGTGATTTGAACTATGCCGGTGATAAGGATCGAAGAAAATCAACTTCCGAATATGTCTTCACACTTGGGGGTTGTGACGACCTAGAATTTTTTACAATTTAAATTGGGATATTTAATTGATTTCAATATCGAAAAGTTAGTTTGTAACTTAAATTTCAAATATCACCATTATTTGGAAATTTAATTATTGGATTTAATTACTGGAAATTGAGTTAAATGTTGAATCTGGAGTTTCAAGCCTGTTAATAATAATTTAAGGGTTTGTAGAATTTATATCGATCGTACTGAAGATAGTAAAGGTGTTGAAATTGAATTTGGAAGTGTTTTGTTTAGTTTTGAAAATATATTGTTTAAATTGATATTTAAAATAGCCTTCCGAGGCGCAATATCGGATTTCGACGAAACCAGTTCCATTGGATCTGTAATATTATATTATTATCGGATTTCAATTTTTGTAGTGTTTGGAGTTGTTGTGTGAGCGTACGACATATAAACGCGCTTAAATCTATATCCAAAATTTAATATAATAACTGGTCCAAAAAGCTATCTTCTCCATACGATCGAACTAGGACTCGAAACCTTTCCCATTGCGTTCGGAATAGGGGTTTACCATTATAAACGCCTGGTAGCACGCCTCGATAGGAGTTTGAAATTTTAGGTTGCTTTTGAATTTGAATTTGAATTTGAATTTAATTTAAAATATTTATGTCCTGGTCATCTTCAGCTGAATTATTTCACATCGTAACTTTTTCTTGTCATTTTGAAATCACTATTGCAAGCTGGATCAAGCACGTTTCCATCTTTTCGTTTTTCCCTTTTTCATCTATAAGAATGTGAATGATTTTAAGAATTGGGAACAAGAGCAAAGAATATAATAAAAATAAATGGTTGTCTTTCCTTGAATCCTCCTTTCCTTCTACGCGATTCACCAAAGCCAGAATCACGGTCGAGAGTCGCGAGAGCTCCCTCCTTCTCTTATCTCTAATCGAATTTTTGTTCCCTTTTTTCTTCCTTCTATTCGAAGTCGAATTCGATCCTCAAAAGAAATGACCGAGCAATCCCTTTTCCTCCCCCAACGATTCGAAATTCCATCTCAAATATAATTTCCAAATTTTAAATCGATTCAAAACCGCAGTTGCGAGCTCGAACTCAAGCTCGAGATTTGTGACGAGAGGCTAGGGCATCGCATGTTTCCTTCAGTAATTGAATCGCATAAGGGGTTCGAATGCGCCGTTCGTTGTTGATTCTGTGGCAGATGCGTGAGCAAGTAAAATCGCGGCAACATTGAAGCCAATGGGGGCTCGCGACCTGGAAGGTGAAGAGAACTCGATGACGGCATGGTTGCTGTGATATAGGTAATGGTTTGGATGGCAGTCGAGCACGCAAGGGAATTTGGCTGTAAGGTATTTGCAGTTTCGTTTATTTTAATCTAATAAATAAATATATATGATATAAGACTTTATATAACTTAGATTTTTATGAAATCTATTTAGAATATTTTTATAAGTATATATGAAGTTTCGGAAATAAAATGAATAAATACCCATTTTATACCTACTAGTTTATTTAAAAAAATATGTATTAGGGTGATTAACCCGTTTAATTAACTTGTTTAATTAATTTAGTCACTAAAAATATTTTATTTAAGGAAAATTTGTTTAAAGTAAATTATTGGTTTAAACCCAAATAATTAGCTAAATTAAATGAATAAATAGTAATTAATTGATCGACAAATTCAAATATTAATAAACCGTAAAAATATTTATACAAGGTCATAAACTGAAAAGAAGCGAGCCGGTTTGGAAGTGGGTTGCAAAATAGGAATCAAGGGTGAGTTAGTCTCAATCATCTGGGTTTAATTTGAATTTAAACGGTTAAATTTAAATAATTGGTTGAATGATTGAATTGATTGGTTGTGCTATATTATATATAGTAGTATATATATAATATATATATTGGAGTGATCGATTTCCCGCATTATATAGCAGATGAGACCCTATGCGCCGCACAATAGCGGATGATATTTTATAAATCCCATATGCTGCGATATTCCACCTCGAAGTGGAATTGTTATTTTATATTATGCTAACATCTGTGGATGCAGGGAAACAGGTTGGAGGGATTCAACTGAATTCCTCAACATTTTATTTAGATTATTTAATATTCTGTGTTATAAATATTTGATATTCTGTGATGAATTATACTAATAATTAGACTATTGAATGTTATGGTTTGCTTGAACATTTCGGTACACTGAGTTATCAAACATATAAATTGGATTTTGGAAAAGAAAATGAAAGAGCGAATTTTTAAGTAAAATAATCATAAAGAATTTGAATAAATTTAAGAATGAATTTGAAAAAGTGAAAGTGGTTTTAAATTTTTAATAAATAAATTATATGGATGAAAGTGGATTTTGAATAAACAGGAAGATAATGAATTTTAAACTTAAGTGTTATTATTTTAAAGAATAAAGAATTTATTTTAAATTTAAGATTTAACTTATTTAAAAAAATAAATAAAGAAGGAATTTGAAAGAAAATCTGAAATGGTGATTTCCGTTAAAAGATTTTAAATCATAATTAAGAAATAAAGGCTGAAAATTAATGGATTTTGAAATGAATTGAGTAAGTAAAGAAATTTATTTCAAATGGAGTAAATTGGGAATTAATTTGGGAATTTATCTAAGTGTTTGGAATCGGAATTTAAAAAGGGAGTTGAAACTAAGAAATTCACAAACTGGATTTATAAAAGTGAAGTAATATTTCAAGAGATATTTGGAAGAATAAATTCACGATGAGAATTATTAAAGGAATGGGAAAATTTGTTTAAAAATAAATAGTGATTTATATTTTAAAAAGATGTGAAAGAAAAGTGTATTTCCCTAGATAGCCAAGTACGTTTTCAACACAAATTTGAAGGTATAAGTTAAAAGTTTTAAGTTGTTTGAAAGTATGTTATATAAAACTTATTATTTCTAATTGTTTAAAATTCGAAAGTAAGTATTTTTAAAATCTATTATAGTAGTAATTATTTAAAGGTGAGTTGATATTTTGTTTCTAAAAGAGAAAATATAGTTTTATATTTTATAAAGTAACCGCATTTTCAAATATTCCTATAGTATAATATTTTAATAAGTATTGAAGTAATTTCTAATTTAAATGTTTTAAAGGATATTTTAAAATAAAGTGTGTTTAAAAATTATTTTAAAAAACTAAAGATTTGTACTTGGTGATTCAGTGGAAGTAGAAAATATTTGGGAAATGTATTCCGTGAGAGGAAAATGGTCTGAAAACTATTTTCAAAGGGTTGAAAACAGAAATATATCTCGTGAAGATATCTTGAGATTAATAAATAATTTGGAAAAATTATTTATGTTTGATGGATGTTTGTGAATGTTAATTAATAGTTAAATAACCGACTATCAATATTGGCGTTGATTGTTTCGAAGAGACCGGAATCGGGATTTATGTCCTGAAAACCACTTCGATCTGGTTTGTACATTTTCGTGAGGAAGACGAGTTTGGATTTGAAGATGGAGCAATGAAGTGCAAGGGCTAGTCGCTACTAATCCTAAGGATGATTCCAAAATGAATGTAGTAGGAGTAGTGCCTTCGGTTCCGTTCGAACCCGGGACGGACTTTATGGATGAATGCTTTCAGAACATCATCAGGTGGACAATGGGCATTCTAAGTGAAACGATCTAAAAAGGTAGCACTTAGCCTCAAGCCTCATCAACTGGGAATGACTGAAAATCAGGGGTTATGCTGCAAGGCTAGGTGGGTAGCGCCCATTAGGGTGAGGTCATCCCTGTCTAGATGTCCCTTTTTGTTCGGCTTAGTGGTGCGGTTGCTGATCCCAACCGTGGGGTGATCTTACTCGGGATTATCCATTAAGGGGTAGTCCCAGTCTTGTGTTGTACGGGGTCGGGAGTGATCCTCGGTATGCTGATCTAGACCAGATACCGTGACAGGTGGTACCCCATTGCCTAGTCATTAGTTGGAAATCCATTCTCCCTACGTGCCTTTTACGACTCTTTTTTGCATTAGCCACTTTGTGGCTAGTAGGTGGAATTTAATAGATGTAATTTTTTTGGCTATTTTATTAAGTATTTTCAGATAGACCCTATTATAATATCAGAGGATTTTAATAAAAAGTGTTTTAGCTATCTTAAGGTAAAAACCTGACATGTTTAATTGTGGCGTGGTCTTACGAGATGCTTTTGTTTTCAAAGGATTTTGAAACTTTAATAATCAATTTGAGTGTGGTTTTCTCGCGCTGGTATTCCAAACTAACTCGGGTGTTATTTAACTATAATGCTCGGGTCAGACCAAGTATTATAGGATACATGATATGATGCTGTGGAGCTCAGAAGACGAACTGGATGACGATACATAATTCCGTACTTGATTATTATTCTGTTGTGTATTCAGTTCTGAGGATAAGTTTATATGACTATCCAGTTGTATGTTATTGATGTTGTTGAACTTTGATGATGTATTCTGATAATATATATATATATATATATATATATATATAAAACAAATATAGTTTTCTTTTGTGTAAAGATCTGTTATTATCTATTATATTTTATTCCGCTGCGATGGTTAGATTCTGATGTTGTTTTCTCTTTTCTTCTTCTACCTCTTCTTCTTTAACCCAAATGGTTCGTATTTTTGTTCATCTTGTGTTGATTGATGGAGAATTAGTGTTGACTCAAGGGGTATGGATTTGCTGGTCATTACAGTTGGTATCAAAGCTTAGGTTGGTGATAACCTTGGCTCTGGTGGGAATTACTCATTAAAAATAGAGTCTGTAGTACTCTAGAATGAGTTTGAGCGTATTAATAGATATGAGCGCGCATTTGTTAGTGGATATAAAAATGGTTTTATATTGTGTTGTTTGATTTAGTGAGTGGCATATGAACCTTTGTCGGCACAATCTGGACAACTGTATCGAAGGGGTTTCTAAACACTTGAATAGAACAATTCGACACAATATTGTTTTCGAAAGCGGGTAAATGAAATAATTTTACCCAAAATATATTTGAATATAAAAGAAATATTTTCTTAAATTGTTATATAACTTGGATGTTTGGTTGATAATATTTTAAAAAAATAAGATTATAAAATTTGAATGACTTGTGTAATCAAAAAGGGAACTTGTATGGGCATGAATTGTATAAATGAATTATAGTTAAAATTTGATTTAAATAAAATTTGTAAATTTAAAATCCTGGAGATTTTGGAAGTGTTTTTCGAAGTGTTTTGAAGATAAACAATAGAATTATTATTTTAAAAAGTATTTCTGAAAGGAAATTGTTTCAAATAAACTTTGGGAAGGGATATAGCATTGAACTCACTTCAGTCGCTGGAAAATAACTTCGATAATGACTACAACATCATCGATGTTCATTTTCGAGTTTCTAAGTGAAGGATTGCTGCCAAATCAATTTGTTCAAAAGAGCTAGTTTTGTTTTTGAAATTTCAAAGGAAATTTGTTGAGAATAAAAACCAGGATTGATTTAAAATTTTGAGAAGTGTGATTTTGAGATAACGGTGATTTCAAATGATTTGAGACCAAAAGCCGAGTGTTTAAAAATTCTGATGAGACAGGTTATAAGCTTATAAATTGAGATGAGTTTTTTTTAAATTAGGAAGGAAATATGAGCTTTGAATGTTGGAATTTAAATTTAAAGTGAGAAGTTAAAAATGAAATTAAATTGGATTGAGGAAGAAAATTGAATTGAATTGGATTAAATAAATCCGAGCTAAAATAGAATTGAATTGGAATAAAATTCAATTGAGTTATAGCTGATATTGAATGAAATTAGATCCTTTCTTAAATAAACGGAAGTAAGTTGGATAAGAATTGGATTGGAATAAATGAATTAGAATAACTTATAAAAGAATTAAAAATCCATAGAATAAAAATATGCTTGGGTTATAAATAAGCGTAAATCTTGAGTTAAAAGTAAAAGATGTATATATTCAAGCCTAGAGTGGATGAAAATGTGTAAAATAATAAGTTGTGACTTATAAAACTGGAAAGTGGAATAGAAAACCCAAAATAAATATTGTTTGATGTTTTGGAAAATGAAACAAAAATCCAAACTTTAATTATAAAATAAATTGAACTTAAAAAAATTAAATGACGTAATTTTTTAGATTAAAAATCAAGTATTGAATTATAAATAGGAGGAGAACTAATTGGATAATAAATTAGTTAATGGAATATGTAAATGGAACCTAAAGTAGTTAAATAGAAGCTGAATTGTGAGTTAATAATGAAGTTTGGAAATAAAACTCGAGTTATAAATCAAATTCGACTTGAATCGTTAGTGAGGTAAATATAATTGAAAATGTTGCCAAATAAAAAGAAATTGGATTAAAGTAGGGATGGTTTTAGTTGTAAATAAAACCCAGATGAATTTGGGAACAAATTGAAAATGGCCTTGTAATTAATTAAATGAATTAAGAATGAATTGAATCTAGAAATTTAAAATTTATACGAAACAGATGAACTAATCAAATAAATTTGTGGTTTGAAATGAGATTTGATTGAAATAGAATCAAGTTAAATTGAAAGGGAAAATTTATTTGCAAAATGAGAATGAGCTTATGTATGAAATTTGAATTATTTGATGTAAATTAATTTAAGTTTAAAATTAGTGGAAGCTTGGCTTTGAGGAAGGGTAAAAGTCCATTAAATAAAAGCTCGGGTAAATTTAAATTGGGAAATGGTTATTAATATATAAGCATGGAATGGTTCAAGCTTAATATAATGGTCTCAAATGAAATGAATGAGGATAAGAAATGAAACGCAAATGAATGGATCGTGAATAAAATTGAAATGGAATGTGTCGAGCTAAATATAATGGCTGTGAATGAATTAAGCAAGGAGGAATTAAATATAAATTGAGTTGGAATTAATTTAAAATGGTTATAAGCTTAAGTAATTATTTATGCACATGAATATTTTCGAATTTCATAAGAAAATGGGTCGGTCGAAGTAAACGAGATTGGATAAAATCCTATGAGTTATTTGAAGTAAAATAGGATAATTTTGAAATCAATTGGAATGAATATGAGTTTGTTTTGCTTAGAATAAATTAAATATAAGCGAGTAAGTTGTAAATCACTTAAACTGAATGGAATAGTTTGAGAATTGGTTGTAAGAAATTGTAAGAAATGTCGGAACCTTGTATGTGCTAATGGAAATTATATAACATGCATTATATGTGAAATTTATGTATTATCTATATTAATATATGTGAAATACTAGTAAATTGCATATATTTAGCATTTACATGTTTTAGTTAAGTACAGGTTTAGGGAAGCCGTTTGGCTAGATTTGATTATGCAAAATGCTAAGTAAATAAGCCGCTTGCTTAAAAATGCTAAATAAAGTTACGCCTAAGAAATAAAAATAGGAAATATGAACTATTTTTTTTCGACCGGGTGGGTCAATGTATATATATTTATATCTCTTTTCAAATTGCAAAAGCTCCTCCGTAAAAAAGAGACTCTGCCAAAAAAATTCGAAAATTTTGGGAGTTAGAAATTTTTTGTTATCGACAAAACGATTTCAAATTGAAATAAATTAGTTTATGAAACTAATTTAAAATAATGATATGAATAAGTTATAAATGGAAGATAAAATTCAATATTCAAAGTTGAAGATAAATTGAATTCATATGGAAGTGGGAAAACTAATTTGAATAGAAGTAGATATGAAAACTTCTAGAAGGAAGTGTATAAAATGATTTTAAAAGCTATGATTGGATATTATTACTAAGTAGGATATGCATGTATTATAAAGGAAAAGGAAAATTGGTTTTGATTTCAGAAGATAAATTTGAATTTCTCGATAAAAAGGTATGTGTTCAAATTTCTCTATGAAATTTGATTGGGTTTTTGATCTAGCCACTTGGCTTTTTATTTTCTTTTGGAATTTGGGAGCCCGTAGAGACATTTTGTAGTTGTACCGAGCTAGCCGTGGAAAGGAGATGCTGGGAAATTTTTTCAAAAATTTAGAGAGATAGAAAATTTTAGAGAAATTTTGAAAATTTAAAACTTGGTTTCGATTTATAATTTGAATGGTTGAATAAGTAAAGTTATTTGGAAACTATGGAAGGTTTTGGAAAGTTAGTTGAAGTAATAGTGGGTCTTTAATAAAAGATATGTTATGGCAAGTTGATAAAACTGTTTGGTTTTGGAAAAAAATAGTAATGGTATTGGATCATTCTTCCTAACTAGTAATTTCGGGGACGAAATTCTTTTAAGGGGGAGGAATGTGACGACTCAGAATTTTGGACAATTTAAATTGGGATGTTTAGTTGATTTTAATATTTAAAAGTTAGTTTGTCACTTAAATTTCAAATATCACCATTATTTGGAATTTAATTATTGGAATTAATTACTAGAAATTGGGTCAAATGTTCAATATGGAGTTTTAAGCCTGTTAAAAGTAATTTAAGGGTTTGTAAAATTTATATCGATAGTACTGAAGATTGTAAAGGTGTTGAAAATGAATTTGGAAGTGTTTTGTTCAGTTTTGAAAATGTATCGTTTGATATTTAAAATAGCCTTCCGAGGCACAGTCTCGGATTTCAACGAAACCAGTTCCATTGGATACGTAATATTATATTATTATTGGATTTCAATTTTCATAGTGTTTGGAGTTTTTATGTGAGCATACGACATATAAACGCGCCTAAATCTATATCGAAAATTCAATATAATAACTAGTCCAAAAAGTTATCTTCTCCATACGATCGAATTAGGACTCGAAACCTTTTCCATTGCATTCGGAATAGGAGTTTATCATTATAAATGCCTGGCAGCACGCCTCGATAGGAGTTTGAAATTTTAGGTTGCTTTTGAATTTGAATTTAATTTAAAATATTTATATCCTGGTCATCTTCAGCCGAATTATTTCACATCGTAACTTTTTCTTGTCATTTCGAAATCACTGTTGCAAGCTGGGTCCACGTTTCCATCTTTTCATGTTTTCCCTTTTTCTTCTATAAGAGTGTGAATGATTTTAAGAATTGGGAACGAGAGCAAAGAATATAATAAAAATAAATGGCTGTCTTTCCCTGAATCCTCCTTTCCTTCTACGCGATTCACCAAAGCCAGAATCATGGTCGAGAGTGTCGAGAGCTTCCTCCTTCTCTTATCTCTAATCGAATTTTTTCCCCTTTTTTCTTCCTTCTATTCGAAGTCGAATTCGATCTTCAAAAGAAATGACCGAGCAATCCCTTTTCCTCCTCCAGCGATTCGAAATTCCATCTCAAATCTAATTTCCAAATTCTAAATCAAATCAAAACCGCAGTTGCGAGCTCAAACTCAAGCTCGAGATTGCGACGAGAGGCTAGGGCATCACATGTTTCCTTCAGTAATCGAATCGCATAAGGGGTTCGAACGTGCCGTTCGTTGTGGATTCTGAGGCAGGTGCGTGAGCAACTAAAATCACGACAACGTGGAGGAAGCCGATGAGGGCTCGCGGCCTGGAAGGTGAAGAAAACTCGGTGATGACGGCATGGTTGCTGTGATATGGGTAATGGTTTGGAAGGCAGTCGAGCACGCGAGGGAATCTAGCTGTAAGGTATTTGCAGTTTCGTTTATTTAATATAATAAATAAATATATATGATATAAGACTTTATATAACTTAGTTTTTATGAAATATGTATAGAATATTTTTATAAGTATATATGAAGTTTCGGAAATAAAATGAATATATGCACATTTTATACGTACTAGTTTATTTTAAAAAAAATATGTATTAGGGTGATTAACCTGTTTAATTAACTTGTTTAATTACTTTAGTCGCTAAAATATTTTATTTAAAGAAAATTTGTTTAAAATAAATTATTGGTTTAAACCCAAATAATTAGCTAAATTAAATGAATAAATAGTAATTAGTTGATTGACTAATTAAAATATTAATGAACCGTACAAATATTTATACAAGGTCATAAACTGAAAAGAAGCGAGCCGATTTTGAAGTGGGTTGCAAAATAGGAGTCAAAGGTGAGTAAATCTCACTCATCTGGGTTTAATTTGAATTTAAATGGTTAAATTTAAATAATTAGTTGAATGATAGAATTGATTGGTTGTGTTATATTATATATAGTAGTATATAATATATATATATATATATATATATATATATATATATATATATATATATATTGGAGTGATTGATTTCTCGCATTATATAGCGGATGAGACCCTATGCGTCGCATAATAGCGGATGATATTTTATAAATCCCATATGTTGTGATATTCCACCTCAAAGTGGAATTGGTATTTTATATTGTGCTAACGTCTGTGGATGTAGGGAAACAGGTTAGAGGGATTCAACTGAATTCCTCAACATTTATTTAGATTATTTAATATTCTGTGTTATGAATATTTGATATTCTGTGATGAATTATACTGATAATTAGACTATTGAATGCTATGGTTTGCTTGAACATTTCGGTACACTGAGTTATCAAACATATAAATTGGATTTTCGAAAAGAAAATGAAAGAGTGAATTTTTAAGTAAAATAATCATAAAGAATTTGAATGAATTTAAGAATGAATTTAAAAAAGTGAAAGTGATTTTAAAATTTTAATAAGTTCTGTGGATGAAAGGGGATTTTGAATAAACAGGAAGATAATGAATTTTAAACTTAAGTGTTATTATTTTAAAGAATGATGCATTTGTTTTAAATTTAAGATTTAAATTATTGAAAAAAATAAATAAAGAAGGAATTTGAAAGAAAATCTGAAATTGGTGATTTTAGTTAAAAAAATTAAATCATAATTAAGGAATAAAGGCTGAAAATTAATGGATTTTGAAATAAATTGAGTAAGTAAAGAAATTTATTTCAAATGAAGTAAATTGGGAATCAATTTGGAAATTGATCTAAGTGTTTGGAATCGAAATTTAAAAGGGGAGTTGAAACTAAGAAATTTATAAACTGGGTTTATAAAAGTGAAGTAATATATCAGTGGATATTTGGAAGAATAAATTCACAATGGGAATTTATTAAAGGAATGGAAAAAATTGTTTAAAAATAAATAGTGATTTATATTATGTGAAAGAAAAGCATATTTCCCTGGATAGCCAAGTACGTTTTCAACACAAATTTGAAGGTACGAGTTAAAAGTTTTAAGTTGTTTGAAAGTATGTTATATAGAACATATTATTTGTAATTGTTTAAAATTCCAAAGTAAGTATTTTTCAAATCTATTATAGTAGTAATTATTTAAAGGTGACTTGATATTTTGTTTCTAAAAGAGAAAATCTAGTTTTATATATTATAAAGTAACCTCATTTTCAAATATTCCTATAGTATAAATATTTTAATAAGTATTGAAGTAGTTTCTAATTTAAATGTTTTAAAGGATATTTGAAAATAAAGTGTGTTTAAAAATTATTTTAAAAATCTTAAGATTTGTACTTGATGATTCAGTGGAAGTAGAAAATATTTGGGAAATGTATTCCGTGAGAGGAAAATGGTTTGAAAACTGTTTTCAAAGGGTTGAAAATAGAAATATATCTCGTGAAGATATTTTGAGATTAATAAATAATTTGGGAAAATTATTTATGTTTGATGGATGTTTGTGAATGTTAATTGATAGTTAAATAACCGGCTATCAATATTGGCCAATGCGTTGATCATTTCGAAGAGACCAGGATCGAGATTTATTTCCTGAAAACCACTTCGATCCGGTTTGTACGTTTTCGTGAGGAAGACGAGCTTGGTTTGAAGATGGAGCAATGAAGTGCAAGGGCTAGTCGCAACTAATCCTGAGGATGATTTCAAAAAGGATATAGTAAGAGTAGTGCCTTCGGTTCCGCTCGAACCCGGGATAGACTTGTATGGATGAATTCTTTCGGAACATCGTCAGGTGGACGATGGGCATTCTAAGTGAAACGATCTAAAAAATTAACGCTTAGCCTCAAGCCTCATCAACCGGGAATGACTGAAAATCAGGGGTTATGCAGCAAGGCTAGGTGGGTAGCGCCCATTAGGGTGAGGTCATCTCTGTCTAGATGTCCCTTTTTATTCGGCTTAGTGGCGCGGTTGCTGATCCCAACCGCAGGGTGATCTTACTCTGGATTATCCAATAAGGGGTAGTCCCGGTCTTGTGTTGCACGGGGTCGGGCTAGGTACCGTGATAGGTGGTACCCCAGTGCCTAGTCATTAGTTGGAAATCCATTCTCCCTACGTGCCTTTTACGAGTTTTTTTTGTATTACCCACTTTGTAGCTAGTAGTTGGAATTTAATAGATGTAACAATTTCGGCTATTTTAGTAAGTATTTGTTGATAGACCCTATTATAATATCAGAGGATTTTAATAAATAGTATTTAGCTATCGTAAGGTAAAAACCCGACATGTTTATTTGTGGAGTGGTCTTACGAGATGCTTTTGTTTTCAAAGGATTTTGAAACTTTAATAATCAATTTGAGTGTGGTTTTCTCACGCTGGCATTCTAAACTGACTCGGGTGTTATTTATCTATATTGCTCGGGTCAGACCGAGTATAATAGGATACATAATATGATGCTATGGAGCTCACGAGACGAACTGGATGACGATACGTACTTCCGTACTTGATTATTATTCTGCTGTGTATTCAGTTTTGCGGATAAGTTTATATGGCTGTCTAGTTGTATTTTATTTATGCTGTTGATCTCTGATGATGTATTATGATAATATATTTATATATATATATATATATATATATATAAAACAGATATAGTTTTCTTTTGTGTAAAGATATGTTATTATCTATTATATTTTATTCCGCTGCGATGGTTAGATTCTGATGTTGTTTTCTATTTTCTTCTTCTACCTCTTCTTCTTTAACCTAAATGGTTCGTATTTCTGTTCATCTAGAATTTATTGATGGAGAATTAGTGTTGACTTAAGGGGTACGGATTTTCGGGTCGTTACAATGATACGGCCATAAGTTGGAGATCTAGATTGTAGACCGTAGTTGCTTTATCCACTACGGAGGCGGAGTCGACAGCCATGTTGGAGGCGGCAAAGGGGGCACTCTATTTAAAGCGATTGTTATGTGACTTGGGATTCGGGTATCATAGTATTGATGTTCGATGTAATAGCCAGAGTACTATTCACTTGGCTAAGAATTTGGCGTTTAGCTCACGGACTAAGCATATTGAGGTGAGAGAGTCATTTCTAGTAGCCATGGATGAGGATAAGCAAGTATTTCTTCAAAAAGTGCACACAAAGGATAATGTAGTGGACATGTTCACTAAGACATTGCCGGCTGGGAAGTTCGGGCATTGCTTGAACTTGATTCGCCTGTGGAAGTTCTAGATGCCATGGGGTGGAATGGTTAAGGAAGGAGCTTGGTGGTAGATGAGGAAGAGTATCTGTGAGAGATTGAGGTTCTATCTTCTTGGTAAGTGCTAGTTTTTGGTGAGATTGCTTAGGATTTGGATGTTTTCAACATTTTATTAGTGGGTAAGGGCTTTGCCTTAGCTTATTGGTGGAGTGCAATGGGCGGTGACTTTGTCGGAGCTCATTGGGAAATCATTCATGTTTTGTTGAAGGTAGAAGAAGTGATAGTTGGTGCTATCAATTGTCATTGATGGTTTGGTACCATTGGAGTTGGAGATGGATATAGTGCCGAGGTGGAGTGTCAAATTTTGGCAACACTATATAGAGAATTTTAGAGGTCAGAAGTAGTTTCGTAACGGAGAAAACGGTTCGAAAATTGGAGTTCGGAGTTGGATGTTATAAGGGAAAAGGTAAAGTGGACTGAATTGGCAGGGTCAGACGTCTGAGGAAAAATTTGGGCGTCTGACGCTTCAGTAAATCTGCACCAAATCATTTCAGTGAGTTAGGTCAGACGTCTGACCAAATGGGTCAGGCGTCTGAGTCTGTGCAGAATTGATTCCAGAGCCTTTAATCTGATGTTGACCAAATGATCAGACGTCTGAGATGAAGAGAATTTTTTTCAGAAACTTAAGTAAGACGTCTAACCATTTTGGCTAGATGTCTGAGGCGACTTCCGCCTGTTTTTCATGCGTGGGCTTAGCATGAAGATTTGTGATATCTTCAGGGACAATTTCAGAACATTGCCTAGGGTTTCCATTCTCCTATATAAGCTAACTTCAGGTCCCAGATATAGGGTGGTGCAAAACTACTACAAGAGATTAGCCTTCACTAATTAGGGATTATCAAAACCTAATTTTCTTCAATTCTCTTCTCCACAAATCAATTTCTAATTATAATTTCGATCATTGTATTCAATCTTTTGTACTCTTCTCATCAATATTAATAAAGACTCTCTCTTAAAGTGGATGTACACTAACACAACGTTATGGAACCATTATAAACCACTATGTGATTTATTTTTCATTATTGCTTTGATTTCTGAATTGCTTGTTCGGGGTTATGATTTTTTTTGGATTGATTGAGATTGGAATTGATTTATTGATTGGTTGTTTCTACACTTCTTACCACGATACCGTCTTCCGCTGTGCTTGTGGGGTTTCGATTTGAGTGGTATCTAGTTGGAATCCCACCCCAACATTAGCCAGTATTTGTAACCATCTCCTTTTAATTTGTCAAAATTAGAGAGCAATTTTACTATACGAGACACAAAGTTAATTGAGTAGACTAAGGTATATTTCGAATATTACTTATTAAAATTGTTTTTTAAACTTTTCCAACAAGGGATCCCACAGGTTTTAGCATATTTTTTCAAAACAGGAAATATGAGAACAAAATCCTTGAATGGGCATTAAGATCTAGCCCTCTCAAATTTGTGAGCGAGTAGCTCTATCGTTGGTATTTTTGTCAGCAATATTGTTATAGATTATTTATAAAACACTTGAACAAGAATATTTTAGCATAACTTGGTCTGTTTTTGTTCTTTCCAAGAAAGAAGCAATTGAAACCAAATAGCACAGTAACACCAGCTAGCAGGATGCTTGCTTAATGACTTTTCATGCAATAATTCAGTTCCTTAAATTATTTCAACCATTCAGAATATGTCAAACTACTAATCATATTTTGGTAGTTTTCCATCAGCAAACCCAATTAACCAAATTTTTTAGAATGATTTATATTGTAATATGATTTTAGAAATTTAAAATTTCATGTTGTAATATTACAAAAATTGAATTTTAAGACTCTAGAACTGTTGGTGACACCCCGACAGTGCCGATTGTTTCATATACTTCTTTGGATAAATTTTTTTAACATAATTATTTATAATATTTTAACTAAATTCATGTGCACTAAAGTTACCATTATACTATGTATCTGATATGTTTCCAGCTCACTGTCATAGTCTATATTTACAGTAAAATTGCAGTATGTTTTTGCAGTAATATATAAAACTTAATATTAAAATTTCTTTGATACAGGAATAACAGAAATAGAACAATATTATCACAATGAAGAGTAGAACTCTTCTGCTTCGCAAATTTCTAAGAAGAAGAAAAGAGGTCCAACAACTGGAAAGAAGTATAAAAAACAAGAGCCAAAATACATTGAGTAGAGTGATAATGGAAAACCCATTGGAAAGTGGGTGAATTCATATAAGGTGTGCATATAGGCGAAGTATTTGTTGAAAATAACCTATATAATATTATACTCATTTTGATGAGGAGATGAAGTGAGATGCGATGAAGAAGACGGTTTGCAAAAAGGAGTTCATATGTGAAAGTTACAAGCAAATTAGTATTTTGAAATAAATAAAAAAAAATTATTTCAAAAGCTGTTGTTGCATACAAAGCCAAAGCTAATATTGAATATATCAAAAGCTTGTGATATGTAGATATATTAGATATGGTAATCCAATCACAATCAAAAGCAGCCACATATTTTGCTTTGGAATAAATGTCCTAAATATAGGCTCCGTCAGCACCTATATAAAAGCAGTGGAATCTCAACCATATCATCATCGTCAAAAAATTATCTCTTTTAGTTTTTGTAGAGATTGTAGTTTTTTGTTGCTCCACTTTAGTAGCTAAAATCTTGTGATAAGAAAATCTCTTGTACCCTCTTCAAATTATAGTGAGTTGTTGGGTCCGTGGACATAGGTCAATTAGACCGAACCACAATAATTTTTTTCATCTTCCTCTATTTTCATTTTTTGTTTATTTATTGTTGAGTAGTAAATAATTGCTACTGGATTGAGGGTGTTCAATCGACAAATCTTGATCTTGACGTTAGATTATTCCGCATTAGTGAAAAATATGAATTTTTTCCACTACAGATTTATATTAAAGCTAGTTGATTTGTTTAGATTTGAGCAAATATGGCTTTAGGGAAGATAGGTAGATCGGGTAGAAATTATGATGTTACTCGTTTTGATGGAAAACGATATTTTGGCACATGGAAGCTGAAGATGGAGGCTATATTAAAAAAGAAAAGACTTTTAAGATTATTTCTGAGCCAGATAAATTAAAAGATGTAGAGAGGAATCTTTTGGAAGAGACGGTAGAAGAAGATCTTACAACCATCCACTGAGTCTTTCTGATGAAGTTCTAAGAGAATTCTCTCAAAATAAGACGGCGAAGGAATTATGCGATGCATTATCTGATGCATATCGAGACAAGTCTCTCACTAATCGGATTATTTTTCAGCAACAACTCTATTCATTTAAGATGAAGTCTGGAACCGATCTTATAGAGCATTTAGATGCTTTGATCACTTTGATTATGAACCTGAAGGTAGCGGAATTTAATATTACTGATGAGGCTCAATCAGTGATCCTCTTATGTTCCTTGCCTAAGGAGTATACTGCTTTTGTTAATTCCATGATATGATCACATAAGATTAACCTGTCTGATGTAAAGGCTGGTCTTCATAATGAAGTGTTGAGAGTTAGATTGACGAGCACTAGTTTGGATAGTGATACAGGGTGCTTATCTATGCAGAGAGGTAGAAGCCAAAACAATTCAAAGAATGGTGGAAGTCGAAGTAATTCAAGGTCTTAGTCTAGGGGGCCTAAGTGATTGACTTGCATTATTGTAAGAAGCTAGGGCACTTTATTTCTCAATGTCCCAAGCTCGAAGGAAAAAGAAAAGACCCAAAGTAAGCTTCAGCATATACTATAGAGAAATCAGATTCAAAGAGTGCTACCGATGTATTTATAACATCTGCCTCTTCAGGGAAGAGCAACTTATGGCTGATTGATTCTAGCGCATCCTATCATATGATACCTGATATGAACTACTTTTCCACTTACCGTGAGATTGATGGAGGGGCAATGATGCTTCTTGCCATATGGATGGTGTTGATAGTGTGAAGGTCAGGATATTTGATGGTGTTGTTTGTACTATTAGTGATGTTAGTCATGTACTAGATTTGATAAGGAGCTTTATTTCTATTTGGGCTTTGAGTAGGCTTTGTGACGACCCAAACTCGATGTCCAATAAACGACATCAAATTCGCATCGCCGGAGCTTATAACAACAATTAGACGAATATAAAACAGCGGAACAGAATCGATATCATAAATAACATCACTGTTACAACATCAACATAATATCCATACTGCAACAGAGTACATAATACATACACTACAACTCCAAATACAACATCATGATAATACAACAGTGATCATATATCCAAAAATTCTCAAACGAGAGAGATGATTACGAACTCCCAAAGCTAACACCTGTAATCTCCAAAAGCTCCTAAAATAGCTCCAAGATAAGAGCTCCAAAATACTGCTACTCCAAAATATAGAAACCTGCTACTAGGCTGCCCGTGTGGAAATAATGGGCACCCAGAGTTTAGGAAAGAAAACAATAAACTCTGGATCAGTCATGGGACTGGTATGAGTAAACAAAAACAGTTGCATTTAAATAAAACAAGATTTATAAAAGAATTTTCGGAATGCTTTTAAAAATGGAACTACCATAAGACCTCCCGCCACACACACAATGCAAACGCAGAATTGGAGGAGATTTCTTCTTATGATAGTTAAATATGCTTGGTACGAGAAAAGAATTCTTTGATATTATTACTAGTGCATAGTGAAGTAAATCATTTCGAAAGTAGAATATAAATCTTAGCCAGCATAGACATTCCGAACTATGCCTACTATAGCTACCATTTAAACAGTGGGGCGCCACCATAAGTAAATGGCAGGTTCTACAACTAAAACCGTACAGGGTTTCGTATTGTTTTATTGGATTTCCAACAAATGGTCAGCCCAAGGAACTTCCCATTGCCACATGAGAACGCCTCTGGAAGGACGTCCCCGAGAACCAAACCGGATCTCTGCCAACACAAGGCCGGGTTACTCCTAACTGGGTAACTACTGACACGAGTATGCCATCTCCCGGTCGTAACCAACCTTTAACCGGGGCCCCAGCAACAAATCACAAAATCATATATATATATATATCTGCGATATCAACATAAGTTAAGTATCTGGGCTCCATACCATGATACCACTTCTATCCAGAAGGAAATGTACATACCCTAAGGGGTGCTACCCCCAATAACCTTGCCGCATCTTTCCTGTTTTGACCATTTCGGGGTGTGAGGTCCGACGAAGTCACGTCCACAAAAACACACTTTATACAAAAGCCGTGCTTTGGGTCAACAAATGATCATAGAAATGATCACAAAGATAGACGATCAAACAAATGATCCTATCAATAATCAACACAATGATCATTTCACAGCAACACTCAGCATGTCACATTACCAAATTGGGAACATATCGCTGATAACCTTCAACTACATAACCTCTGAGCTCGTACGTCTCAGAGAAGGGTGTTAAGCTAAAAGAATAAATTCTCCGCCACTAACAGAAATATATTTGAAAGAAATCGGCTTTATATCTCAATTTATAATGTCAGACATACTATCCATACAAGTCTGTTCCGGGCTCGAACAGAACCGAAGGCACTTCCAAAGAAGTCCTTGAAATCCGGATATCCACAATCCTGATCGGATTCCCCATCACATATGGAGAACTCTATACCGGAGCAACTCGGTGCAGAGTCAATCGACAGATCATCGTATCGCTCTCGCAAATACCCGGTCTTCAACACCGGTCTTCAATTGCTATCCATAACGTCGAATCACATATTCGAAATGGGTTATATGACACAAAGGTCCTTTCCCGGCTAATTCAAATAGTGAATGTCAAATTTTAAACATATGGATGTCATTCACAAATATTCACAGAGTCGATGTGGGTTTCGGATAACAAAACTGAAATCCGATTCCCTGTCGCATCGAAGTTTAAATGCCGTTTTACGGACAACAAGGTTTTCACATCAATATAGAACAAATCATAGTCACAGTGCTTCACACAGTATCACAGTCACAACAGAAATATCAATCTGGTGCATAGCAATAGTTAATTATTTACCAATCCAAGTGAAATGGGATTTAATAAATTTACCAAATGATTATTTTTAAATCAATGATAAAAATTTGGATAAATAAATTAAATCTTAATTAACTCGATAAATTGTTTCAAAATTAACAAATTCTTAATTACAAATTTAATTAAATACTTAATTGTTTATTAATCAATTTAATTACAAATCATTCTTAATTACTTTTCATAACCATTAATTAATACCCTAATAAAACATAATTATTCATTCATTGATTTCTTAATTTCTTAGTTAATCAATGATTAACCCTTAACTCTTAACGAAATTACTTAATTAATTAACTATTAGTTCATAGTTAAATTTTTTTTCATAATCAATAAATATAAATTATTCACTAATTTATATTTACAAAGAAATCTCTCTTAAACTTTTGAAATCAATTTATTACAAATTTGAGAACTTAAATGTTAATTTAAATTCCAACACTAGTTTTATATTAATTACTTGATTAAAATATAAATTAGATCCAGAAAACTTTGTTAAGTTTTTACTTATTTCATTAACTTGTAATGAAACTTGATTTAATTGTCATACAGCAATTACCACTTAAACTTGTTTAAGCAATTTACACAGCATTTTTAGTTTGCAGGTTTCAGAAATCAAACCGAGCAAATCTTCAGTTCACTCGAGTAAACACTCGACCCTTTTCATTTCTTCCCCGAGTCTCTCTCTGTTTGTTCGCGTATCCATCTTCCCTGTTTCATTCTTCTTCTTCTTCTTTTTTTTTAAACTTTCTAGTTTTAAAACCAGATAGCTTAAATTTTTAAGGACTCGAACTATACGAGAGAAACTCAGGCAACTTCAAAAAAAAACCCGGAGTCTTCCCTGTTTCATTCGCGAGTCCCTCTTCTTCTTCCTGTTATTTTTTTTTTCACTGGCACATCACCACCACCGTGCACGTGCACGGTGGTTCGCGACCTCCCCGATGGCCATCGTGACCATCAACAAATCGCGCTTCATTCCCCTATTCGAAAACGATGATCAATTCAATGCTAATGATCCCACCACGAAATCGAGCTTCCAGCTCGAAACTCGAACCCATCCTCACCAACAAATTCGCTTCGCCCTCGTTGCTCCAACCATCGGAGCAGCTCAAACTTCGTCACCATCACGTCCACACCTCATGCCATCATTCCCCTCAAAATCCCCTAACTCGATGCGTCAGAGGTGGCGTACACATCGCGTTTCCAGACCGTATACATTTCGAGACTAAAACCCTAGTTTGATCTCAAACTCCCAATTCACACAATAGAAAAATTAATTTGTATTTTTTCCAACATCGTGAATGGTTAGGCTTGCTTCAACTCAAATTTCAGCAATTTAAATTGATTCACTTACAAGAAATTGGTAAAAATTCAATTTTTATCCAAATGCAAATTTCCCTTTAAATACTAAACTAAAATTCTTCACTTTTGTTTTGAAAATCATGATTTGCAGTAAGGATATAGGCTATGAATTTGAATTAGCTTTTCATAATACTTGGGTTCATCACATTTTCTTTTGATTTCCTGTAGACAACTTTAGTGATGATATCTTACAGCTTTGAGTTTTAAATCTGTTTTTAATAAACCATATTTGAGTTTTATTATCTTGTTTGATTTTTAAAACTGAAGTTTTACTATGATTCAGATGAAGACTACTGGAGTTTGAATTGAAATCTACCCTGTAACCCATAACAGAGAAGGACAAATTGCAGAGTATCCTGTATATCTATATATATTTACCAAACTATGTTCAAAGATAACATATACAATGCCATAAAACACAGAATTATCTTTACAGTTAACTTAAAGCCTTTAAGTTGATGTTCACTCACCTGACAAAGGTTTGAAACAAAGACTATATGGGTTTCCTTTGAACTGCAGATTTGAATCTCCTCTTTGGTTTGGTTTTTTTTAACTTCTTTTTATTTTCTGTTTTGATCACCTGAATGCTTTTGAATTTATGAAATATGATGTTTTCTTTTGTTTACTATCTTTGTTTTGAACGAGATGAAATAAATATGAATGTGTGCATGTATATAAGAAGGATGGTGTGCAGGTGAAAGGATAAGCTGAGTCCAGCAAAGCAAGTACAAGTTGAAGTATAAAAAAAAACTAACCATGCTTTTAGATCTGCTATGCAGTAATAACATTAAATGAAGTATGTTGCTTGTAGATGCTTGCATTTAATGAAAGTATGTAGTGAAATGTTTATGCCCCCTTTTCATGTTACAGCCTTCTTATTTTGTTATTAACTAATGTTTTGTTTTTTTTGTTTTTTTTATTTTTATTTTATATATGTATATGTGTTGTTTTGTTTATTTTGCCAAATGTAAGAGTTTGTTTTTATTTTATCTTATTTTCTTTGCAAACTTGTTTTATATTCCTTCATATTCTTTTGTTATCTTATTTTATTTGTTTATTTGTTTACATTGCTTAAATGTTAGATTATTATGATGCGATTTAAATTTAAAATTTTATCATAACTTACATTAACAATTTTTTTTTCTTTTAAAAGTTTTAACTAAAAACACTAAACTTTATCCATATTTCATTCCTTTATAACTTTTCAATTTTTTTATTTCAAAAAGTTAAAATATATTACTAAAATTTAAATTCATAATTTTCGGGATGTTACAATATCCCCTCCTTAAGAATATTTCATCCTCGAAATTGAAAGAGAGAGAAACGTAAACAAATAATATACGAATTCGGAAACAAGGAAATGACTTACAGTTTTAAGTCGAGATGTCAATTCTGCATTTGGGATATGACTTCTTCATATTCTCTTCAGTCTCCCAAGTACAGTCCTTTGGATCGCCACTCCATTTAACTTTGACCAATTTCACAATTTTGTTCCTCAATCGCTTCTCATCACGATCAACAATTTTCATCGGTTCCCTTCTAACTGCCAAGTTGGGAGTGATTTCTAGATCCTGCTGAGCAGCTTCTTCAATAATATCATCTGGATCGTGCACATATTTCCGAAGATTAGAAATATGGAACACATCATGTACGCCAGACAACCAGCTGGGTAACTGCACTCTATATGCTAGAGAACCAATCCTTTTCAGAATAGGAAAAGGACCAATATAACGCGGTGCCAACTTTCCAGTTTTCCCGAATCTCAATACTCCCCGCATCGGAGATACTTTCAGAAATACAGAATCTCCAACTTGAAATTCCAAATTTCTCCTTCGACGGCCATAATAGCTCTTCTGACGGCTTTGGGCAGTTAATAACTTCTTTCGAATAAAATTTACCTTCTCAGTGGCTTCTTTTATCATATCCGGTCCAAGAACAAGTCTGTCACCTGATTCGATCCAACATGTAGGTGATTGACACGGACGACCATATAAAGCTTCAAAAGGAGCCATTTCTAAACTGGCCTGATAACTGTTATTATAAGAGAATTCAACCAGATGCAAATGGTCCTCCCAAGAACCACCAAAATCATGAACACAAGCACGCAGTAGGTCTTCTAAAATTCGGTTAACTCTCTCAGTCTGTCCATCAGATTGCGGATGATAAGCAGTACTGAATTTTAATTTCGTTCCCAATGCGTCCTGAAATGCTTCCCAAAATCTACTAGTGAAGATCGGGTCACGATCACTCACTATACTACTGGGAATACCATGGAGGCGAACAATTTCCTTTATATATATACCTGCCAAGCTTGCTGCAGTCCGAGTAGATTTAACTGGAATGAAATGAGCATTTTTGGTTAGACGATCCACAATAACCCAAATCGCTTCATTGCCTTTCTTGGTACGAGGCAATCCGTCAATGAAATCCATTGATACCTGATCCCACTTCCATTTCGGTACTTCTAAAGGTTGAAGTAAACCGGCCACTTTCTTTTGGTCGCTCTTTATTTGCTGACAAGTAGCATAGCGACTCACATAAATAGATATGTCTCTCTTCATCGTTTTCCACCAGAATGTTCTTTTAACATCCCGATACATTTTGTTGACTCCTGGATGGATGCTGAATTTGGACTTGTGGCATTCGTCCAAAACTTCACGTTTCAGATCAGGGAAGTCTGGAACACAAATTCTGCCTTTTAATCTTATTACTCCTCTATTATCCATCTCGAAACTAGTGCCTTCTCCCTGGCATATTCTTTTATAAATTCCCCGAAGAACTCATCTTCATATTGCTTATTTGCGATCTTTTTAAGAAGAGTAGGAGTGATAACAAGATATGCGAGAACAGCATGTCTTCTGCTTAAAGCGTCTGCAACTACATTGGCCTTTCCGGGTGTATACAGAATATCTAAGTCATATGATGCCAGAAATTCCAACCAACGTTGTTGTCGCAGATTCAAATCCTTCTGGGTGAAAAGATATTTCAAGTTTTTATGATCGGTGAATAATTCGAATTTTTCACCTAAAACAAAGAGAGTTTATTAGGTATATTTCTTTAGTTAATTTCGCAAATTATTAAGAAAGCTGAAAAGATTCTTACCCAGAAGATAATGTCGCCATATTTTCAAAGCGAAAACAACAGCCAAAAGTTCCAAATCGTGCGTTGGGTAGTTTTTCTCATGCGGACGTAATTGTCTACTTGCGTAGGCAACCACCTTTCCATTTTGCATTAATACTGCACCTACCCCTTCACCACATGCATCAGTATAAACAGATAAGCCTTGGTTCCCATTAACAATAGTGAGAACAGGAGCAGTGGTCAATCTCTTTTTCAACTTTTGAAAAACTTCCTCACATCTTGAAGTCCAAATGAACTTTGCATTCTTCATTGTTAACTTAGTCAGCGGACTAGCTAACTTAGAAAAATCTTGAACGAATTTCCGGTAATAGCCTGCTAAACCCAAAAAGCTTCGAACTTCTCTTGGAGTAGTGGGTTGTTTCCAATCAAGAATAGCGGAAATTTTGCTAGGATCTACTGAAATTCCTTCTTCATTAATAATATGGCCAAGGAATTTGACTTCATTGACCCAGAAGTGGCATTTGGAAAATTTTGCATATAGAACATTTCTCCTCAAAATTTCTAAGACAATTCTAAGATGCTCGACATGCTCATCTTCAGTTTTGGAGAAAATTAAGATGTCATCAATGAATACAAGCACAAATTTATTCAAAACTTCCCGAAACACACGAGTCATGAGATCTACGAAGTATGCTGGAGCATTGGTTAGCCCGAAAGGCATAACCAACCATTCATAGAACATATTAGGACCTCTGAAAGCAGTCAGATGTACACAATCTTCGACGATTCGTAGTTGATGGAATCCTTGGGCTAGATCCATCTTTGAAAAGAAACGAGCGCCATGCAACTGATCAAATAAATCATCAATCCTGGGCAGTGGAAATTTATTCTTGAGAGTTTGTTTATTTAGATCGCGGTAATCTACACACAATCTCAAAGATCCGTCTGATTTGGCAGCAAATACGACCGCTGAGCCCCATTCAGAAACACTGGGTCGAATTAATCCTTTTGCTAGTAGCTCATTAGTTTGATGAACCAATTCAATCTTTTCCCTGGGTGCCATCTTGCGACTTGCGTGAACAACAGGACGAGTATTAGGTACAAGATCAATTCGGAATTCTATTTCTCGATGAGGAGGTAAAGATTTCACTTCTTCAAATACGTCGAAAAAATTCCGAACAACAGGTATAGACTGCAAAGTGGGTTCAAGATTTCCCAAAGTATATATCAATCTGTCGCTCCTTGGACTTGGATTCTCACAAGAGATTTCAATAAAATTTCCAAAACTTGTTTTGATTAAAACTGTCTGATTACTACACTCCAATCTAGCATCGTATCTCGATAACCAGTTCATACCGAGTAAGATTTCAAATTCGTCAAATTCGAGGACATAAAGGTTGATAGGAAATTTATAGCTAGCATATGAAATAGGAACTCTCTTACAATATGAACTAAGATTTGCGGGACCTCCAACCGGATTTTTCACGCAAATAAGATCGTCAGCAAATTTAGTTTCAAGTCCCAATTCATTTACGGTTTGTTGGGAGATAAAGCTATGTGAAGCTCCTGTATCAAATAAAACTCTAACAGTTCTATTATTAATAGTAAGGTTACCTTCCAAAACACTTTTCCCTTTATCAGCTTTTGAAGATGAGGGGTCCTCCTTTATCGTGTAAACTTTTGCCACCTGCGCTGGCTTCATCACTGGGCAATCTTTAACTAAATGTCCCGGTTTATGACAATTATAACATTCTCTAGCTGATTTCTTCGGTTTTGGGCAGTCATTTGAATAGTGGCCTTTCTCTTTGCAGTTGTAACAAGTGACATTTTCTGTTGCACTTCCTAGAATGTTCCTCTTCTTCTCTTTGCCCTGCCAAGGTTTCTTGCCTTCGAATTTTCGCTTTTAATAATTCTGACTACCTGAATTACCTTTCTCCATAGTTGCTTCTTGTATATCAAGAGTAGCGTACCTGTACCCCATATCTACCAAATCCGAAAAAGATTCTTTAACATGACCTGTCATTCTTCCATGATACTTTTGGTTCATTCCCCGGATAAACCTTTCGTTTTTCTTCAGAGGTGTATTTAGCAATTCCGGGCCAAACCGAGATAGCTCACTGAATTTATTCAAGTATTCTTCAAACGACAAACTTCCTTGCTTCAAATCCAGAAATTCCTGATACATTCTGGAAACTCCCGCCGATGGCATGTAACGTTTCTCAAACACTTCCTTAAAACGATCCCAAGTAAATTCTTCCTCGGGTTCATCTACAATGATGGTTTCCCACCAAGCTGAAGCTTCTCCTTGGAGTTGCCAAGAAGCTATAAGTCTTTTCTGCTCATCCTGCAATTTTAGCCCTTTAAAAATCTTTTCACACGATCTTACCCAAGCTTGAGCGTCAATAATTGACTCTTTGCCAATAAATGGTTTGCCACCAAGCTTTTCAAATTTCTTATATAATTCAGCCAAGTCCGGCTGCTGCTGAATTTCTATTACTGCTTCTGCGGCTGCGGGAATTTGATTTGGTGCTGCAGCATTGCCTTGACCCCTAATTCTTCCTCTGCGTCCACTCATTTTCACCATCTGAGATTAGTAAGAAAATTGATTTAGATATGCAGACGAAATATCTTAAAGAATATCAGCAGTAAAAAGAAATAGACTAAGAAATTTCAAAGTTTCAATTTTGATTATACTCATTCTAGGGTATACTTCACCCTATCTCTAATGAGCCATCTAATGTGTTATACTCCGTAGCTAAAGTTCTTACTCAACCAACAGCTCCGATACCAATTTGTGACGACCCAAACTCGATGTCCAATAAACGACATCAAATTCGCATCGCCGGAGCTTATAACAACAATTAGACGAATATAAAACAGCGGAACAGAATCGATATCATAAATAACATCACTGTTACAACATCAACATAATATCCATACTGCAACAGAGTACATAATACATACACTACAACTCCAAATACAACATCATGATAATACAACAGTGATCATATATCCAAAAATTCTCAAACGAGAGAGATGATTACGAACTCCCAAAAGCTAACACCTGTAATCTCCAAAAGCTCCTAAAATAGCTCCAAGATAAGAGCTCCAAACTACTGCTACTCCAAAATATAGAAACCTGCTACTAGGCTGCCCGTGTGGAAATAATGGGCACCCAGAGTTTAGGAAAGAAAACAATAAACTCCGGATCAGTCATGGGACTGGTATGAGTAAACAAAAACAGTTGCATTTAAATAAAACAAGATTTATAAAAGAATTTCGGAATGCTTTTAAAAATGGAACTACCATAAGACCTCCCGCCACACACACAATGCAAACGCAGAATTGGAGGAGATTTCTTCTTATGATAGTTAAATATGCTTGGTACGAGAAAAGAATTCTTTGATATTATTACTAGTGCATAGTGAAGTAAATCATTTCGAAAGTAGAATATAAATCTTAGCCAGCATAGACATTCCGAACTATGCCTACTATAGCTACCATTTAAACAGTGGGGCGCCACCATAAGTAAATGGCAGGTTCTACAACTAAAACCGTACAGGGTTTCGTATTGTTTTATTGGATTTCCAACAAATGGTCAGCCCAAGGAACTTCCCATTGCCACATGAGAACGCCTCTGGAAGGACGTCCCCGAGAACCAAACCGGATCTCTGCCAACACAAGGCCGGGTTACCCCTAACTGGGTTACTACTGACACGAGTATGCCATCTCCCGGTCGTAACCAACCTTTAACCGGGGCCCCAGCAACAAATCACAAAATCATATATATATATCTGCGATATCAACATAAGTTAAGTATCTGGGCTCCATACCATGATACCACTTCTATCCAGAAGGAAATGTACATACCCTAAGGGGTGCCCAATAACCTTGCCGCATCTTTCCTGTTTTGACCATTTCGGGGTGTGAGGTCCGACGAAGTCACGTCCACAAAAACACACTTTATACAAAAGCCGTGCTTTGGGTCAACAAATGATCATAGAAATGATCACAAAGATAGACGATCAAACAAATGATCCTATCACAAATAATCAACACAATGATCATTTCACAGCAACACTCAGCATGTCACATTACCAAATTGGGAACATATCGCTGATAACCTTCAACTACATAACCTCTGAGCTCGTACGTCTCAGAGAAGGGTGTTAAGCTAAAAGAATAAATTCTCCGCCACCAACAGAAATATATTTGAAAGAAATCGGCTTTATATCTCAATTTATAATGTCAGACATACTATCCATACAAGTCTGTTCCGGGCTCGAACAGAACCGAAGGCACTTCCAAAGAAGTCCTTGAAATCCGGATATCCACAATCCTGATCGGATTCCCCATCACATATGGAGAACTCTATACCGGAGCAACTCGGTGCAGAGTCAATCGACAGATCATCCTATCGCTCTCGCAAATACCCGGTCTTCAACACCGGTCTTCAATTGCTATCCATAACGTCGAATCACATATTCGAAATGGGTTATATGACACAAAGGTCCTTTCCCGGCTAATTCAAATAGTGAATGTCAAATTTTAAAACATATGGATGTCATTCACAAATATTCACAGAGTCGATGTGGGTTTCGGATAACAAAACTGAAATCCGATTCCCTGTCGCATCGAAGTTTAAATGCCGTTTTACGGACAACAAGGTTTTCACATCAATATAGAACAAATCATAGTCACAGTGCATCACACAGTATCACAGTCACAACAGAAATATCAATCTAGTGCATAGCAATAGTTAATTATTTACCAATCCAAGTGAAATGGGATCTAATAAATTTACCAAATGATTATTTTTAAATCAATGATAAAAATTTGGATAAATAAATTAAATCTTAATTAACTCGATAAATTGTTTCAAAATTAACAAATTCTTAATTACAAATTTAATTAAATACTTAATTGTTTATTAATCAATTTAATTACAAATCATTCTTAATTACTTTTCATAACCATTAATTAATACCCTAATAAAACTTAATTATTCATTCATTGATTTCTTAATTTCTTAGTTAATCAATGATTAATCCTTAACTCTTAACGAAATTACTTAATTAATCAACTATTAGTTCATAGTTAAATTTTTTTTCATAATCAATAAATATAAATTATTCACTAATTTATATTTACAAAGAAATCTCTCTTAAACTTTTGAAATCAATTTATTACAAATTTGAGGACTTAAATGTTAATTTAAATTCCAACACTAGTTTTATATTAATTACTTGATTAAAATATAAATTAGATCCAGAAAACTTTGTTAAGTTTTTACTTATTTCATTAACTTGTAATGAAACTTGATTTAATTGTCATACAGCAATTACCACTTAAACTTGTTTAAGCAATTTACACAGCATTTTTAGTTTGCAGGTTTCAGAAATCAAACCGAGCAAATCTTCAGTTCACTCGAGTAAACACTCGACCCTTTTCATTTCTTCCCCGAGTCTCTCTCTGTTTGTTCGCGTATCCATCTTCCCTGTTTCATTCTTCTTCTTTTTTTCTTTTTTTTAACTTTCTAGTTTTAAAACCAGATAGCTTAAATTTTTAAGGACTCGAACTATACGAGAGAAACTCAGGCAACTTCAAAAAAAAACCCGGAGTCTTCCCTGTTTCATTCGCGAGTCCCTCTTCTTCTTCCTGTTATTATTTTTTTTTTCACTGGCACATCACCACCACCGTGCACGTGCACGGTGGTTCGCGACCTCCTCGATGGCCATCGTGACCATCAACAAATCGCGCTTCATTCCCCTATTCGAAAACGATGATCAATTCAACGCTAATGATCCCACCATGAAATCGAGCTTCCAGCTCGAAACTCGAACCCATCCTCACCAACAAATTCGCTTCGCCCTCGTTGCTCCAACCATCGGAGCAGCTCAAACTTCATCACCATCACGTCCACACCTCATGCCATCATTCCCCTCAAAATCCCCTAACTCGATGCGTCAGAGGTGGCGTACACATCGCGTTTCCAGACCGTATACATTTCGAGACTAAAACCCTAGTTTGATCTCAAACTCCCAATTCACACAATAGAAAAATTAATTTGTATTTTTCCCAACATCGTGAATGGTTAGGCTTGCTTCAACTCATATTTCAGCAATTTAAATTGATTCACTTACAAGAAATTGGTAAAAATTCAATTTTTATTCAAATGCAAATTTCCCTTTAAATACTAAACTAAAATTCTTCACTTTTGTTTTGAAAATCATGATTTGCAGTAAGGATATAGGCTATGAATTTGAATTAGCTTTTCATAATACTTGGGTTCATCACATTTTCTTTTGATTTCCTGTAGACAACTTTAGTGATGATATCTTACAGCTTTGAGTTTTAAATCTGTTTTTAATAAACCATATTTGAGTTTTATTATCTTGTTTGATTTTTAAAACTGAAGTTTTACTATGATTCAGATGAAGACTACTGGAGTTTGAATTGAAATCTACCCTGTAACCCATAACAGAGAAGGACAAATTGCAGAGTATCCTGTATATCTATATATATTTACCAAACTATGTTCAAAGATAACATATACAATGCCATAAAACACAGAATTATCTTTACAGTTAACTTAAAGCCTTTAAGTTGATGTTCACTCACCTGACAAAGGTTTGAAACAAAGACTATATGGGTTTCCTTTGAACTGCAGATTTGAATCTCCTCTTTGGTTTGGTTTTTTTTAACTTCTTTTTATTTTCTGTTTTGATCACCTGAATGCTTTTGAATTTATGAAATATGATGTTTTCTTTTGTTTACTATCTTTGTTTTGAACGAGATGAAATAAATATGAATGTGTGCATGTATATAAGAAGGATGGTGTGCAGGTGAAAGGATAAGCTGAGTCCAGCAAAGCAAGTACAAGTTGAAGTATAAAAAAAACTAACCATGCTTTTAGATCTGCTATGCAGTAATAACATTAAATGAAGTATGTTGCTTGTAGATGCTTATATTTAATGAAAGTATGTAGTGAAATGTTTATGCCCCCTTTTCATGTTACAGCCTTCTTATTTTGTTATTAACTAATGTTTTGTTTTTTTTATTTTTATTTTTTTTATTTTATATATGTATATGTGTTGTTTTGTTTATTTTGCCAAATGTAAGAGTTTGTTTTTATTTTATCTTATTTTCTTTGCAAACTTGTTTTATATTCCTTCATATTCTTTTGTTATCTTATTTTATTTGTTTATTTGTTTACATTGCTTAAATGTTAGATTATTATGATGCGATTTAAATTTTAAAATTTTATCATAACTTACATTAACAATTTTTTTTTCTTTTAAAAGTTTTAACTAAAAACACTAAACTTTATCCATATTTCATTCCTTTATAACTTTTCAATTTTTTTATTTCAAAAAGTTAAAATATATTACTAAAATTTAAATTCATAATTTTCGGGATGTTACAGGCTTGGTTTGAAGATTGCAATTGAGAGAGAGAGAGAAAACGAAGAAATCGAAGGGTACCATGATTGTTGGGAAAGGAGTGAGGGTGGGAAATATTTATCTATTGAAGTGCACTAGGATAGTTGGTGAATCAGATTTAGTTACTTCTATTGATTCAGACTCTTCCAGATTATGGCACTTGCAAATGGGTCATATCGGCGAACGCAGCTTGAATGGTTTGAGAAAGCGAGTTTAGATTGATGGAGTACATCATTCAATGCTTGGCTTTTCTGTGTTCTTGGAAAGCAGACAAAAATTTCTTTTGGTACGAGAGAGCATAAAGCAAAGGCTGTCTTAGAGTATGTTCACACAGATGTATGGGGTCCTTCCTCTTTTCCATTCTTAGGTGGAGCCAGGTATTTCTTTCCATTTATATATGATTTCTCTTGCAAAGTATGGGCATACTTCCTATAGTCAAGAGCGAAACATTTACCAGGTTTCGAAAGTGGAAATCTATAATTGAGAAGCAGTCAAGGAAGAAGTTGAATGTTCTCCATTCAGATAATGGCAGTGAATTTGTATCATAGGAATTCATCTATTATTGTGAGTCCAAATGCATTAAGAGGCATTACACCACATCTGGTGACCCTCGGTCTAATGGAATTGCTGAAAGGATGAATCAGACATTATCGGAGAGAACTCGTTGTCTCAGATTGACGGCTAACTTGAAGAAGAGATTTAAGGCAGAAGTCTTATTTATGGCGGCTTTCCTCATCAACCGCACACCTACTACTACCATAGATATGAAAATTCCTGAAGAAATATTGAAAGGGGAGCCTGTTAGCTATTCATTTCTCAAAGTATTTGGATGTCCAGCTTATCTACATGAAAGCAGAGGAAAGTTGGAACCTAGAGTTCGCAAGTGTATCTTTCTTGATTGTAGAAGAGGAGTGAAAGGACATATGTTGTGGTGTCTAATCAACAAGAAGATTATTATCAGCAGGCATGTGACTTTTGATGAGGAGGCTATGTAGAAGGTAGAGTCTTCTTCGTCTGATGACAATATGGGGACAAATTCAGAATACCAAACATAAGGCAAGTTACCTATAGATTCATTTCATAGAGGTTTAGATAGTATTTCTGATGGCATCGTAATTGATGAGGATAGTACCGATGTTAGTATAAAGGATTAGACTCAAGGTGGAGCTCAATCATAGACTAGGCCAGTTAGAAAGAGAAGAAAGCCTAGGTGGCTTGATGAGTTTGTTGGATTGAGCATCGAAGACATTGACTTTCATGACATGACAATGTATGCATTGAATGTTGTCCATGATGAGCCCAATAATTATACAGAAGCTATTGCATCAGTTGACGGTTCTAGTTGGTTAGTTGCTATGGAAGAGGAGATTGAATCTTTATTGAAAAATCATACTTGGAATTGGTGCCTCTTTCCACCGTCAAGAGAGCTATTATATGTAAGTGGATCTATAGGGTGAAAGACGACAGCAACGGAGATTTCAGATATAAAGCAAGGTTAGCAGCAAAGGGGTATGTTCAGAAGAAAGGAGTAGAGTATCATGATATTTTTGCTCCAGTTGTTAGGCATACTTCTATTCATATTTTCTTAGCATTATTTGCTCATTGTGATATTTAACTTGAGAAATTAGATGTCAAAATTGCCTTCTTGCATGGTGATCTGGATGAGGAGATTTATTTGAAGCACCCAGAGGGGTTCATTGATAGTAGCAGACCGGATTATGTTTGTAAACTTAACAAATCTCTATATGGACTAAAACAATCTCCTAGACTATGGTATAAGAGATTTGATAAGTTTATGCGTTTACAAGGATATTCTAGAAGCTTCAAAGACCAATGTGTTTATTTAAGGAGGTGTGATGGAGATATGATATATCTTTTGTTATATGTTGATGATATGTTGATTGCACCTCGGAGTATGGTCAGAATAAAGGAGTTGAAAGCAAAGCTTGGCAAGGAGTTTGATATGAAGTATTTGGGAAAAGCATAATGAATTTTGGGAATTGAGATAATCAGAGATAGGAAGCTGAGGGAGTTGAGACTCACCCAGACGTAATACACTGAGAAGGTCCTCACTCGATTTGGTATGGAAAAAACTAAAATGGTTGGCACTCCATTAAGCTCTCATTTTAATTTGTCAAAAGACTTATCTTCTTCATAGGATGAAGATAATAGGTATATAACTAATATACCTTATTCTAGTGTTGTTGGTAGTCTTATGTATGTTATGGTATGCACAAGACCAGATTTGGCACATGCAGTGAGTGTTGTGAGTCGATATATGTCTAACCCAAGCAAAAAGCATTGGCAAGCAGTGAAGTGGATTATCGGATTTCTTCATGGCATTTCTTCAGTTGGCTTGTTGTACGGTGGAGTAGACGGTGATATCTCTCTTAGAGGCTACTGTGATTCACTTATGCTGGGGATAGAGACGGTCGGAAGTCGATGTCAGGCTATGTGAGATCAAAGCTTCAATCTATAGTAGCTTTGTCGACTAGTGAGGCAAGGTTATATCAATTACGAAAGCAACTAAGGATGAATTGTATTTACTTCATTATTGGATGATCTTCAGTGATGCAGTGGACATAAGAGTTATATTCAAAAAGTTAAAACGCGATTCATCTTGTAGAAATCAAGCCTATAGTTCTCGAAAAAAGTACATTGATGTTAGAGGATTCTTTCTTATGCTAGAGGAAGAATAAAGCAACATTAAGTTGGTGAAGGTGAGTAATGGATAGTTCTTCAGATATGTTGACGAAGTCACTTCCTAAAGTTAAGTTTGAGCACTGCTCAAAATTAATTGTTTGTATACATCTACCTAGCGCCATGGGCACCGAGCCGACAACTAGTAGTCACTGGTTGATTCGAGATAAAAAGAGATGCAGTAATATTGTATCAAGGTGGAGTGTTGAAAATAAGCGACACAATATTGTACTCATTTTAATAATGTGATGATTTGGGACACGATGAAGAAGACGATTTGCAAAAAGAAGTTCATATGTGAAAGTTACAAGCAAATTAGTATTTCGAAAAAATTGTTCCTGCATATAAAGTCAAAGCTAATATTGAACATATCAAAAATTTGTGATGTGGAAATATATTAGATATGGTAATCCAACCAAAATCAAAAGCAGCCACATATTTTGCTTTAGAAGAAGTTTGAATATCATAAATATATGCTCCATCAGCACCTATATAAAAGTGGAGGAATCTCAACCATTTCATCATCATCAAAAATTTATCTCTTCTAGCTTTTATAGATATTATAGTTTTTGTTTGCTCCACTTTGATAGCTATGATCTTGTAATGAAAAATCTCTTGTACTCTCTTCAAATTATAGTGAGTTGTTGGGTCCATGGACGTATGTCAATTAGACCGAACCACGTTAAATTTTATTATCTTCCTTTATCTTCTGTTTTGTTTACTTATTGTTGAGTAGTAAATAATTGCTATTGGATTGAGAGGTGTTCTATTTGGAAATCTGACATTAGATTATTCCGCATTAATTGAAAAAAAATGATTTTTTTCATTACAGTATCTAGATCCAAAATTGATATTAATATTAAGAATTGAGAAGGCGCGAGTCAGAGGCTTAAGAACACAATCTGGGAAGATATTAAGATATTATAAATTCATTTGTTCACTTATTAAATTGTCAATTGGAACCTCTATGTTTTTTGATCCCATAGTATTAAGGTTTTTTTTTTGGGTATAATGTAATTTTCCAATATTAAAAGTTAAACTTCCACTAAGTTCTGTTGTAATTTTATGTATTTATTTTGGAAACAGGAATTCCAGCTATACCTCATCGTCGACATTTTATCCTTTAAATTGATTACAGATGTATTATTAGTGATAGATTATACATTTAAGTTATTTTGTGTATGTCCTGCAAGCTATGTTATAGAAATGTATGATCGAATCATGAATGAATAAAACATGATGATATGTGACATTTCTTAATTCATAACACATACTAAATTTACTCGCAGTATCATATTTTTCTCACTTGGAATTACTAATTGAAGTTAATTAGTTTGGGATTGCATTGCTTTTTTATGAAATTCATTTCAAAGTTTTACCATCGAATATGAAATTTTTCTTAACATGGAATTGTGTATCAAACCAAAGTTCTATAGTCATAGTTGGAGTCCACATTATTTCTGGTTATAGTAAAAAGCAGCTTAAGACTTGATTTATAAGTTATCCTAGCTAACATATAAAAAAACAGTATGTACTATGGATGTTTTGTTTTGATTTGGTTACAAATTTGAGAAATCTATAGTTGATCAAATACTTTCGAATGTTTTCCTATAAAAAGTACAACATGCATCCTAAGATCTCAGTTGTAGACTTCTGTTCTGAAACACTACCTGATTCTGTCATATACTGAAAGAAGGTTAATATGCTTTATACATGCGCCGAAGTGATTTGTTTTTGTTTTTGTGACCATTGGTCAACTTCTTCCTTGCAGTATCCATTGTTTAATATGCATTATCATCTTAAGAAAGAAACTGAGATGCTCATGTTTATTTGTTTGTACAAAATAATTGATTCTGAAGTTACTTGTGTTAGATTGCTATGCAATTGCATGTTACTTTTGTTCCAAGGTAAAATAAGGTCCATTTAAAAATTTAGGTACCTGCATATGATAAGAATAGTTAGCACAAATTAATTTGAGAATCAAACTTTAGCTCAATGATGGCTGGCCCATACAAGTACATGGTTGGAGCAGTCTACTCCCGTTGTTTACAATTTTCATGCTCATTATCTTATGTTGCTATTCCTCTATCCCATTTAAATAAAGCAATCATAGAAATACTGATTGTTGTGGAAATAATTCAAGATGAACGAAAGTGTATTTGATCAGAATCTAATATTACCTATTTGAATACCAATGCAACTTAAAATTCAAATCGTAATCACACAAGACAGACAACAGAAATAAGAGACACAAAAGATAACATGGTTTGGATATAAGCATCCTATGTCCTCGAAGACCCAACATCCCTTTTATTCAATCACTAGAGTTTACAAGCCAGTTCAATGATTAGAGAGTTAAAAAATGTGGAGACTCTCTCTAATTAATCGCTCAATTGAAGAAATTGAAAAATAAAGCATTCTAAATAGAAAAACCGCAATTTGATTTTGCTAGGATTTCCACAAATCTCAATTATTGGAAATATGATTGTAGGAAGATGATTAAGAGGTTAATTTATAAATGCTCTAATTACTCCAGACCATCGGATCACTTCAAAATAATTTGTACCATCGATAGAGAAGAAACTAGCACTATAATGGTGAAATTGCCTCCAAAATTCAACTCAGCCAAAAGCCACGAAATTCTTCAATGGAGCAACTCAGACGTCAGGAAGAATATTCAGACATCTGGGCAAACTCTCGGGATCAATAGAGAAGTCTGGTTCAAATTGTAGAAGTCAGATACGGGAAATCTGTATCTCAGACGTCTAGATAAAAGCATCTAGATGTTTGTATATCAACACAGATGTCTATCTCCAAATATCTAGAGGTTCGTTCTCCAAAATTTTCACGGACTTGATACATACATAGATCAAGACGTCTGGATTGTTTTTCCCAAAGTCTGGTTGTATGTTACAGGCAATTCCAGCAACTTTCTTCTTTAACCCTTTTTCTACCTTCCACTAATCGACTTCCGTCTCTTCCAACGCAAAGTTCTATACCATATCTTCAATCCGAAGCACTCATAGGCAGATCGCATAACAACGACACTCCACCTCGGTTCAAATATGTAGATTGCATCAACAATCAACATAGGGGTTATTGGGTCTCGTGTCCCATGGGTCTCAAGAAACTGAAATCAAATGGATCAAGTTTGAACAATGCTCAAACTTGTCCTTCGAAAGTGACTTAGTCATCATATCTAAGGTATTAGCTATGGTACTCACCTTCGCCAACTTGATCTTGCTTCATTCTTCCTCCAGCATAAGAAAGAATCTTTTGACATTAACGTGGTTCGTCCGAGAACTATTGGCTTGATTCTCTACAAGATGAATCACGTGCTAATTGTTTGAAAATAGCTCTACTGTCCACTGCACCACCTGAAGATCATCCAATGACTGAAGTAAATACAACCCCCTTAGCCGCTTCCACAATTAACATCAACTAGATCTCGGTAATCGGCAAAGCTACCATAGATTGCAACTTTGATCTTCATGAAATTGAGCCTATGCCAACTGTAAAAGCATAGCTCGACATCGACTTCCATCCATCTCTATCCCTAGCATAATTTGAATCACAATAGACTCAAAGAGAGATGTCACAATCTACTCCACCATACAATAAGCCAACTAAAGAAGTGTGACGTGAAAAAAGCTATGCGGTAGGATCGTATAATATGTAATAGTGGAATGGTATAGGTAAATAACAATAAGAAATAAGTAAAGTAGACACTAAGACTTTATACTGGTTCGGACCTCTTGTCCTACGTCCAGTCCCTAAGCTCCTCTTAGAAATACTAACTAACAACCCTCACTTAACCCGGAGGAATAGGTTTACAACTTACCCGAACAACCGAACGGGATTTCTTGCCTCAACTGCCGAAGAGGACTTCAACTAGGTACAAAGAGTATTTTTGACTTGTTGTGTTCTCGATAACACTAATGAGTCTAATTGAGAACAACATTCCTATAATCTAATCCTCAAGAATATGAAATGTGTTTATGAAGATTTAGGAAATATAAACTGCTATGAATTAAAAGAATATTTAAGATAAATCAGAGATTCAAGCAATTGAAGTGGTTTATGATTGCTATTGAAAACTTAAGAAATCTAAAAGTATGATCAATATAATAGAGAGATTAAAGCAATTAGAATTGGTAATTTGCAAATGATAGAATCATATATTTATAGGTGTAGAAGAGGTGTATCTATTTACAAAAGATCCAGGCAAGAGATGCATCCATTACCATTGGAGAATGGTTGCAATTCCTAGGAAGAAGAATGTGTCTTTTCATAAAAAATTCACAGGTTTGAATTCAGTCGACTGAACAGGAAATTTCAATCGACTGAAACTGTGCATGTTGTTACTCTGTAACAGGTTCAGTCGACTGAACTTTCCTGTTCAGTCGACTGAACTTGTAGTTTCTGCACAGTGAACACTTAACTAAAATATTAAGTTATGAAATGTGTTCTTGTGTTTGTGCAAGCTTCTTGAGGATAGATTTTAACAATAAAACTAAGACTAAGACCTATATATAATAAGTACTCATGATATCATTGGTCTTCATAGTCCTTCCTTTAGCTTTGTACATATCTCTTCCTTTTTGTTGAAGCACATTGTCATTGATCAAAATATAGCGTATCAACATTCTCCCCCTTTTTGATTGATGACAATACCTATGTTTGTAGAGATGTAATTATCTTTCCTCCCCCTGAATATATGCACTATCTTTCCGTTGTTGCACACATCTCCTTTGCCAATGATGAAACCTTTTGAGTTATCTCCGAAGGTAACAGAGCCACCATCAAAGTATGAAATATTTGTAAGCATTTCTTTGTCTCCGGTCATATGTTTTGAACAACCACTATCCAAAATCCATTTTCTTTTCTTGAGTGGGACCTGCAAAAAAATTAATAAATATATTGGTACCCACCTTTTAATAGGATCCTAAGAGTTAGATCTTAGGAAACCAAACCCAAGAGGGTTTAGTATCCCTTTTATAAAGATAATTACTATTTTTATGAACTGTTTCTATAAAGGAATTTAATATTTGTTCCGAATTAAATTATTGTTTGTTTTCGGAACCCATATTTTGATTTCCCTTTTCTTTTTAGTGTGTCTTGGTATGTTATTTTTCAATACTATACTATGTTTTGAATTATCTTCCTTCTTAAAATCAACATTTTTCTTTGTAAGAATTTTTGATTCCTTTTTAAAACCTAATCCATTTTTACTTGAAGAGGATTGCGAATTTTCGAGAATTTTAGATAAATTTTCTCTTCCCTTACTAAAATTAGAAACATTTTTAGTAATGTCATCTAATTTAATTTGAAGACTAGTATTTTCTAATTCAACTTGTTTTAGTATATTTTTTAAATTGTGATTTTCAGAAATAATTTCATCATTCTTTGCCTTTTGAGTTTCAATTTCTTGGCTCAAAAGTAAAAGTTGACTATCTGAGTTTAAGAGAGATTCTTGAACTTTTTCAAGTTCTTCTTCCAATATTTTTTTCTCGTATTTTAACATATCTCTTACAAATTCAGCTTTGTTCTGATTTTCACGTGTCTCTTTAAGTTTCTTTTTGAGAATTTTTATAGTATTTAAAAATTCAGTGTTTAGTTCTATTAAATCATCATAAGATAAATCACTAACCTCAGATTCTTGGGCCATGAAGCACACATTTTTTTGTTCATTGTTGCTATCACTATCACTATCTGATGAATCTGAATCGTCCCACGTGACAGAAAAAGCCTTCTTTTTAAATTTTTCTTTCTTATTCTTGTTGTTGAAGTTTTTTTGATTCTCCTTCTTTAGCTCCGGACAGTCTTTTATCATATGACCTTTCTTGTGACAATTAAAACATTCCATATTTGAGGATGAAGGTTTTTTCAAGAAATTCTTTTTGAAACTGTTTTTATTTCCTTTTCTATATTTTAAGAATTTCTTGAAATTTTAGGCAATAAATGCTAGATCCTCATCTTCAGACTCCGATTCTTCCTTTTCTGCGTGAAAAGCCACATTTTTTCTTTCCTGTGCTTGATCTTTCTTAGCTTTCATGTTAACTTCATAAGACATAAGGTTTCCAATTAATTCTTCTGGTTTCATTGTAGACAGATCGTTTGCTTCCTCGATTGCTAAGACTTTTCACTCCCATTCATCAGTGAGTGAATTTAGGTCCTTAGATATAATATCAAAATCTGTATACTTTTCTTCTAATTCTATTAAGGCATGATGAATGTCTTGAAATCTCGAGTACATGTCATTGATGGATTCATTCTGTCGCATTCTAAAGTTTTGGAACTGGTTCTTTAGCATGGAGATCTTTATTTGTTTGACCTTGTTTGTGCCTTCATGTATGGTTCTAAGTGTATCCCATATCTGATGTGCAGTAGTACAAATGCTAACACGATTGAACTCATTTCTATCCAAAGCGCAAAATAGCATACTCATAGCTTTGGCATTTGCACTAGCTTCATTCTTCTGAGTTAGTGTCCATGTAGGGTAATCAGTTGTGGGTACAACGAACTCTGCTTGAGTTGCATTTCAGGCTTCAAAACTTGTTGCTTGCATATAAATCCTCATCCTTGTAGCCCAATAATTATAATTTAGTCCATTGAATAGAGGAGGTCTTTGGGCAGATTGTCCTTCTGCAAATGTAGAGCTATAGGCAGTTGTTGTGCTTGTGCTTGTGTTATTTTCCATATTATCAATATGTCAGATAACGGTGTTATGGTTATAAGACGGCCTTGCTCTGATACCAATTGAAAGAAGTTATGCGGTAGGATCGTATAATATGGAATAGTGGAATGGTATAGGTAAATAACAATAAGCAATAAGTAAAGTAGACACTAAGACTTTATACTGGTTCGGACCTCTTGTCCTACGTCCATTCCCTAAGCTTCTTTTAGGAATACTAACTAACAACCCTCACTTAACCCGGAGGAATAGGTTTACAACTTACCCGAACAACCGAACGGGATTTCTTGCCTCAACTGCCGAAGAGGACTTCAACTAGGTACAAAGAGTATTTTTGACTTGTTGTGTTCTCGATAACACTAATGAGACTAATTGAGTACAACTTTCCTATAGTCTAATCCTTAAGAATATGAAATGTGTTTATGAAGATTTAGGGAATATAAACTGTTATGAATCAAAAAAATATTTAAGATAAATCAGAGATTCAAGAAATTGAAGTAGTTTGTGATTGCTTTTGAAAACTTAAGAAATCTGAAAATATGATCAATATAATAGAAAGATTAAAGCAATTAGAATTGGTAATTTGCAAATGATAGAACCATGTATCTATAGGTGTAGAAGAGGTGTATCTATTTACAAAAGATCCAGGCAAGAGATGCATCCATTACCATTGGAGAATGGTTGCAACTCCTGGGAAGAAGAAGGTGTCTTTTCATAAAAAATTCGCAGGTTTGAATTCAGTTGACTGAACAGGAAATTTCAATCGACTGAAACTGTGCATGTTGTAATTCTGTAACAGGTTCAGTCGATTGAACTTTCCTGTTCAGTCGACTAAACTGGTAGTTTCTGCACAGTGAACACTTAACTAAAATATTAAGTTATGAAATGTGTTCTTGTGTTTGTGCAAGCTTCTTGAGGATAGATTTTAACAATAAAACTAAGACTAAGACCTATATATAATAAGTACTCATGATATCATTGGTCTTCATAGTCCTTCCTTTAGCTTTGCACATATCTCTTCCTTCTTGTTGAAGCACATTGTCATTGATCAAAATATAGCGTATCAACACGATGAAGATACTATAAGCCAACTAAAGAAGTTCCATGAAGATATCCGAGTATCCACTTCACTGCTTGCCAATGCTCTTTACCTAGGTTAGACATATATTGACTCACAACACCCATTGCAAGGGCCAAATTTAGTGTCGTGCACACTATAGCATACATGAGACTACCAACAGAACTAGAATAAGGTATATCAGCCATATACCTCTTGTCATCATCCGATGTAGGAGATAAGTCTTTCGATAACTTAAAATTAGAGCCTAATGGAGCGCCTACCGTTTAGCTTTCTCCATACCAAATCGAGCGAGGACCTTCTTGATGTACCGTGATTGAGTGAGTCTCAATTCTCTTCGCTTTCTATCTCTAAGTATCTCCATTCCCAAAATTCTTTGTGATTTTTCCAAAATCCTTCATATCAAACTCCTTGCTGAGCTCCTCTTTCAACTCCTTAATTCTAACCATACTCCGAGATGCAATCAACATATCATCAACATACAACAAAAGATATATCATATCTCCATTCACCTTCTAAAATAAACACACCGGCCTTTGAAGCTTATCAAATCTCTTATACCATAGTCTAGGAGACTGCTTTAGTCAATACAGAAATTTATTAAGTTTACAAATAATCCGACCTGGTACTATCAATGAACCCCTCCAGCTGCTTCAACTAAATCTCCTCATCTATATCACCATGCAAGAATGCAGTTTTGACATCTAGTTGCTCAAGTTCTATATCATAATGAGCAAAAAATTCCAACATAATATGAATTTATGTATGCCTGACAACAGAAGCAAAGATATCATCATACTCTACCTCGTTGTTCTAAACATACCTCTTTGCAACTAATCTTGCTTTGTATTTGAGATCACCATTGCCGTCATCCTTCACTTTATAGATCACTTACACCCAGTAGCTCTCTTGTTGGTGTGAAGGGGCACCAAATCCCAAATATGATTTTTCTACAAAGATTCAATCTCCTCTTCCATATAAACTAACTAACTAGAATCGTGAATTGATGAAATAGCGTCTTTATAATCTCTTGGCTCATCATGGGCAACATTCAATGGACATGTTGTTATATCATTGAATTCAACTTCTTCGATGCTCAATCCAACAAAATCTCCAAGCCACTTAGGTCTCCTTCTCTGTCTAATATGCCTAGTCTCTAAATGAGCTCCACATTGATCCTCTATACCAACATCTATACTATCCTCATCAACGAAGGTGCCCTCCGAAACACCATATGAACCTCTATGGAAAGAATCCGAAGATGACTTGTTTTATGTTTGGTATTCTGAATTTGTCCTCACACTTTCATCAAATGAGGAAGGCCCCATTTTCAACATAGCTTTCTGATCAAAAATTACATGTCTTCCAATTAGAATCTTCTTGCTAATTGGACGCCACAAGCTATATCCCCGCACCCATCTTCTATAAACTAGAAAAATACATTTTCAAGCTCTAGGTTCCAGCTTTCTTTATGTACATAAGCTGGTCATCCAAACACTTTGAGACACTACAACAAATAGATCCAATTTGTGACACCCCATCCCGAGACCCACATTAACAAAGAGTATTACTGGATAATACTATCTGCTAATGCAGAGAATAGAGCTGGTTAGGAGAGGCCATTTGTAGCTTTGTCTTAAACATCTATTAAATATGTCGATTAATGCTCTGATTTTTTTGTCTATCTCAAGTGGATCGACATATTCAATAAATGCTGAATACAAAACTACAAGTGGCTAACGAATCGATTAGAAAGAAATATAACAATTAAATGTACATCACATCACAGAGTAACAAATAAACATATATATATATATACACACACATATACACTGATAAATTACAGTACAATACAAAATGATACATTACAAATAACCAAGATAAAGTTTTAAAAACTTTATTTTCACATTTTATTTCCAAAATCATTGTTTATTCTAAATAAAAAATTTAAATCTCCAATTTATATTTAATTGTAAATATTAAATTATAACTATTTATAGCGTTTAAAAATAGCTATTAAAGCCTTCTATAGTGTTTCTATAAATGCCATAGATCAACAAGTTCTAGTAAGTGTGATAGATACAATAGAGTTTCAAAATTGCAATGGAGAACGAACTTTTAACCACATTTTTGTTGCCATCTTAGACTAGACGTATCAGTACAACTACATTTCTAGAGCGTTTTAAAGCTTGCTATAGAAATTTTACACAAAGTTTTGTTTTATGATACTACCAATTATGACATCATTTGATTTCTATAATTTTTTACATGCCATATTATTATGGCTTCAAAAAACGCTGTGGAATATTATGTCAATCTTTTATTACGCATTGAAACGCTATAGAAAATTCATTCCTATCTATTGTAGCATTGTTTTTTGCTATGAAACTGTTTAATTCTTACATAATATTTTGTATAGTACAAGCATAATGCTATAGTATATGAAAGGTGTAACAATTTTACTTTCTATAGCATACTTAAAGAGCTATAAAAAAATTCCATTCCATTTTTTATTGCCACATACATTCACGCTTACAATTTTCAATTCTACTAAACTCATTTCAACTAATATATTATAACAATTCAAAAAACCATCCTTATCACATTGTAATGTACGTAATCAAATGGAGTCATAAGCCAAACCATAAAATGTATATATCTATAATTTTTCATACATGGAGTATTAAGCGTTTAAATATTTATGACCAAAAGTAACAATACATACAACCGTAGCTAACCAAAACGATACATACTAGAAACAAAGACGTATGAATGTCGGTAGACAATAAATTAATGCAAGCATGACCGATTTGAATAAGAAAGAGTGCGACATCATATAGCAACCTCAAAAGCATCATACACAACCTGTCAAAAAGAAGCACATACGTGTGTATGTTAGTTATAAATGTAGAAATGTATAAGTACTAAACGTCATGGTTTTAGACAGAAACTTTATGAATTAATCACTCAAAATAATAAAGAAACATTCACGAAGTTAACTCAAAGTAGACAAGCAACTCAGACAAGAGTAGCTATTTCAAATAGACTTGTTATTTCATGCAACTTCTAGTTTGATAGAAAATGTCCATTTTAAGAGCCAAAACATATAATAACAGAGTAACTAGTAGTGCTAGTGCAAGCTTGTAAGCTTGCTCAGTTGCAAGCTTGCACCATATGCAAGCTTGCTAGTGTTGCAAGCTTGCTGGAGATCAAGCTTGAAATAGAGCAAGCTTGCAAGCTTGCTGGTGCAAGCTTGCACTAGCACTACTTGCTGGTGTTGCAACCTTGCTCTCCAGTAAGCTTGCACTATTTCCAATCTCCATTCAATTCCTTCGACCAAGTTGCAACACTCATCAAGTTACACAACTAGTACATCAATTTTTTTGTTCAATTGCTTTTTAACATCGTGAACGAAGTCATCTACTTCAACAAAAAATCACTAAATAATTTAAGTGGATGCTTGTGTGTGCGAAAACCATTGTTTGAGGTTTCGAGCAGAATATTGAAATGCTGGGTGTAAGCATAGAAAGGAGTGTGCATAAATAAGCAAAGCATATATCATTATCATGTGTTATAAGCATAAAAAATGCTCTAATATGAATTGATTTCAACGTAGATCTAACAATCTACATATTCATATAACTTAAGTTAGCATAGTTAATTTTTATAAAATTAGTTATTTATACAAGTAGCTGCACCAGATATAGATGCAAGAATAATACAACCTACAATGAACTGGTCAAAGGTAGCTAGTTTAGAAAGTATGTAGGTCCTACTAAGCTGAGATAAAATTTAAGATGTGTCGATACTTTCATAATATAGTTATCCTTATATTCATAAGTTAGTCAACTGAATATATAATTATTTGCAATACCAAAACTCATACATGACCAAATTTATAATGAGGAGTTCAGCATAAAATCAATGAAACGTGGACATGCATGTTTTGACAGCCAGTAAACCGAACATGTTCATGACTAATTAACCCTATAGAAAATGCAATGGCATACGATTAGTAGATGACACTAATACAGGCTATCAAAAACTTAGAAGGTGTTTGCATTTTTCTTCTTTAAGAAATTCTTGTTTTTGAGAAGCATGGAATCCTAGCTTTTCAAAATCATCCGTTTTCCTTAGCCTAATCAAACACTTGCTAAGAAACTTATTAACTCGATAAAATGATTTGTTACTCTATTTTATAAGTAGTGCTTAAATGATTTGTTTCCATTAACTGATATCATTTCTTTAATAAATTGTTGAATGATATAACCGGGAACATGTTTTAATTTAGATGAGGAATTTAGAATGACGATTATTGGAGGAAAGTTCCTATATTAACATTGTAGTGTTGCCATACAACATGTTACTATTTCCTTAGTTTCTTAGTTCCTATAATCAATCGTGGACTGATTTCTTTATTATTGGCTTGTTCTTTTTTGGCTACCTAGGAAATGATTCCTAAAGCATTGCCATTGAATACACAACTGTTATATTAGATAATAAGGATGGATTAGATGGGCATTTCTATTTCTCCTGAAGCTTATTATGTTAAACAAAATCAACTCTTAGATGTAGTGTTTATGGTAACCCTACCAATTACGTTTATTTATTAATTGCATGAATTTAACGTCGGTATAACAAAATAATTAGCTCAGTTATTGAAAAAATAAAGAAAGGCTTAGACTTATTCCCACCACATATATCTAGTGGCCTCTAATTTTACATTTCAACACATTACACACATTGATATTGCTGATTAACTTTCATATAATAAAGATGATTAGAGTTAATGCTTTTGTTATATTTAGGTCATGGTTCAAAATTCCGACGGAATTCCGGTTATTCCGGTGATTCCGTTCCGGTTTCGGTCATAACCGTAACGGAATTCGGCCAAAATTCCGGTTCCAGACTAAATTCTGGATTTGATTTTCAAATATTGAAAAAAAATATAAAAAATAAAAAATATATAACAAACATATAGCAATTAAAAAAGAAAAGCAAATTAAACAAGACAATAAATAAATTGATAAAAAATCATCTGTATGGATAAAAAAAGTTGTTATGTTTTTGTTAATTTACATCGAATCATAATAAAAATTTCAAAAATTGACCAAAATTTTAAAATCTCAAATGAACAATACAGACTTTTAAATAATGGTTTTTTTAATCAAAGTGTATTTTATATGTAATTTAAAAAATGTACTGTAAATTTATGACAATATTGAATATTTATCAACGTAAATATCAAATTAAATCAAAAAAGGTACCGGAATTAGATAAGCGGGATTAAAATGGAACTTTCAAAATTTTCGAAACGGAACCGAAAATTTTAAAATTACCAATGACCAGAACGTAAACGGAAAACGGAATTTCGAACCTTGATTTAGATGCATATGTCATTGAGAAAAACAACCAAAAGACCCTAATATTTAAAAGTACTTTTTGAGTCCGAGTTTACAAAAACAAAACTAATAAAAATATCAAGAAAAGTTATCCTTAGATGGGTTTACATTTTTTACAAATTGAGGACTCTCCCTATATTCCATTTCCTATAGTTTAAACCTTGATTTAATCTGCTAGGTGATGGGAGATATGAAGCTAGAGAGCTAGATAGCTTCATAATGTCCATGGTAAGGTAATTTTATTGAAAACATAGTATTTATTCATTCACATTTACTGCTTGCCTTGCATTGTGTTATGCCTTTTCTACATTGCAATTTTACATCTTTTGGATAATTATTTTTTTATAAATTATACTACAATGGCTACTTAATACCTAATTTAATAGCACATTTACAAATTAGAGTCGAATTAGTATCCATTTTGATTCCTGTTTAAAAGTAAATTTATTACATTATCCTTTGCTGGCGTATAACATGGCTGCTTAATATTAGAGTACAAAGATCCAACTATTTGGAATCTCCTTGAAATATTCCATTTTTAATCATTATCACATATGAGCTTTTTTCTATCCTCTTTTAATAATTGACTAGTGCGAACCCGTGCTTCGCACACGATTTCGTTTAAAATTCCAAAAAAAGGTAATCTATTTGTAACATGAATCAAAAAGCAATTAGTAGTCAAATGATAGTTTACTCGTTGTTGCATCTTTATACTTGTTCAGATTAATAACTGACTGATATATTTAGCGGCAGTGCAAACTTATAGCAATTAGAAGTTAATTGATTATAAGGAAATATCAAAGGCACAATAAACTCAATAAGAATGAAAACATCTAAGATCAATAAGGAAACAAATAAAAATTGAAACATATCTACAACCATCTACAGGCAGTAAGAAAATCTAACCTCCCACAGTAGAGCAAGTACCATAAATTTTTTAAAAAATAAATCCTAAAAACCAGGCTCAAAACAAAGCTCTCCCGTCTTTAATTAGTTCATCGGTACTCAAGAAAATTGAACAAAAGATGATTGAATAAAAATGAAATGAAAATCAATTCCTCAGTGTTGTCTCATATTTCCCACATTATGGGAAACAATATATATGCCTGTGAATACCTAGTGCTGCCATGTAAGCTTCATTTGTGTTAAGAAAATGATGAGCATATTCCTTCTGTTGCAAAACAAATATTGATTCTGGATAGAATGGGCCTACACATGGATGTATTCGATTGAAATAGTAAAAACGCAAAGGGAAAATAATAAAACCATCCATATATTTTTGAGGTAGGCCACACAATAACAATTTGGATGCTACGCGAATATGTGTGAAAACTATAATAAATCATAATTGATCGAAATTAATGAGAATTCATTGTTACTATAAAATATACGTGGATGCACATCTTTTAAATTTCTTTTTAAAATACCATAGACTTCAATATGTATGTTATAATAGTGTTATCATAATTACTAATAGTATAAGTTGTTGCATCCGTATAGCGCTACCCATGCATCACTAAAATCCATGCACTGAAGACAATGACAACCTTATGTTGCCTTTATGCATCCATGGTAATGGAATCCACCATGTTAATGTCTATCTCCATGTTTCTACAGGTGTTCATGTCGAGCAAAGACAAATTAATTATGAATGGAGCAATGCTACCTTATTCGATCAACTTGGCTATTATTTTTACTTGTCTACCATTCTCTACAATTATCATGGAGTTAACTTCGAATCTGTACCCCCTTTAGTTTAAATGAATACAGTGTTTTAATTTCATATGAGTTTTCCACATCAGTCGCAATATCTGCCACAAGTTACTGTTAAAAAGTGGGTAGAAATTACCAACTGAAATTTGTATGCTTCAAGTATAATGCAGTCAGTGCAAAAAAAGTTCCAATGGCTAGTTAAATCAAAGAATTGAGGTGGTATTAAATTCCAAAAACAATGGTAGACTGAACGGGAACAAAATCAATGAATATACATTATTCAATAAATGAAATTTATCATTCAATCTTTTTTTTGGTTACTTCATTCCATTAAATATGAGGCCTAGCTACATATATACACATATTTGTGATTTATTGAAAGAAATGAATCTTTTAATCAAAATATATTTTCACATATTGTTTATATTTTTTAAGCTATAAAAGCATGTGAGTTGGAGATATGTTAGTCAAAATCTAAAAGTATTGGTAACCACATTTAGTAATTGCTATACAATTGGTATTTTCTTTGCTAATACTCCAAAAAGTAAAATATAATGTATTATTAATGACAGGTTATATTGACAATGAATGAATATTGCTGACATGTTATAGATGCTTTAAGTACCATGAAAATAGAAAGCAATAAATATGCAAATTTAATGAGCATAAGGAGAAAGTCAAGCTTCAACTTATATGACCTAATATTGCAACCAAAAAGAAAACTGAAAATTGGTTTACCCGACAGTATCCATCTCTTCCCTTGATGTGTAGAAGTTCCATTCCCATCATCAATTAGTTGCATCGTTTCATATCCATTTCTTCACTTGATGCATATAAGTTACTTTCCTCATCATTAATTAATCACATGGTTTTGTACCAGTCCTTCAATTGGCAGGTGAAACAACTAAAAGAAATGAACCAAAAAAATTGTTAGTATACATCCTTAGATTCCAAGGAAAAGTCTATGATATCAATAAATAAACAAATAAATCCACATCAACAGTATGGCAGCACAATCTTTTTGAAACGAAAGTAAATGTTAATATGTTTAATGTAGTTATATTAGCAATAAATTTGCAATATCCGTATATAGAAACTAATAAATCTAAATAATCGAAAATATCAAAATTAAAGTCATAATAAAGCATGGCATATCTTATGTATAAACGATACATTGTTAAGATCAAGTTCTTGGTAGTATATTTTCTAATTCAAATTTAATTTTGTGAACTATATATAGCACCACTTAATATTATAATAGATAAGTTTACCAAGAAGACAACTTAAAAAAAACATCGAGTATCATAATATATCTTTCATTTAGTTATTTTCAGTATTAATAAGATCATGAATAGTTTAGGAAACAAATGAATAGGTAGCCAAGTAAACAAATTGCTTTGTTAATAGAAATAATTTATGCACTAAAAGATATAATTATAGTTACAATCTTTACTAATATAGTAGCGCATATAGGTATGATAAAAGCCTATAAATATTACCAAATATCACAATACCATTTGAATGTGGGTATTAAGCCTTGTGTAATATCAATAAACTTATGCTAAATTCAAATTTACTAATACATCAAAGATTGAACACAACATCAAAGTTATGCTGATGTATATACCTATTGTCGCTATATATTTACAGTAATTACCATTTGTTCATTACCATATCTAATTATAAAAAAGCATGCAAAATAAACTACACACACATGCTCAAAAGTAATTGTATATTACCATGTCTATTTATAGTAGGCACAAGTTAAGGTTCAAACTAAACACAGTATTAACACATCAACTTAGGTGCTTATTAATAATAATGGAAGATTTGTAGAAGTTTGTTGAAGAGGATAAGATAAATTATTATATGTATATATATATATATATATATATATATTGGAACTTGTAAGAAAAGATCAAATATATTGCTAGATGTGAAAAATAAATGAATAAGTCAAAATTATGGTCAAAGTATAAAGCCCATAGGCACAAAGAGTAGAAGATAATGTATACTAATTTAAATCAACTCATCTAGTTAAAATCTTTCTAAATTTCATACAGATAGCTAGGCATGAGCAATAAATAAATAATTATATTGAAAAGATTATGTAGAAATTAAAAATGCCTAGAAGGAAACAATCGAGGATTAATGACAGTTGAAAACTAACATACATCAACTTCTAGAGCTTCTCAGCTCTAACGGATGAATAAGCAACCTTCGACATTGTTCCAATGACTTGTACAGGTCTCTGCCTTGATGATTCTTCTGTTGATTCTTCCTATTCAAATAATAAATAGTAAAATCTATGCTTATAGTTGAATATTATTAATCTTAAATTCCTAGATGGAGATAACGAAGGTTCAAAGATAGTAGAAACTAACATACATCAATTTGCAGAGCTTTTCAATGCCCACAAACAATTTTCATTCCTGTTAATTCCCAAAGCCAGATAATTCTTACGCTTATTTCAAATTAAACTGCATATAGTGAGTAGTTATGTTACAAATGGAGTTTTTTGAAAAGTCATGTTTGTAAGAATCAGAAAGCCATAATAAAAAGTGTTCATTCATAAATATAACATGGTGAATTTGAAATATTGGTTTCTAGAAAAATTATTTTTGAACATTTGAAATAAATATTAATTAAAGAGATTATATAAAAATTATTTTAGTACAAAAGTGTAAATTCTCTGTTTTTTGATATAAAAGAGGTATGGTTCAACCAAAATTCTAAAAATGTACATAAATTGATAAGTTAACTCAATAAATTAATGGTAAAGATTATGAAATTATTTGTTTAATTGATTATGTGGAAAAATAAAAAAATGATGCAATGGTTGTTTTTCTTAAAATTGGATAACTGTGTCATTCAAAGAGGTTGGTCCATAGATTTTTTCAAGGTTTTGAGGTTACCTCATCTGTTCATACATGCAAGGTTATTTGATTTTCAAAACTGTAATGCTTCAATGTCAAAGATTAACCATCGTCAAACCATGGTTGGATCGGTCTTTAAAACACTTCTTTTAAGTACTTGCTATAGAACTTACACTTTTACTCCTTACATGTTCTAAATTATCATAATTTGGAAGTAAATGATGTATAACTTCGGTATTCTTATGAAACAAATTCACATTTATAAGACCATAATGAATCCCTTAACTTAAATAAGTTGAGGAGACAACGAGATATTCATAACTACAACAATATGATTCCAGGTTATCTCATCTATAAACAAATTTGCTCAACTGAAATAAGAAATGTAATATTAATTCAAGAAAATAGGTACAAGTAAAAACTTAGAAATTTTTTTAGGCTGAAGGACAGCACGTTAATTTTTTTGGTTGAAGGTCAATGCTAATTATAACTAGCATTTTGTATATTGTAAAATTGAATATAATGCTAGTTATAACTAGCAGTTTGTATAGTATAAAAGTTGAATATAATACTAAATATAGCTAGCATTTGTCCTTTATCCTAAAAATAAAACTTCATGTCCTTCAGCCTAAATCTTTTTTAAAGTTTATCATTTTTCCTAATTCACTCTTATTAATTAGCATCAATATAATAGTTTGTTCTTGAATCCAAAAAAAAGAGAAGACGATAACTGAAAGTACAACAAAATCTAAGCTTTATATGGTAAAAATAGGTGGTTATATTGACAACTAAATGATGTTTAATACTAATTTTATATTTTCACTCACCAATGGTGTCAATAACTAAACATTATAATTTAAAACGAATATAAATAGGCCTAATATAAAAGGCAATTACACGATAATACGTGCTGACTATATTAATTCAAGAAAAAGAGCAAAAGTAAAAAATACGTACTAACAGGAAGAAAGTTAAGCATGGACCGAATCAAAGAAGTAACTAAAATAAAGAAAAATAAATAGTAAAATAAGAAATTGAAACTAGTAATAGAGATACCAAAATCTAGGTTATGCTCAATGAATAGAATCTCAGAAATGGATTGAGTCGAAGGGGAAGTTCCTGCAAATGATTGAATAGAGTAAAAAATTAGAAAAAACAAAATGAAACAAACAACCAAAATGGCAAAATTAGGGTTATAGCATGCATGTTTAGAGAAGAGAAGCAATATACCACAAAAATATTAACACATGCTAATTCGTTGCCTATGCCATAACGCTGTAGGCGAGATGATTCATTTTCTAAACGACTATTGTTTAACGTTAAGATAATTAAGATTAAGGTGTAACAAAACATGCAACTATGCAAATAATTGGTTGCTAAATTAGATGAGCGAAAATGGGAGGCAGTTATAAATATGAAAAGTTTGAGGAATTTTTTCTGCTAATGTATGGAAATTTGGAATTTCAGAAGATTAGGGAAAGCAGGAAGATGAAATTATAGTGCATACGAACAATGAGAAAGATGCGTTGAAAACATAAAAGAGGGGGAGTAAAAAGTCGATAAGAAGTGGTGAAAGAGAGGAACTTTTCGTTAAATCATTGAATATAATTGATTAATACCAAATGGAAGACTACAAAAGTGAAAATGAAACGTCAAATTGATTAAAGAGCTCCCAGAGGGATTCAATTTTTATATTATAGTACAGACGACCGTTCATTTCACAAAATACTCAGGGGGCTTGGGCGCCCTTGAAATGCAACACAGTAATAATAATATAATAGTATAAATTATCGTTCATGATAATATTCACAATCCCACCTTACGAGTCTACCATTTGATTTTTTCAAACTATTCGATATATATGCCCATAAAACTGATTAGTACAAGAACAAAAATAAAGAAATCAAATATGTAATATATGACGAATGCCCAATATAGATAAGAGAAAGACACATGAAACACAAGATTTTCAATGCATTTTGTTGACAAAATAAACCTTTTGATATTTGGAGTACAATGCGGGCATTCAATTTCTATATGCAAATTTCTACGCATATTCTTTGGTCAAACTCATGCAATATTTAAACTATTCATGGTAAGAATAATTTAAATTTTTGATGGATGTAAAGCAAAGGGTGCAAAATGAAAGTTTGATAATTAAGTGTGTTGCAAAATATTAGATTTCGTATTCGCATTTGTTGTGATAAATACCAGTATCTATTTATATACACATACACACACGTATAAGTAAACATGCACATATCTATGTTTACGCATGTACTTATGCATTTTCCATTCCGATATGTTTATAGTTAGCAGAGTGCACTAGTGTAGCCTAAGGCAAACTTAATCATATGTCAAATGCATTGTTGTCATTATCATTATTGTGTAGTGTAATTCTTTAAACTATGTGCAATATTTTATAGTGTAATTCCTTAACTAAATTATAATTTTATGGTTGCACTAATCTTTTTCCGTTTACGAATTTTCTTTCCTAGGAATGTGTGCAAACATAAACTTGAATGTAGTTTAGTTATATGCTCATGTCATTTCATTGTCACTGAACTCACATTCCAAGTAAGGGACAATTTTTTTTCTAATACATAATTGTTATCCCAACTTTTGGCAAAGCTGAGATACCCAAAACTGACTGAAAATCAATGATTACTAGTCATAAATATCGATTATGGATTACGGTTTGCACCATGGATGTCGATGAATTTTGTCCGAATCCGGATCGGGCTAAAATTGACAAGACATAACAAGCAAAGCCGTGAAAGCCAACATTTCAAATTTCAGGATAATCGGAGTTCATATGAATGAGATATGATCGATACACGATAGAAAAGATGCGTTGTTCGCATCCATCAGAGCTGTCATATTGCTTTGTTCGAATCCATTAAGAATGAGCAGCTTCGAATCCATCAGGTTCTGAATGCTTCGAATCGATCGAGTTCGAATCGATATCGGTCTGTTCGAATCGATCAGTTTCGAATCAATCAGATAGGCCTCTCCTCGGCTCTTTTCGAATTCATCAGATTTTGTGTAGTTCGACTCGATCAGGTCCGTATCGATCGGGTTCACGCATGACTCAATAGTTCGCATCCATATGTTCGAATCGATCCGGGATCATAACATTGGCTCAGTTTGCATTGATGCTGTTTGCACTCCACTCACACTGTTCGTATCGATCTGATCCACGCTCACCGTTCGTTCGATCCCCAAAGATTGATCAATATGAATAGTAAACTCTGGTCGATACGAAACAGCACTCTAATCATCGATGCAAACCACGTCATCGAGCTCTGAGTTATTGATGTGAACGTGTCAATGCAAATGTTGCAAAAGCTTCGGAACGAACCAATCAACGCGGCACAAAAGGTGGAGGGATCCTAGAAGCTCATGCCATGTCATTGCACGCTCTCGTGTCCAGATCGGTTCGAAATGATGGATTCGAAACCATGGATTCGAACTCGGCAGCATACGAAAATTAGAGCTCGTATCGATCGTATCTCCCAAACCGCTGATCCAAATGCAACGGAATTTCACAGCAACTTCCATACAAGGTAAAGAACAATCCTGCCAAGTTTCAGCTCGATTGGATCATTTTTTGATGGATACAAAATCACTTCGTATCGATCACGGATCGAGTCGAAACTTGGTGGGGTCGGTCGCGTGAGCCCACTCACATGCCAGAAGAAGTCTCCCGAAGTTTGAGCACAATATCACCCCCTACGCCTATAAATAGCCCCCTGAAGGCTACAGAAAGAGGATCTTTTGGCCATCCAACGTTCGGACTCTGTCGGATTCAAGTCTACTCCTAACCATCACTGTTGTAAACGATTTTCTACACTATAATCGCGGTAATTGATTGTAATCAGCAAGGATAATCAATAAAAAGGAAAACTATTGAAGTGGACGTAGGCCAGAGATAGCTAAACCACTATAAATCTCGTGTCTCTGTTATTTATTTCAGAATTGTTGTTTGCCGTTTATTTGGATCTGTGATCTGTATTTGGGATATTGTCGATATATATTCATAGTTTGGTGCTTTCACGATACTTGGGGTTTGTGACCATTTTTGGCACAAACACTTTGGTCCTTTCATTGAGAGTTGAACTCGCACCCGCTACACCAGATTCAGAGTTAAGATTTAAGAGCTTGAAGAACCCCGACTTAGAGATGATGACTCGACAAACAAGAAAAAGAGTTGATCGGAGCCAACAAGGGGGGAGCCAAGAAGCATCCTCTGGAGCTGGAGAAGGACAGGCTTCGATGTACATCACTAGAGATGAGATGGAAGCTATGGCTAATTCGATACGCGAAAGCATGATGAAGACTCATCAAGAGATGATGCAGAATTTTCTTGAGCAGATTAGAGTGGTGAATTTGCAGAACCTTGGATCAACTACAGCAACTGCTAATGCTGAACAAGGAGTTGGGATTGCGAAAACTAGCAGAGATCAAGTTCAAGATCAGACTCTGAGACCAGGAGATAATCAACAAGGACTTCGGGACGGATCCTCAGGATTAGACACTAGAAGACCCATAGATGCAGCTCAGCAGGCTGGAGTCAATGCTAATGTTACTGAGCCACATGAAGAGTATGTACCGGAATTCCCTTCGAGACAATAGAGACATGACAAGGGGCAACCCCTGGAGAGAGATGAAAGAATGATTGGTCTAGTGCAGCGAATCATGAGAGATGGATTGTCAAGTGGAGGATTGGAAGAAGTCAGTCGGAGTCTGTTCGCTCCGAACATCAGAAATGCAAGGAACCGTCCAAAGTTAAGACTTCCTATGCTGGATCTTTATGACGGAAAGTCAAACCCAACGATGCATATTACCCGATACATCAGACACATGGAAGTGCTGGGGGTATCCGAGGAAGTAATGGCTAGATGCTTCCCTTTATACTTATCAGATTTGGCTGCGCTTTGGTTTAGGTCGCTAGAGAACGGATCGATCAGAACATGGGGCGAGCTTGTAAATTGCTTCATGAGACAGTTTAGGGTTCACGTGACGCGACCCAAGAGTGTGATGACTTTAGCTTCAATAAAGCAAAGGACTGGAGAATCCATAAAAGATTTTCTACTGCGATTCAATGCAACGGTGGCTTCTGTAGATCGCCCGGATCCATCGACGATTTTGATGGCGGCGGTGGCAGGAGTCGGGGAAGGCACCGAATTCAAAGATTCTATGGTAAGAGATCCACCACATGATCTTGGAAAATTTTATCATGAAGCTGAAATATTCATTCGGTTGGAAGAATCTCGAGCCAAAAGGCGGGAAATAAATGCTGCACAGGGCGAAGGAACCACCAAGGAACAGTCCGGAGCGGACAAAGGAAAGAGAAAACAAGATGACGGACATGACGGTCCTGATAAATGGAAGAAATTCCAAGAGCCCAGGTTCAGGCAATACACAGATTTGTCAGCATGCCCGGAAAGGATGTACCCTGAAACTCGGAGGCAACTCCCTTATCGGAAACCACCCAGGAGAGATCCCACTGAGCAGGAACGTAGAACTGGAAAATACTGCCTATTCCATGAGCTGGATGGGCACACTACAGATGAATGCCGCCACTTAAAGGATGAGGTGGAAGAACATGCCAAGAGTGGTAGATTTCCATAATACGTCAGAGAACGGACAACGGCGGTAAGGCCTGAACAACTACCGCCTCCACCTAACAGAAACGATCCTGGATCACGATCACGACTCGTCATCAACTAATTAAGTAGGAAAAGGCCAAGTCCAGGATTTGGACTTCGGTCAAATAATTTCATTAGATTTGTTTTCATAATAAACGGCTACTCCACTTACTCATGTACGGGAACCAGAGAGATCCTTAGGCATGCTCTGGGATGGAGATGGACCAATATGCCTGGAGAGGCAATGTTTAGTTTTTTCCTAATGTTTGAAATTGAACATCTAGAACCTAAATTTAATAAATAAACTTGAATTTCTTGAAATAAACCTTTGACCGGAGAGTTAAAGGATGAATATTAAGTACCAATATAAGAATGATCGCTTTATGACCCTACCCGAAGAGGCGGGGTCCGGAGTGCAAGAGGTGGGTTGCTTCGCCAGAGAGCGACAGGATCGACTCACTTAACATCGTTTCCCATTCACCGGAGAGTGATTGGATCGGGATTCGATAAGAGCCCGGAGAAGCTATGATCAGCTTATGATCTAGGCCATGACATCGCTCAATGTTCAGATACACTGAACCGGAGTGCAAGAAGTGAGTTGCTTCGCCGGAGAGAGATAGGATTGACTTACTTAACGCTGCTTCCCCTTCACCGGAGAGTGACAGGATGGGATCCAGCAAGAGCCCGGAGAGGCTATGATCGGTTTAGAACAACCAAAACATCGCTATATGCCCTAACTGGAGTCAAGTGCAAGGGATAGAGAGCAACGCTGGAGTGCAATAGGATCTTTCTATTCAATCGCCAAGTCTAGAATGGGCTTGGCAAGGGTCCGGAGTAACCATCGATAGTCCGAAGAGACTATAGAAATTCATTCTTAACCTCCATTGGAAGAGATTGATAACGATTTGGCTTCGAACAGCCATGGACTTGATTGAAAATGCTATAAGCTTTGAATAAAATATGAACTCACTATATTCGAACTGAGACTGATCGAAACACACCTTTTACCAGAGGCGCGTTTTGGGGGGCAAAATGTTATCCCAACTTTTGGCAAAGCTGAGATACCCAAAACTGACTGAAAATCAATGATTACTAGTCATAAATATCGATTATGGATTATAGTTTGCGCCATGGATGTCGATGAATTTTGTCCGACTCCGGATCGGGCTACAATTGATAAGACATGACAAGCAAAGCCGTGAAAGCCAGGGTTTCAAATTTCAGGATAATCGGAGTTCATATGAATGAGATATGATCGATACACGTTAGAAAAGATGCGTTGTTCGCATCCATCAGAGTTGTCATATTGCTTTATTCGAATCCATCAAGAATGAGCAACTTCGAATCCATTAGGTTCTGCATGCTTTGAATCGATCGAGTTCGAATCGATCAATAACGTGATATCGGTCTGTTCGAATTGATCGGTTTCGTATCGATCAGATAGGCCTCGCCTCGGCTCTTTTCGAATCCATCAGGTTTTGTGTAGTTCGACTCGATCAGGTCCATATCGATCGGGTTCACGCATGACTCAATAGTTCGTATCCATATGTTCGAATCGATCCGGGATCATCACATTGGTTCAGTTTGCATCGATACTGTTTGCACTCCACTCACACTATTTGTGTCGATCTGATCCACGCTCACCGTTCGTATCGATCCCCAAAGATTGATCGATACGAATAGTACACTCTGGTCGATATGAAACAGCACTCTAATCATCGATGCAAACCACGTCATCGAGCTCCGAGTTATTGATGCGAACGTGTCAATGCAAACATTGCAAAAGCTTTGAAACGAACCAATCAACGCGGCACAAAAGGTGGAGGGATCCAGGAAGCTCGCGCCATGTCATTGCACGCTCACGTGTCCAGATCGATTTGAAATGATGGATGCGAAACCATGGATTCGAACTCGGCAACATACGAAAATCACGAGCTCGTATCGATCGTATCTTCCAAACCGCTGATCCAAATGCAACAAAATTTTCACAGCAACTTCCATACAAGGTAAAGAACAATCCTGCCAAGTTTCAGCTCGATTGGATCATTTTTTGATGGATACGAAATCACTTCGTATCGATCATGGATCGAGTCGAAACTTGGTGGGGTCGGTCGCGTGGGCCCATTCACGTGCTAGAAGAAGTCTCACGAAGTTTGAGCACAATATCAGCCCCCTACGCCTATAAATAGCCCCCTGAAGGCTATAGAAAGGGGATCTTTTGGCCATCCAACGTCCAGACTCTGCCGGATTCAAGTCTACTCCTTACCATCACTGTTGTAAACGATTTTCTTCACTATAATCACGGTAATGATTGTAATCAGCAAGGATAATCAATAAAAAGGAAAACTATTGAAGTGGACGTAGGCCGGAGATAGCTGAACCACTATAAATCTCGTGTCTCTGTTATTTATTCAAAATTGTTGTTTGCCGTTTGTTTGGATCTGTGATCTGTATTAGGGCTATTGTCGATATATATATATTCATAGTTTGGTGCTTTCACGATACTTGGGGTTTGTGAACAATAATCATTAGAATACCTTTAATATTGATCGTTTAGCAAAATCGGTGGTTTACAATATTTTGTTCATGCCAACAGGTATCCATTTGTGGCTCCTACCAATCTAATATATGAAGATACTTTCAAAACTGTCAATATATAAATGACCTTATTTATATAGAAATTAATGTATTCCATAACAATTGTTGATAAATAAAGAAATTGACCTAACCGATTATAATTCCCTTTAAAATATTGGTAGAATTTAAGCAATACTATATTCAAACCTTTTTAAGTTTTCTATTGTTCAAAGTTGGCAATATTTTTCTTCGGCAAGTGAAACAACATTCACGTTGATATTAAAAATTAAAATAATTTATTTAGCATACATCATTCTAACCTTGATTATGCATGCCTCATTCCCAAATGTAGGATAATATACTGAAAGTAGTTGGGTCATTATGGATTCAACTTTAATTTTTTACTCATCTAAGTGACCTTTCCTATCTTCATGTATAGTTTGCGGCGACAACTAAATTAATACTCTACTCAGGAGGCTTACTATTGTGGGCCGGTCGTATGTTCATTTTTTTGCATCCATAAACGAGTGTATTGCAATTTTTGACACACGAAGTTAGAACTCAATTTTTGTTGGATAGTTTTATTTGATTATATGTTCTACACCTGCATATAATGATTATTCTTTAATTTAAAAAAAATACGTTTTTTAAAATGGTTTAGTAAGCTATTTTCATCAACTATAGATTTAGTTATTGAAAGAGATATATATATGTTGTAATAGAGATATTCATAAATTAATTTTTCTTTTATATTATGCATTTACCAATTAAATGGGAAATAAACAATGGTTGTATAATGATCCTATAACAAGTTATATTTTATAACATTTTTTAAAGGAAAATTTAGTTTCAATCAAACTTTACATCCATGCAAAATATAATGATAGGGTGAATAAAATAAGGCAACATTCATAACTGTGCCATCGGCACAAGATTTTAACTAGTATAAATTATATCAATTGATTCAACTTAGTTAATGCCTATGAAACATAGCTAACTTTGTTAATTTTTAGAAATTTAATTAATTTTTACAAAACTTATTTAACAAAATTAATTTTTTATTAAACTTTGGTAATTTTGTTGAACTTAGCTAATTTCTTTAGAACATGGTTTCTTTTAACAAAACTTAACTACTTCATATAAAACTTAATTAACATAGTTAATTCTTATAAATTAGTTAATTTTTATAAAATTTAATTTCTATAAACTTTATTTATTTTACAGAAGTTAGTTAACTTATATAATTTTTATAAAACTTAGTTAACTTTACTTGGTTAATTTCTATAAAACTAGGTATTGTGATAGCATTACCCACCATTAAGTATATACAGCGAACAAAACAGTAATGCAGTTGGGAAGATGAGATGATGTTAATAGACCACCATGGTTATATTCATTGCAAACCTACATTTGAGAACTCAACCATCATTTTTGGTTCTACTGTACCACCAAATTCAATGATTCATTAAACTAAAACAAGGATAGTCACCAAATTTCATCATAAATGACACTACAAATAAACCCTATTACGATCCCATAAACATACAAACCCAACAAGATACTGAAATAAAAATAAACAATAGAGAATGTAATATACCTGCAAATGAATTTGTATCTGAATTGCTAATGGCAAACCATACAAACGCGTTGTTGTGTTCGGATATAGTGAACGCATTGATCCCATGCAAATCCTACAAGTAAAAGAAATCATAATCTTATGTTGTACACACTTAACGAAAACAATAAAGTAATGGTCAAAGACGATAAGACATAATGGGGCATACCCATCTCTATCTGTTTGCTAAAAGTAGTCCATGCAATTCTTCCAAACAATATTTTTGATACTAAATTTTCTTTTTCTATTCCTACCAAAAGTAAATACTTTTTTTAGGACAAACATAAATATCATGCATGCATGTAAAGATGGAACAAGGAAACATATGTCTCAGGAATTCAAAAGTTTGGTAGAAATATACTAATAAAATTTATGAAAAAAATCTAGAAAATAAATGACTGCTTACAACTATTCTCATAGAAGAAAAATAAAATTAGCTATTTATATGACTAGCTGCACCAAATATAGATGCCAGAATAATACAACCTACAATGAACTTGTCAAAGGTGGCTAGTTCAGAGAGTATGTGGGTCCCATCAAGCTGAAAAACAATTGAAGATGTGTCGATACTTTCATAATATAGTTATCCTTATATTCAGAAGCTGGTCAATCGAGAATATAATTTTTTGTAATTCCAAAGTTCATACATGATCAAATTTGTAATGATGAGTTCAGCATAAAATCAATGAAACTGGTACATGGATGTTTTAACAACCAGTAAACCGATTCTGCTCATGAATATAAATATAAATAACAATGACCCTATAAAAAATGCAATGACATACGATTAGTAGATGATACTAATACAGGCTACCAGCAAACTTAGAAGGTGTTTGCATTTTTTTTATCAGGAAATTCTTGTTTTTGAGAAGCATGGAATCCCAGCTTATCAAAAACAACTATTTCCCTTAGCCTAATCAAACACTCGTTAAGAAACTTATTACCTTGATAAAACAAATTCTAGTTTGTCGCAGGTATGCTATGTAAAAAATAAAATCACCATAGATCATTGAGGAAAATTGAAATTACCACTGTTTACTTCTGCTACGGAAGTCTTGAAACATGGCAAGAGATCTTTGGTTGGAGAAGATTTCAAAACGACAAATATCCTGCTTGAAATATTGCACACTAATAAAGTAGTACACTTCACTTCTCCCTAAGAAAATGGTATAAAGTTCAGTAATGTATATCATCAAAATATTGGAGCAAGAATGTGCTGAAAGTACTTTCAAATAAGTATAGATATTATCATCAAATAGGTTACCAAATGTTTAGAAGAAAAGCAAATACATATATATAGTAATAAAATGTTACCACTTCTATGCCAATGAAAATTATGTCAACTCTTGCATTCCCCGTACATTGTACAGGACCACTCGATGTACAGGCCTTATTCCCATAAGCGAAAAAATCTCACGTCACCTCGATAGTGGTTATGATTTGACCATCGCGATGCTGGAACTCTCTGGAGCCTACTTCGTTGCCTCTTCTGCCATGGTACGTATTTGTAGTGAAGTTTGGTTTTCGTTAGATTTGAGTAGTTGAAGAAATTTGAACTTGAATTTCGATCCCAACCAATTTGAACTAGAATTTCGATCTCCAGGTTGGAAGACTTTGACTAGTGCTTGTTTGCAAAGGATCCATAGGCTTGATTAAAGCGTAGATCATGAGTTTCCAAAGGGGATGCTATAATTTGAGGTTAGATCGGAAGAAATTGAGAAAACTAGGGTTTTGTGGTGAAGGCGAAGAGGAGTGTTTTTTAAATGGTACATTTTGGAGTAATAAAAAGTGCGGGTTGCCAAATTATTTTACCGCTTCGTGTTTTGTCTTATTAGATAATGAGGTGTGTTATAGCGTGCATAGCCAATCATTTTATGTGGAAGGAACCCAATCATAGCAAGTTCATTCCCAACATTGTCCTACTTTTCCATTACTAATGGATATTCTTGTAGTGAGATGAATAACTAACAGACTCTCCTTTCCATACTTCTTTAGGATCTTCATATCTATGGAAGTTGAAGATGTGCGGTTGATGAGGAAAGACGCTAGAGATAAAGCTTCTGCCCAAAATCCTTTCTATAACTTTGTAATCAATCTGAGGCAAGGACTTCTCTCCAATAATGTCTCATTCATCCTTTCAGCAACTCCATTAGACCGAGGATCTCCAGGTGTGGTGTAATTTCTCTTAATGCCTCTTGACTCACGATAGTCGATGAATTCCTATTATATAAATTCATCGCTGTTATCTGAACGAAGAATTTTCAACTTCTTTTTTAACATCTTTTCAAACATAGATTTCCACTTTTGAAACTTAGCAAAGGTTTGGATTAGAGGAAGTATACCCATACTTTATGAGAGAAATCATCTAATAAATGAAAGGAAGTACCTGACTTCACCTAAGGACGGGTAAGGGAAGGGACCCCAAACTTCTGTATGAACATACTCTAAAACGACTTTAGCTTTATGCTTAGTTGTACCAAAATAAATCTTTATCTGCTTACCAATAATACACTCTTCACAAAAGCTAAGCTTTAAATGTTGAACATCATGAATCAAACCTCGCTCTCTCAAATCATCCAAGCTGCATTCACTAATATGTCCAGTCCACAAGTGTCATAATCTTAAAGAATCTAGATCAACAGAAGTAGCAGAAGCTGGTTCACCAACTACATTAGTGCCCTTCAATAAATAAAGATTTCCTGTCCTCACACCTCTTATAACAATCATGAAATTCTTCGATATCTCCATCTTATCTCCCTCAACTACAATCTTCAATTCAAGCCTACTCAAAGCCCCAATAGAAATCAAGCTCCTTCTCAAATTATATACATGTCTAACATCAGTAATAATACGAATAACACCATCAAACATCCTGATATTCACAGTACCAACATCATCCGTCTGGCAAGAAGCGTCATTACCCATCAAAACCATTCCTCCATCAATCTCATGGTATATAGAGAAGCAGTTCCTATCAGGTGTCATATGATAGAATGTGCCAGAATCAATAAGTCATACGTTGCTCCTCTCAAAAGAGCCTGAAACTGTAAACACATCGGTATCACTCTGTATTTGATTTTTCTATAGTAGATGCCGATGCATGCTTTTGGTCTTTTCTTCTTCCTTCGAGCTTAGGACATTGAGCTATAAAGTGTTCTGGTTTATTACAATAATGGTAAGTCAATCACTTAAATCCCCTAGATTGAGACCTTGAATTACTTCGACCTCCACCATTCTTTGACCTACTTTGGCTTCTACCTCTCTGAACAGATAAGTTCTCTGTACCACTATCCAAACTAGTGCTCGCCAATCTACCCGTCAACGCTTCATTATGATGGCCAGCCTTTACATCTGATAGACTAATCTTACTGCGACCATATATCATGGAATTAACAAATACAGTATACTCCTTAGGTAAGAAACACAAAAGGATTACTGCTTGAGCCTCATTAATAATATCTACATCTGCTACCTTCAGGTTCATAATCAAAGTTGTCAAAGCATCTGTGTGCTCCATAAGATCGGCTCCAAGCTTCATCTTAAATGAATAAAGTTGTTGTTGAAGAATAATCTGATTGGCAAGAGATTTGTCTTGATATGCATTAGATAATGCATCCCATATTTTCTTCGTTGTCTTCTTTTGATAAAATTCTCTAAGAACTTCTGAAAGACTCAACTGAATTATTGTAAGAGCTTCATCTTCCATCTCTTTCAAAAAAGCTTCCTTAATTTTTTTAATTCATCAAGCACAAAAACAATCTTAAAAGTGTTCGCCTTCTTCAACACTACCTCCACCTTCATCTTCCAAGTTCCAAAATCCTCCTTTCCGTCAAAACGTATAATGGCATAATTGACATAAGATCTACCAGCAGACTTTCCAGAAGTAACCATTAATACCCAAACATAACAAGAACACTAGCTCTGATACCAACTATTATGGAAATAATTCGAGATGAGCGAAAGCATATTTGATTCAAATAAGCAGTCACACATGACAAATAATAGAAATAAGAGACACATAAAATAACGTGGTTTGTATATAAGTATCCTACATCCACGGAGACCCAATAACCCCTTTTATTCAATCATTTGTTATTATAAGCCAATTCTATGATTAGAGAGTTACAGGATGTGGAGACTCTCTCTAATCAATCACTCAATTGAAGAACTTACAAATAAAGCACTCAAATTAGAAAACTCCCTAATTTGATTTAGCTAGGGTTTCAATGAATCTCGATTATTGAAAATATGATTGATTCTTAATTAGGAAGACGATTAAGAGGCTAATTTATATATGCCCTAATCATCCTAGTCCATTCGATCACTTCAAAAAAATTTATACCATTAATAGAGAAGAAACAAGCACTAGAATGACGAAACTATCCACCAAAGTTCGAATTAGCCAAAAGCCCGAAATTCTTCGAAACAGTGACTCAGATGTTTGGAAGAATATTCAGAGTCTGGGTAAACTCTTGGGATCAACAAAGATGTTTGGTTCAAATGTGCAGAAGCGAGATATGAGAAACCAGCATCTTAGATGTCTGGATAAAAACGCCCAGACTTCTATATGTTAACATAGACATCTGTTCTTTTGAATCTTTACGGTCTTGAAACACATAGACATCCAGACATATGGATTTTTTTCCTAGACGTCTAATTGTGTGTTACAGCAATTCCATTAACTTCTCTTAACTCATTTGCTTCCTTCCTCCAATCGACTTTCCATCTCTTCCAACACAAAGCTCTACACCATATTTTCAATCCAAAGCACTCATAGGCACAAATTTAAATCACATAACAACAACACTCATTACAATTTTCATTATACTAAAGCAACATGTATACATGTTTCATTATAATGTATTTCGTAGCATTTTCTATGATGGGTAATAAAGCAGTACATATATCTGGCTCCTTATAATGTTTCGTTGTATTTTTAACTACCATGTGTCGGTTCATAACAATAATGATATTTTGGTTACTAAGGATTTTGTTTTTAATTTTCTCAAACTGAGTACCACATCGATGACAAAATGAAAGACATTGTGTTAAGAAATGTTTATGAACAATGGATGGACTTTAAATCAAGATGGTTAGCCGTCGGATTACGAAGACAAGAAAGCTTTTATAGGACCATAAAGAGCCATATGAATTTATGATTGTGTAACACAAGCACAGTGGAAAACATTTAAGAAGAACTATAAAACCGAGGAATTTAAGTTATATTTTTTTAGAAACTGAATAAAATATCAATATAGTGAACATTTTCTATTCACTTGCAAATGTTTAACGTTTTTTACAACTTACTTTTGGAAACCTTACTTATGGAAAAATGCGTAATGTACTTTTGCATATTTTTAACATATTTTTTTTTTTTATGTTCACTTTATAATGATTTATGTGTTTATATAAAATATAAGAAAAATGAATAAAAACCAACAATTATTTTCACTAATTTTCTCTTTATTTTTGGATAATGTGATTTTAGTTCCCCTCGTGATCAAAAAATATTTTTCGTGCAATCCGTAATAAACCTATTTATAATTGTCATTAGTTTTGTATTGAATAGGCTGGTATTAGTCGTTTTGTTTAGAAATCAAGCAGAATTTTGTTTCAATGTATACAATATAGAGTTGAATTTTTTCGGAATTCCTTATATAGATATTTTTTGGTACGGATAGATAATTCTAGCTTGGTAATATTTTAATGGTTTTTAGGTACAAAAATGAGATAGTTGTAAGTGGTTGAGGGAAAGAAGGTTAGTTTCCAAAGTTATATCAACATAACCTTTTACTAAAAAGAAAATATTTTACACATTGCATTATGAATTCACCACTTTGAGATAGGTTTTTGTACCTTATTATATTATTTTAGCCTTTTATAGAGATTTTATGGGTATAAACATATTTAGGTTAGACTGTACAATTGTGTTTTATATAGATTGTATGGATATAAAGTGGTTACGGTAACCTATGTCTTCCCTTTTGTTATATAATTACATAGTTCCCGTTTGGCAATTAATAATTAATAAGTAAAAGTAAATTGAAAACAAGTTGTAAACTCGATAGTTGTAAATGAAATAATTTTTTGCAGTATAACTTACCGCACTATATGGTTTCTTAACTACTGTTTTTGGTAGTCTATATGTATTCAACAATTACTTTTTTGTATTTTTATAAACTATTTCATGGTTGTAGTTATTTTATAGAGGCTATATACTAATGTTTTCTTCTTCTTCACTTTTTTTGGATGGGCCAACTGTATTTTGCTTGAGATAAAACTGAAAAAGCATCAATCAAGCTCGTCTTCACATTCTTCTGACAAGAACTATTAATGTATATTTCTTGTAGCAAAATTAAGAACCATAAGCTTGTATTTATTAATGTCATAAAACATCAAATAAGTGAGAAGGCTAGGAAGAGTTGGGCACGCAATAGCATTCTCCCTATTTTGGGCAAGTTAGATATGCCGAGAAGAAGGATAAACGGATAGACGAAGGCCTTAATTTCTCACCTACGTTATTAGGTAGACCTATTTTGGATCAAATTATGGTTTGGATTTTGGAAAGATCAAAGAAAGGAGTTGATGAAATTATGCAATCCTAATGAGAAATCCAAGATAATTGCAGATAAAATAGTATGACTTTATCTCTTTTGGTTAATATTTTGCAAAATATGGAAATAAATTATTGAGAAATTCTTTTTCTTTCGATAGAATGATTGGAGAGAAAAAGCCATCGATAGGACATGAGTTCCAAATAGGCATGATGATGTCTTAAATCATGCTCTTGAAAAAAAGCATCCAGATCGAGTTAGAGGAATTGGTAGGGTGGTCGGTATCAAAAATATATTTAGGGAGGGAGAGAAAAATAAAGGTCCAAGTGGTGTAATATCAACAAACTAGCTACATCTTATGACATAGGATATAGAGGCTAAAGTGAGCCAAAGATTCGAGTCTATGGTGGATATAAAAGTTGAACATAAGATTGTAGACATTTTGAACAGAACGGTATGCACATACCTAGTGATATGGTGGTCGGCAACACACCATCAATTGGTCAACGTAGTAGTTGCCAATCAGTATAGTTGGGCAAATTACAATCTACAAACAAAACTCAAGAGACGGATTCCTATGCAGACTTGCAGGTAAAAAATTCAAAAGTATATTTTAATTAAGTATAAAATGAAATAAATAAGTAACTGTTAGCTGTGGCTCGCATTTGAGTGTGTGTGAGTTGAACGATAAGTCCCATATCGCAAGAAATATGGCGCATAACATGGTATATATATGGGATTGGTGGCACACAATATTAGAAATTCATTTTGTTACAAGAAAGTGTTGCCAAGACCATGTATGTGTCCGTTCCGGAAGGCGATGAAAGGAATGTTCAATTGGGGCACTGGCACATTGAAAGCTTCATTAGATGGTGTCATTATAGAACAATGAGCGCACGTTTATGGGACGCATTGGAGCGCCGAAACACAATATGGTATTCGAGTCGGTGGTTTGAGGGACCATTAGACGATGCGAAAGTGACCGAAGTAAGGACTCCTTGAGGCTTTGAGATATGTAAGCGGTCTGACACCTTTGTAGATACATAGTGTGCAACACTACGTTGAGAACTGATGCTCCTAGATGACTTGAGTGGAAAGTACTCACCTTAAGGTGGAGATTTAGTAACATGGTCTAGCCCAAATGCGTAAGAAGTGAGAAAAAAACAGACTGATCCCACTGTAGAACTTCTTTAGTATACTCCAAATGTAGGTTAGAGGAAATGCTTGCCAAAGTCGAGAATTGTTAGATGTGGCTCGCATTTGAGTGTACGTGGGTTGAACAATAAGTGCCACATCACAAGAAATATGTCGCATAACGTTGTATATATGTGGGATTGGTGACACATAACATTGGGAATTTCTTTTCTTATAAGCAAGTGTTGCAAAGTCCATATATGTGACCATTCTGGAAGGCGATGAAAGTGATGTTCAATCGGGACGCTGGCACATCAAAAACTTTGTTAGGTGGCACCATTACAGAACAATGAAGCACACATTTATGTAGATGCGTTGGAGTGCCGAAACACAATAATAACATGCCGTTACACCACTTAAACTTAAAATTCAAATTCTACAGAATCATTTTCTTTAATTGTATATTAACTTGAGTCTTTCTTTCTTTCCTTTTATTTGCAGGACTATGATATATAGGATAACTTTAGTCATGTGATACTGCTAATTTTGAAAGAAAAAAACAGTACACTTTCAAATTTCGTCTAAAAGGCTTTTAGCTTTTCGTTTTGTTTTGCCAAGTAGCCACCTTCTTACAGAGCTCTATATGTACGAGATGAGTCTTTAGAGTTCTAAAATTAAGCACACATAAATGGCTTTGAGATTTATAGGGTTAAGAGCAAGAAATTTATTATTTCAGATGTTATGTTTAGAGTTAGATTTTGGTTAAGGTGCTTAAAAAATTAGACATTTATTATTTCAAATTTTGGATTTGAATTCTGATTTTGAGTCATAGCCTTTACTCAAAAAATTATATTTTTATTAGTTTAGAATTTATATGTTTATATTTAGGACTTTTAGAAACTTCATCTATAAAAGGCCAACTTAATCACACGTTTATCTTCAAATTAATTAGTATATGAATAACTTAATAAGAAGGTACATGATTAGGAAACCTTTAGCAAACACATAATATCCATTAATTGTGTTCCAATTGTACTCCAAGTACAACCCAAAAAGTTTCCAAAAGTAACAAAATCCTGAACTGGAACATTACTAGAATTTTTCAAACCTCAAAAACCAAAATTTAAAAAATTTCTAACTATTGAAAATTCATATTAGGGAGCATTTCAAAGTCCCCTTGGCACATGGAATTTTTTGAATGCGGAATTCTACTAAAATTCAAGTTTTTTTAAAATGAGATAAATACTGATTTATAACCACTTCATACTATAATCCTAAAACTCAAGAAAATGGAACAAAATAATGTATATTTCATGCTTTTCTCAAACAGAAGGACACTCAAATTTAATACATAAACCCAATAAAACTGCAAAAATATAAGCTTAAATTAGGGTATTGTTGCAAATTTGAAGGTACCCACCTTCAATTTATAGTATTTCTTTCCTTTTATTTGTTTGTGTTGGTTTTTGAGAAAAGTAGATAACATTAAACACTCAAAATTCAATGGACAGTTTCACAAAAATTGTATATAGTAGGCTACAAGTTCATTTTGAGGATAAATTTGGATAAATATGAATCTATTCACACTCTACACTATCTCCTTTGGTTCAGAGTTGGTGTTCTAATTTTTAAATCTGACAATAATATTTTAAACATTAAGAATTTGAGGTACTAAAAAATATAATATGCACACAGAAACACAAACAAAACTATGATCAAAACTGTATCTTATTATGCTTTTTTCTAGTTTCTTTTCTGTGTTCTGCAGTGAAATCAGTAGGTTGTAGTACTGAATTTTTTGTTCTTAATAGATGTAAATTGATTTGGATTTGTACTTTCCATTCTAGAAACCAACTAAATGTCATTTAGCTGTGAATTTGGACTCCAAAATTGTCGTAGTGGGTCATGGCATGGTACATCCTGCTTCAAAGGCTGGAGATCAATGTCATAATCAACAAATCTTGTCCGATCATGTATTGGTTGCGATTGACGCAGTGGAGTCTATTCATAAAGGAACCCTACTTCTGGTTCCAACTAAACATCACATCACAATAAGAGAAGTGCTTGGTTGTTTTTTTTAATCGCTTAAAAGTCTTATGCTTTTAGGAGATAATGATACGGTAAAGAAGACACTTTTGCTATTTTGTCTGTTGAGCTTTGACATTTCTAGTTTGTTGTATAATAACTATCACAAGATCCTACATTAATCTTCAAGTTTAATATGTGCAGGCTACACCTACTGTAAGCAAACACGAAATGGATGAGTGTATTGTTAAGGTAACAAATGATAATGAAAAAGTCATGAATACGATGTCAAATGAGTTTTAAAAGGATAAGTGGATCGTGATGAAGAGATCTGTTAGAAGTGAATGAGCATTTCATTAGGAAACGTGAGGCATTAAATGCCTTGAGATGTGGATATTCCCACATAATAAAACATAATAAACATCATGTGCTTATATAGTAAGACGTGTTCCTTATTATAGTTACTGTGAGACAACGAGAGACAAGAAAGCATGGCCAACTTAGCGGGTGGTGCAACGCACCACCCTACATGCATGCGGCCGAGCTTGCACCTGTAGCATGGACTAATGTGCATTTGAGGCGTATTAGATTCACTTAGCACTTTGCAGTTGGTTGTTCAGACCAGACATTTCTCTTTTTGACTATTCAAAAACTCGTTTCTAACAGTAATAATAAAATAGACGCTTCATTTGGTAAAGAGTCGCAACCCTTCCAACTGTCGCAACCGTTCGAACAAACACCTATTACCGAATAGGAGCCTCTATGCTCCTATATATAAGTATAAGAAAAACGGGAAAAATATATACTTAGATTCTTCTATACTTCTTCTTCTCCCACAAAACCCTATTCTTACTTAAATTTTCTTGAGTTCATCGTTAATATATGATTATTGCGCAGTATTACAGAGACATGTCCTTTTCATCTTGAGAAACAATTGCTTGATATCCTTAAACGCCGTAGAGGAAGCAATATTGTTTCAAGGTAACATATTATTATGGACTCAGACAATCGAAAATGGTAGTAAATTTTATCACATATTACATTCCCTGTAACTCCCTGATTACTACAATTCTGTTTGCATAACAATTTAAACAAAAAACTTGAAACAATAATGATTGTTGGTTGTTTTTATAGACGATGATGTCTCCGCAAAACAATAATTCTACACCAACACAGACTGTAACTACCAATCAGTCTGCAACTATGGTTTCAACAATGGCACTGTCTCATGGAGAAATGCCAAAAAAAGTTCATAGGATGGACTTCGAGCATTGGCAGCAAAAGATGCTGTTTTATCTTATGACATTAGGCCTTGCAAAGCTTTTTACTGAAGATGCTCCCATAGTCACAGAACTGGAACCCGATGCAACTAAAGTAGAAGCCCTAAATATCTGGAAGAGTTCTGATTTCATGTGCAAGAACTACATGTTCAATGGACACAACAATAGTCTATACAATGTACACTGTACTGCTCGAACTTCCAAGGAACTCTGGACGGTATTGGATAAGAAGTACAAAAATGAAGATGTTGATATGAAGAAATTCATAGCAGGAAATTTTCTCAACTTCAAATGATTGATGCGAAGAACGTAGTCAACCAGATTCAAGAGCTACAAGTCATTATACACTAATTGGATGATGAAGGTATGACTCTAAGTGAAACCTTTCAAGTTGCTGCTGCAATTGAAAAGCTTCCTGCATCATGGATATTTCAAAAACTACCTTAAGCACAAGCCCAAGGAGATGACAATGAAGGAACTTGTCGTTCGACTGAGAATTAAGGAAGATAACAGAAAACCTAAGAAGAAGACCTCTCATACCATGATTGTCAATGCAAATGTAGTCGAGCCAAAGAAACCCAACAAAAGGAAACGTTGGCATGCTCTTAGGAAATCAAAGAAATTTCAATGTTCATGTTATAAGTGTGGAAAGAAAGGGTACAAAGCCGCCGAACGTCACACACCCAAGAAAAAGAAATCAGAAGCAAACATGGCTGATATTTCAGATTGCGTTTCTGATGTGAACTTATGTGCAGTAGTGTTTGAATGCAAACTTTTTGGTGACTTGAAAGAATGGCTTGTAGAAACAGGAGCCACTCGAAATATATGTGCAAATAAGTAGATGTTTACATCCTATAAAACTGCTACTTAGGACGAACAAATTTTTATGGGTAATTCATCTGCATCAAAGGTCAAAGGCAAGGGAAAGATTGTGCTGAAATTAACTTCTAAAAAAGAACTAACTTTAGAAGATGTTCTTGACGTTCTACAGATAAAAAAGAACCTGATTTTTGAATCGCTGCTTAGCAACCATGGCTTCAAACTCACCTTTGTGTCTGATAAGTTGATGCTGTCAAAGAATGGAGTGTATGTAAGGAATAGTTATGTGAGTGATGGTTTATTCAATGCAAATGTAACCATTATTGTACCAAACAATGATACGAATAAAACTGAATCTTATGCTTACATTATTGACTCTTATAACCCATGACACTCTAGATTAGGCCAAGTAAATTTTGATACACTGCAAAAATTGATTCATCTAGACTTCATACCAAAATGAAAAATAGATTCCAACTATAAATGTTAAGTTTGTGAAGAAGCAAAATTGACAAGAACTTCATTTCACCATGTTGAAAGAGAAACTTAACCAGTAGACTTAACACACAGATGTATATGGCTTAAAAATGTGTCGAACTAGAGGAGGTAAAAGGAACTTCAACCCTTTCATTGATGATTGTACAAGGTACTGTTATGTGTACCTCCTTAAAAGTAAGGATGAGCATTCAACATGTTTAAACATTATAAAGCAGAAGTTGAGAATCAACTCAACAAGAAAATAAAAGCTTTAAAAAGTGATAGAAAAAGAGAATATAAATTTCCCTTCGAGAAGTTTTGTGCCGAACATGGTATTATACAACAAACTACGGTTCCATATTCACTGCAATCGAACAGTATAGCCGAATAGAAAAATAGATGTCTTTAGGAAATAATGAATGTCTTATTGATCAGTTCTGGATTGCTAGAAAACTTTGGGGAGAAGCCATTCTTTCAACAAATCATATTTTAAATAAGATGCCATGAAAGACAATATCTAAATCTCCCCATGAACTATGGAAAAGTAGACCACCATCCTACAAATACTTAAAAGTGTAGGGGTGTCTTGCGAAAGTTGAGGTACCTAACCCAAGAAAGTCAAAATCGAACAAAAAAAAATTCGATTGTGTATTTATTGGATATGCAGAAAACAGTGCTTGTTTGCTCCAAAATTGGTCACAAACCCTAAATATCGTGAAAGCACTAATGTATGAACACATATCAGAAGTATATAAGTAATGTAGAGAATAAAAATGAAGATTAACGAACATAAAACAGAAAGAAATAGACAAAGATACCAGATTTATAGTGGTTCAGCTATCTCCGGCCTACGTCGACTTCAAGATATAATCTTTTATTGAGTTTTCTCGTTGGTTACAGCGGAGTACAACAGTAATTCAACAATGAAGTTTGAGTACAATGGTGATTTCGGCAGAGTATGGACATCGGAGAATCATAAGTCCCTTTTCTGTAGGCCTTGGGATGCTATTTGTAGGCGTAGTCTACGAATATCTTGCTCAGGTCTCGGGAGACCTCTTCGGCATGTGAGTTGGCCCACCGATCTATCTCAAGTAATTTCGACTCGATCCATGATCGATACGAATGCATCTCGTATCGATCAAGATCTTGTCTAATTGAGTCGAGATCGGTCATGAACATTCTCTTGATTGTACGTAAGCTCCTATGAAAATTTGGTTACATTTGGACTTGTAGATTGTGAGATATGATCGATGCAAGTTTGTGTTCATCGATTGGCTATCGCGTTCGTATCCATGACTTCTTCTCCATACTCTTCTTTCTTCGAATCAATCAAGTTCGCATCGATGATGTGTCTCGAAGATCCAGGGAAGATCCATCTTTCGTGTCGTTCGACCGAGTCTCCCTCTTATTTGTATCCATCCAACAACTTTCGCATCCAACCACTGCTCTCTACTTCGTATCGCCTCCTAAACACCTGCCTTTTGCATCGATCCTATGCTCTCTTTTTCGCATCGATCTTGCTCCTCGTGTCCAACCTGGGTTCCCTTCCTTTGCGTCGATCTTATTCGCATCGATCATTTCTTGATCGACACGAATGTACACTGTACCCTTCTTCTTGACCGATACGAACGATGTGTTTGCATCGATGCCGATCGATACGAACGACGTGTTCATATCCATGTCGATCGGCACGAACTCGTATTGATTCGATTGAAAACATCCTTGTGCACGTATCCATCAATTATCTCAAGCAAATGAACTCCTTTTGACTTTAAATTTGAAACATAGCCTTTTCTAGCCTTGTTCATCGTTCCCCATCGATCCTGTCTTGATTGGAGCTCAGCCAAATTTTGATGATGTCGATCATAGCCTTCTTTCCAATCGACATCGAATCCTAATATCCATCCTTTCCAACCAATCTATTGATATCTCGGCCTTGACCAAAAGATGGGATAACAATTGCCCCCCAAAATATGCCTTGTGGTGAGAAGGTGTGTTTTGAAAAGCTCCAATCCCGATATCCAAAGTCCATATTCCGTCCATAGCCATACCATCCGATTCATAATCCAATCCATTACCAAGTCATCCTATCCGAGTGCCACATTCTTGACTGCTCCGAGTCGATGTCCGATTCCAAATTCAATAACCGAATCCTTGGCCAATTCCATATCCATCTGAACCAGAAAACCGAGTCCTAACCCATCCTTATCCAATAACCAAATCCAGGACCTCTCCGGGTCGATATCCATAGCCGATATCTAAATTCATAACCTCTCTGGGTTCTTGTCAAGTGCAATCCATACCTGTCGACTTGTACTAAGAAATGCCTTGGTGACCGTAGTCCAATGTCCCTGAATGTTGAGTAACGCCATGGCTTAAGTCGTACGTCGAATCCTGGTCGCTCCGGACCCTTGCCGAGTATTGTCCATACTCGACGACCTGAAATAATAACCGATAATATAGGGCCTAAGTCCTAGGCCGAATCCTGGTCTTTTGGACACTTGCCGATCATAGTCCATACTCAACGTCCTGAATAAGTCAATTCCCCACGCTCGGACGAAGAGACTTAGCCCTTGCCAGGCATAATCCATACCCGACGACCATTTACAAAAAGCCAGATAAAAATCCAATCCAAAATACAGATCAAATCGAAAAACCAAAAATCCGCATCAAAAATCCAAATCAATATCCAAACTAGAAAATAATCATCCAAACAAAAGTCCAAACCAGAAAATAAACAAAATCTGGAGTTCAGACCAAACTCCAGAACCAAACTAGAAAAAGCGAGCGTCCAAACCAAAAAGAAAAAAAAAGAAAAAACAGATTTCACAAACCATAGCATCGTTGTTTATCATCATCTCAGAGCATGCCTTGGGGTCATCTCCATCCCCGTACATGAGTAAGTGACTTGGACATTTGCCTAGAGTTTGCTACTTATCTCGTATCATCCCTGTCAATTGATAACTAACCGACCATCATTCCCGGGCCTCGCGCCATCATTGTTTGAGGTAGATGGTGGCTGCTCCTGTTCCACCACGGCATTCCGACCTCCGACATATTTTCGCAACTGACCACTCTTTACATGATCCTCGATTATATCCTTTAGATGCCTACAGCTGTTGGTATCATGTCCGTCCAAATCGTGAAAGAGACAGTGCCTTCATGATGCCCTTACACGTTCCGAGGGTTCTCTCCTTACTGGTCTTCGGTAGGGAAGCGATCTCGAGTCCCCATGAATATTCATTCTAACGTCTCGTTCAATCCTATGTAAGTGGAAAATTTTGGCTCTCTCCACCGCTTTCTAGCTTTTCCTGATTCGCCATCCAACTTCCTCTTTCCTTTATCTTTACCCAAGCTTCCGCCGGATGGTTCTCCATCCTCGGCCGCAGTCACTTCCTTCAACTTTATATCTGAATATGCATCCTCCCGTCAAAGGAATCTCTCGGCTTCATGAAATAATTCTCCGATATCCATTGGTGGGTCCCGCATTAATGACACTTTGAAATCCGAGTTATCCCTGACTCCTGACACCGCTGCCATTAAAACCTTTGATGGATCCTGCCGATCCACCAAAGCAACCGCTGCATTGAACCGAGTTAAGAAAGCTCTGAGCGATTCTTTAGTCCTTTTGTTCACCGATGTTAGCGTCATTACGTTCTTGGCCTTTTGATATGAACCTGAAACTGCTTCAAAAACCTGTCTACCAATTCTGTCCATGTCCTGATAGATCCCTCTTCCACCTGTCTGAAACACATAGCAGCTATATCCGTCTAGTACAGAGGGAAACATCGGGCCATCACTTCTTCCGATGCCTCCAGCACTTCCATGTGTCTTGTGTATCTCAGTGATCAGTAGGATTAGCCTTGCCATTGTATCCTCCAGAGTAGGTAGCTTAAACTCTGGTGGGTTCCGAGCCATTCTGATATCACGGGTAAGCGGGCTCCTTTTTACTCCTTCTAGATCTCTGTTTGTCAAACCTCCACGCATTGTTCGCTTGATAATCTCAGCCAATCCAGCGTTGTCCATCAAGGGTTGCCCCCCGAGTCCCTGTGCGAATTCTGGTACATACTCTTCATCACGTACTCTTATACTCATGCCACTATCCTATTGTGTGGTGTCACTTGGAATTCCTCTATGAATTGGTCCATCGTTGCCTGGTGGTGTGCCCCCGAGCCTAGATCCATCCTGATTAACAGTCGCGTGATGATTAGGGGCTGTGCCTTATTGAGCTGCTCTTTTTGATTGCCTGTTGGGTCCTTCAGTTCCAGCTTCGTGGATTTGAACTCCAGCAACTCTAGCTGTCCCTGCCTGTCCAAACTGTCTGAGGAGGTTCTGCATCATTTCCTCTTATCTTTTCATAAACTCTTCATGCATAGCTTCCATCATCATCTAACTTCTTTCTGCTCTTTGCCTCCTTGTTGATTGCTTTATCATAGTTCCTTTTAGATCTGATCCTTTAGCCTTTCATATCTGAACTCCAAATCCGATATAGCGGGTGCTAGTCTTTCTCAGTGAAAGCACTAAAGTGTTTGTGCCAAAATTATTTACAAACCTCAAATATCATGAAAGCACCAATGTATGAACACAGATCGGTAGTATATAAGTAATGTAGAGAATAAAAATAAAGATTAACAAACTTAAAACAGAAAGAAATAGACAGAGATACTAGATTTATTGTGGTTCGTCTATCTCTGCCCTACGTCCACTTCAAAAGATATTATTTTATCGACTTTGCTCGCTAGTTACAGTGGATTACACCAGTAATTTTCAAGTACAACACTGAAGTTTGAGTACAATGGTGATTTCGGCAGAGTTTGAACGTCGAAGAATCAGAAGTCCTTTTCTGTAGTCCTTGGGATGCTATTTATAGGCGTAGGCTGTGAATATCTTGCTCAGATCTTGGGAGACCTCTTCTGGCATGTGTGTGTGCCACACGATCGATCTCAAGTGATTTTGACTCGATCCGTGATCGATACGAATGCATTTCGTATCAATCAAGATCTTGTCTAATCGAGCCGAGATCGATCATGATCATTCTCTAGATTGTACGCAAGCTCCTGTGAAAATTTGGTGGCATTTGGACTTGTAGATTGTGAGATATGATCGATGCAAGTTCGTGTTCATCGATTGGTTGTCGCGTTCGTATCCTTGACTTCGTCTCCATACTCTCCTTTCTTTGAATCGATCAAGTTCGCATCGATGACATGTCTCAAAGATCCAGGGAAGATCTATCTTTCGTGCCGTTCGACCGAGTCGCCCTCTTATTTGTATCCATCCAATAACTTTCGCATCCAACCATTGCTCTCTACTTCGTATCGCCTTCTAAACACCTACCTTTCGCATCGATCCTCTGCTCTCTTGTTCGTATCGATCCTGCTCCTTATGTCCAACCTAGGTTCCCTTCCTTTGCATCGATCTTATTCGCATCGATCATTTCTTGATCGATACGAACATGTACACTGTGCCTTCCTTCTTGACCGGTACGAACGATGTGTTCGCATCCATGCCGATCGATACGAATGACGTGTTCGTATCCATGCCGATCGATACGAACTCGTATCGATTCGAATGAAAACATCCTTGTGCACGTATCCATCAATTATCTCAAGCAAATGAACTCCGCTTGACTTGAATTTGACATAGCCTTTTCAAGCCTTGTTCATCGTTCCCCATCAATCCCATCTTGATTGGAGCTCGGCCAAATTTTGACGATATCGATCATAGCCTGTTTTCAATCGACCTCCAATCCTAATATCCATCCTTTCCAGCCAATCTATCGATATTCCGGCCTTGACCAAAAGGTAGGATAATGGTGTTGCTTGTCGATTTTTTATACACAATTCTGCAATTGATGACATTCACGTAAACATCATCATCAAGTTAAGAAATGCTAGATTTTTCAAACATATATACCCTTTAAAATAGGGTACTAAAAGTTTGCTCAAAAGAAACCAAGGGAAACTGAAGTCTCTAATTCACCTGAGGATACTACACAAATATTAACAATATTAAGCAAAACAATGTTGAACAACAAGTGGAGGAACCAAGGATAAGAAAAAAGATCAAAGATCTCGAAAACTTTTGGAACAGATTTCTATTCATTTACGTTGGAAAATGATCTATTAACATACAAACAAGTCATGTCTACCGTTGATGCCCCTTACTGGAAGGAGGCCGTTAACAATGAGATTGAACCATTATGTTAAACCATACATGGGAATTAGTTGATTTACCTCAAGGATGCAAGACCTTAGATAATAAATAGATATTTGAGAAGAAATTGAAACCCGATGGTTCAATAGACAAGTGTAAGGCTCGATTTGTGGTTCAAGGCTTAAGGAAGACCAGGATTATTTTGACACATACTCTTCAGTGACTAGGATGACATCAATAAGAATGTTAATAGCAATTTCATCTAAACTTGATTTAGAAATACATTAAATGGATGTAAAAACCACATTTTAGAATAAAAAAAATACAAGAAGAAATATATATGGAACAACTTGAAGTTTTTCTAAAATCTGAAAATGAAAGTAAGGTTTGTAGATTAAGAAAAACACTATATGGGCTTAAACAAGCGCCTAAACAATGGTATGAAAAATTTGATGAAACTGTAATATCAAACATATTTTTTATAAATGAATGTGAAAATTGTGTCAATTCTAAACATACAAATATGAGATATGTCATTATGTGCCTATATGTAGATGACCTACTAATTTTCGGAAGTAGCAAGGAGATAATAAAATCTATAAAAAATATGCTCTCCGCCAGATTTGATACGAAAGATCTAGAAATTGCTGATGTAGTACTTGTTGTAAAAGTACATAAAACCGATTAAGGATATGTGTTGTCCCAATCACACTATATTGGAAAAATACTTCAAAAATTTAGACAACACAATATAATACCAACAAAATCATCCGTAGGCCAAAACTGGGTTAAAACTAGCAGTGATAACATTTGCCAACTTGAGTATTCTCATATAATAGGTAGCATTATGCACGTAATGAACCGTCTTAGACCTGATATAACATATGCTGTGAGTAAACTTAGTAGATATACTAGCAACCTAGGAAAAATCACTGAAATGCCATAATTCGAGTTGTACTAAGGTATACAGAAAATCATGGACTACATTACGGTGGGTACCCATCGGTAATAAAAGGGTATTGTGATGCAGATGGATAATCGATTCATCAGATACAAAATCCACTAATGGATATGTATTTACCTTAGCAAATGGGGCAATATCTTGGAGATCCTCTAGGCAAACTTGTATAGCAATATCTACCATGAAACCGTAGTTTATTGCCTCAGACAAAGCCGTAGAAAAATCAGATTGGCTTCGAGGTCTCTTAGAAGGTATTCCTAATTGGGAAAAACCTGTACCTCCGATGAGCCTACGTTGCGACAGCCAGTCAACTATTAGCAAGCCAGTATTAAGCTTTACAATAGCAAGTCTAGACATATTCGTTGTAGACATAAAACTGTTAGACAACTTCTCTTCAATGAGTTTATCACAATTATCATGTAAGATCAAACGATAACATCGTAGATCCACTAACAAAAGGTTTACCTAGAGAGAAGTTTAATATCTTATCGATGGGAATGAGCTAAGGCCCATAAACTAAAAGTTTCTCTAAAATGAAAACCCAATCTAGTTGACCGAAGATCCCAAGATCTAGGTTCAGAGGTACAACTAAGTTTAAGATTAACTTAATAGCACTGGTATACACTCAAACCATTCCTATGATAAGTTTGTGCACTACTCGTAGGAGAATAAGGCAAGTTTTGATATTTTTAATGATGTCTATACTTAGTAATATTAAGAACCAAGTGGGTATTGCAAAATACCCTTTATTGAATCACCTAGGTGAGTGCGAAGACGCCGCTTCAAGAAGAATTGCAAGACCAAATTTTCAAAGCACTCACGAGACCAAGCTGGTGTTCATAGCAAAAACGAACACAAATAGAGAACCAAGGAAGATAAGAAACACTTATTATTTGTTGTCTATTTTTTATTTACACAAAAGACTTACAGTTTAAAGACAACCTAAGTCCACTGATTCGTCAGTAGTCAAAAGGATAAACACTAGGAAAGTTCAAGGCCAATGTGCTACTTTAACCGATATGATAAATGTTTTGCAAAATTTGAGAACAGATTGAGAAATTACTCATTCATATAGGAGATTGTTAGAAATGAATGAGCATTTCATTGGAAAATACGAGGAATTAAATGCCTTGGAATATGAATAGTTCCGCATAATAGAATATAATAAACATCATATGTTTATATAGTAAGATGTGATCTATATCATAGTTACTATGAGACAAAGAGAGACAAGAAAACATGACCATCTTGGCAGGTGGTGCAACGCACTGCCCCACATGCTTGAGCCCGTGCCCCTGCTTGAGCCCGCATCCGCACTCACGGCATGGGAGAAAGGGCATTTGAGGCGTGTTAGAGGCACTTAGCACTTTGTTGTTGACTGTTGGCTTGGTTATTCAGAATAGAAGTTTTTTTTGACTGTTCAAAAACTCGTTTCTAATAGTAGTAATAAAACGGTCGCTTCATTTGGTAAAGGGTCGCAACCTTTTCAACTGTCGTAGCCGTTCGAACACCTACCTATTACCAAATAGGCACCTTCCCACACCTATATATAGGCATAAGGAAAACGAAAAAAAATACATACTTTTTTCTGCACTTCTTCTTCTCCCTCAAAACTCTACTCTTACTTAAATCTCTTGAGTTTGTCATTGCTCTGTAATTGTTGCGCAACATCACAGAGAAAGTCTGTTTTATCTTGGAAAACAATTGCTCGATATTCTTAAACGCCGTAGAGAGAGCAATATTATTTCGAAGAAACAGATTATTCTGGACTTGGATAATTTAAAACGGTTCTATATTTTATCACATATTCTCTTCTCTATAACTCCCTATTTACTGCAATTCTGTTTGCATAACAATTTAAACAACAAGATTTTCAAAACTTAATGGATAAGTGCATATATTTCCTTGGCCTTATAATTCTAGTGTCATCCGATGATAATGTCATCGATGCAATTCAAGTGAATAAGGATTTATTTACCTATGATAAGGACTTTGAAATCCATATCACGATAGATGACATTATCCAATTTTTTAGTATAGCATGGTTGAATGAATCATCATCATGTGAGTATTTTTTCACACGGAAATACGTGTGTGTGTGTGTGTTATTACAAGATTTACTATCCTGCCCTCTTCCTTTTATTAATAATGAACTTATAAGTATAATAATGAACTTGATGTCATGCTCAATAACGTTAATCATATGTTTAAATAATGTGGTGGTTAAATCATATGTGCAATGACCTCGAAGTGGAGACCGTCGAGTTTATGTGTTCCCATAAGCTTTTCCAAGCGTGGAAACATCCAGACGCGACTAATATATATATCACGAACGCATGGCGTACATCGCAATATAGGAGCTTACTCTTAACCCCGCACTACAAAGAGTGGAACATTAAACTTTTAGTAACCAGTTTACAAATTTGTTACTGATTTTAACTTCTTATAAAATCTTATAATGCAGGAGACATTGTCTATTGCTTGTTTTTCATATAGAAAAGAATAAGGTTTACGTTTTTGATCCTCAAGCCGAGCGCAAACGTAGACTGAAAATTAAGCCGCAAGTGTACACTTGTATTTATTTTCTTTTTGATTTCGTTTGATTTTCCACTCTTTAGTTTTTCCTGTATGCTTTTTTCTAATGTTCATTCAATTTCCTTCTATGACACAGGACGATCCCCTTTTCAGTCACACCACTAACAATCTTCAACATTTTATTATTTCATATAGATAGATATAATATAATTCATTTTCACTATGACATTAAGATATCTTGGCAATTATAAGAAATCATCTATCAAATGAAACATAATAGGATGGCCTGTACTTGTTTAACATTCATCAGTTACATAAAGCATTAAAAATTGAACGATGTCCACCATGGAGCTCAAATCCACAACCACAATGATAAGAGCTTTGCACACTACCACCTGAGGAAAATGAGTATTTTGTTAGGAAAGAGAGATTATATAGCATGCTTATACTGGTTATAAATTCACATATGACGTATAGCATACACACATAACTCACAATTAATACTACTAATTATCATGTTTCTGTTTCATCACATCCTTGTTTCCATATATTACGACACTTTTAAGTTTATGTTAACAGTCTTAGGATTATGTTCCCTCTTATATGGTGCAACAAAGATATACGAAGACTGGACATTAATTATACTATCATAATTTAGAATAAAGAAAGAAGTCTCTAAAGGATCAATTACTAACAGTAGCTAATGGTCCAGATGTACGTGGATCATTAGTGTGTGCCTGTGTACCAGTGGTAATAATGCTGTTAAACTTCTCGCTCTGTCAAAAGCTTCTTGTCTGAATTCTAAAAGGGCGCAAATTAATGGTACTTATGTTTAAGTTTGTTATGAACCTTACAATTTTAACAGAGCTTATGAAATAGTTTATTAAATCTATTATGTAACAGATCATGGGTATTCAAAGTAACAGCCTTCTCATATATGAAATCTATCCGTGCACACATATTGTTCCATCTTGTATAGGGAGAAATGTATAACATGCCTTAACACCAAAAAAGTAGAATATAAATGAAAATTTAAGTCATGCGTTAGCACTAGGAAAAACATACATAATAGTTTAAATAGAAATGGTATATGCCATATTTATGTAGGATGAAACAAAAGCAAAAGTCACCGTAATATCTACAGTTCAATATTGAATTGAGGTTGTATTGTATCAGAAAACAGACAAATGGATAATCAAACGAAAGTCTATTTAGACAAAATATGGACAAAATTGATGACACAATTGATTTTCATCGTTAGATTGTCTCATATTTCCACCTTTCATATAAAGACAAAAATATCCAACAGCTGAGATGTTTTGTGTCTTCAATTTGTGTCTAATTTTGTGTCTAAATAGTCGCCCCATCAAACATATAGATGATACAACTCATAAGATAAAACAAACCTTTCTTGTGCAATGGAGGTGAGGCAAACTATCTTTTTTTTTGAAACAGTGAATGGGCCTAGCCCAGAAAGATTACAAGAGAGAAGATGAGATTTGGTAATGTAAATAATACCCGCAATCTCACTACAAACACTCTAACCCTAAAAACACCAGGGTAAAATAGCGCCTCCAACAACAAACATCGTAATAACAAAAATGGTGATCCGTCGAGGACGAACTCAGTTAAAATCATAAAATCAACTCTCTTAAGCCTTAGTTAATGGACTAAGGAGGCTTCCAACTCTTCGTAGTTATTCTTCGCATCTCGCAAAATTTTGATATGAAGCAAAAATCATTCTCCTGACTGGTTTCTGCTTTTGCTTCAATACGCGAAGTCAGTATTTTGCTAGGAGCTTTTTCGAGCCTTAGCCCTGAGAGGAGGTCAGTACAATTAGATGATTTATGTGAGCCTCCAAAGTCCTCGACTAAGTGAACTATAAACTTACTGCTTTTATGTCCAACAGAAACTAGACTTTCAAGTTCAGTCATCCAGCTGCTTTCTCCTATCTTCTAGTTAGACAAGTGAAGGATTTGATTGTTTATTTTGCTTCTGTAATGATTGAATCCTAATCTTTGCTCTTTAATAGCCCATTGGAGCCTTTTGTCATGTTCTCAAAGACTATAATTCATGCAATAACCTCTAACTGTCAAATAAATTAGGCAAACTATCTCTTATCGTAGTATTGAATTAAAATCTGTATTGTAGATGAAACATTAAATGGTATTATTAGGGGTGGGCATAAACCGCACCGCTATACGGAAACCGCCTGCATCGGACCGCAAGAGCGGTGTGGAAACCCGCACCGATCTTCCAAGCAAAGCTGATGCTCCAAACCGAACCGACCCACATCGATACGGTTCGGTTGCGGTTTGGTCGATTGAACCAACCATATTAAACCGGACCAAATCGAAAATATATACTAGTAATCTTATGATAAAAATATAAGCAACTCCTATCTTATTTTAGATTCTAACGATGTGCATTCTATTTTTAGCGTATGTTGTTATATTAATAATAATCACTGACATAAATGAAGAGTTATAGTTTTGGTATAATATTTTTCATCTTATTTTTTTGTGAATAAATGCTAATTATAATCATATTCTAGTCATTTTCATTAATAATTATGCATTGATTAACGTTGATGTTTGGTTAATCTACCCAAAAAAAATCTCACTTGTCGGTAAATGTCAAATTGAAATATTCATACAATTAAGAACTAATTTTTCATTTCAGTATAACATTGTGTGTTTTATCCTTTAAATGTAAAAGTTTCACACGGTTGCCTTTGTAAATTGATTGTTGATGGAAGTAATTCTTTCATTTCATATTTAATATGGGTTTAAACCGGACCGGACCGAAACCAAACCGTATTGCATTCAAAGCGGACCGAAACCGAACCGTTTAAAAGATTGGTATAATGGTGGTATTTTTGATTAACCGTCTGATGCGGTGCGGAAGCGGTTTGGACTCCAAACCGTACCAAACCGATCCGCGTCCACCCCTAGGTATTATAACACAGTTACTAGCGTAGAGGTACGCATTGTAGCATTGTAGAGGCACTAATCAATACTTACCAAACTTTACTCCATCAATAAGCAAATACAGCAAGTTTGCGGTTGTAACAACTAAATTTCACAAACTTATATGTTTCATAAATTATATGATACCACAAATTTTTTAAATATTAAACGTTTGGTCATGGATTGATATACAACTAGAATAGCAAGAAGTTATATAGGTATACCGAGTATGAAATTACATTCACGCACATATATACGTAGAATGGAAAAGAACGTGTGGAAACATAGGTTCAAAATTCCGTTTTCCGTTTCCGTTTTGACCATTAGTAATTTTGAAATTTCCGGTTCTGCTTCGAAAATTCCGAAAGTTCCGCTTTAATTCTGGTTTTCTAATTCTGTTACTTTTTTTGCTTTAATTTACTATATACGCTAATAAATATCCAATACTGTCATAAATGTATACTACATTTTTTACGTTACATATAAAATACACACTTTAATTAAAAATCCATTATATAAGATTCGGTATTGTTCATTTGAAATTTTAAAACTTCGATCAATTTTGGGAATTTTTAAATTTTTTATATGATTCGATATAAATTAACAAAAGTATAACAACTTTTTTTATGAAACTATAATTTCTTCTCCATTTATTTATTATCCCAATTAGTTTGTGTTCTTTTTTAATTATTATATATTTATTGTATTTTTTTAATTTTTATAAGTTTTTTTTTCAATATTTGAAAAGCAAATCCGGAATTTAGATCAGAATCGGAGTTTTGACCAGATTCCGTTTTGGTAATAAGCGGAACCGAAACGGAATCAGTGGAATAACCGGAACTCCGACGGAATTTCAAATCACGGTGGAAACCATAGTTAAAAAATCAAAACTACCTTCCCATTCAAATATATAATGACGCTATTAATGATATAAGCAGCAATAACTCTGGTTGTTTTCTTCATTTGATGAAATGCATTCCAGAACACGTGGGGTCTGCGTATGTGAACGGATTTATTTTGTTGCACATATTAATCGATTTCAAACACATATGTTCCACAGCATGTCACAACTACAATTTCAAAACCTGCACACAAAGTCAAGCTATTTCAAATTCACACACTTTTATATACACACATGAACAATCTTATATTGTCCAACTCTAGCAATTTACGTAACAGTTTATATTCAGGTAAATAAGCTGATATAGAAAACTCTTGAGGGATATGGATAGAAAAGAGTTCTCTACATATGGATTCATAATTGTATCGGTTATGTTCAAAGTATATCGCAAACAATGATGGTAGCAAAAATTATTGATGAGATTCAAGTGATTACCAAATGCATTTGGCTTTTGAATAGCCTGAAGCACTGTATCATAGGCATTTCCAATAACTATTTCATAAGCATTTGGCTTTTGATTCTAATTATCAGCCGTTACTTAATTTTTTATCAAATTCTCCTACGCTTTTATTATAAGCAAAAAACAAAAATAAAATAATAAGTTCCAATTTGTCAACAAAATCCCACTAATTAAGCTTCTTCTTTTTACAGTTAACTTCAAAGTGTAATAGAAAAAAAGAAAAATACAAGGAATTTAGTACGAAAAGAAAGAAGAAAATCAAATATCATCCACAGGGAATTTAGTAGGAAATATCATTTGATGTGTTTTGATTTTTTGGTTAGCACTTAATTAGCAGGGATGATCATACCGCGATATCTAAATTATGCATTATATACTTGCA